>JAPEUY010000005.1:643310-1286620 GCA_027946455.1 Neocucurbitaria cava | reverse complement strand
AGAAGGTTGCTGAGGAACACACCACCGCCACCACCAACTGTTCCTCCTCCAACCACGACGCCAACGAGTCTCGTAGCCGCGGTCGTCGCAGCCACACCTCACGCTCCTCAAGCACGACTTCCTCCCAGTCCCTCGAGCGCAAAACCCACACGGCACGAACCACTTACCTCGGCACCGCCTCCCTCGAAGACTTCATCAATACCCTCTCGTTTGACACTACCTCTGGCACAACAATCAAGGCCTCTATCTGCGAGGCCTTCGCCACTCTATCCGCCGACGAGACCGAGGCGATCCAAGGCAAGCGCCCCGTCCACCTAGATAATATGAAATTCAACTCCAAGTACACTCAGCGTCGTGTGAAGTTGGGTGCTATGAGCCTCTATGAGTTCCTGCGCGGTGGTATGGCTTTTGAGGGTGATGAAGGTAGGACGAATGTCGTGGATGTTATGCGAGCGTTTAGGGATGCTGCGCGGAAGGAGGATGCGCGGGCGTCGGAGAAGTTGGTGTGGGCCTTGGAGATGGAGATGGCTTCTGAGTCTCGGCAGTCTTCGCGCTCTCGGCTGTCCTCTGGAATTGGTTGGGACTCTGGCTCTGGCTCTGAGCTCTGAGAAGGGCTGACTTTTCTTCCGGTTCGGTTCATATGTAAAGATGGTGTTGCACGGATTGGTTCTCGGAAATGATGCAAGGGATGTATTATGGTACGACTAATTGGGTTCATGATTAGCGAGGAGTTTGGGGTTTGTCTTTTCTTGGGAGGTTTTTACAGTTTCACGCAGCATGGGCAGCAAGCACTCTCGCAACACTCTCAGCGCCTCAGACGACATACCTCCAGCAAGATCCCAAATCCGCCAGCTTTGAGGCCTTGACTCCCCTGATTAAGGGCTCGAGTTGGACTCGCTGCACGATTTGGTTGAACTAGCTTTCTTGTTGTTGTTCTGGGCTGCTGATAGTGAGTGCTCAACAGCTGTTATTGTAGTGTACGAGAGGAGTAATCAAGAATGGTTCTACATATGTTGCTGCTTCGTGTGCATATTTGAGACGTGCTGGGTTGGGATCCGTCATTTCAGCTTCTGAGTGATGTGGTTGCTAAGTGATGAATTCGATGTGCAATAGGGCTTGAAGCGTGAAGGGGAGATATGGGGTATGGGAGCTGATATCTAGCGTGAGTTATTGGGGTTCATGCTTGGAACTACATGTATTCCGGAGCTTATGAGCTGAACGTGAGTCGAATTCTCTTTGATAATTTCCCGCCCTATCTCTCTCTCATCTCCATACCATAATCCCTCCCCCCAACCTAAAAAAAAAGTCCCGAAGAAAAGGATCCATCCCCCCAGCAAAAAGCACCCTCCTCCTGCTCCCCTGTTAGGTAGGGGAGAGGAGAAGGGTGACGTGTAAACCATTGCTACCTTGGTTTTCCGTTTGTTTTTCACGCTCTTTTTGGTTTAACGACCGAGCCGGGAGTCGAACCAACCAACCTTTCAGGTGAAGGACGGTCTGGCGCGATTAACCTGGGGGTACTTAGTGATATTGTGGCCACTAAACCAGGTCGCGCCTCTCGCCTTTCTGCTGAGAGTGTTGGTTTGATGGGGGAATGGGAATTTTAAGAAATATATACGTGGGTAATAATATATTGAGGAATATGTTGTGCGTGTTTGCGTTTGCGTGTTTGCGTGTGGGGCGAGCGAAAAGCGCTTTGGAGCAGAAAGTGAAAGAGCGCGCACGGGTTCCAGAATGACGTATACTAATCTAATTTCTATGAGAGTATAGGCGAGTGGAGTCGGGTTTTGTTGTGTAGTAGAGCTATCAGATCAAGTGTGCACGATGGTAAGTGACGACCTGACAAGTTGAGAACGAAAGTCCTTGTACATTTCATGTGTCTGTCTGCAAAACTGCCACTCCACTACATTTAGCGATTTTGTCCATCGGCCACTGTCCTCAAAGAGCAATCATAAGTTGTTGCCGTGCCCAAATTAGAGTCCCGACTCCTAGCCCGAATCTCTCAGTTTTGGCTGTTCGTCAGTCCGCTTCATCAGCGACAGCTCCATAAAGAGCCTCCGATATGCCAATAGTCTCTGGTGTGCTTTCTTCCATGAAGTTCAGCCTCTGATACCTCACATACACAAGCTCCGCCCGAGACACACACTCATGACAGAGAATCATATCACCCCGCTTACCGAGCCCTAGGGTGACGCGTGCGCTACACTGTGGCTCATCGCGACAATTCGACGCGCATGACCGTATCTCTGGACACCAGACCTCGTGGCCACACCTCAAGACATGCGTATTGTTCGGATTGAACAATCTGTGCGTTCGAACGATGAAAGGTCGACACAAGAGACGGTCTACACGTTCGTCATCGATGTTGGCGGTGGACTTGAGTAGCTCAGACGAAAGTGAGAAGCAGCGTCGGAAATGTTCAGGCTTCTTGGTGAAGATGTTCAATGGATCTTCAGGCGGGTGCATGATGACGTAGCGGTCGTATGGGATGTCCTGGCAGACCTCGCAATACAGCGTATCGTCCAGCTGGGTCTCGCTGACGGTGGGCGTAACATCCATGGGTGGATCAGCACTGAGTGGTGTGAGCGTTGTTCCGAGCAGATCAGGATCCAGGTAACGATACGGATCAGAGGCTACTGGGTTAATTGCGCCCATCATGCCACCTGCGTACGCTGACGCTGAGGCGCGCTGGCAGTTTCGGCCACATCGTCCATCCTGTTCTGCGACCACGACGATATGTCCGCAGCGCAGGAGATGAAAGAAACCAGATTTGTTTGCCAGGCTGTTGGCGAGGGGAGAGCAGGGCTCAACTGGAATTGAGTCGTAGTGGTGGAACGGGTAGATGGGATACTCGTCGTAGACTGGAGATTGCGGTTGGGTTTGATTGTCCGGGTCCATGACGAGAGTGAGTCTCAAGCAGTGACTATGGAGAAGGGATTGGAAAAAGTACTGATGATGGAAAGGAGAGGGAGTGGTTTTGGCAGATAAGAAAGGTGTTGCTATTGTTGTTTTCACCGTTAAACGACAGCGGTTTGACTTACTGTAGCTGTACAAACGCAAACATGAGCGACATGGTGAAGTGAAGGTGAGGTGAGCTCCAGAGTGCACCCGCTACCAGGACGCATCTAGCATTAACGCTCATGCGAGGTCTGTAATATGTCGGCCTCACTCAATACCGCACACTACAAATGCGATGAGATCGGACAGCCTGAGTTGGTACTATAGGGCAACATGATCGCCCTCTCGCAGCTCTTACACGAATAACTATGACAGTAGGATCGCGTTCATGAGGCAGGCCTCTGGGCAGGCCGAAGCTTGGCATATCTAATCTTGAACAAAGTCATGAAGGTAAATCATGGTCTAGTTGCTGAAGTGACATCTGGAGTCGCAATAGGAATTTGCGATGCTGATGTACCACAGATACGTAACACTTATGTGAAGCACGAAGCATGGAGACATGACTAAGCGGCTGCAAACGCGTCAAACACGGCCATGCAGGGATGGTGGAGGGCGCTGATAGGTCTCAGCTATCACACCTCAGCGCTCCTGCTCGTCCTGCCGTCTTTTCTTGGATTGTGCCTGCCGATGGAGACGAGGCTGCTTTTGCTACAGGAAGTAGGAATTGCAGGGGGTGGCTCATAGCCCGCAAGCCGTAAGGTACAGTGCTCCTCCAGTCCCACTTTGCCCATGCCACTCCGCTATCGCGAACCATCCCGCCCGCTACTCATGTCCCTCGGCGGCCCTGGACGCTCCCAGGAGCCGTCCGCGCCATACGACTTCTCGCCTTTGATGGGCTCGCTCTCTAATGCGTTTGCAGGAACATCGCACGACATCTTCGGTGCCAGATTGCCCACCATTCAGCCTGCGTCGCCGAACAAAGGCGCGCCGCACGCTTCCACGCCCTCGTCCCGCCCTGCCTTCTTCCCACTCCCCAAGGGACACCCACATGCGATCGCCATTGCGCACCCAGGCTCCTCCACTACCGACTCAGCATCCGAGTTGACCTCGTCGTCGTCGTCGCGCGACTCGTTACCAGTCGCCCCGGCGCGCAACGGTGAGACTACGCCTCAAAAGCAGGCGCGGAACAGTCGGCGCAACAAGACCAACAAGTCGAATGCCAAATGGCATAGAGGCGGCTCTTCAGATGACACTGGCTCGGATCGCAAGCCGCCAACATCCCAGCCCTCCAAACCCACGCAGAGCGCGTCTCAATCCCCTCGGCCTGCGTCGAAGCAGCGCCAGCCGTCCACTACTTCTACCAACAGCTCAGCCGCGAGTCAGTCACGATTAATGGCAACAACGTTTGGCGCTTCTTCGGGGGATTCGCGACGGGGAGTAGTTTCTCCTCGGCCAAAAGGTCGCGGTAAGGCGATGCTGCAAATATATATGCACATGTCGAGTCTGACTATTATTTTGCAGAAGCGAAGAACACTTTTTGTCGCAATGTAACCATCTACGGGCACTGCCGGTACGAGAACAGTGAGTGTGCGGCTCTGTACCTGCCGAATGCTGTGCTAACCATGTCTAGCCTGCCCATACATCCACGACCAGACCAAGCTGAGCCAGAATGAAAACGCGAGAAAGCGGTTCAATGTCGATTCTCCAGCATTCACTCCCCTGCAGGCAAGTACTAATGGATCCGTAACCCCATCATCTCGCAGCGCTGCAATCTCACCCAAGGCTGCGAACGCTGCTGTCTTCACACCCAAATCACAACGTTCTAGTGAGTTTCGAGTGCCTAACATACCAGACGCTACTTCCTTCAGCATGCTGACTTCCTTAGCTGTCAGCACCCCGCAACTGCACACCAAGGAGCCAGCTCTGGACTGGCATGCGCAAGACTTCCAAGAGTTCGTACCACAAGCATTTGAGAGCCAAATGGTACGTGTGGAAATTTCTGTATCCCGCCCTATGTTGCCTCCATCCCATCGTATCATCTTTTGTATGATTCTTGGCTCACATACAGTCCACAGGTTGACCCGAATATTGGCTATGATCCCTTCAATACCTCCACGAACATTGCTGCAATCACTGGCGCAAGCCACCAAGCCACTCAAATCAATCCATACAGTCAGGATCATGCAGCAACATACTACCCTAATGCCAACGCTTTTCAGACTACCCCCGCATATCATTTATACTGGCCTGTCGGGCCGCAGCCTACCGGCTTGCTCGCTTATCAGCGCACTGCACATGACTTTTTCATACCAGATGTCATAAGGGAGGACCTGCAAAAGAAGGCCGAAGTAGCGCGCCAAACTCTTCCCAACACGTCTCTACCGGCCATTGAGCAGTTTCATTCTCTGTTTTGCTTAGACACTACTCCTCAAAAGAACACTGCACCATTCGGCTACGCTAGCTGGATCTACAAAGCAATCTCCAGCAAAGATGGAAAGACTTATGCGCTGCGTCGCCTGGAAAACTTCCGGTTGACAAGTGAGACTGCTATCCGCTCGGCTCAACCCTGGAAGCGCATCCTCAACGGCAGCGTCGTGACGACGCATGAGGCCTTCACTACCAGAGCCTTCGGTGACAGCTCGCTTATCTTGGTTACTGACTACCATCCCAACTCTAAATCTCTCGCAGACGAGCATTTTAAGCCAATGCAACGCTTTCACGGGAGACAACCTACATCATCGCATGTACCAGAGCAAGTTTTATGGGGATACCTTGTTCAGCTTGCATCTGCATTGAAGGCTATACATGGGTCCGGCTTAGCTGCAAGGCTAATAACGCCTTCTAAGATATTGCTGAGTTCCAAGAACCGAATACGTCTGAATGCATGCAGCATCATGGACATTGTGCAATTCGAGAACGCACGGTCTGTAGCCGAACTACAGGCGGACGACTTTGTTCAACTAGGCCGGTTGATACTTTGCATCGCCAATAGCAATGCTACCGCCCACCTGCAGATGCAAAAGTCCATGGACTACATTACGCGCAGCTATACGGGCCGTCTCAAGGAATGTATACAGTGGCTGCTGAACCCGCAGAATCCCTCTGGAACACCTTCGTCACCTACAACACCAGGGGCCATGCACAAAGACATTGATACGTTCTTAGCTGGAATCGCAGATCAGTTTGCATCCGTGTTCGATAGCGAGCTACACGCTCAGGATACCCTCACCAACACTCTCGGGCGTGAGTTGGAGTCTTCAAGAATCGTTCGTCTACTTGTCAAACTTAACATGATAAACGAGCGTCCAGAGCTTGATGCATCGCAGACCATACCCGGAAATACCACCTCTAACCCATCTTCAGCATGGGCTGAAACGGGCGAGCGCTACTACCTTAAGCTCTTCCGCGACTACGTGTTCCATCAAGTAGATGCCAACGGACACCCGGTCACAGATCTAGCACACGTGCTCGATTGTCTCAACAAACTGGACGCTGGTACAGATGAAAAGATTGCTCTCATCAGCAGAGACGAGCAAAACATTCTGATTGTGAGTTATCGCGAGGTGAAAAGAGCTCTGGAGTCAGCATTTCAAGACTTGGTGAGAGCGGGACGCAGTTCGGGGAAATAGTCCTCCGACTCTAGTCCGCCCAGCTAGCATCAACCAGGACAGTTTTATGGAGGATATCAACAATCATTTTACAATGGACATCTAAGAGGACCTGGTGGTAGGCATCAGATGGACCATGGTCATGGTCATGGTCATGGTCATGGTTTTCTTCGGGGTCTTTGGGATTTACACAGAGCACGGGGACGATACGGACAACACGGACCTCAGTATTAGCCTTGGCCTGTGTACGGATGGCGGTGTTTGTTTGGTAGACAAACAGCACCTTGCCGAAGTGGGAAGACGCACGAGTTGCTTATGTTGTTTTGATGGTGCGATTAAACAGGAGTGGAGAGAAAGAAGATGTACACATCCATAACGCAATGAAGCACGTATTCACATTCAACCGAAGATGTTTCGATATTCTTGCAACTCGTAAGAATCAGACGAATAATGGTTCTAATATGTCGCTTCCCGATTTCAAGTGGCCTGAGGTCTGATGAGCAGAGCCCCGCAACATTCCGGTCCCTCGATGATCCAAAGATATCTACAGAAACCTGATGCCATCTCTTAGAGTATGTTTAACAATCCTACATAATGACATCCTTCATTTCAAACGTTTCACGTTCGACAAGATCGATTTTCCGGCTGCAACTACCTCCAACCACACCGCTCTCGGCAGCTGGTGTCGGACTTAGCGCGAAGCATACTACCCCTCGGTCGCCGAATTTCTGCCCCACATATAACCTTTACCTTTGCACTTCTCTACGACAGCAACGACGCAACTTCACAAACACATTCACAATGGCTGGCAAATACGAACTTCTGTGCTTGGAGAACCCGCTGCTGGACATTCAGGGTGTCGGGTAAGTGTCTTTCTCTCCCCAGACGTTCTTCGGGAAATTTAAAGTGAGGGAGTACCGTAATGAGCTTTGGCTGATGATTCTAGCGACGAAAAGTTGCTCGAGAAGTACGGCTTGAAGGCGAACGATGCTATTCTTGCCGACCCGGAGAAGCACATGGGCCTCTATGAGGACCTGATCCAGAACTACAACGCCGTCCTCATTGCTGGTGGAGCTGCGCAAAACACCGCGAGAGGTGCTGCTGTGCGTCACGACCCTTTTCGGGAACTTACTACCCACCAAACTAGAGCTTTATGTCTTTTGTGGCTGCGGCTAACGTAACATCACACAGTACATCCTCGACCCTGAATCTGTCGTCTACCTTGGCTGCATTGGCAAGGACAAGTATGGCGAGACCCTGGAGAAGATCTCCAGCGACGCCGGCGTCAAGACCGAATACCTCTACGACGAGAACACCCCCACTGGCCGCTGCGGTGTTGTCATCACTGGCCATAACCGCTCCCTATGCACCGATCTTGCCGCTGCCAACAACTACAAGGTGGACCATTTGAAGTCGGAGCGTATCTGGAAGCAAGTTGAGAATGCGCAATTCTTCTACGTCGGCGGCTTCCATTTGACAGTCTGTGTGCCTGCTATCAAGGCTCTGGCTGAAGAAGCTGCTGCTAAGAACAAGGTATGAACTCCGTCCTTCAACATCCTGAAGAAGCAACGAACTGACATAAGAAAGACCTTCATCCTCAACCTCTCCGCACCCTTCATCTCGCAATTCTTCAAGGACCCCCTCGACGAAGTCCTCCCCTACGTCGACATCCTAATCGGCAACGAGACCGAGGCCGCCGCCTTCGCCGAGTCGCACAACATCGCGTCCAAGGACGTCAAGGAGATCGCAAAGGAGATCGCCAAGCTGCCCAAGAAGAACTCCAAGAAGTCGCGGACAGTCGTCTTCACACAGGGCACCGACCCCACCATCGCCGTCAGCGCAAAGGAAGGCAGCAGCGACGTCGATGTCAAGGAAGTGCCCGTCCATGCCATCGGCGCGGAGAAGATCAACGACACCAACGGTGCCGGTGACGCGTTCGCGGGCGGTTTCGTCGCAGGTATCGTCCAGGGCAAGCCGCTCGAGAAGGCCATCGACATGGGCCAGTGGCTCGCCAAGTTGAGCATCCAGGAGCTCGGCCCGTCGTACCCGAACCCTAAGCAGACCTACACTTCTAGCTAAGCGCCCATGAACTTGTGAATTGAGCGCAACAGCTCGTGTATTTCAACAATCTACGAGAGAGAGCCTACTGGTCTTGAGGACGGAAGGGATTCATTCGTTCGTCTGGGATGAGGAGGCTGATGAGCCACGTGAAGTGAAGGTTTGTGGCGGGAAGTTACCAAAGCATGGCCCTGGTGTTTTGGCGTAAAGTACAAGTTGGGTAGTGAGTGGCCTTTCAACAGCCACGGTAACAAATAAGTACCCTCCGCCGCACGCTTTATGATTAGGGTTAATTAGCATGAAACGATATCAAGATTCAAACAGTGCATATTTGTTTTAGTGTGCTTGTGACGTTGCCATTCTCATTCGGGTTGGGATTTCTGATTCCTAAAATGTGTTGATAGAATTATCACCAGCGCAACAACACATGCGAACCACCCGAAGCTTACCAGGGAAAAAAAATAAGGAAAAATTAGTAATGACCGGGCACGTTCCTAGGGACAAAGCCACCACAAAAAAAGAACATGAAGTTTGCCAACTGCCCGAATCGAACGAGCGATCTTCGCATGTCTAGACGTTTTGTGCTACAAGTGCGACGCCTGAAGATTCGTTAGAATGAGGGTTCAAGATGTGGAGGTTTCAGAGTGGACGTACGTTACCACTGCGCCAAGCTGGCTCGATCTGATATCTTGAGATGGCAAATTCTGGAATTATTTGATCTATATTCATAGTGTAATAAGGGGAAATAAGCCAGTGTGTGCGCGTTGGGATTTCGGGCCGGGTTGCTAGGTGGGGGATGGGAGAGGGGAGTTAGAGCGAGATCGGATGAAAGAATGTGGCGTGGGCCGTGGGGCAGCCAGGGGCCAGGGGCCAGTTGATTGGAAGAACTACGGTGGTACTCAGGGTACCCGAAAACACGGCGCAGATGCATACAGTACTGTGATTACTTACCTATGTGATCACTGGGCTGAAGTGAAGCTTACTACCAAACAAAAAAGAACGTCCTTATTGGCTTGTGGATATGCAATGCGTAGAAAGTGAGGGAAAAGCCTATACTTTTCGGAGAACCCGAGGACTTGTCTTGAAGTGTCACGAACGGTGTTGTGCATCTGTGGCGCTTGATCTCGGCTTTGGGAGTGACATGAGATGGTTTTGATGGTGGAATTATAGCTATGCTTGTGGTTGATAGGGCAGATTAATTTAAGCCGGTAAGGTCTAGGAGAGCTTGAGGAAGTAGCCAGTGCGAAGAGGTGTTTTCAATTGTACTTTATGTTATAGACTAATGTTCTATAGAACATCGGATGGTTGGAAAAGGGACATGCTTGACTATCACTTTTTTCCTCATTTATCTTCCTGGATGCGGCCGGGCTCTCAGGACATACCAAATCACATCTTTGACTGCTTGCGAGAATTCCCACGGATTAGTTCCATGAATCGTGTTACCTTCGGGTGTTAGTGTCGCGTGGCAATGCCGAGAATTAGCCTCACCTTTCCAAACCATGGGGAGGAGCTCCGACCACCCAAAGTACATCATCGCCGTTAAGGCCAGGCAACACATTGTCTTAAATATTCGCCTTCCACCTGCAGCACCCTCTACCCACAGTCCTTTCCGAGCCATACCCCTCCAATTCGAAACTCAAGCACTCAACTACAATTCACAATACTACCAAAGTAATACGTCGCCAAACATGGCCGAGTCGGGCGTAGACATCGCAGCTCTCACGGAAGATCAACAACTCGCCCTCCAGACATTCACAGCTGTTACGGATCAAGAGATTGACAAGGCGATACCTCTACTACAGAGATGCCAGTGGAACGCTCAAATAGCAATTACCCGCTTCTTCGACGGCGAACCCGCTGAAGACCCCGTCGCTGCCGCTGCCGCCGCCGCCGCACAACCCGCACCGCAAGACATCCGGCGGCAAGAAACGCTGCTAAACGGCTTCACCACATCCCCGCGATCCTCGACCAGCAGCGCAAGGAGAGTGCGCATAGAACCCGCGCCGAGAGTCGTCCCGCAACCAGAGAGCCAGGTCAGCACGCAAGTCCCGCTCGTTCTCGCGGTACTGTTCGCGCCGTTTTCGCTCGTATATTCGCTGGTGGGCAAGTGGTTCCGGTTCATGGGATGGCTGTTTCCGTTCCTTCCGAGGGCGTGGGGGCGTGTCACAGCGAGCAATATCAACACGCCAGCGTCGCGGCGGAGCGCGAGTGGGAGGCGGCCGCTGAACCCGCGGGATACAGCAGCGCGGTTCATCCGCGAGTTTGAAGAGGAGTACGGCAGTCATTCCTTGCCCTTCTTCGAGAGCGGCTACGCCCAAGCATTTGATCTGGCGAAGAAGAACCTCCAGTTCCTCCTAGTCGTCCTCATCAGTCCTGAGCACGACGAAACAGCCAGTTTCATCCGCGACACGTTGCTCGCCCCCGACGTCGTAGCCTTCATCCGCGACCCAGCAAACAACATCATCCTCTGGGCCGGCAACGTCCAGGACGCAGAAGCCTACCAAGTCGCCTCCGCATTGACATGTACGAAATTCCCCTTCACAGGCCTTATCGTGCACACGCCGCAGGTCTCCAGCACAGCAATGGGCATTGCCGCGCGGGTAGCTGGCCCTACACCCCCCGCACAGTATATTTCGAAACTGAGGACGGCAATGCAACAACACGCCGCGCCGCTCGAGCGCGTCCGGTCTCAGCGCGCAGAACAACAAGCGACACGGAATATAAGACAGCAGCAGGACAGCGCGTATGAACGGAGTCTCGCAACGGACCGGGAGCGCGCGCGGAAGAAGAAGGAAGAAGCAGAGCGCAAGGCCAGAGAGGAAAAAGAAGCATTAGAGCGCGAAGCAGCCGCGGAGCGCTATGCGTTGAATCTCGCACAGTGGCGCAAATGGCGCGCTGCGAGCATCCCGCGCGAGCCCCCTGCCGACGTCAAGGACATCGTGCGCATCAGTCTCCGCATGCCCAATGCCGAGCGCGTGGTGCGCAGATTCGCGGCTGACGCGCACATTGAGGAGTTGTATGCCTTTGTCGAGTGCTACGATGTCCTCCAGGAGGACGGTAGTAATCTTGAGGAGAAGGGCATGCAGGAACCAGAGAGTGGTTTCGAGCATGAATATAAATTCCAGCTTGTTTCGCCTATTCCGAGAGAGGTTTTTGAGTTGGCTAAGGGAGGCACGATTAAGGAGAGGATTGGACGGAGTGGGAATCTTATCGTTGAGAGGACGGATCTTGAGGGCGAGGAGGAGGACCAGGATGATGAAGGGGAGGAGGAATGAGCGGGCGAGATGGGTCAGTTTGTCTGCTTGGTTGCGGTGCGGTGCATGGGAGTGTTGTTTGTTGCATTTAGATGGCGTTTGTGGATGATGAAATTAGCGTGGGATGGAGCATCGTATGATATGAGATATACTCTTGGATGATAGACAGGGAACAAATTCAAGGCCATCACTTCATCGAGGCTAGAAGGTGCATGGTGAACGCAGAACTCAATGTCATTGAAAATATGGAAGTGAAGTAGAGGTAATAACTAATGATCCGAGTGTTCTCCAAGCAATGCAGTATAGCCACGTATATACATCCTCGGCATTGAGTGAGGATGCTATGGCGGATGATACTGTCAGCCTATTGAAGAAAACCACCGGCACATCTATACGAAGTCAAAGTAAATCCAAGCAATAATCCGCGTCTCCCCAATCTCTGCTGCAATTTGGGTGGTCAGCCCCTTCTCCTCTTTTGTTCCCCTAGCGCCCTGAGAGGCATGGGGACGCAAGAGAGAGAGAGAGAGAGAGAGCTGTGAAATAACATGAGCGCAAAACTCAACCCCCTACATACGCCCTGCTCGTATCGCCGTAAAGGCATAATAAGCTGACGACGGAGTGACCGTTGAGGCAAGACCACATACCACTAGTTCATCGTAGGCGTGCTGTGACAGCTCGGTGGGATGGAAGGATGTCTTGCGACAATAGCGATCAATGGCAGTACAAAGGATGAAGCAACCAAGCAAGGTTGCATTGCCGTCGATCAACCGCCTTGGCCGTTAGATGGAGTACGTCCCCAGGAACTATGGGCATTATCCTGGTACGAGCTAAAAAGCATGGGGCTCGCCATGCCAGGGCCGTTCTTGTATCCGTACTGGTTGCCGTTGAAACTGCTGCCATACACGGAGCCCCAGTTCGAGGGACTTCCAGATGGATTGCCCCAGGCTGCGCCGTTGCCCAGACCACCACTGATGGGCCGTGGAGCGCGGGCGGTGCTGGGAGTCAAGGTCTCTGCGCCTAGGAGCGAGTTTGCTGAGTCTCCGCGGACGTGACCAGACATTCCGGGGCTCATACCATTCATGGGTGACCTTTGCAAGTCACTACCATATCCGTTGCCATTCATCATGGAGGGAGATGAAGGTCCTGGTGTGCCATTGTACTGGCGATTCCAGATCGAAGGCGAGTTCCATTGGCCATCTGGAAGGGAAGGCAGATTAGGCGCTTGGCGAATGGAGGAGGTAGATCCAGTTCTGCCCATTGGAGTAGATAGCATCGCTGCACCTGGAGCAGGAGACAAAGGCTTGTAGTTCTTCACAGAGTTGACCAAGTCGCTGATAGAGAATGGGGCCGGTGCATAAAGGTTGTCGTTGACAACAGCAGTATCCTCGAACGTCTGCTCTGGTGGAGTCGGTGGGATATTCTCATCTTCCTCGACCAGCGGGTCTAATCCATCGTCAGCTCCGACCAAGTCATCCACCATGCGATGCATCGCATTGTCCTTAGCCAAGGTAGTAGATGCAGAATCAGAGGCTGCCGCAACGCTATGCGACTTTTGATCGTCAGGTATCGGGTTCTCTGAGGGGAACAAAGGCATGTCCGCTGTCGGTACGGGAAGTACAGGAGAACCATGAGACTGGTTAGTTGGGCTCGCCAGAAGCTCGGATGGTAGACCTTCTTCACGATAGATAAATCGTGTGCCATCCAGGTCTAAAGGGGCATTTGCGTTCTGCGTCAAATGAAGGCCGTCGATCAGTAGATCTCTGACTCGCATAAGCATCTCAACGTTGGGATGGTTGCGCTCTAGATCGGTCCATTTCTGTTTCAAGGTGTCGCCATCATACCAGACCTTCATTGTGTCTGGAGAGATCAATGGCTGAAAACCGATGGTTTCGGTATCTTCTTCGAGCATGTAGCTGTCTCCAGGGAGTTTATCTACGGGAAAGCTCGACGCCAAAAGAGTCAATGTTGCAGCGTATGCCTTCCACAGTTCCTGAACATCGACTGTAGTCAGGGTGTTGGCGATGTTTGCGTTGAGCACCTGCCAATAACGAGAGAACCACGTGCTGTACAAGCGGAGGCCTGGAAGAATGCGGCGAGCAACGGCGGTAATCTTATCTGAGAGCTGCGTGGTGCGGTCGCCGTTTTGATGCCTGACATCGTCGCCTTCAGACAGACGATCGAGTTCCGGCTGGAGTACTTGGAGGAGAATAAAGAATGTCTTGACGTTAAGTCGCAGGTAGTAGAAATATGTACGCATGATATTTGCAGGCGAATCGTCGGCTATTCACGTTAGCTTATGTATGACCTGAAAGACTTCTGTACGTACCCTGCATTTGCACAGTCGCAAAGTATTCAGCGGCAAGGTTGATAAGGATAATTTTGGTCAGTACGGAATCCAACGGTCGTTCCTTCAGCTCGATGGCCAAGTGGCTCAGCACCTCGCCTTCCAACTCTTCGTGAGCAGCGAATTCCTCACCCTTGTAGATCCTGCTATGCAATCGAATAAACCAAGCAATAAGGGCGCGGCCAGCGGTGTTGCCGTCGGACGACTTGTGATTATTGATCAATTGTCCCTTGTCCCACGCAGCAATGACGCGCTTGAACTCGAGCTCCAGGTTCGCCTGGGCCTGCGGATATGGCAACTTGCTCGCGAGCGAACGATACAAGTGGTACACGGAGCGGAAATGGTCGCCATCCTCGCGGGAAATAACGGCAAGCTGATTGTGCGCATGGCCTGAGTCCGGACATATTTCAGCTGCAAGACCGTAATAGCCTTTGGCGGGGCCCCAGTTGCGCTCCTTGTCCTTCTCAACAAGCTCCGTCTCGCGGTAACGGGAGAGGTCGCCCAGCTGGATCAACGTCTGGTGGCAGGAGAGCAGGACCTTGTCCTTGAGGGTGGCGGGTAGGCGCTGGCGCGGGGCTGGCTTGGATGCTGGTAATAATTCAGCAGCAGCGCGGTGAGAGGAGTATATGTGCCTACCGTCGTCCTTCCACTTCTGTGCAATCTTGCGCAGCTCTGGGAGCCCGTCGAACTGGGCGTCGAGGTTCAGGATATACTGGCGGTAGAAGCGCTGGCTGGCCTTGATGAAGTGGAGGTATGTTTTCTGGAACTTGCGGATTTCCACGACATGGTCCTTGGAGCGTTTGAGCTGCTCTTCTGTCAGTATATGCTCCTTCCTCTTTTTACAATGTATGACATACGATCTTGTGTTCCTGCCTAAAGATGGTGTTGGCCTTCAGATGCGCTGTCCACAGCTTCTGCTCGGTCTCGTGGGCCGAGGCATACTCGAAATCGGCGAAGGTGAGGGCCTCGCAGGCGGAGCGGTATCTGTCCTGTGTTAGCCGTCGCCCGCGTATGATAGCACTGCTTCTTACTCTTGCAGCACGGCTGCTAGCTCAGCGCACGAGGAGCCGTCATCGGCGCGCTTGTAGAGCTCCTGCTCAATCGCCTTCGCCCGCCTGCACTGTGTCAGCACCATGGCGGCAAGCAGATGGGGTCTCCTTCGCGCACCTGTGCAGTTGTTCGGTGGTCGCGGCCATGCCTTCTATGCGCATAGGCCGGCGGCGTTCATATGTGACCCCACGGTCGGCCGGTAGGTCAGACGAAGGCACGGAGCAGTCGGCGAGCGTTGTGGCTGGCGTGCTCCATTTATGATGCGGTTTTCTGCCCCGGGATAAGGACAAGCAACGAGCGGGAGGGTCTCGGAAGCAAACAGCGCCCAAGACGCGAGTGCAGCGTCAAAGTGAGAGGCGTAGTGGCGGTAGCGAGGCGTGAGAAACTAAGGTTGAGGTGACTCGGGCGAACTAACGTTAGTTGGGCAATTGCGTGGTTTCACCGCCAAGGCAGATTGTACCGCAGCTCGGCCCGCTCTCACCCACTTAGCTATTGACAATACACAGCAACGTGGACTTCAACTGAACCCCCTTCGCCGACCGCTCAGACAGTCTGCGCCCTTGAGACAGCCCTGCGAGACAGCACGTTAACCGGTCAAAGGTACTGCCCACTTTCATACTACGCAGCCCATCAATCACAGTCACACTCAACCATCAAAAGTCACTCAATGGGGGTCAAGCGCTCACTTCGGGACTCTGTGTCGTCATCAGAAGACTCTAGTACGCCGTATCTTCGCGAGCAGTCTGTCGATAGCAAGGTCGCCCATGTGGATGCAGAGTCAGCCGTGTCGGATCAAGCTGCTGTGATGCGGTGCTCGCTTCCCCCACACAAGCCGCTTAGCTTCACCTCATTCGAGGACTATGAGGTGCACTACCAGAAGACGCATGTGAACCGATGCTCTGAATGTCAGAAGAACTTTCCAGACGATCATCTCCTTCTGTTGCACATCGCGGAATACCACGATCCTATCGCTGCTGAAAAGCGGGATCAGGGAGAGAGAACGGTAGGTCACATGTCTTGATATCTTTTTGCTCAGTTTTCGATTTCAGTTCTTGTCAACAAGGCAGTTGGAGCAGGCATGGGCACATGAGTATGTCGGTAGACTATGAATCACACAACTGATCTATCAAAGTACGCATGTCTACTGCCGACCTGTGATCGCTTGTGCAGCACACCGCAGAAGCGGCGCTTTCACTGCATAGACAAGCACCAGTTCCCCCGTAACTACGACTTCATCATCATCAAAGATGGGATCGACCGGCGGAGTAGCATGCTAATTTCTCATCGGCGAAGGAGCTCGACCTTCAGCTCTACGGGCGGGAACATCACAGCCACTGGGAGGCCGCGAGGAGAGTCTTCGGCGAGCACGGTACCAGAGAGTATGGATGTTGTAAAGGACCAGGAGGAGGATCAAGAGCACTCAAATGAGGATGAGGAAAAGGACAGCGAATCTAGGCGTTATCCGACTAAACTTCACGGGCGTGGAGGATTCAGTCATCGTCCTGGCCGTGGACATGGTCGAGGACGAGGTTCATCGACAGCCACGAATCCTTCGAAGCCGGCTCCAGCGACAGCTGCTTCACCTGCGGATCCAATGGAGAGCCTTACTTCCAGTATGTCAGCTTTGCAGTTCATTCCTCACAGTGTGCGGGTAGCTCGAGGGAAGGGGGCAGGCCGAGGCAGAGGAGGAGGAAGCGGCAGTTGACAGGCGTCTGTATGTGGCCTCGACGACAGCACGATCATAAAGCTGTGAGCGGCATTCAACTCGTTGCATCGTAACATGAACTCCATCGCGCCAAGTGTGAGGTGAGGTGAGGAGAGTTTGGAGGTTTGATGGATCGAGAAAGTGCGTCCTTATCGCCAAAACACGGGCGCTACCCACGACATGAGCATTTATGAGAGAGTCAGGTCTCGCAAAAGAATGTTTTATAGCATCAGATCTATTCCCCTGCCTAGGTGATGTTGCACTGCTTCGTTCCTTCCCGCTGTACCACGTGGCTTGGTCGCGTCCACATTCCAGAGGTCGTCGGACGTTGCTGCGCACAACACTTATAGGACACACTCACTCCTAGTGACTTGACAATCATCCCAAGCTTAACAAATCACGGTACGTACATATATATCCACGGTTACAGCGGCCCACTAATCTCGGAAACGCGACTGCAGCTCCCGAAATGTGACTGTCGGCAAGGCGATGGAATTCATCGCTCGGCTACACTACGCGTACCGTTTCCTACTGCTGCTATTCGATTATCTGAAGTCATCCAGGCTGGTGAAAATAGAGTGCGCTCTTGTGTGCTGCCATGTGGCCGAGCTACGCGTGATTCTTGACCCGTCACAACAACAAACACCCAACAGTCGCTTACACGCAGTCACCGTACACGTCCGGATCCCGACCGCCCTCGCGGCAATCATGAAGCCATTGACCATTACTCGCTGCGCCGTCGCGAACGAGATTCTCCGGCGGCGTAAGCAAATGGAAAGCGACAACACACACCGTCCACAACTCCACCACGAACAGCGCGCTGACTTGATAAGTATCTCTTTCGAAGACATACCAGCCGCAACGACACGCCGCGAGCAACGAGAGAAACCAAGGGCCGCATTCACAGAGGAGTCTGATTCATCGACAGCCGACGAGGAGGAAACCGTTGATCTGACTCGCATTCATACAAGCGCGCCGAAGAGGACCGACGCGCCATCAGGTAAGGAACTTTACTGGGCGAAGGTACGCTGGGTGCCAAATGATCTTGAAGCTAATTGCGAACCAAAAGCGCAACATCGGGGCTCGAGCACTAGAGGCACTGAGCTGCACGCCCGTCAATGGAACAGTGCTATTTTTACCGCAGTGCAACGGAAAGTGGAGGCAAGGACTCGAAAGGCGCTATCTGTGCAGTCTCGATGGAATGTAAGCCCAAACGACGCCAGGCAAAACAGGGGCCCAGATGCACGAAACGGTAGACGGAAACCCACAGTGATACCACGACGACGACCGCATCAGGCGGATGAGGAAAATACCTTGAATGTTGCTTATTGTTTCCCGCCAGACCAAAGCACCATTCGCAACCAGAAACAATATGTAGCCAGGCCCGAAAGCCACCTTCCACATTCATGCCCAGACGTTTCCCGGGATACTACATCGCCAGCTTCGGACACCACGTTATATGAAGCGCCCCTCATATATTCTCTTAGTCAACTAAAAGCCGGTGAAGACCATCAACCCTATGAATCCTTTGAGGAGACCGAAAAACATATCAAGCTCGACCAAAATCTGTCCACGCCAGTTCCTAGACGCCATGGACGGCGACAGCGCAGGCTATCGATTGAGTCAGCTTTCGAAAGCCCACGAACGCCTAGGATACCACTCAGAGCTAGAGCCAAAACGAATGATGGCATGCTCCAATTCATGGCAAATGCATCGAAGGAGCCAACCAAAAGTGTGCCTACCCGTCGTCATCGGCACAAAATCTCATTGAACATTCCTGTTGTCGCCTCGGTTCCACCACCCGAAATCTTCCAGAACCCTGACTCCAGCCCTACAAGGATAGAATCTCCCCGTCGTATGCGGACGCGCGATGTCCAAGCACCGAGTTTCTTGACGCTAGCAGAGCGAGAGCTCGAGTACAAGCACCGACGCACCTTCGTCGGCACTGCATCCCTTGATGATCTCCTAGAGATACTCGAGGTCACCCTTGAGCATACTACGACGAAAGACGCCGTTGCGAAGGCGTTCATCATCATGTCTAGTCGCGAGCAACTGTACGCACGCCAATGCTCCAAGAAGGCAGATGGGTGGGAACTGGTCTTGCGCGTGACACCTGATGTCACGAACATTGACTTTGTAGCGCAGTTACAGGTCAAACTGGGTTCAATCACGCTTCGGCAGTTCCTGGACTTGATACCGTTTAATGAGGAAGAGGAGGTGGAAGCACTGCGTGTTGTCGAGGCGTTTTCTGCTGCAAGCCACATCGATACCAATGCCGGGGCCGGCATTGGAAGTAAAGCAAGAGCGTTCAGGAGCTGGATGGTGAGCCAGAACGATATTGGGTGTTGAAGCCGGCTAGTGGTGGCATATACGGCACTTTTGTGTAGGTTTGGCGCAGATCGGGTTCGCTATGTAGGCGCCGTGTTCATTTTGATACCCCTTCTGATAATAACATTTTCCATTGTTGATCACGGTCTTCTCATTTTCCCTCTACAATCTCGTCTTGCACTCTCCCTCTCTCCTTACGTCGCAGATGTACCCACCCATACCTGCTGCCTATCCTTCTAACGCACTGACGATATGCTCCCGCCTTCTTTGGCCAATCAGAGGTCAGTGAATGCTGGCTGGCGAGCTTGCGGATGATATCAGAAGCGGGGCACGTGACTTTTACTTTCACTGAGTGCGAGCACCCCGCTTGAATAAAGGCGCCCGCCCCTCGAACACTGTTAGAACAATCCCTTCGACTCTTCTCTCCTCCAGTCAACTAGCGCTCTCAACCTCAGGTTATCAGCACACTCCGACTTGACTCTCAACCTCCCTGTCCCAAGACAGACCACAGCTCGCTCTGCGACTACCTCGACCATATTGCTGCAGTATCAACCTGCCAGTCTATCTGTGCCGATCTTCAGTCGCAAGCCTCAATCCCATTCGAGGTAAGCCCTCAACTCGCGCACCACGTCCTTCCACTCCCTTTCCTAACATCATCAACAGTCTTCGAACACTCATGCCTGCCGATAAGCCCAACATCAACCCTAGCAGCATGTCTCCGAACACTATCATCCTCTCCGCCTATAACGGCATTATCAAGTGCACGCCCGATCCCACCACCCCCCGCAGGCTCTCCATCTTTACCCGCAAGGCCGCAGACAAAGGCGTCGAGGTCGTGAAGATGAACCGCTCCTACGTCAACAAGTGCATCGCCGACGATGCGCTCGAATTCCTCCAGCATGAGATCGAGAACCTTGGGGAAGACATCCGCTTCCGCGCTGGTACATACAAGATACTCTTTCTGCCCCGTATACGCCCTAAGCAGGACAAGGACGGCAATCATGTGGATGTCTTTCCTGAGCTTGGCTTTCCTGAGGACTGTATGCCGCCTGGGGATCAGAACATCTTGAAGGCCACTGGTGACGGCGATGGCGATACTGGAGTTGTGGTTTTCTTTGGAGGCAAGCAGCATGAAGACGCTGAGTTGCTTCCTGATGACTATAACGACAAGTTTCCCGAAGTCATCGAACATGATGCTGGTGAGCCAGTCCTTTCTGGAGCGGAGATTCCCGGTGGTGTGAATGAGCCGCTGAAGAAGCCCACGGCATCGAAGGATGGGGAGGACGGCGATGAGATCGTTGGTCCAGAGCCCACCGACAAGAAGAAGTCCAAGAAGAACAAAAAACAATCCAAAGCATCAAAGAAGCTAAACGCGGAGATACTACCTGGACTCGAGCAGCTTCTGGCAAAGGTAGTTGCCGAAGGGGTCCGTCCTGAAGCTACGTCAGTGGGGGCTGCCTCCGAGAAGCCCAAAGGGGCAGAGAAAGTAGAGCAAGACAAGGCCGAGAAGATGAAGCTGCTGGTAAAGATATTCAAACTCGAGGATCCAACCAGCACCGAGCCTGCCCAGAAAGAGCAAGTGGACATCGCCGAGAAGGGCTTCTACAAGGAGAAAGCCATGATCCAGAAGATCGCCACGACGAACCTCCACAGCGATGTCAATACTACTCAGCGCGACTACTGGAAATACGCCTTCGTCGATATGTTTCCCGATATGTCGCTTCTCGAATGCCTTTCGCGTGTCACAGCAATGGAAGCCCACGACGCCACCCAGAATAACCAGACAGCTTGGGATGCCAAGTGGCACTCCTATACCCATGTCCGAGACGCCATGAATTGCAAGCTCAATCCGAAGGTATGGATGCCTATCTTGCTTGCACTGTCCACGGGCAGTGAGCGCTTCAGGGATGTCCCATCTGAGATCCGTAGCACGGCGGATATGGACAGCGTAACAACGAAGCTCAAGTCGAGCGTCGCAGCGCATGCTACTACACCGAGCGGTGCTCATCCTACATCCGTGCTGTTGCAGTCGTCCCCGAATGGCGACGCGTCTCCAACGAACATGTTCAGCAAGGTCAAGGATGCTGTTAGCTCGCCAAAGGACACCAGCCTCAAGCCGAAGACTATCAAGAAGTCTCACCGACAGGTCACCTTCGGCAAGAACATGGATCTGGCGCCCACGGCTGTCGCTCAGATCACTTTCCCGTTCAGCAAGGACACGTTCGACTTCAACGTGCCTCCTCCGCCTCCCATGCAGAACTCCTTGCCTGCCGAGTCTGGCCCTTCGCTGATCTTCGGCGACGCAAGCAAAGTTGTCGGTCTCCCGCTCGCCGACAACGTCTTCGCGCGCGCTGCTCTCCACCGCCCAGGTTCAGAGTTTGTTGGCTTCGCGTCTGGTCAGCCGACTGCGTCAGCTCCGTACGTGTTTGGCGCTGATAGCAGCTCGCCGCCGCCGCCAGCGAAGACTGATGAGGAGCTGGATAGGTCTGGCCAGAAGTCACTGCCTGGTTTTGAGGTCCCGACGAGCTTCGTGATGCCTGACGGACAGGTGTCGGGCCCGTCGCTGCCAGAAGCTACGCCGGTGAAGGAGCCAGTGGCCAGCTCTGAGAAAGCACAGGAGGCTACTGCCGTCACGCTGTCGCCCGGTGAGACGCATGAGAACGATGTCTTTGCCCTGACTGGAAGTGTAAAGGAGGACGCTGATCAGACATACTTCGATCCTGAGGAAGATGGACTCTCTGAGATGAGTGAGGAGTCCCTTGGAGAGATGATTCTCCGCGACTTCCTAGCAGAGGAAGATGCTCCCGTTGAAGAGGACATCCTCGATGCAGAAACAGTCTCAAGCTCAGATTCACTCGATATCGATATCGACGGTCTCCTCGACGAACTCTTCGAAGACACTTGCGCACCAATTCCAAGCGGTTTCTACGAGTATCTTGCGCGCTGCGACTATGAAGTCAACGATGTTGAAGAGGGCTTATACGTCTCCGAAGATGAGCTCCCTCTCGATCTCAAATATGTCAATCGCGCTGAGGACCCCATCACACTGCCCACACCCCCCACCTCCCCTATCAGCTCTACTTCCGCGATAGCTGCAAGCGCACAAACCGGAGTTTTGGAAGGCTTCTCACTCAAAGAACCGCGGTACATGAGCATTGACGAAATCGTCAACACTACATCTATCGATCCAGACTGCGAGCCGCACTCCTCCTCTGTCCAGATCCTCAGCGCCGGACTAGGTTCAAACGATACCCAAACCATTTCTCCTATCCCAGATCCAGTGGCCAACAAGGGAACTATCAATGGCCTTGCTCTAGAGACCTGGAGCCGTCTCCAAGGCTTTGGAGACGAGCAAGGCGATAGCAATACGTTCGACGAGCGACTCAAGAAACTCATTGACGGACTGCAGCAGCTTCAGGCTGATGCTACTACCGCCCAACCAGACATCGGCTCATCCGACGAACCGTCGCTTGAAGGTGTTGATGCGGAGATTCTGACGGCTACACTATACCTAGACGAACATTTCAATAACGATAAGGAAGTGCATGTCGAAGACTCCAAGTTGCCATCGCTCGGTCCCCTAGAAGATCTCGAGGTCTGGGCGCACGCCACTTTCGACAATGCATTCGGATCTCCTCCTCAGCTTCCAGCCTTGCAGTCAGATCAAACTGATCTCCACAAGCTGTTCGAACAGGAGCCGCTGTTTCAATTTCTCCATACCTCCAGTGATGGAGCCGATCAATCCACCGAGCAACTCCATGCATCAACATCAGTAGCAGACAAATCTGGGAACCACGAGTCCACTCGACTCGAGCAGCTAGAGCACATGACCGTCGCGGACTTGATGGTTGATACTGGAGATGCCGCCCAAGCACCGAAGAATGTCACCGCGATTGTAGGCGGATATGTCACCGAACAGAAGGCCGCTCCACACCTCCGCATCTCGACAACCGCAACGGTTCCAGTGGGACACTTCTTCGATCGCATTGGCAACCACCCGGCATTCCGCCTAGGCGAACACACGCCTCCACATACCCCTATGTCTGAGCATGCAATGGTAAGTTCCCCCGCGTTCTACATAAACCACACACATGCTAATGCGCTGCAGTCTACACCCCTTTCCTCAAATGCCGCGACTCAAACCCCACCATACCTGGGCGTTAGCGACCACATCGGCCTATACGACCCGCTGCAGCCGCTTGACAAGAAATTGACCATGTCATCAGCGGCGCTGCCCACACGCCCCAGCCAGTGATGGTTCTCCCGCGTCTCGGGAGCTCGAACAACTCATGATAGGCGGGATCATGGTTTAATGGTATTTTCGCGCTCCCACAGAGAAGAGAGACCCGCCGATAGCTACAGGTACATCTATGCCGATACCAACGACGATGCCAGCGATGATGAACCCATGGAACATGCACATGCGACCCTCAAGCAACACGAACACGCACTCTATTCCCGCTTCGAGGCGTGCAACATCCGCATTGGTTTCTCTGGCATCGCTAGCATGTAGCATACTTGGGTTTCTCGTCTCTCGCTCTCCGGTTCGTCCCTACAGTTGATGGCTTCTCTCTAACTAACGATTTTTCTCTCATGGTTTCTCTCCAAGGGTTTCTCTGCAATTGTTTCTCTCTCACGGATTCTCTCCCATACACACACCCCAAAACCACCACCAAAAGAAAAGTGAAAACAAAAAAGACAAAAAAAAAAGTATCACAGGAAAAGACGAAAAATAAAAAAAAGGGATAAGACCACGTACAGTGGCAGTGACAAAAAGACCACCAAGCCTAAAATAATAAAAAAGACCACATATACTGGCAAGGAAAAGAAAGGAAAATCAAGAAAATCAAAAAAAGGGACAAGACCACATGTCGTGGCAACGACAAACAGACCACATATACTGGCAAGAACGAAAAAGACCACCATGATGGACATGAAGATCCTAGTGGCACAAATCACGGAAAAAGACCACATCACTTGTGGCATGTTCAGAAAACGAAAATGGCGTCTAGCTAGGAAGAGTGGGTTGATCGCGGTCTTCGGCAGTCACAATGACACTTAGCGTGTTGATGCACCAGCAGCCCCTACCTTTTCTCAGCAGTGGAGTCATTTGTATGTTCAGGAGGTCTTTCAAAATCCTTGGTGGCAGGGACGAAAAACGACTTTAGTGGCACGGTTGGAAAATGAAATGGCGTCAAGGAGGGAGGAGGATGGGTTGATCGCGGTCGTTGGTACAAGGGATGATTGAAATTGGGCATGCCGATTTACAGGCAATCCCTATTTACCTCAGTGGTGGTTTGTATGTTTGGGAGGTCTTTGGGAGGATTTTCGTATGATTATGGAGTTTCGGTGATAGTAGCGAGCAAGTTGTACTATATTGCGATGATCCTGAGTTTCGGCGACGATAGCTGGCAAGTTGTACTATATTGCGAACGCTGGAAGTTTTATTTTAAATATTTCGTCTCTATCTGCACTTTCCCTAATCCAAGAACTGATTGATGAACAAACTCCGCCTTTATATACGTACGAACGGATTGTAGTACGTTCAAATACATGGACGTATGGATAAGAGTTCTGTACAATATCATGCAAGTAATGGTTGAGATGTTTTCGAGGTATTTTCAATATGGCATGGTTTCTATGCGTCATGATCACGTAAGCAAAATCGAGTCCACCTACATCATTCTATTATTTACTGAAATACATCATTGATACGTTCAAATTGTAAATAAGCCCGGCGTTCATTTGATAATTGATTTTTCTATCATTAACTGTGTCAACACCATCCACTCGCTGAGAAGAACGCTTGGCTCACACCATGTCCAGATCAACGCCAAAGAACATAATCATCGTTGGCGGCTCATTAGGCGGACTCCTTATCGGCAACGCGCTCAAGCGGCTTCGAAGAAACCTGAATATCCGCATCTTCGAGCGCAATCCGACGCCTCTTCTACAGGACCAAGGCGCCGGCGTAGTCGCGGGTCAAGATGTGCAAAAGTTCTTCCAAATATATGACCGAACACAAACGCCTTTGAGCATATCCAGTTATCAGCGACTCTACTTAGACAAGAGCGGGAATGTTATTGATCGTGAAGGTAGTAAGCAGCAGATGACCAGCTGGGACTTGCTCTACCACTTGCTGCGGACGAACTTTGATGGCACTCAGACCGAGTATGCGGAGATACCAGAGGCGGAAGATGGACAAGGAGAGGTTTCATATGAATACGGATGCACGATGACCGACATCCAGGTTCCAAAGGATGTTGCTGAACTAGTCAGTGTTACGGTTAAACGACAATCTGGAGAAACATTCACCACCAACGCAAACCTCGTCATTGCAGCCGACGGCCCCAGCTCGAATATCCGCGCAATGTACTTCCCCGAGGTCAAGAGACAGTATGCCGGCTATGTCGCCTGGAGAGGCACAGTGTCGGAGAGCCAAGTGTCCAAACCAGCCGCCGATGTGTTCTCCCAGAAGTTTACCTTCTTCCACACGAACGGAGTGCAAATCCTAGCATACACTATACCAGGAAAGAACGGCACCCTCGAGCCTGGAGAACGGTTGTTGAACTGGGTTTGGTACGACAATTACAAAGAAGATTCACCGGAGCATGTCGAGCTCATGACAGACAAAGATGGGAAGAGACACCACATCACACTCCCTGCAGGCCACATCAAAGACGACGTCTGGACACGACAGAAATCAAAAGCAAGAGAAACACTGCCACCACAATTTTCCGAGCTCGTAGAGAAGACAGAGGTACCTTTCATACAATCCATCACAGACGTGATCGCACCATCCGCCGTACTCGAAGGAGGGCGAGTGGTGTTACTTGGCGATGCGCTAGCTGGCTTTAGACCTCATACTGCTGCGAGCACGAACCAAGCTGCTATGAATGCCATGACGTTCGCTCAGACTGTCGAAAAGATGATGGATGGACGGGGCTCTGAGGCGTTGAGAGAGTGGGAAGGGCATGTTTTGCAGTATGCAAGACAGGTGCAGCGCCATGGTGTGGCGATTGGAGATCGAAGCCAGTTTGGTGAACATCCGCTCTCGAGTTGAGGTGTGAGGTGTAGCAGAAAGGGAGTAGCTTGGGGTTATGAGTGTATCAGGGCGGTGTACTTGACTAAGTCAAGAGCGGTCGCTATGTGACTATGTAAATAGTAAGCTCTTAACAGTAGGTATAGTTATGATAGGCAGTGTTTTCAGATAAACAATGGAGGATAGAAGAGGGAAGAATCGCTAGGCTAAGGTAAAAAGGACTTTTACTTGTTGGGTAAGTAAACTGATTGTTTGAATAGTGCTACTGGGTGGTAGTCAGTAAGATTAAGCTGCTATTGTGGTATGTCCACCTTTACATACATCTCTATCACCTTTCTCTCTTACCTTGTATGCCCTCTCGATCTCCCTCTCACCTTGTGTTCACCTGGGTATATATATTCCGCCTCCAACTGCCCTTTCCTCTGACCTCTCTTCGATCCACCAACGTGCAACCACATACACCATCCGTTTTAGTTGTACCTGCTTCAGGAGCTTACCATTATTAGCATTCTATAGCCTCCGCTTTCGACTCAACCCCGGTTCTCTCATTATAATCTGCCATCTTTCTCATCCAGATTTCAACATCTCAGGCCAAGAACCTTCACGACCGCAAAGATGAACAACGCACCTACGCCGCCAGACGTGCTGAACTTCTACGCCATTTTGGGGCTAAACCAGTGCGCGCCGCGAGATAGGATTGAGACAGCTTACACAAGCGCGAAACGGAAGTACCATCCACAAAGCCAATTAATAGGCGCAGAGCCTAACGAAGAGAAGTTCAAAGAAGTAAGTAGGGTTTCTGTCTCCTCGTTCGGCTCCCACTAAGCATGATGTACAGGCTGGGCTAGCATACGACACTCTTTCCAATCCGCGCTTGCGAGCCAAATACGACTTGAACTATCACAATGTCCGCGCATTGTGGAACGCCCACAATGTGAAGTTACAGAACTGGATCCGCCAAAAGCAACAGGACGAGGAACGTAGAGCGAGATTAGAGGCACAGAGGCACAAACGCGCAGCGAACGAAGTACGCAAGAAAGAGGCTGAGGCAGGCAGTAGAAGAGCAGCACAAGCTGAAGCTGAGATCCGCAAGAAGAGGGAAGAAGAGGCGAGACTGAGGAGGAAAGTGGAGCAAGAACAAGCTGATGCCCAGCGAGCGAGAGCGAGGCACGAAAAAAGACTGCGAGAGACCATGACCAGCAACGGAAATGCCTTTCGTGACGGAGCGAATCAGTCACTCAGAGAAAGATGGCAAGCTGCACAGGAGCGGACCCGACAAAGGGCGAAAGCTGCTGAGGAAGCCAACAATCAAGCTGCTCGAGAGCGTCTTCGTAAACAACAAGAAGACGATGAAAACCAACAAAACGAGCGGACGAATCCCCCGGCCGAAGACCCTGGAGACGAGACCGAAGACACAGAGAGGGCTCGTCAAAAAGGGTTTGCGGAAAGGCAGCGTGCGGCAGACCAACGAGAGCAAAGAGTGTTCGAGGAAGATCGACAACGACGGGCAGCCGCAGCAGAGGAGCGGCTGCATGGCCACGAAAGGTCACTGAAGCGCCCTGCTTCTCTAGGAAGAGAGGAAGAAGAAGAAGAAGAAGAAGAAGAAGCTGAAAGAGAGGTGAAACGAGCACGAGATGACTATACCCGACGTACGAAAAGAGTGTTAGCTCGAGAATGGGCTCATCGAAAACATACAGAGCGCCTCCAGGAAGTCGGTGGGAGAGGAAAAGAGCATGTCCTCAGGGACACCATTCTTGATTTAGGCTGGAAGCATCTCGATACAAACGGAGATTGTGACTTCTGCTACTCGAAAAGCAGACCCAGAATGTATGGGTTATGGAAATGTCCAGACGGCGGAGCTCTCGTATGCAAACCATGCATGAACGCATTGTCAACGTTTGGAGCATGAGGTGGCATGGAAATGATGTCAAGGGTTGGAATTTCGACTGACAACGTCTGTATCCCCCGATATCTCCTGACTACAGCACAAGCCTGACGGAGGTCCACGCCTCCGGATCACCGATGTTGACTCAGTGGGAAGAGGTAGCCATGGTCATGGGTGGTAGAGAAAACCATGGGAAAGGGTGCAGGATGCAGGTGGGGAAAATGCATTGCGAACCATAGTTCGTGCATAATCACAACGGCTGTCTGTTTTCCCAAGCTGGTATGGACGGACATGGGTCGGAGTACCCCTCTTATAACTAGAGCACTTAGTACGAAGGAATCTTTCCCGTTAGTTAGTACAAGTACGCGTGTTCCTCCTCGCTTTCCATGTTATGTGTCAGACCACCGTGGTCATACCTGCTCAATCACTCATAGGTGTTAACTTCCGCGGATAGCGATCTGATACCTACGCTGCATTCACCGAGTCATTTCCAGCCTCCCGTACCACCAACTGACCCTTGGCACAATGCCTCTCGACCTTTCAACCACCACTCAAAGATCGCACTCACTATCAGATCTACGAAAGTTCCCATCCACCAGCCTTCCCTGAGGTGGAGACAAGCACGCGACGGACGACCATTGAACGGTCGAGCTCCTCGGATGGATCCCGCCCTGGATCCCGCCCTCCCGAATCGTTACCAAACTATCTACCACTGAACTTACTTGATCCGCGGAGAACTTTGCCCCGACGGTTACGCATACGCTAAACTAACCACATATTATCATCGAAGTAGGATGGAACTTCCGCGGCGAGGCTGGATCGTTGCAGAGGGGGAGAAAAACGTGAAGGATAACAAACAGCTCACAAATATGCAAGGCTTCAATTGATTCTACCTCCCCACCTACCGAGGGTGGGTCGAAACTCGTTCCTCCTATTAATGATACTATGCCGCAGAGACAGATAGACAATTTTTTTTACCGATCAGAGTAAAGTGGCTAGGCGGCAAATTAATCTGATTGGACAAAATAATACATTTTCATATGTTTGTTTCTCCCCTCTTTCATGAGACAGGAGCAGCAAATGAGCGAACGGTCATGGGAAAAGATGAGAGTATCTTCCCTAGATATGGAACACTACGACCGCGTAGACAAATACTTCGTCAATATAAAAGTACAGTCATCAATTGAGATCTCTGGGTACAATGTATAGGAGAATTCACGTGTGTAGCAAAGGCGGCGAAACAAATTTGAGCATGTCAACTGTGGTATATTCCACGTTCCATTCCCTCATGTATCTTATCATTAAGCATAGCATGCGCAGGTCATCCCAACATTAACATGAACATGAACTCTCAATATATACAATCGCGCAAAGTCCCTATGAAAAGAAAGGTGGGATATCAAGCCAAATAAGCAGCAGGAGCAAAGCGCCTCCTACACAACAAAAGAAAGATGCAGACCGCGCAGCTTTATATTTTACAAGCCGGAGTCACCGAGTATCAAAATACCGTTGGGGTAGTACTCTTCCCGCCACTTCGTCCAACTCGCGCAGTTCTGCTCCATTGGACCTAGATCACCATTTGAGCTGACAATTTCGGATTCTCGCTCTAAAAATTGTACGCCGAGGCCGGCGGCAATGTGGAATGGGATGTGACAATGCATGAGCCATGCGCCCGGATTGTCTGACTCAAAGGCGAGGATGAGGTAGCCTGCAGCAGGTAATGTGGCGGTGTCGCGGCGAATAGGATTGTCCATCTTTAGGCGCGAGATGTCGCCGTTCCATACTGCGTTTTCTTGGTGGTCAAGGACGTAGAAGTCGTGGCCGTGTAGATGGATAGGGTGTGGCAGAGGAGGGCTGAATGTGGCGTTGTCCATCTGGATAACCCAGTATTGCCACTTGAAGCTGTTAGTGACTGTAGTAAATAAGTGGTGTAAGAAGTATCATACCTCATTCTTTGCGCCAACACTAAGTACGTGTCTGCTGGCAGCGAAGCTGCTATTTCCATCGACTACACCCTGAAGGGTTGGATGATCAAGATCGACCGTCATTGCGGTGCCGTTGACGAGCCATTGAACAAGATTACCGTTACCCGCCGTGTCTGTAAAGCCGACCTTTAGCTCCTCGGGCATCTGTTGAGGTACAGTTGTCTTCTGGTGGGGAACAATGTTCGTCTCGTCGTAACACCCAGTCGGCAGCGCTACACCCGATGAGTTGCTAGGGTTTTCTGCCTTCGCACCGGCGTACCGGAAGATACTGCGAGTATTTGCTGCATTGTTATTCGGGCCATCGCATTGACCACCACCAGTACCCACGCGAAGCCAGTAGTTGTCAACTGCTTCGGTGGCGTTGATGATGACGTCGTACCGTTGGCCTAACGCTCAGTTAGTGAAACGTCGCTTGCATATGTGCATATTCGTGCTCGAGATGCACAACATCATGCATGTTGGGGAAAGGACGTCAACATACCCACTGCAATGACGAGGGAAGTTGCCTCATAAGGTTCGATAGGAGTAAAGTCAGACGAGACGACTGTAAACGGGTGCCCATCCAGACCGACATGGATATAGTTGTTGATACCAGTGTTTACTAGACGTAGGAGATGGGTCTTTCCTGGAGTGAGCGTTGTGACAGCGTACTGGCCTCCATAGGCTGATGTCATTGTGCCATTGATCAAAATGTTGTCCGCAGTAGGGGGCCCTCTTGCGTGCAGAGACGCCGCGTTCACTGTGAATATGGGAGAGTAGAACCAGTCGGTGAATGGCAAAACTCCCAGATCGATATCATAATTCGCAGTGGCTGGCCCATTTATGATCATAGTGCCTACCAGCCCATCACCGTACTGCACAGAATGGTGAGAGTGATACCACTGACGTCGTTAGTGTCCCAGTGTCGTCGTGAAGAAAAATTGTTGAAACTTACAGTGGTGCCGTATTGCGTCGCTTTGAAGCGATAGACCGTGGTATCGCCTGGGGCAACAGGGCATTCGGTAAGGCCGTTGACACCGTCTGCCTCGTTTGTCCCGAGTTGCCTGAAGCCATGCCAGTGAATTCCTGATCCGTTATTTTGAAGGCTATTGGTAACCGTAATCTCAAGGTCGTCGCCCCAGTCTGCAACGATCGTCTGGAAACTGTTAGCATTAAAATGTGATAAAACCGTCTTACTACTCACTGGTCCAGGGTATTGGCCGTTAACCACCAACATCTCTCTTGCGAAGCCATCGGGTGCCAGGGTCGTATTCGTCAATTCAAGGTGATACTTCAAATGGTGAGTATCCGTATGTGTATATTCTTTGCTAGGGATCCTTACTTTCACAGTTTTTCCAGTGGTGGGCCATTGTAGATCCATATCGGTATCGATGTCGTATTCGCCTTGCCAACATCCTCTCGAAGTTGGCCCATTGTTACACCCTGTCTTGTAGCCGTCTCGTCTAGTTTGACCGCTCCAAAGTCCGGTCTTTGCCCATGGTACTCTCGGTCTGGGATGCTCGGCAGGCAAGGAAAATGAAGTGACCAAGGGTAATATACACCCCAAGATAGTAGTCGCTGCTCTTGCGATTGAAAAAGGCATTATGAAGTATAAAAGTGCGAAGGAAAAATGTACATGTGCCAATACAGACTACTGTGCACGATTAGCGAATGGGTGCAGTTTTGGCTTGGGATATGTAAGTGAAAAAGAAGGCAGGCTGGCACGGCTGGGAACCAGAAAAAAGGTAGCACGAGCGATTATATCTTCGCCATGACAGTTTGCCCTGCTTCGCCTAGTGGGACGATCGATAGACTAGAAGGAAAGCACTACGAGCGGTGGAGAGCTGCCACCACTAGTCTGATCCCACCTCGTAAGAGATGCCGCCATGTCGGTGACAGTACCAAGATCGTCATGGCTAGAAAGACGGCACGCGTGAGGAATGGTCATCAGAATAGTGTGGCAGCCTGATCGATAAAAGACGACTGCATATCAGCCTTGGGTAGATGAACGGAGATTTTTCACTGGTCGCCATCGTCTCCAGCTTCGGTATTGTTCCTGTAACACGAACAAATGCAGCTAGATGTACCGAGCCAGGTAAGTAAACCTTGACCTGGTCGGGCGGCAGGTAGGCTCGGCAGGAAAGTTCCAAGTGCTGAGTCGTACATGGTTGCAGTCATGCAGCAAGCATTGGAGCGGCTGTGTGCATGTTAGTTGCGCAGAAAGCGGGGACCGGAGGCGTAGATTGACATGCAGATTCCTGAAGCAGAGAACGCTTGCAGATGTTGGCTCGAGCTGTTTGTGAGGTTTGAAAGCCATACCTATCCGAGAGGCCTGAATGGCGTAGTCGCAATCGACCGAGGTGTGGTATCCAAAAAAAGGTCAGCCTGGCGGGAAGGATCCATGCTACTCCGCGTACACTAGGTCTTGTTGAGTGCTAGTGATGTGTGGCGCATCGGAATCTTGGAGGGGAGCCGAACACAACGTCCGACCACAACATCACCACATCATGGAGTCGACCTCTCAGGATGCGGTCTTCCTGGACGAATCGGTAGGCTAACGCCAATCGAACACAACACAATCGGTACCACTCTTCTCCATGGAGGAACCGTGCCGTGCTGATGACGTTCAGACCCAGTATCTGACTATTGGATCCGCCCGAGCTGCGTTGGGCCATTGCCTGCATACGTGAAGCCACAGGTCGCTCAACATCTCCGCGCGCTTGTTAGACATACGGTAGTCTCGAAGTCATCGCATCGTGGTAGATCCTCTCCAGATAGGTGTTGTCGAAGCCACAGCGTCTTTGATTTAGAACGTGGAAGTTAAATCAGCCTCAACAAGGGCCTAAGTACACGGGTACATTATCGATTGACCGGTTTGGAGACCACAAGCTGTCGATAAGACTGCGGTCTACAGGTAATATGCTGTGATGGCTTTTACATCCTGGTCGTTGTCGCATCAAGATTCTAGATGGGGTGAGGTCTCAGCTACTGCCAAGCGTCCGAGGTGTCTGTTTGGTGCTCACCATTGGCAACATGGTACTCGCTTGCTGAAATCCGGTCATGACAGCAGGCGACAGTCAACGGTCTCGTGTAGGGTAAGGTAAGACGCGCATGGAATCTTGCCGAAAGTTGTCGGTGGATCTTGACAGCAGGGACGCCACAATATTGGACTATGCAGGCGTCGACTCTGACATGCATCAGACGAAGAGACCTAGGCAGTCGGTTCGCAGGCTTTGTACGATGTTTTCTGTTCAAAATATGCAGCCCTGTCGTCGTGCTCAGCTCGTGTTCCCTCGTAGACGCAGAACTCGTGGACAAAATGTGGTGTCAGCCTCATTGTCAAACCGAAAAGTTCTGGTAGCGAAGACGGCACGAAGCATGGTCGTGTCACTGCAGAGGTAACAAGCAACTCCAACGTGCTGTCAGTTGCAGCCACGCAGCCCCGACAGTAATGGATCAAGCTTTCTGTCGGCAGAGCATGGTGTCGCATCGGTAGATTTTGCTCGGCATACATCCGAATGAGGCGTCAGTTCACCTATGGCTAGCCGAGGAGGACCATCGTGGAACAGTTTGTTCATTTTGATCGTATAGTGAAGGGAACTTCCTACGCGGCTGTTAAACAAGGCACTTGTCAAGTATTGATTACCACTCTTCGCAGCGACTAACCTTGACACGGGACTTCCACTCACACCAGTCCACCGTCACTCCTAGCAGCGTTGATGATGAAAGCCAGACCCGCTCCCAGGTATCGCGTGACGGCGTAGGTGTAACATTACACAAGAAGACTGAGTCTTGGGATGCCAGTGTCATGTAGTGTACCCTTACGCTACACATGACCAGCGAACACCACGTGGGAGTTTAACACCTGGCGAAAGCCGGGTCTTAATGACGAACATAATGAGAATAAAGTGAGTGCGAAGAGTTTTCAATGTCGTTGCTTTATACGAGTCGCGGCATGAGCAGTTTATGTGAGGCAGTCACCCTTAGTGCGTAGATCATGCATGTTCTGAGGGTTGGATGGGCAACCGCGACCGTGAAGAGGAAGGGGAAGCGACTGCCCACAGGCAACCTCCGGGCTGGTAGATGCCACACATAATTGAGCCCAACCAGCTGGACTGCGGTGAGTTGAATTGAAAGGTAGAATGAACGCAGTGAAGCCATCGATGGTGACGCGTCATGATGAAGCCAAGGACCGAACAGACCCGCGAAAATTCCACTGGTGATCTTTCTGCGTTACCCTGAACCTCGCCAAGACGCGCTCATGTGCTTGTGGAGTGCATACAACCTATCATACAACAAAAACTGCCAGGCATGGTATCATACGTACAATCCTTCTTGGGTACTCATCATCACTGTGGCTCTTCTACAGCTCCCAGCGCCTCGCCGACCTTCACCTTCTTCCCCTGCTCGATGTTCCACTTGAAGCCACCCTGCCTGAATCCCCTATACCCCTCGTCTAAGCTTGGTCTAGTCCCCTTTGGCGCCTCAAAGACAAGCACGATCGTGCTACCCAATTGGAAACCACCCATCTCCTCACCGCGCTTCAGGGCGTGACCACCCAGTACACGGCTTGCACTCGTGTATGAGGCTTCAGCAAAGCCAGAGTAAGGCTCACCCCTCTCGGCGGCTTCCTCGGCTGCCCGGTCAGCAGCGGTATCGGTAGTGAGGCTGTTGGTACGTAATTCGCGATCGAAGTTGATCTTGATGGAGCCCACATTCGTTGCACCCACGGGCGTATAGGAGAAGAAACCCCAACGCCAGCGGCCGAGGAGGACGACACGCTCATTCAAAGTGAAGAGACCCGGCATTGTGCGTTGTAAATACGGTGATACGCTGTACAATTCTCCTGCAAAGTGGCGGCGACTCTCCACAATCCAAGAAACAGGTGAGTGGAAGCGGTGGTAGTCGCCTGGTGCCAGATAGATGACACAGTAGTAAAGTGCTGTTGGTGTTTTCGCGGACGCTGGTGCCCACCAGGGTCGTTCAGCTTCACTCAATGCGAGATCGGCACGTACTTCTGCTTCAGAAGAGGCTCTTGGAGAGGTAGATTGATCGGTTGGCATCTCGGCCGGTTGGCCTCCCTTCGGCCAAGGTCCAGAGAACAGATTGGGCAAGGTATAGGAGATACCATTGACATTGGCGAATTCTTCATCTGCGCGTACAATGTCTTCCTCGGCGGTCTTATCATGTGTCGTGCTGGTTTTGATTTGTGAGTCTGCTACATTCTGCTCTGGTCTTGAAGGCTTATTGGAGCCAAGCAGAGCATCGAGACTGTATGTCACACCCTTGACTTGTTCAACTTCGCCATGCTCAATCGTGCCAAATTGGATGACTTTGCCGTCTGCAGGCGAAAGAATAGCGTTAGGGTTAGGATCTAGGGGCCGTACTCCGGGCTTCAAGGTGCGGTAAAAGAAAGCGGCGAGGTTTGGGTAGACGTGAAGATCTGGTTCTGAGACTTCGGACAAACTGTACATAGTAAGTATGATGCAGACACAATGATCTTAGGTTATCACTAACTTGACGCCGAAGATATAAGAGTAGAGCTTGAAACCAGGCACCCGCAAATAGTACGGAATATCGATCTCGTTAAAGCGACCCCATACTCTCGAAAGGGCTTTCAATGGCAGGGTTGACATAATCTTGACAGTCCTTGTATCCTGGTTAGCATATCATGACACACTAGACGTCCACAAGACGAACCATGGGCCGCTAGGTCGTATTCTGTCCCGTTTCTTCGGGCGTCCTTGCTGATCTACTGCTGTCTCTCCATCCGCGTCCCTCTCTGCTTGTGTATGCTTCTCGCGTCGTTGTATGCGATAGAGCTGGAATGCGCCCAGGAAGCCAATGCCCAGGGCGATTGGTATGGGCTCCCATTTGACTTTGGTGTTTTTGAGGGCCGAGTTCAGCCGTGAGCGGAACGACTCTTTCCTGTGGAAGTTTTGCTTATCGCAAGAGGCTCGAGTGGACGAGAAGGATCGCGAGGAGAGAGAGGCGCGCGCGTGGCATAAATTGGTGCCAGGAAATCGCGTCCTGGCAGGAGCTCGCATGAGCTGGCGGGCGCAGGTCGAGGCCATACCTACTTCATCTGCTTGGACTGTGTACAGTACCAGTTGTCCCACCTCTTCTATATACACAGTAAAACGTCTACTAACAAGACTGTGGAGAGATGACGGAGAGGGCGTCGTATGAGAAAAGCAGAGCTTCTTCGTGAGCCAATGACGTAGCGTGGACAAGGCTTAGCGCGCGGCGATCGACTCGGAGGAGCTGCATGTCGTTGATGGTAAACGTCCCGCTATCACGTCGCGCGAGACAAACAAAAAGTCTCGACTCATTGATCTTTGCGGCGCGTGGATAGTCCAGTCACCCATATGAATCATCTAGAAACTGCAGTCATCCGTCTATCCTGAGCTACAAATGGCAGGAGCCAGTCTGCCGAGGAGCTGATTCCGAGCTATTAACGCAACGTATACTATCCCGCTGCCAACTGTCAAACTCTCGCACATCACCGCTCACCACATTCTGCGACCCCCTATTACCACAGACATGGCGGATGAGAACGGAACCATCAATCTCAGGATCCTCTCGCCTTCGACTGAGGTGGAAGGCGGCGTCACGTTTCCAGGCATCCCCGCGGCCACCACAATCAAAGAACTTCGGAGTCGCATACAAGATGCGGTGCCCTCCAAGCCTAGTACGGAGCGGATGCGCTTGATATACAGAGGAAGAGTGGTAGCAAATGATGCGGATACCTTGACTAACGTCTTCGGTGCCGACAGTGTACGTTTACATCTGCCAAAGTATGTTCAGAACTAACAGCGACCTCAGATTCGTGAGTCCAAGGACCAAAGCCTCCACTTGGTCTTGCGAGAGCTGCCCCCTAATGGCACTGCCTCTTCCTCACCTGCCCCACGATCTTCGACGGCGCCACCGAATCCTTTTCGACCAGCTCAAACTCCCGTAACAGCAAGCCCTCCTCTCCAGACAAATCCCTTCCGAACCATACCACAACCCAGACCAAATTCGCAGCCACAGACGCCACTGCCGCACCATCACCATCAACCGCACCACCATCCACATGTACACCACCATCACCACATTCAAGGCCCGCCAACCCCTATCCCTATACCGAACCTCGAACAACACATCCGCCAAACACTGGCCCAACATGCACAGGCGGCCAATACGCAAGCGTCAACTCCGCAAGGCCTGCCTCCTAGCGGGAGTAACCCTACACTCGTCAATGGCGCACAAGTACCTCAACCTGGACCTGGACAGATGCCGCTGATGGGCTTTGGACAGCCAAACCCACCTGCGGGCAGGATCGTTCGACAAGAAGGCATCGGTCCCAATGGTGAACGATGGTCAGTCACGATCAACGAGACTAACGTCAACATACCCAACCTCCCTACACGTCCACTGCAGCCTGGCGTTCCACGGCCCTTTCCGCTCCCGCCAGGCTTCGGCCTACCTCCTCGTCCCACAGCATCTCCTGCGCCCGCCGATGCCATAGATAGCTTGTTACCACGTATCAGTTTCATACTGCAAAGTGCGAGACAAGAAATGGAGAATGTCAGGACGCTATTCCAGGCGCCAGGGGGCCAACTACCGGGTTCAGCTGCACAGATTGCCACCGTCAACCCTCCTAGTTGGCGCGTAGAACGCATACGAGAGCATGTCCGGACTATGAGCCATAATCTGGACCTAGTTGAGCGAGGGCTAGCAGTAATTCTCTCTGACGCCACGTTAGCGCAAAACGCGAATGTTGTCGCGCTCAGACGGTCTGCCAACGAGCTCAGGGCGCAGGCAGAGGAGGTAAACCGTATGTTGGCTCGCGAGCAGGACGAAACGGCTCATAATCACACCCCATCTGCCACTGAACCCTCTGCTAGTCCTGCACCAGCGGCAACTACCCCTACTTCAACATCTACCTCGTCGTTACCACAGACGCAAAATGCCTCGCAAATAATGCCCGCAGAGACTCCTGCAGAGCTCTTCATCTTATCAAGCCCGCAAGGGCCAGTCGGCATCTTGTTCGATCAGCGGGGTACATATAGCACAGCCCCTATGGTATCGACCCTGCCATTCCAGACTTTTACAGATCAGTTCGCACGGAACAGGCAGCTTATCGCTGGAATTGGGCAGCAAATTGCTCAAGGCGGCAACCAATTTCACAATCAGCTTGCCAACATCCAACCGACACCAACGCAACAGCCCGCCCCCAATGGACAGGCACCAAACCAAGCCCCAGATCAAGCGCAAAATCAAGTCCAGAACCAGAATCAAAACCAAATTCCAGCCCAGAACGCAAACCCCCCAGCAGAACAGGATCGAATGGTGAACATTGCCGGTCACCTATGGCTTATCTTCAAACTAGCCTGCTTCGTTTACTTCTTCGCTGGGGGCGGCGGGCTCTATCGACCCATAATGCTCGGTATCATCGCCGCTGTCGTGTACCTCGCACAAATCGGCATCTTCGAAGAGCAATTCAACCTCGTACGGCGACACTTCGAAGCCCTCCTGCCCGCTGGGGCCCTGGGTGCCCAACCTGCCAATCAGAACAACAACCACAACAACAATAATACCCAAGCCGCAGTCCAACCCACAATGGGCAATTTGACGCCGCAACAGGCAGCACAACGACTCTTGGAACAGAGACGCGATCAGAGGTTCGGATGGGTTAGGGAGAGCATGAGGACCGTAGAGCGCAGTTTCGCTCTTTTCGTGGCGAGCTTGTGGCCTGGTATTGGAGAGCGGATGGTTCATGCGCAGGAGGAGAGGATCAGGGCGGAGCGTGCGGCGGAGGAAGAGAGACAGAGACGCGAGGAGGAGAAGGCTAGGGTGGAAGCTGAGGCCAGGGCAGCGCAGGCGGGGGAGAAGAAGGAGGAGGAGACGGAGACGAAGACGGATGGAGCGGCTGGTGAGGAGGCTGCTGCTCAGGCTGGGTTGAGTGCGAAGGGGAAGGAGAGGGCTGTGTGTGTGGGGGAGGGAGAGGCATCGAGTTCGGGCTAGAATTCCATGGTGTGGGTCAGGGGCTTGTATATTATTGCCTACTTGCATTTCGATACCCTGTTACATATACGATTGACATATCCAAGTACCTGCTTATTTGTGGTTATGTCTTCGTGATGTAGGTTCGAACTGAGTAGTTGGGAAGAAGGACAGGTAGTTCATTCTCTGATACAACGTTCGGTGAGTGACTCATTGTATCTTATATCAGGTAACTAGTTACTTGAGCTTCTTCAGTTCTTGTCTTTAATCAAGAACCTTTCAAGTGCAGCTATCTATTCTACACTATGCAACACTCAAAAGCTGAAGCAGAACGCATTCTGTAGTATCATGATAGGGAACTACAATACATGCTTTCTTCGATGAACCTCATCGTACTAACATCAGGCAGCGAGCGAACGAGGGAGCGAACGAGCGGCGTGACCGACGAAGCAGCATCGAACTGTACTGTACCTTACTTCCTACCTATCCACTGGAGCAATGCAATGAGTTCCCTGGCTAGGTACGAGTCAAGACTCGTCCATACCAAGCACCCCTAGATGTCTAGCGTGCATGTCGGACGTTTCATGTCGAGTGAGGTAGTGTGCAACGGTACATACCTAGGTCATGCAAGGTCCACGTGTTTGTTGTTTGGTCGGTGGTCAGGTAAGGTCGAACAAGGGATCTGGTCTGTCTGAGATGTAGCGATTAGTCTACCTAGCGATCTGAAAAATGTTTCATTAAGCTTTTTGACAGGTGTCAGTGGGGGTGGGTGCTTCATGCGAGGAAGTGAGGAGTCGGGTGTTTGGTGGATAGTTGATGGCGCTGTTTGTTTAACGCCAAGCGTGATAGCGTGTGATTGGTGGCGTATGAGACGGGAAACGCTCAGTGGGATTTGAGGTTGAGGAAGGAGCAAGGAGTATGTGTGTGCGACACATACTGAAGTGGAGCACTATTACTCGGCACAATGGATTAATTACAAGCTCGACAGAATGTGAAGATGAGATGAGTCGAGCATGGTGTGAGATCGCAATCTGTGATATTGTTCTCATGCCCAGCTTCAAGGTCATTTGTTGTGCGTGGGTAGAAATGAACCCGGGATCCGGGTAACCATGTCTTGGGTGTTTCGAAATTAGACGTTTATCTGGGCTGTCCGTGTGCATGCTACCAAGAGTCTTGGGAACCGCTGGCCCTCGGTCAATGAACTTGGAAACATCGGCGCGGGATGATAGCGATTCAGTTGTGTCCTGTTCCTGAAGCCGCGAGTTGGCATTGCGGATTGATCGTGAGAACAGGAAATCTTGCTGCAACAACAAGCGATCAGAGGATGCCGCGAGTGTTTCAAACAGCCCACATATTCGAGCGCTGCCTGTCCAGTCAAGCATGTTGGCCGCATTCTCGACGACTGCTCTTGCCTCGTGAATGAATGTTCTCGTCGCGTGGCGCAGTCGTGAGTAGCAAGTGCGTGGCAGCTCGTGAACAGCGCATGATTTTACACATGGCTCATGCCCCATCAAATCCAGGTCTGTTCTGCCTAGACCTCACCCGAGATCCGACTGGCATTCCTTCGCACTTCATAGGTGGCAAAACTCCAAGATCCATGGTCGCCCAGGCACCTTGGAACGGTCGCAGTTCGCAGCAGCACTGATAGTGGAGATTCCTAGGAGACCTCGTGGCTGCACTAGGATTGCGCTGAGCCGGAGCAGAATGACAAAAAGGCACGAAAATATCAGTCAGGGGCGGCGTATCGAGCAGTACGGTTTTACCAACACCGATGGGTGAGATCAACCCCAGGATTTTGAGTAGGATACTCGCTTAGCTACCCAGATTGGGTTTATTGGCGCCGGAGTTCTGGACCACAGATGTCATTTGGCTGTGGGCGGCTTGGGATGGACCCTGCCCTTCGTGTTGGAGAAACCAGATATGAGGGCAATCTACTGACATGAGTGTGGCGGGGCCAAGGAAAAGTGTGTTATGCGACGGTGATAGAAGCGTCGTGAGAGGATACCTAGGTGTGTGACGCTTGTCGAGAGGCAGCTGGCGGTGTTCAGCCACATCGAGTCTTCACAGCGAATCGTGGCCTCGAGGCCGTGATGGCACTCGGCAGCGCCCAAGCAGCAGCCAGCATCATCGACCTGGGCAGCGACCCTCTCGGCGTATCCCGTTGGACGATTCGGCGGTCGAGAGACGGTGAGCTGAGCCTCCCGTTTCATGGCGCTTCCAGGCACGCCAATCTGAGTGGCTCCAGCATCCCTGGTGCCGTTTCAGCGTTTCGTTTGGGCCAAGCGCAGCCAATCGACCGCCTCTTCCGCCTCGACACCCCTGCCCATCGCGCTGCTCGTCCTCGATCGCGGGACCTTCATAGCCACTCTTTGCCTCTGCTTCCCTCTGACTTCACGTCTCGTCGCGGGTGCTTTTCGTACTGTACCTTGCACTACCCTCGTTTCCTATCCAAGTGTTGTTCCCTCGTTTCGACAACACCGTACATACTCCTTCGTTTCACTTTCACTTCGAGTCGAGCCGGTTTTTCCAGCAGTATCACTCTTTAGCCCCTAGTAAAGAGTCGCCCTATTGACAGCTGATTATTCAATACCGCTGCCGCTATTCGCATTCACGCTCAACTGTCGCTACTACTGCAGCCTCACATAACTGTCAATTCTTCCACTGGACTGGATCGCGCCTCGTCTTCGACTATCAACTTTGCCACACTCGATCGTGCAGTGCATTATCGACCACAGCTCTTCTCAGCGTGCATATTCGACCGTCTTCCCCGCAACTACACTGTTCAGCAACCAGACACTGTGATGTATCGGTGACAAGAACAATATCTTTGTCCCACATTGTCAAGTCCGATCGCTTCGCATTCCGATCAAGAAGCAACCCTGGGATAAAGTTTACCTGTCAACAATCTCGCACTATCTTTCCGAACTTCAAGATTTCCTGTCACTGAACGCACCTGGAAGTGCGCAGTATTAGCATCACTGCATTGTTAGCAACGCATCGAACGCGACGCTTTACGCCAAGTTCGACCTCTCGACACTCATTGCATTGTGAGCCCAGACTCGCTCGCAATCTCTGTACGACACTCCCTATCGAGACATATCTAAAACCGAGACATACATCACCATGTCCACGTTCCTCCGCCCCCGGAGGGTGGAGCACCCCACCACCGCCATCACCGATAGCCTGGCCCGCCGCCATTTCCTCGAAGGCTGGGATGCCGCCTCATTCGACTCGCTCAAGTACTCGTACGGCCTGACGGGTGTCGACCAGGTTGGAAACTACTTATGGGTCGATATGTTTTTATACATGCTAGTTGCAATCGCCGTTATCCTACTCGGTCTGCGCATAGCGAACATGTGGTGGCGCCACAACCGCCATCTTTCCACAATGGGAAATCCTTCTCGGCAGGCGTATTGGGCGACGAACAGGACCAGCTGGTGGCCCTGGTTGAACCGCCACGTTCTTGCTGCTCCGCTGTGGAAGAAGAAACACAATGCGCAATTCCAGATTAGCAGCGCAATTGATAATGGGACATTGCCAGGAAGATGGCATACGATTATGCTGGTTGTATACGTAGGATTGAACGTCGCATGGTGCCTCGCATTGCCATACAAGGTCCTCGACCACAGGGAAACCATCGCTGCTCTACGAGGTCGTTCAGGCTCCCTGGCTGCGCTCAACCTCATCCCCACCATCCTCTTCGCCCTCCGCAACAATCCCTTGATTACCCTTCTTCAGGTCTCGTACGATGACTTCAATCTTTTCCATCGCTGGGCAGCACGTATCACTATCGTGGAATCTCTCGTCCACACTATCGCCTGGATGTACAACACCACCAGTGGAGGTGGCTGGGCGGCCGTCGCCACCGGCCTACGCACCGAAGGCTCCTACGGCTGGGGCATGGTGGGAACCGTATGCTTCACCTTCATTGGTATTCAAGCCTGGTCACCTTTCCGCCACGCCTTCTACGAGACATTCCTTAACATCCACCGTCTGAGCGTCGTAGCCGCCTTGATCGGCTTGTACAAGCACCTCGAGATGCACCACCTACCGCAAATGCCGTGGATGCACCTCATCTTCCTCTTCTGGGGCGCAGAGTGGGTTTTCCGTGGCCTGTCCATCCTCTACTACGGCTTCAGTCTCAAGAAGCGGTCCAGCATCAAGGTGGAAGCTATGCCCGGTGAGGCAGTCCGCCTAACCATCGACTTAGTCCGCGAGTGGACACCCCGGCCTGGCTGCCATGTACACATGTGGATGCCCGCGCTTGCCCTGTGGTCCTCTCACCCATTCTCCGTCGCGTGGGCCGCATCACCCACCCCCGACTCGAAGGAAATGACGCTGCCTATCCTAGAAGGAGATGCTCTCAATGTCCCCGGCGCGCCTCAAAAGTCCAAGCAAATCAGCCTCATCTGCCGTGCCCGCACAGGCCTAACACGCAAGATGTACGAGCGCGCATGTAAATCTCCCAACGAGTCCTTCACTACGTGGGGCTTCATCGAAGGTCCTTACGGCGGGCATCACAGCCTCGATTCCTACGGCACAGTCGTTCTCTTCGCCGGCGGCGTAGGCATCACGCACCAAGTCATGTACCTGAAGCACCTAGTCGGCGGCTTCAACCTCAGCAAAACGTCCACGCAAAAGATCGTCTTGATCTGGACCGTACCAACCAGCGACTGCCTAGAGTGGGTACGTCCATGGATGGACGAGGTCCTCCGCATGAAGGGACGGAAACAGTGCTTGAGGATCAAGCTGTTTATCTCGCGACCGAAGGGCAGGGTCGAGTCGAGCAGTGAGACAGTCAAGATGTACTCTGGGCGGCCGCAGCCGTCGGCGCTGATTGAAGAGGAGGTACGGAATCGTGTAGGTGCTATGGCTGTTACGGTGTGCGCGAGTGGCGGTATGGCGGACGGTGTGAGGGCTGCGGTCAGGCCGTGGTTGACGGAGGGATCTGTGGATTTCATCGAAGAGGCGTTTACGTATTGAGTGGATTTACCTTGCTGGCTTTGACGACCTTCCACCCGAGGATGCTGTACTTTGCCAAAAGCATCTTTCGAAACCTCTCGCGCGAGAGCACCACCGCCGCCTACAAGCGCCAGTCACCAGCGCCCGGCCTCACACCACTCTAGAGATAACTGGCCGTGGATTAATCTCCACCATCTTCACCATTGCCGCCTCCGTCCTGTCTATACCACACTCTCACTCAACAACATATCCTTACCTTTCTCCCCACCTCCTCTTATTCATTTCATGTACATAATCGTTCCTAATACGTTGAACATCTTTATCATATTATTTCTATCCTATCATCACGTCTCTCCTTGCATTGTACTGTTCCGAAATGTCTATCTTTTACTGTCGTTACGAGCATGAGCGGATGGCATAGCGTTGCATTTTGCGTTTTTATTCTAGATGTCTTAGATATCGGGTGGGTGTAGAAGGTTTGAAGCATATGTAGCTGTGGGTGGTGTGGGTAGTGTTGGATAGCACAGTGCTAGCTAGCTAGTAGCCGTATGAAGATAAGAAAGATTGTTGAGTTCAAAATCATGTTTCAGATTGCCCGTGATGTGATATGATGCGTGAAACCCTGAATATCGGACGGGATGTTTGTTTGATAGTGCGTTGAATGTGAGTGGTCTGTCTCCTTGTATTGTATGAGGCTTGTTTCGTAAGAAGAAATACGATTTCCTCAGGGTCAAAGAAAAGAGACGACATTGTAGTAACTATGGAGCGAGGACTCTATAGTTGAGTTTGCATGTGGAGAAAGTGCTTGGTTGTCCCGGAAAGTGGTTTGCCGAATAGAGTGATAATATGAGATACCACTACATATATGCTGCTGTGTTTGTCTGGGTACTGGACATGCTGTACACCCAAGTTATATCAACAGAGTCTAGGATCAGGCATATAATGTTTCATCGACGATGTCTGCTATTCAAGAATTCACAGCGACATGACTCCTGATGATGGGGAGGTGCCTGTCTCTCGTACGTAAGAAATCCCCGGATTTAAGCCAGTAGGCTCGCAGCACAAAACATTAACACAACTCCTTACAAAAGGCTATAAAAAATATCTGTAAGTCTTCCTCCTCTTATTAGGAGTGCTAGATGAATACATAAACTTTTTTTACTGCTTCTTCTACTTATTGCTGCTGTTCTATGGCTTCAAAGACTCGACTTAGGTGGTAGTGCCGACTTATTCTTACTCGCGAGAGCCTGTTCTTCGTTAGTGGTGACTTCCCGGGTTGAGTCTTGGCGGAAAAGACATCGCACGGGCCACCCACCTCGCCTAAGCGAATTTGACGCACAAGTGCCTTCGCGACCTCACGACACTTCCCAATCGACCTCCTACTCACATCAACACCGTCGTCATGGGTAGGGTAATTCGCAACCAGCGTAAGGGTCGCGGCTCTATCTTCACGGCCAACACCCGCCTGAACAAGGCTCCGGCCCAGTTCCGCACGCTCGACTACGTACGTCCGCCGCCCGCAGCAGCACCGCAAAATGAAGACGAAGGACACAGAAGGCTAATTGGCACAGTCTGAGCGCAATGGATACATCCGGGGTGTCGTAAAGGAGATCGTCCACGATTCCGGTCGTGGTAAGTTGCCAGCAAGAAATTTGGCTGCTTTGGGACTTTTCTGACAAAATTCACACAGGCGCTCCTCTCGCCAAGGTCACTTTCCGCAACGTACGAATTCTCTGCTCGACGCTCATTGAACGCGCATCTAACATCATTGCAGCCATACAAGTTCAAGCACGAGACCCAGACTTTCATCGCCAACGAGGGCATGTACACTGGACAGGTCAGTTTGGACGAACCTGGGCATGAAGAAGGACAGCGAAACTAATAGCGCAAAGTTCATCTACGCCGGAAAGAACGCCGCTCTCACCATCGGCAACGTCCTCCCTCTCGCCTCCGTCCCCGAAGGTACCGTCCTTACCAACGTCGAGGACAAGTCTGGTGACCGTGGTGCGCTTGGCCGTACCTCCGGTAACTACATCACCGTCATCGGCCACAACCCCGATGAGGGCAAGACCCGTGTCAAGCTCCCATCTGGTGCCAAGAAGGTCCTTCCCAGCTCGTGCCGTGGTATGGTTGGCATCGTCGCTGGAGGTGGCCGTACAGACAAGCCCCTCATGAAGGCTTCGCGGGCCAAGCACAAGGTATGTCTACTCGCTCTCCAGGACGGGTAGCAGTCGCTGACATGTTCCAGTTCGCTGCCAAGCGTAACAGCTGGCCCAGGACTCGTGGTGTTGCCATGAACCCCGTCGACCATCCCCACGGTGGTGGTAACCACCAGCATATCGGTAAAGCGTCGACCATCTCCCGATACGCCGTACAAGGTCAAAAGGCCGGTCTCATCGCCGCGCGGAGGACGGGTCTGCTCCGTGGTACTCAGAAGACAAAGGATTAAGGTGCTTCTTCAGGTGGCGTCGATGGGGGTCAACGACAGTGATGCGAACGGTTATTCTCTCCATACCTCTGTATGCGGGTGGCTGGGCGTTATAACGAAACTTCTCGGCAAGCTCGGCTTTCTACTACGGCTTGCATGCATGATAGGTTCTTAGGGAATGTGATTCCGAAAAATGCACATGGTCTGTACTTTCTGACAATGTGATTGATTGTATATGTTCATTTTGACACTTGTTCGCTTCTTCGTCTGCTATCCTACCACCAGCTGCGAGGGAGCATCTTCTAAAAACATGATACATCACGCACCCACCATATCCACATCCTCATCCCCATCCTCCTCATCGCTCTCACTACTACTCCCCTCCCCTTCAAGTGCATCCCGTGCTCCTCCCACGCCCCTCTTCGCCACCTCTGTACCCGCCACCCTCGGCCTCCTGAAATCCATATCCAACACGCGATAATGCTTCCTATCGCTCCCCAGCACCACAACCACTCTCCTGCCCTTGCGCCCATTCACAACCAACTTCAACGGCGTAAAGCGTCCTTCGAATACATGCCGCATGTATTTTGACACTAGCTCCCGTGTCATTGGTACGATTGTGCGGTGGGAGTGGGGGACTGCGTGCGGATTTGCGTGGGCTGAGGAGGAGGCTGAGGATGGGGGAAGGAGAAGGGCGCGGGTTAATTCTGAGGACGGGGTTGGTTGGTAGGATAGTGGGGGTTTGGACGCGGAGGAGGAGGGGGTGGTTGTAGTGGTTGTCGACATGGTGTATGGTATAGAGAGTAGAATGTTCGTGGCGGAGCTCTGAGTTGTTTTGTTGGCATGTTTCTCGGAGTTTGAGCTTGTTGGCGGTAGTTGGAGGAGGACGAGGAGGTTCACATCATCTGCGAATTTTGCGTCGAGGATATGTGCGGATGGGGAGGCGTGGGAGAAGTCTAGCGTTGAGATGGCGTAGGTGTGGAGGTCTTTTGGGAAGGTGGATATACTAGGGCTGTGGGTGAGGCGGTGGATGGGTAGTTGGGTTGATGATCTGGTGGTTGTTGTTGAGGAGGGTGGCGGTGGGGAGAGCAGGATGTAGGTCGATATGCTGTCTGGGGAGAAGGGGGAATGCTGGGGAGATGTTTGTTAGCTTGCGTTACAGCTTGAAGGGTTGGAAAAAGGGGGGGAACAACGTACCTCCAGCATCATCCTCATATCCTGTACTCTGCTTTCTTCCTCCTCCCCTTCGGCTTCATCGGCGTCGTACTCGTCCAGTACAAGCGCAGACTCCATCCGAATGTTACTCTCCTGCCACGCACTAACCTGCCTCAGCAAGCCCGTGACACCCGTGCTAAGATGCCCGAGCACATGCTCCAAACACAACGCCTCCTCTTTGAATGCGCCACCCTCCTTCAACAACTCTATCGCTTTCTTTGTGTCCTCATAACTCGCCGCCTGTGCATTCTTCACCCCTCCACCACCAAGCTGCTCCTTAGGCCTCAAGTACGGCGTCAAATCGCTCTTTGTAAGTCCATGCTTGATATATTCAAGAACCTGGCTGATGTCCACGCCTGGATCGCGATTTTCCATTTCGGCTCTCGACTGGCTGTCCGGCTCCGTCGCTTCGTAATCAATAGTAAAGCGCAGCCACTTGCTGAACGCATGGAACTGTCTCTTCTCCTCGCTCGCGTAGAGAAGGACCGTGTGGGCCAGTAGTCGCATGTTCTTCAGTACTTCGAGCAACGCAGAGAAGTCTGAGATGGGGCTCGTGAAGATCCAGTCTCGATCGTGAAACTGTGCTAGGCCGCGGAGACGCGATATGACGATGCTGCAGCGATCGAGTGCTGGGATCAGGTTCTCGTGCACGAGTGCGAGGAGCGTGGTGAAACTCGTTGTCACTGTGTTGTCCCAGCGCTTGTGGCCTTGTTCTGCTAGTTCGTCGACGAGCCATTCTCGCACTAACGGGGGACAGTTTCCTGTACATGCTATGTGGAAGAGGTTCGTCACGAGGTCGCCTTGGCCTTTTTCTTCAAGCGTCTCGGAGATGTTCATCATGAACTTTGACGGTAGATCCTGGGCGTGCTTGAAGAAAGTGCGTATACGTTGCAGAGTCTGCGTTATATACAGGAGGAAGTTCTGTAGCTGTGATGTCTTGGAGGCAATGAGGTGGAGGTAGATTCCGGCCGAAGGGATGAAGTTGAGTGTTAGAGGAACGAAAGCAAGTTGTGATTTTCGTGGTGAGGCAGCGGACCTCATTCGCATCAACAGCGCGTGGGTGCAGCTATATGGATGACTGGCATGCAGTAGCGGCATGCTCTCAATGTTCCATGCACTAGGTAATTGTACATTGACAGTCTCAAGGGTATCGTAGATCGAAGGATGTATTGTTCCGCGATCGGAGCAACGAATGAACATGTCGACGGAGTTGTGGTCTCGCAAGTGATGCGAGTGCAGTAGCGAATCAACCTCAGCCTGTGAGCTGAATGCGCCAGAAGCTGCGACCGCGACACGCATGAATGGCAGTGCAGGCGGTAATGGGATTGCTGGAAGTTTGGGGAACAGCGATTCCATGTCCATCATCGCTAGTTGGTCTGGAAGATCGGGCGCAATGTCTAGAGCCTGAAAGTCAGGCTGTCGCTGCAGGAAATCTTCGAGGGTAGTATCGTCCTTGAATGCATCCCAGTCCTCCGTCGTTGGGTTGCCAAACCCATCAGTCGACGTGGCCGCCGCGCCGTTTGCTTTCTTCTCCTTTAGGCCTGTCCTTCTCTTTACCGCATCAACGTCAATGAAGTTCAGCCCCCAGCCCATGCATGTTACCCTCAGCGGGGCTTCTTCTACCATACTGTCCTCTTGAGGCTGAGGAGCGGGTAACGTGACATCCTTATGGGTCACCTTGCCTGTTTCTGCACTGATAAGATCCGTCGACCCATCACTCCAACTAACCGCGATGCTCTTGCCATTGAACTCCCACTGTAGCGCATCGACCTTGACATCCTCGCTCTTTCTCTTCAGACCAAAAGCTCTCTGCCCATTAGTTCGATACACGTCTAGGTTTTCTTCGCTCGTAACCAATGCAATCAGATCCATTGTTGGACAGTAAGAGATCAGGTGGGGATGGATTGGATGTAGCAGGATCTTTTCGGCCTGTTGAAGAAGCTGGCGCTCCTTTCCAGGCTCGTCAATCGCCATGATGAAGGTTATATGGCCTCGAAGGCCGTCGGAATGGAGTGTGCTTAACTGGTGAGGTGGTGTATTGTTTGTGAAGTGCGCGTCTAGGCTTAAAATCACTTAGCGCCTTCGCGCAGTCACGTTGCTCATTTTCATCAGAAGTCGTGGGGAAGGCGACGAACGTGGATACCTATTCTGAACTTCACGTTTGTGGGGTACATGTACATAAAAAAGCTCATTTAACTTACTCGGTCAGACACCTGGGTGTGTTTCGGTCGGATGAAGATATCATTTCATATTCCGTATCCTGCCTAGCAGGCGCTATTCTTTCCCTATACCATCTGGGTATGAATGTCATGCTATCATCGTACAAGTACACAGCTCCGATGGCCCCTCAAGTGCCTTCTCTACACCATAGTGCGATCGATGCCTCCAAACACCTCAAACGCCGCGAAACGATGACCAAACCTCGAGGCTAGACCGCCCAGACCAACAATGCGGTACCCGCTCTATACCCAATTCTCCCTCTTTGCATGTAAATAAAACTGCTCTTCGTAACTCGTGCTCTTTGCGTCAAGCCACAATTACCGGAGTGACGAGTTGCGCTTTGGTTGCACCGACTCTAATTGCACCCTTCCTCGACCAGTTCCACTCAATCTCCCATTTAACCTCGAGTCCTCGTCGAAACTCGTGCGTTTTGTGTTGCGACTCTCGTCTTCACTATCTTCCGCCAAGTCCCCCAGTTCGAACTGATTCTCCACATCATAATCGTGCATCAATGCGCTTCTGTCCCCTCTATCCGCATAACTCTGTCGCCCCTCGCGCGCAGCACCATTGGTGTATCGTTCGCTGATGAGCTCTTCGCTCCTTCGTGCCTGCATACTCCTCCTAGTTGGGAAACCCGATATGGCATCCGAAGGGGGTCCATCTGTAAAGTTGGAGCCGAGGTGTCTATTGCCGTTGGGGTCTTCGCGGGAGAGGTTCAAAAGATAGACGCCGGAAAAGATGATGAGAAAGCCGCAGAGAAGGGAGATGGTGTTTACGGCCGACGTGGTGTTGAAGCCTTGGAAGAGAAGGCAGGATGCAACGAGGGTGCAGGTTGTAAAGGTTACGTAGTAGAGGGGGTTTACACTGTGTACTGTCAATATCATGTTTCTCTTAGACGCCTCAGCCATGGAGCAACTCACATGTTGGTCGAGAACTGGCTCAGCGCCTTGTTGAAATAATTCATCTGCGTCAAAATGCACCCCACAACCATAATCACAAACACGTAGGTCGAAGGATGCGTGAACTGATTGTTCCCTGCAAACGTCATCTTGAGTGCAATGCCGAACGCCTTGATGAACATGATGGAGACGGAGCCGGTGGTAGAGCAGATGGAGAGGTAGATGAGGGGGTTCTTGCGGCCGTATTTGGGGGCGATCTTATAGATCATGAAGACGGAGAAGACAGCTACGAAGGCGCAGTAAAACAGGAAGCCTATATTATGGCTATGTGTCAGTTACTGCTGGAGGTGTGAGGAGGGCTTCGAAAGACGTACCTGGCTGCAGAGCGAGGTGCAGGATCTCTTCAACCGACGAAACCTCCTTGTCCGGCGGCGCATGCAACACAATAATGACTGAACCGATCAGACATATTGCGCAGCCAATCTTTCCCAACAGACCGAGTTGTTCGTCCAAGAAGTATGAGCCCAGAACTGCACCGATGAGCACTGAGAGCGCACCCAGAGGCGTGACAAGGATAGCTGGCGCAAATGCGTACGCTGCGAAATTGAATATCTCGCCGAGTACCACTGCTTTCAGTCAGTTGCGACGCTTGCCATCAGTATGAAGTCTGCGCTCACTTGTAGTTATACCAGCCCACCACACAGGGTTTTGGAGATATCCAAAGCCGTCGCCGTTAAAGCCATGTTTCTCCATGGACGCATTGAGACCCTGTTAGACCTCCGGTCAGCCATATTGTTTGTCTGTATGTCACGAGTGACGTTGGAAGGGCGCGAGGGGCGAGGAAGGGATGCGATAGCAGGTGAGAAGAGACGAACCTTTTTGGTTATAACGAAACTTGCGCCTATAACGTCTTGTTAGCGTATTGCGCATCCGATATGAGCGTAATGCGACGTACCGATTGCGAGTGAGGAGCTCATGGCCAGCATGAGACCGATGTATCTGTCCACAGCATCAGTACTTCCGTTCCTCTCCCTTCGCACAAAGCGCAACGTACTTGTCTTCCACCATATTGCCGCTCTGGAGGTCTGCGCGACCTCGATCGATTTCTCTCTACCAAATAATGTGAATACGAGCGTTGGCGGTCTTGAGTTCGCGATTGCGCGGTCGTGGATGCTGGGGCGTTGCAGTGCTGTTATCGATAGGGTCTGTGTCGTGGCCAACCGAGGGAGGAGCGATGCGCAGGCGCGACCGTGCAGATGAGCGCTTCGAGGATGTGACGACGTGACGATGCGGCAGCTGGCCTCTCAGCAGACTTCTTCAGTGGTACCGTAGTATGATGGTGGCAGCAGCGGGACGAGGGGCGAGGTGTAGAATCGATTCGCGTTTCACCAAACGCCTGTTCCTGAGCAAGGGTCCCGTCTTGTGTGCTGTGGAACGAGTGTGGGGACGGTGCTTCAGATCTCTGAACAAGACAGATTGTGAACACCAACAAAACAGCGAGTGTAGGAATGCGAAATCTCAACAGACAGGACAAAGAGTACGCGCAATGCAGGGCACAGGGAGATCTAGGTTTATCGATAGTCCTCAACTGCATCACAGTGGCGTGCTGGTCTCGCAGATGCCAGCTGCCAATGCAGGGGGCACATTTTTAGCCAACGCCTCAAAACGCTCCAGAGAACGCTAGGCCTGCGGATCCCTTTCTTGAGACTGACGCGTTTTGTTGACCCTGCAATTCTACTTTCAGAATATGCTTCACTAGCCCGCCTACTGTCAATATTCTAGTCCTCTCGCGGACACGGTAGCCATTACAGATACTAGAGTATTACCACGACAACGGAAAAAGTACTCGTTGTGTACGCTGGGCCGTCTACACTTACGAGATACGTGGCGCAGCATTGAAAGATTTGGACATCTCCGGCCAGCTCTGGCCTAGGCCGCTCGGGAAGCCCAAAATAGTCGGCTCGTGAATTCACAACCCCACAAAAATCTCGAGAAGCTGACGATGCCTCATTACGAGGTTCTAAATTTGACTAGCTAAACCGTGTGTGTAGCTAGATACAAACGAAAGACCACTGTCTTTACGAATGCGCAAGCTGGCAAAGTCTTGAAGTAAGTCTTCTGTCAGTTGCAAGAGATCCAAATTTTCCACCACGACTTGTGTCTGAAGCAATCCCTTGGCGACGGCGCCGCCTCCTAATTCCAAGACCTCATGTGCAGCTGCGTAATCGCTCCATAGGCTTCGTATGAAGCTAGCTGACCATTGATGATCCTAAGTGATCCGTTGATGGCCCACAACGCCCCTTTTATGTTAATTGAGTTCGAAGCACAGGGTATTCAACGCCGCAAACTCCCACTTTTTCCCACGATCCGTCGACCTGACCAGTCGACCCCTTTGCAGAAAGGGCCTGTGTCATCACACCAAAAAAATCCAAGAAAAAGAACAGAAGAAGGACTAAATCCTCTCGCTTGCAGGACGAGAGGATAGCAGGTATACTGGACATACCTTGTGAATGATGGGGCAGACTGTCTGAGACAGCCGCGATTAGTAATTCCCTGCTGGGTAACAGGGTTCAATCGTGACGTGGGCGTAATCAAGTCTAATGTTAGTACACTTATGAAATGGGGTAGGTGGAATTTGTGCCGTCAGATGCGAGATAAAGAGGCACTCCAGTCCGGAAAAGTCGAGAAAGCAGTGCTTGTGATGGCAGTGCAAAACCGGTAGGTAGAGGCGTTGGAGTCGAAGAGAAAGGGGAAAAGTTGGTGATCAGCAAAGGTTGAACCATCCAGGGACTTGGAGGACGGAAGGCCTTCACGTTTTGGGCCGCTTGGCGTCTGGTAGAAGAAGCGAGTCAACGTTACAGGTTCTCTTGAACCGCCAGAGGTACACAACCATACCTATAGATTCGAGTGCATCCTCCACTCCATGGCCAGCCTCAGCAACAGATCGCTTCTGTCCCCGTGAAGACGAATCTTGTAATCCAGTTGACGAGGCTGCAGTAGGATTTGCATTCGAAGACACTGCGGCCGCAGATTGATCGGCCGTACCGTCCTCTTCGTCGACTTGGGCGGTGGTGTCCTCGTACGCGATGAGGTCATCTTCGTGGATCTTTGAGGCAGGTCCTTGGTCGGTGGCCGGTTGGGATGCGTTAGTGAGGTCAAAGAACTCGTTTGCGTTAGTGAGATCGTGATCGCCGGCGTTGAGGTCCGCTCCGCTCAAGAAATCGATTTGTTGTTGGTCCAGATCGTTGTACTCAGTTCCGGCGTAGTCTTGGTTAGCATCGCCGTTGGCCTGGAAGTCCTGGAATAAATCGTCCTGGCCGAAAGCTTGGTCATCATAATCCTGATACGACTGTGTAGTGTCATCAATGCCCTCTTGAAGTTGGTCATTGAATTGATTGTCGTGCTCATCTTCAGCATACAAGACACCTTCATCGTTGTGTTCAATGCCGTGATGATTGTGGTCAAGATCATGCGTGGTATTTGCACCTTCTTCCACGGCCGTGGACTCATCGCCTTGTACTGTTGAGGATGACACAGACTGGTCGTTAACGGATGCATGTGTCACTTGCTCGGTAACTTCTGGACCTTCGTCGTCACTGTAATCGATGAGATCATCTTGTTCCTGCTCACGACGTGCATCTGATGCAGTGGTGTTTACGCTCTGAGCCAGCGAAATCTGCGCATCAAGTTGACCTACTGAATCCTGCTGGGTGGTCGGAACATTGCTGGTGTTAGCTGAGTCGTGTTCGTCATCCACCTCTTGATTGTAATCTGCATCAGAAGCGGTATGTGCTTGTGATTCTTGCTCGACATGCTCCACCTCTTCCTGCAACAGACCCTCAGTCTGTTCTGCATCACCATAATCTGCCTCTCGCTGCTCTTCATTCTCCCACTCGTTAGACTCATGTTCCGTCGACGAGCCAGTGTTTAGGTTACTGAAATGCGTCTCACCAGTAGCGACAGCAGCTTCTAAGCCAGAGTAGCCGATTCCTTGCTCTGCGCACTTTCCAATATCCGAAAGAAATGTCATGAAGCGCGGACGAAACAAGAGTGTCATGTAGAATGAGTCCGGTTCATTGTTGCCGTCTTGCTCTTGGAGTGTGTGATACAAACCCACCAGTCGGTGCAGTTTGACTGCAACGCTTGCTACGTGTTCTTCATAGAGCTCTAGACCGTGCAAGTGGTCAAATCGGAATCCAATTTCGTGTTCATTCGACACATCATCTCCAAGCGAGGACCTACACGCATGGAAGAGCTCTGACATGCTCTTGTTTGCTAGGTAGAGGCCTTCGAGAAGCCAATCGCCACTATCATCCGTATCATGCTCCTTGAAAAGCCACAGTTCATTGCCGGTGTAGTTGACTGTAACTGGCGGGAGATTGAATGACTGATCATCTTCGTCATCGTTATCAGCAGCATCCGTAGCGGGATCAGAGTCCTCGTGAGGCACCTCGTGCTCACTTCCCTCGTACTCGTCCTCATCGGCAAGATCTTCATGACCATATAGCTGAACACCGCCGTCTCCGCCGTCTGTATGGTCACCCTCCTCGTTGTGGGTGTCTGAATGGTGATCAGACTGGCCATCCGCATGACCCTCCACAGGGACACCTTCATCGTCTGCAGCCTGATGGGCTTGATCGTGGTCTTGAACACCATCTGGGTTTACAGGCACCGCCTCATCCTGGGCATCCTGACCCTCGTATGTGTATGATTCCACCTTCTGCTCCCCCAAAACGCCGTCGTCATCATAGTAGTCGAACTCGATGTCGTCATACTGGTCCGCGGAAACATTCTTGTCCGCCGAAGACTGGCCTGCTGCTACCATGCCATCGCCGGTTTCTCCTTCGTTGCGATAACCTTCCTCGACGTCGTCATACTGGTCTGCAAGAGCATTGTTGTTTGTTGATGACTGGTCTGCTGCTACAATACCATCGCCAACTTCTCCTTCATTGCGATAGCCTTCTTCGAACAAGTCTTCGTGGTCCGCCATGAAGTCGTCTTCTTCGGTGGGCACTGCTTGTACGTCATTTCCACCGACTGACGCGGCATCCTTGATTGACACATCCTCATCCTGACGACGAGGGGACGGCGCAGCCTCCAGGTCTAGGTCGAGGTCACCATCGCCAAAGTCAATCTCGTCATCCGAGTGCAGATCCATGTTGTCAGCCGTCATGGTAGGTGTGGCGCACCGTAAAGGACGTGGTTCGAGTATGGGTTTGGCGGTCAAGACGCGCAGGTAACGCGGCGTGTCGAGCGCGTCACGACTGTGCGAGGCGAAGCTCACGCAAACTGTGAACCGGAGGAGGGAAGTCCTACGGTCAGTACGCAGCGTTGGTATTGAGCTCTAGGCGACCATGGTGGTGCGAGGGTGAGGTTTGGCGTTGGTGAGCGTGACGGTGTGGGGAGGACGAAGTATCGAGGTGATGGGCCGGGAAATGAGACAAAGGGTGGCTCGTTTGGTTGTCGCGCCAAGAAAATGTAAACGCCGCAACCCAAGAGGGGCACAAATACGACGTGAGGGCGAGTAGAGACCAGGCTTGAGGCTTGTAGCCGACGGCAATACGATGGGAAGGCGAGTAGCCCAAGCAGTGCTATGTGGGCAGAGCAGGTGTGGTGCAAGTACGAAGTTGCGAGGTTGTTGGCAAGGGCGGAGCTGCTGCTTAAGTTGACGCTACATTAGGCAATCGCGAGTTGCACGTGACGTACAAGTGTCCACATCGAACCCTGGATGTTGCGACTGGCGGGACCGGCAAAGCTTCAGGCTGCTCGATCATTTTGCGCAATCTGTAGCTCTCGGTACTTATCGTCTCTTTTGCCTTGCCCAGAAACCCCCTCAACCTGTGCAGAATTGTGATTAGAGGCATTGTTGTGCTCCTCCGCAATTTCCACTCGATAATATCCCCTCCATCTCGAAGACAACAGCTGCATCTTCGCGCCTCCAACCACAAGGCACACGTTGCTAGTCCGCGAACTGGAAGTAATTTGGCATATTCAATTCATTGCTAGCTACAATGGTACAAAGAGGAAGCAGTCTCGTCACCCATAGCAGCACGCTGACAGACTCCACAGGTTGTCCTCGCAGCTTCAATATGTACAAGAGGCGGCAAGGCCGTCCTCTCGCGCCAATTCCGCGAAATGCAGCGCTCCAGAATCGAAGCCCTTCTCGCGTCGTTTCCTAAGCTCGCCGACAGCGGTACCCAACACACAATCTGCGAGCAGGACAACGTGCGCTACGTCTACCAGCCGCTCGACGAACTCTACATGGTGCTAATCACCAACCTGCAATCCAACATCCTGCAAGACATCAACTCATTGCACCTCTTCGCTCAGGTCGTCTCGTCGATATGCAAGTCGCTCGACGAGCGCGAGATTCTCAAGAATGCCTTTGAGCTGCTCACGTCCTTTGATGAGATTGTGACTTTGGGATACAGGGAAAACTTGACCATGAGCCAAATCAAGACGTTCTTGGACATGGAAAGTCACGAGGAAAGGATCCAGGAGATTATTGCCAGGAACAAGGAGCTTGAGGCGAGCGAGGAGCGCAAGCGTCGTGCAAAGCAGCTCGAGATGCAGCGGAAAGAGATGTCGAGGTCTCAGCGCACTGGCGGCGGTATGGGTGGAGGCATGGGCGGAGGCATGAGCGGCGGCATGGGCCGCTCACCTTCGTATCCTGCCTTTACGCCCAGTGTACCCACGACGAATGTTGCCGATACCTACGACAGCTACGAGGCGGCAAAGAAGACAACAAGCAAGCCATTGGCATTGGGCAAGAAGGGTATGCAGCTAGGCAAGAAGAACAAGACAAACAACATGTACGAGCAAGTGACTGGTGGACTACCCGTCGAGGAGGAACCGCTCGTGTCACCAAAGCCCGCCGCGCCCGCTGCCGCCGCTCCAGCAAGCGCACGCCAATCGACGTCAACCGATCGCGAAGCCGTACACATCACCACCAACGAGTCCATCTCCGCACGACTAGACCGCGAGGGTCTGCTCAAGTCCTTCGAAGTCAAGGGTGAGATGCAGCTGAAGATTTCCGACCCATCCTTCACACAAGTCAAGCTCGATCTAGCCACAGGAAATACACGCGGCGCTCAGCTCATGACGCACCCCAAGGTCGACAAAACAGTCTTCAGAAACGACAAAGTCATCCAGCTGGCAGACACAAGCAAGGGCTTCCCCTCGAACATGGGCATCGGTGTCATGAAGTGGAAGCTTGCGCCGCGGCCTGACGACGTATCTGACCCGCCCATCACATTCCGCGTCTGGGTAGAGGACTCAGGCAACATGTTCAACATCACTGTGGAGTATGAGCTCACTGGTGGCGACTCACTGAAGGATGTCACAGTCACTATTCCCTATGAAACCGACGAGCCGAACGTGTCATCCTTCGACGCAGTGTACGAAGTTGCTGGTGACAGCATTGAGTGGAACATTGGCGCTGTCGATGAGGCGAATAGCTCTGGCAGCTTCGAATTTGAGGCGCAGGCGGGTAGTGATGCGGAATTCTTCCCCATGCGAGTGCGGTTTACGAAGAGCACGCCGTTTGTGGACGTCGATGTAAGTCAACGAAGGCACTGTTTGAAAAGTAGAATGCCTTTACTGACTAACTTGTTAGGTCTCCTCCGTAACACTCCTCTCCATGAACCAAGATATCAACTTCTCCAAAGACGTCAAGTCTGTTGCGGACGTGTACGAGATCGCATAATTTTCAGCATTTTCGGGAAAGAACCTGGTAGCTCTAGGATGTGTGTGACGGGCAGGACAGATAGAATAGAGCAAAACCGAATCGAATTGAACCAAATGATATGCCTGAGCACAGTAATTCAATCATTAATTGTCTAAATTGTTTCATCGTGGACACTGCTATCTAATCGCAAGTTATGCGTGATCATACGCTTCAAAATGCCGCTTTGATATCATCATCATGTCAACCCCGCCGCCCACCTCTTCATACATAAAGCTGAACGCCACGTAGAAATCTAAATCGTTTCGTATCCAAAAAAGTAGAGCCAGAACAGAACAATCTGTGCAGTGCAACGAGCCGCCGCTAAACAGAAAAGGGCGTTGCTGGTATATCATCGAAAGGAAAAGAGAAAAAACGAGTATAGTACAGAAGTCAAGTCAAGTCTCTCTCTCTCTCTCTCTCCATCTCTATGGAAGAAAGAGAGCTAGAGGAGAAGAAGCGAATATTGCGAATCGAAAATGACCATTGAATCGGAGGAAAATGTCGGCCGTACAAAGGTAACGAAACAAGAAAAAGCTCCGAATATATAATTCGAGCCCACTCAAATAACGGCATCGCCCAAAAACGCGAATTCATCCATGAGCTTATTCAACTGGCTCATAGAACTCTCGCGTTGAACATTGACGGTAGGTGCATTATGTAGCGAGACATCTGCATCCGTAATAGTAGTCTTCGAGGTCGTCTCGTCGTCGGGCAGAGTGTAGAAGCCGAGGCCGAAACATGCTGCTTGGCGGCGAGGCGTGGTGTCTGTGTGTTGGATGTCGAGGCTGAAGAGGTCGGAGCCGAAGGTCGAGATGCGGAGGAGGTTGTCGAGTTGGGGTGGGGTGGCGGAGAGGTATGTTGTGTTGGCTTCGTCAGAGGAGGAGGAGTCGGTGTCGATTGCTTGGATGGTGGGAGTGCGCTTGTCATCGTCAGAGGAGGATGTTTGCTCGACGTACGAGTAGCGCACTGATTGATCTTGAGGGGTATCAATGTCGCTGCAATCGCTTGTCAGGGAGCTGAAGGTAGGGGATTGGACGGCGTCATCGTCTGAAGCGGGACAGCTGTAGGCGATGGAGTCGCTGCTCCATGTTGAGAAGTGGCTGCGTGGCTTCTCTTGGAATTGCATTTGGAGTTCATGCAGGCACTCCGTGTTCTCGTCTTCCTCTAGCTCATCTTGAGGTTCCTCAGTAAGCACGGGAGTAGAAGAGGAACTGTTGCACGCGAACAAGGGCGCTGGCGTTAGGAAGCGAGGCAGTGCAGGAAGTTCTTTGTCTAAAGGCGACTGTCGAAGATTAGGACTGCGATGGCCGCCGTGGCTGGAAGTAGGCCGATCACTAGAGGTTGGGAGACCAAGAAAACTCGATGGGCGTGAGAGTATGGGTGCAGACGGTGTATCATCAGCCACAAATCGATCCTGCATATCGAACTCCTCCTGCAGCTTAGGTGATGAAAGCCATGGGTCGTTCGAAAAGAGGTAATGTCGAGTCCTCCTTGTGTCCGCTGAGTTAGCCCGACTGCGCCCTTGATCTATTTTGAACTCGCTCGTAACAACTGTTGAGATTACATGGGATCGTCTCCGTCGAATCGCACACTCTTTGGCTGTTCGTGACTCTATGAATTCAAATAGCGAATCATTGTCTGGATCAACGGGGTGTGACGCCAGTGGGGAAAACTCTTTCTTTATAGTTGGGACCGGGCGTATTGTAGGAGTCGTGGCTGGTGACGGTACCCTACTCGATGGGGCCGGAACTGGTTGATAGACAGGCAGTGGTATCAAGTTGAGCTCCTCGTTGGTCGTGCTAATGAGAACGGGCGAGCCAATCTCTAGCTCCTTAGGTTTCGATCCACTACGTGACCGCTTAGACGCCAACTTCTCCTTCAACACCTTGAAATCCGCAAAAATAGGCGTTGAAGGCATGCGTGGCGATGCAGAAGCGCTTCGAGCGTGCCGCACCACATTTGGAGAAAGAAAATCATTCCCTGGTGGATACGTGGCCGATTTTGGAGCCCACGGGGAGGGTAAAGGCATGGGATATGCTTCCGGACCTGCTACGCCTAGACGCAAAGTAGGAAGGGGCTTTGAAGGCGCAGGTGGCACCGGCGTGAGATACCTGTCCTTCGGGTTGCGAGTAAAGGCGCCAGAGGTGTCAGATATGCTACGGCTGTGTCCCTCACTTGGCAAATCCAGAACATTGAGGCGTTGCCCAGGTAGAAGTGGACAAAATGTGGTCGACGGCTCTGAAGGATTATGGCATTCCTCATCCTCATCCACCTTGTACTGTAGGATGTCATTACGTGAGCCTTTCTAGCAGACCAGCTGACTTACGTAGTACCAATAAGTGCCACCCATTCTCAGCAGCCCGTCCCTCTTAGGAGACAGTTGGTCCAAATCTCCGTCACAAATGATGTCAGAGAAGGTAAAGCAGCCTTTCCACAAGTTACGCCCCCGCCGTGCGTCAAGCTCGAGTGAATATGGCCGCGAAAAGTTGTCCCAAGACCCGAGTAAGACTACGCTGCGCAGTGCAGCCGGGCAGTGACTTGAGATGAAAATAAGTGACAGCCTTGGGAAAGTGGCACAGAGGGGAAGACATACAAAAGGAAAGTGTGGAGCGTGGTGTTGTCCATGGCCGCAATATCGGATCAACTAAGCTCATAAGAGCAAGGAGGATCAACTCTGAAGCGCGTACGCGGCTAAGCCCTGGCTAGCTCTGTGGTGTCGCATAGAGTCGTAAGTATCAAAAATAGAGATGCATGCCGAACGGTGAGTTGGGATGTTTTAGCCTGCTCTTTCTGTTTGGTGTCGTCACAGTTGAGGCCTGTAAATCGAACGAAGCGATTTTGTGATTGGAGGCAATAGCAGGCGTTTGTGAGAATGCTGAAACTGGACCTGGTATCTGGATGTATGTTTATGGCGAGGCTGACAGGGGACGATGCAAGCCTGAGGAATTAAATCGAGTCGGATGATTTTCTATAACAAACAAAAAGCCAGGTGTTTATGCAGGAGGTTACGGGAAGGGCGATGGTGTTGGATTGTGGAGTTGAGCCTCTGATGCGGTTGTCCAAGATTGGCCCGTTTGGCGCCCGTTGATGATGTTAGCAGTAGTGGTGAGGGAAAAACAGCCTGAGCGCTTAGTGAAATCGCTGAAATGTGGAGGCTATGAAACACAGTGCCAGAAGGGGTCCAAAACTGAATACTGTGTAACGAGGCATCGAAGAGAAAGAAAAGACGAGATGGGCTGAAGTCAGAGATGTACGGAGGTACTTCGCCCTAGACAGGAAGCGACCAAGCAGATGCGAGCCACATGGCGCCTTCCTGGCCAAGATAGGCAAAGGACAGACGGGAGCGAAGCATTTGAGGCTACATAATTGGAAGCGTTGATCGCAAACACGCCAAAGTCGACGCGAGTTATTGAGCTTATGTCACGATGGGCGTTCGTTGGCTGAAAACATCGGTTGCGGAGGAGCCGCTTCCAGCTCCTTCATTTCCTGCTTGCCGTCAATCCGTGGGAGAGCAAAGTGTCTCAGCTGGGGGACCGTTGCTTAGCAAAGGGGCGAACCATAGATGGTCTGCCGCGCTCTTCTCCACATCATCGTGAGAGAGGGAGTGTCACAGGGCTGTCATCCCAAAGAAACCGGGAAGATGGAGCAACACGAGCTCCCCAGGGCCGCAACCTCGTTCTCGGTAGGTGAGCAGATCGCCTCCTGCATGTTTTCCCCTGGTGTTTCTAGCCAACAACAGCCTAGAGATGGCTTGATCAGCGCGCGGTTATGCTCGCGACAGCCACAGACCCGCTGCTTAGCCCAGGCCCTGCTGCGATCGCCGGCAAAGGAGAAGCGACCCACTCAGAGCGTGGGCCAATTCCACGAGGCAATACGCGCTAAGTGCCGAGTGCTTTTAATAAAACACGCGCTCGTGCATAACAACAGAAAGCCTGCATAAACACCTCTGTCTAACTCTGTCACAGACGCCTGTCGTGGCTGAGGCAGGCCTTGTGAACATCATCGGGCGTAATCAACGTGTGGGAGGTGGCAGAGGACGGCGGTGAGTTCACGTATCGCAAGCAGCGAAGCACCACGGAACCGGCCTCTGGTGCGACCTGGGACTCTCGCGCTCTGCACTGTCCAGGAGGTCACATCTCGAGTGTCAACATTGCCAGCGCAGCAGCCTCGTAGCGCCGGATGCGGCACAGCTGCATATCGAAGGGACCATTGATAACCACTGTTGCTGGTAGAGCACATCGCACTGCCTTGGAATAACAGGAGTTGGTTCTTGGAACGTGTCGACGGGGTTACGCCGCGATGACGCGCTTGGAAGCGATCAACAACACAGATTCTGCAACGCATTCAAGTATCGAGAACCAGATTCTGCGGGCCCCAAAAACGCCTTCCGCAGACCGGTTTGAGTGACTTTCAGATATCGGCTTCATGCGTCAATGTCGTTGCTTTGCTGTTGGTAAAGTTTCGGGCCTCATAGCTGCGCGGCATTTGGCTCCCTAGTGTCTCGCCGCATGCAGGGCCGTTGGGTAACAATGCGCTCGAAAGCAGACATGTAGCACAACAAACAGGGACGATGGATGTTGCGAGTTCTACTATGGTGGGTGTTGTGCTCGGGCCAGCCTAGTGGAATTCATCACGCTCATGTGACCGACTGTACCCGTCAATGTACCACAAACAACGCTACCAGCTACAAATCTAATCTTCCAAGGTTCACCTGTGGGCCGCCGCAGCAAATTTTTTGACCTGTGGTCATATTCCAAGCTTCGTTATGGAACCCAACATTAGATTGATTACACCTGTCGCACTCATGTATCAGCTAGACTAGACTGTCTACGCCTCCCAGGGATGCCCTTCACTGGAAGCTCGTAGCCAGTATCTCTGGCTTCCGGTCCTCCAAATCCAATATCATCTGTCCAAACAACCCATTGGCCCACGAAAACCATTGCCTCGTCCACTTATGTTGATCAAAGCTATTGATGCTCTCATGAATCAAACCTAAGCCATCGGTACTGCTCACAATCTGCCCCAGTTCATTGATAATCTCGTCGTCGTCGTCCGTCGTCAAGATGCGAACGATGGAAGCCATTGGCCATGCCATGCCTGGGCCTTGGTGAGGGCCACCGATGGCGCTAATTACCGGGCCGCGCATAAAGTACGGGTTGGCTGCGCTGAGGATGAGTTCGCGCGTGTTGGCGTACGTATCAGAGTTCACAGAGTAGCCAAAGAAAGGAGCTCCAAGAAGTCCTGGTATATTGGCGTCATCCATAATATTCGTGCCGCCAAATCCGTCTACCTCGAAGGCGTAGATTTTGCCGTAAGTCGGATGATCGACCGTACCTTGGGTCTCGATAGCATCATGCAACGAATCCGATAGGTCTGACATCCTCTGTGCCAACCCAACAGTATTGCTAGTGTCTAGTTGGCTCATGATCTCTGATGCTCGTGCTAGGTAGGAGCTGAGCATCATGTTCGATGGGATGTAAAATTGATATATAGTCGAGTCATCGCTTGGTCGGAATCCACTTCTGATCAAGCCTGTTCCGTTTGCTACCGGATTACCAATACCGTCGTTTGAGAATGTTTCCGTTGCGCGATTGGTATAGCGAACGTATGTATATGGGCTTTGAAGAACAGCTCCGTCGGGTCCGTAAGTAGGCGTGGTCATATTCTGCGCCACGTCAAGTATAGTTTCTACTGTTTCCACCCACTGGAACTTCTTGAAGAACTCGGAGTCGCCTGTTGCATTATAATAGTCGACAGATATCTCCAGAAAGGCCGCCAGCGAATCGAGCTCATACTTGCACTCAAAGACAGTCTGGTTGTCGTAGCTTGGGAAGACAGTATCACCACTTCCAGCATCGTTTGGCGCTGGTTCAATATTACTCTCCACCGGTGCCTGAAAAGAGTTGCAGTATGGTGATGTGAGCAAATATCGTGCTTGCAGATTTATGACGCCTCGATACAGACTCGCAATGGAATTCGGATCGCTACTTGCATTCAGAAGTGGCAAGTAACTCTGCATCTGGTTCGACGAATCACGCAGCCACATCGCGTTGATATCTCCTGTGATGATGAAGGTCAACTCTTCTTCCGCATCGTCTGCCGCATATCCCTTCCATTTGATGGCTGTGTCGAGGGTGTTCGGATATGCGTTCTGAAACAGGCGATATAGGTCTGGATCCTTGATGACGGACTCCATGCGTGTGATTGTGTCTTCCAGGCCTTGCGACTTGAAGGTTCGGCATTCTTCTGATGGCCGTTGGTACGAGAGTTTATATTTGCCCGAGCTTAAGGGCTCATGTGTCTGGTTCGAGTAATCTATGTACTCTGGGCATTGTGCTGTAGCCAGCAAGGGCACGTTCAGTGCACTGAAGAGTTTGAGACCGCGCATTTTGAGTGAACAACGATCGAGCAAGTTGAAGGAGGGGATCATGACGAATACCTTGGATTATGTACCTAGAGTTTCGTGCATATGGACCCTGGGTCGATGGTTGAATGACCCCAATCGGTGCTTTAGCTTCTATATTACTTTACCCCACATGCTGATCCCATGAACGGAACGAGTGATGAGCGGCGGATGTAACACTCGGTGAAGTTATACACCATAGAATATGATATTTCACGAGATTTATACGTCATCGTGCTTCCTCGAGACCGTAGGCCAGCGATTAGCGGCAGGAAAGTTGGCGAAGAAGGAAGGTGATAAAAATCTCGCCCAGCCTTTGCTCCTCTCTGCGTCAAATGACCCAAGAGAGGGGAACGGTAGATCTCGCGGTGGATGATGGGAAAATCCTTAAGCTTTCGATGATTTGCGGGGTGGCTGCATGCGCCCGCCCAAAGAGGAAAGCGCCTAGGCACGAACGCTGTTGGAAATTGTGATGGAGGTTGCAGTGTAAAACAACGACACCATCTGGTCAATACTAGACTGGAATAGACTCCGAACAATCATGGGAGATGCGTTGTGCTTAGTGTCTTCACCCTGCACGAGGCGGATACCATGCTACTCTGGGCTAGAGTGTCGGCGTCATCGAGGTACAAACTCCGAGAAACACTCATCACCCAACTCTCATGGAACCCATGGAACACCGATCTTGTTCCCAGCCGCTTGACAAGGATAGTGGCCACGTGAGGTACATGTGATGGCTGCTCGAAGGCCTCACATCAAGTCCAAGTCGGGATGTGCGGAGTGTAAGCGTAGACGGATCAAGGTACGCCACGCCACGATGCTTTCTTCTGGAGCACGAATGACCCACCGTCCATTCATCTTAGGATCGAGTATACAACAGGGATTTACGTCGTATGATAACTGACCGGTTTAACAGTGTGATGAAGGTCGACCGAATTGTGAAAACTGTGGAAGACGAAGCCTGAAATGCAGCTTCCAGCACTTCGACCCGGCCCCGAAGCCTTCAACCCTGTCATCAGCATTCGCGACTGAGAAGGTTTCGTCACACGTGCTCATCTTTCCACAGAAGCCCGATAACACGCCTACGCCTCCCGCAGACCATGGCTTGCTGGATCCGAGTGTTCAAGCCGCTTTACTAAAAGACTTTCCAGCGGCTGACCAACTACGCTTCCTGCAGATTTTGAAGCACTTCGCGACTGACACTATTCCAACCATGCTGTCTTTAGAGCCAGCTCAAGCTGCCTGGCGAAAAGCTGTTCCGATACTGGCTACCAATTATAAGTTCTTGACGCATGGCATCCTTGCAGTAGCTTCACTTCATCTCGCCCAGCTTGCCATGACGCAGGAGGAGCGCCAAACTTACGAAGATATAGCCGCAAACCAGATGAACGTCGGACTGACGCAGTACCGCGTTGAAGTCCAAGATGTAACAACACAGAACGCGGAGGCCCTCTTCGCCTTCTCGACGACCATCACGACCTTCGTTCTCCATTCTGCTGGTGCCGAATGTAAGGCCATACTGAAGTTGATGAAAGAGAATGACTGGTCGATTGAGGACAGGATGGAGTCAATTTCTGCGTTGTCAAATGCCGTATTCAGGGTTTTCAGGTCCGTACGTGGAGTGCTGGTTATCATCGTCCCTTGCTGGCATCACATCGTTAAAGGCATCTTCCGACCTGTTATTGCTCGTGACTGGTGGCCTCCAGGTGTTCCGACTACACCAGAAGAACATGACGAGGATCGAAAGCTTCAACATCTGAACACAATGTGGTCTCGCCCCGGGAGAACTTACGACTACTCATGCGATACCCTTCGCCACGCGTTGAAGGACTTAAAAGAAGCATTCGCGCTTGTGTCACGGGTTATGGCCCTTGCTCAGTCCGGCGATACGGTATGCGCATCAACCTTTGACTGGACTGTAGTGTTCCATTGGCCGGTTCAGTTGTCTCTTGACTTCATTTCATTGCTGGAACAACGACGCATGGAAGCATGGGTCCTCATCGCGCATTTCGCTATTTTACTAGCAAGGGCCACAGGAGTCTTATGGCTTGATGGCTTGGGTACAAGCCTTCTAGCAACTGCTGCGCTTGTCATAGGCGAGGACAACTGGAATTGGATTGCATGGCCTGCCGCCGCAGTCAACGTTGATTTGGCATCTCTACGAAACGTAGCAATCACGTCCTCTAAGACGGACACTCCAAGCAGAGGAACACCCACAGAACGCCCACCTGTATCGTTCTCAACGGAATCGTCGCTCCCATGACAAAACATTCCGAACATTCTCAACACAGAAGACTGTGTCCACTCAACCTGTCCCCTAACAGCAAGCTGAACGTACGAGTTTTCGAGCCAGGAGTGACTTTTCTTCTGTCCGAGAGTGACATGCCAGTGCCGGGACGGTCTGGCCAACGGGAAACTTCAATAACCGGACGGATGACCACCGTCTCCAATTCGGAAAACCTAGAACTTTACCGACATCCCTCGAATATGCCTAGAAGTCAGACGTATGCACTCTTCCTGACGCTTCTCGTCGTACGGTCATACTCTATTCGGCACACGGCTTGTGTTGTGCCCACGAGGTATTGTTGATCGTTGTCATCGTCTCACACGCATAAAGGTCTTTTGCTTCGATCTTCATCCCCAGGTGGTATTACTAGTGGCGCTGCAGCAGTTAGTATACAAGCATTCGTACACAGCACCGCTATGTCCTTACCTTGGGCTCATAGCCGCGTGGTTCAGGTTTCCTCTTGAGGGGTTGTATAGATTCTGCACCCCGACCCTCTGGAACTTCCCCCAGTTGCGCTCCCTCACTTCTCGCATATACGCATCCTGTTCTGGGGACCTCGTATTCCAGTTCGACGTGTCCTCCATCTCCCCGCTACGCAAACGATATACCGCGAAGCCGCAGCAGATAAGCATACCAGCCCCAAGGATGACGAGGAAGATTATGAGGCTCGGGGCAATTTCGAAGCCCATATTATCTCTCTTTTGCAAATACATGATTGCGGTTTTGGGTGTCAAGTGTCTTGATTAAGGAGCGGATGAAGTTCAACGAGCAGGCGGAGGTGAGTGAAGTATTACCTCGTGGCGAGCTTCGTACGAGGTGAAGTCCAGAGTGAGTGGTGAGACTCGGTGAATGCGGAAGATCCGGCAGCCGTGGCTCGGCAAACGAATAAGCAGCTCAGGAATACTGCGACGAAGCAGAATCAGTGGAAATTGGTGGTAGGCGCAAAACGTTCACAACCAGAATGGAATCCGTAAGCCTTTCGCGCAAAGAAAGGCTACGAGTATATATGCTACCAGCGCATTCAGTTCCCCGCAGCTCCCCAATCCACTCCAACACCAACACCAGTCTTTGGTCTGACGTCTCGTGTTTGTCCCAATGCGTCGCTAGTAGATGGTTGACAGCACGCCCAATTGGTCAGACAGACACTTCACATGTCCACGCCAAGTCAGACAAGGACACCAACCCGCCTTTGTCCGCGAAACTCGCTCCTCTTAGCCTCAGGAACGCGTCACCCCCCTACAAATATTGTTACGCGGTTCCCTATCGCTATAGCCGGAACCCTTCGGCATGGCTGTGCAAAAGCACGGTTTCGGATACACATCTATATTGTTTCCGAGCACTCGGCGCAGTTCTTGGGCACGCACTTATATCCTCGCCTGCTAATGACAGCGAGCTTTTCAGGAGAGATGGGATGGGTCTTAATACTGCGTGAATGGGCAGCATTCAAGTCAGAGTTTGGGTGGTGCTGGCATCTGACTAAGCCGCCACCACCCGCATTACGCGTTCACCAACGGTTCGTGAGTTGGCTTTGAGCAGCGGCAGATTTTTATCGGTATAGCAAACGCAAGCCACGTCGAAACAACCCGTCGTCGATCGCCGTTTCAGCCTTTATGTGCTAATTTTGACCTCGACCGATACCTATTACGATACTGTACAAGTAGGTAGTCGATCAAATTGTATATGGACTAGACCCTTGGAACAACAACTTCTTCTGCTCAGTCACGTTGTTCACCTACCGCGAAATTAGTTGGTGAACGTGAAACATGGCAAACACCATGTTGAATTTATGCTCTCACGCAGTGCCACTGTTTGCGTCAGGTGTAAGGACTGAAAGACCGGTGTATCTATCAGTTTGTGGGTGCCTCAACGCGGAGCAAAAAGCACCTTGAAGCCCACGCAGGCTTAGAGGTGCGGATAACGTCGACCAGACGTTCGAAGTTCTAGACTGGATGACGAAAAGTCGTGCCAGACCCATACGACTGCGTCTATGATGAGCTGACGTATTGGGCGGGACTATGCATCACCAACTGACGACCAACGAGTCGTGGCTCATCATCAACCTACTAGTCAGTTCGTCGAACTAGACTACTACAGTAATTTTAAAAAAATGAGAAGTAGTCTAGGAGACTTTATAGATTGTACGCCTCTACAAATCAAAAAGAAAATGGTATTGTACTACGGGAGAACTAACCCAAAATGCAATGCACGAAAATGCTACGAGAACATCCTCCTCCAACATGATAAACCTCACCGCTCAACTCATCTATGCGAAATCCCTAGCATGCCCCCTCTCCTCCCTCTTCGCAAGTTTCGTCACCGCCGGCCCGGGAACGGTATACCCATCAAACTTCGTAAAAAGATTGAACAAAATGCCCGGATCCGTCGCCTTATAAAAGCTCGTCGCCGGCACACCTCCACTCAACGTCGTCGTGCCACTCCCCTCGACCTTGAAATTCACGCACTGAGGATACGCCTGGGCGCCGTTCGGCTGGCCTGCAGCGTGCAGAGCGATGATTTCGTGCCGGATAACGTAGTTGCCGGGTGCGAGATTCGGGATCGTCAGGTCCCAGCTGAAGTTGTTCTTGACCAGGTCATCCGTCACCCATGCGCCCGGGTTGTTGCCGGATTTCCAGGCGCCGGATTGGATTTTGGTCCAGAGGAGTGATTCGGGTTTCACGGCGCCGCAGTCACCGTTGCAGGCGGCTATGTACTCTTGTACTGGGCCTGGTGGTGGTGATTAGTAAACGATACCTACAATCCCGGTGATGCCGGTAGCACTCCTGTGAGATGGAATGGGCAGTTGGGAGTATGTGCACTTGGGAGCTTACCTGCGTGGCTCACAGGCCAAGTATCCCACTTGAACGTCACCTTGGACCCAGGCTTAACGGGCACATAGGCGCCATTGCTCTTGCCTAGCTTGTGGCACACGATGTCGACTGTGCCGAAGCGATCGGGCGTCACGAAGCCGTTGTCGAGATTATCCGCTTGCCAGCCGACCGTAGCTGGAATAGGGTTGTTGTACTTGAGAGCTGCGTTCCATCCTTGATATGTTACGCCATCAGCGATGACTTTGTCGACGTGGCCGTGGGCAGAGACAAGAGGAAGGAGCGCGACGAGCGCAGCGGTGGTGAGGGAGTGCATGATGGATGGACAGACAACACTTGAGACGAACAAGGTGTACGAAGAATTACGACTACGGCTGGACTGAACAGACAGTAGAGATCGTCAATGATCTTTGAAAGATAGACAGAGCAAGCCCTTCTTCCTACCTACCTACCAAGCAACATCAGTTACCTGGCTTCCACACTCCCTATATACACACTCCCAGTCCTTAGCCACCACCACCATCACCGTTCTAGCACGTTGCCCGCAATCAAAACCCTCATATAAACGCACCATTTCGACCCGGTTCCTGAGGCCCCCAAGGCCCCCGCCCCAGACGCGAACTACCTCGCTTGCCACGCTTGCGAAATGATTGACCTAGTGAGGTCGGGTGATGTGCTGGAATGCTAGCGATAGGACCCGATGGAAGAAATTTGGCATGGGATTAATATCGACGTTGGTCTTGGGGTGGAGTAGACGTGGTAGGCGAGGAGGCTACAACGGGGATGCCGGCCGGTTAGTTAATATAACTATCGTCTCGGGCTCGTGGGTCACCCTACCCTCAAGAATCCGAAGTATCCTACGCAACAACGCCTCTAACTACCCCACGGGGCCACTCCCGTATCCGTCTCCGCATCCAAAACAGCCATGTCCACCGATCCAACTGCCATGGCGTCATATCCCTGAATGCCTTCCTGCACGCTGATTCGCCAGCACATTAATAAAAGGTAGATTGTATACGGACCGTTGTACCGAACTTTGACACACCGCATTAGGCATTAGGGTAGTAGTGTAGGTAGGGTAGGTACACAAGAGTAGGTGTTCTGGGATGGCATTGCATCATCGTACACGTACAGTACAGTATAGTACAGGCCTGGGCGGGATGCTTGACACTTGACGTAGAAGTAGTAAGTTCAATTGCATTTTGCTTGCTTTCCATGCGTGTGGAAGTCTATGTTCTTTTTAACACCAGCCAACCAACCAGCTAGGACCAATCCAATACCCCCCGACCTGCGTTGCATGCATGTATGCAGTCCGCTGCTGCGCCCAGAATGATGCTAAGGAAAGGTAAAATATATGTACACTGCGCACGAAACACCATTCAAAACACACCAAACCACGTCTTCATCCTCATCATCATCATAAGAACCAATCCAAGAATTTCATCATGTAAACGTCATGCAAGGCAATCCGCCTCCTCACCTTCTCGTCCCCTCCAACGCCTTCTCCAACCCCACAATCCTCAGACTCTTTCCGCGGCCCAATTTCCCGCTCATCAGCCCCGCAGCAGGAATAAGCCGATCGTCCCAGTGCCGGAACACGGCTTTCATGTCCCGTGGTACGCCTTCTAGGACAACGGTTGTGACGGGCATAAAAGGGCGGTCTTCCTCGGAGACGGCGAGGATGCCGTATTCTTGGGCGAAGAGGAGGGCGGTGCTGAAGGCGTGGGATTGGGTGCGGGATAACGGGCCGATTATACTGTAGTTACGTTAGTCTATGTATCTCAATGTGGTTATAGCTGTGGTTGTGATTATGATTGTGAGGGGGTAGCGGTAATTCGGGGGTAGGAAAGGGTACTTACATGTACATCTCGAAGAAAGCATCCAGGACATAGATGTGTTCAGGCTCCAAATCCCGCTGGCAAAAGGGCATGACTTCTTTTACTTCCGTGCGTACACTACTAGGCGTCTTGGGCGTGACGGGCGTCTGTGGCCTCTGTTCAGCTTGTGGTCCGCTCCACGATGGTCGGCGCAGCTGCGCGAAAAATGAGCTGCTCACCTGGAGTGCCTGTCCCCACCCTACGTTTTGTCCGCTGTGTTGTTCGATCTTGAAGAGGCGGGCTCGGTATTTGTCAGACGTCGACTTGTAGCGCCAGTGATCTGCGGAGCGTGGGATGGCGGGGCCTTTTGTCGGGATTGAGGGAGGAGGGAAGGTCTGCTGTACGAAGTCCTGGGGCTCGGCACCTTCGTCGATCTCAGAGAAGTCGCCTGTGGGCGCCAGGTCCATGCCCATTAGTCGTGCTCCAGATAGCTCTTCGGCAGAGCAGCCGCGTCCTTTCCATAGGTAGACTTTCCCTGCTGACGTGGAGACTAGGTAAGGAAAGGCGGAGCAGAGACTCTTGAGGGAGAAGTCTACTTCGTCGAAGGCGAGGTGGCCGAGATAGCGACGACCGCAAAGCATAAACTCCTTCGACGCCGGCTTCGCGCCACGACGGGTGATGACGATGCCGCCGAGAGCTTCAAAGAAGTTAGGTGGTTCTTGACCTTGCCGGATGATGAGGAGACGGCCTTGGTTTTGTTTGGCGTGGTTCTTTGCGAAAAGCTGAGCGTCCTCCAATGTTGGCTCTGCGATGCCGTTGCCTGCCCAGAGATACACATCTGTATGTCGTGCACCTTTCGAGTCTCCATAAACATGTGTACATAAATACATTGATTCCTGAAACAAAACATGCTCTTCCTGCATGGGGATCGGTGAGAGCTTGCCATCCCCAGTCACTTCATGTATTTGCTTGCGCAGTGTCCGGATCTTTCCAGCGGGCCCAAGGTCTAGCGGCGGCGTCTTCAATATTTGTACTGTATCAATATGCTCGGGCAATTGCCTGTCCGTTACAGGAGCTTCATCAAAGAAGTCTGCGAACATACCATCATGCTTTGGTGGCGCCGTTGATGGTTTAAATGAATCAGATTGTGGTCTACCAGCGCTGCTTGGTGGTGATGCAGGGAAGCCTGTTGGGCGCTGTGGGCTTGACTCTCGCGAGCGGGACGCCATGTAACCACCCAAGCTACCTAGACTGAAACCCAAACCAGCTGGCTTTGGCTTTGGTGGGAGAGGTCTTGATTCAGCCGGGGATTGAGGCTTGGACTGTGGTGGTTCGGGTAAAGCTTTTGTTCGCGGTTCTGGTGAGCGAACAAGACCGGCGTCTTTCATGGCGGCTTCCTCATCTGCTTTGGTGGGTAATTTGATCGGTGACTTTGTCCTTGATGGCACGGGGGATGAAGATGCTGATTGTCTGCCCCATAGTGAGGTTGCACTCCTCACAGAAGAGAATGTAGTCTTCTCAGGCGATGGCTCATCCTTGGCTGGTGAGATCTCAACATTCGGAGGCGAGATTTCTTTGAGCGGTGTTGATCTTGGGCTTTCTGTCACTGGCTTCACTGGAAGCGTAGGTAGTGGGCGAGAAAATCTGGACTGGGATATTGCGGGCGAAGGAGATGGCGACATCGACTTTGCCGTGTCAACTGGCTTTGGCGTCTCCACGGGTTTCGGGGTATCGACTGGTTTTGGCAGCGGAGATTTCTGTGGCGTGTTCTGCGTTCCAGACACTCTCCTGTCGTTATCCAACGACGTGGGCTTCTTTGGGACCCCTGGGGATGCTGGCTTCGGTGATGAAATGGATTCTGGTCGAGGTGACTTCTTGGGAAGCGCTTGAGATCCAGAAACCCTTCGCTCCAATTCTAAAGCGGACGGCTTCTTAGGCAACTCTGGAGTTGACGTCTTTCCAAAATTTCCTGACGCTACCCGGGGCGACTTCGCCGGCGTTACAGGCTTCTCAGCTATCGACTGCCTGGCCGGCGTCTTCGTCACTGGGGTCGCGTCTGACGGTCCGTTAGTTTTGGAAGGCTCAGAACTGGGAAGAACGTGCTCAGGTTTCACCAGTGGAATAGTAGTAGTGGTAGCAGGTACCTTATCTTGAGGCTTTTCCGATTCGGTGGCGGCCTTGTTTGCAGCTGGTGCTCTTCTCTTAGGGCCGCGCGCTCTTCCTTTCGTCATGTGTTGTAGTTCCGGAGCAGGTCCGCTCTTCTCTTCTTGCGGGGGTCTTGTTGGTGATGCGTCTCCATCAGCGCTCGAAAAGGACTTGTTGGTCGCCAATGGTGGAGGTCCACGAGCTAGCATACCAGCTAGGGCAGGGTTGAAGCGACCTGCCAGCTTGCTGGAGATAGCCGTTTCCTTGGACGTAAACTCTGGAGCTGGCTGCGCAGGCTTCTTTTCGGTGACTGGCTTAATCTCCCGCAGACTTTTCTTTCTAGCTATGGCTTCGGGCGCAGGATCCTTTTCCTTTTGCAGTGGAGCAGGTTTCGGGTCACTGTCGGCTCGGTTCAGGAACTTCTTCTTCGCAATAGCCTCAGGTGTCGGGGGTTGTTGTGTTGAGCTGTCCGACCTCTTGAGAACGGAACCCTCTTCTTTGGCCTTCTCCAGCATGGCTGTCTTCTTAGTCAGGATACTCTCTTTGAGTTCGTCTCGACGAACGGTGGGTTTTGGACCACCCGTGAGATTGAGGGCACTTTTGCCACGCATTATGTTATCTTTTAGAGGATCGGGCGCAACGTAATTCTTCGTCTCTGCCTTCCTGAGCTTGCCGAAAACGTTCTGAAACTCGTTCACTTCATCCTTTTTCGAAGTATTGCCAACCGTCTGGCGTGGCTTTAAGCCAGCGCGGAAATCCTTCTTTGGCGGCGTCCCTGGTTTCGGTTTGACAGTAGGCACAACACGTGGTGAGTCCTTGGCAAATCGTGATGTTGCTGGTTTGTCGGGTAAGGGTGCTGGAGTGTCTTTGACGGCTGCTTCAGACGACGTAGTTTTGCTGATCGTCGGTGACGGATCTTCCTTAATCAGGGGCTCAGATACTGCTACTGGATCCTCGGGCTCGACTTTCACAAGAGGAGCTTCTTCGAATAGCTTGGCGTCTTCATCCTTAGTAACGGAAGGCTTGGGGGACAGAACAGGCTTCGACTTGGGTGTTGGTTCGGCTAGTGTGGTAGTCTTGGCCGATGGAACTGGCTCCTCCTTCGTGGCGGACTCCGTCCTGCGAAGACCCACTGGCTTCAGTTGAATGTCCTTGATGGGCGAGGTTCGACCGGAGCCAGGAGCATCACCTGATGGGCTCTGAAAAGGGCTTCCCTTGCCAAGGTCGACACTACTGCGCTGTTGCTTGATACGATTTATCTCGGCCATCCATGCTGGTTGTGCTGGTGGTGGCTGCTTTGGCTTTGGTGAGTCTGGCTTGCTTAGCGCACTTTCCAACCAGCTTGACTTCGTCGGACTCCATCTCTTTGACGGGCTAGGCGGGGAGGTGTCATCTTGAGGCTGATCTTTCTCGCTGTATGTTGACGCAACGGATTTGCTTCTACTATGGTGCGGTAATGCGGGCTTAACGAACACATCCTTAGACGTGCTATCCTTGTCCAGGCTTGGCAGAATAGTGGCATAACTATGACTCGAAGTAGGCCGGGAGGAAGGTTCCATAGAGTTGTCTCTGCTCAGACTAGTGGGTCGCTCCATCTTCGAGAGCGTGCCGTACCCTGCCATAGCGCTGCCACGATTGCTCAAAGTAGAGTTTTGCCTGCTCAAGCCTGGCGGGGTCTGTGTGCTCCACCTCTTGCTCACGCTGTCGCTGCGCTTGAGCATGGCGCTCTGTACAAAGCCACCCATGCCTTTGGTGGGAGACGCTGAACGCTCGCGCTCAGGCGATATCCTTCCTTGTGTGGGGGACATGGCCAGTCCGCGTGATGCCCGTCCCTCGTCTCCACCCTCGACGGATGAAGCCTGTTCCGAAGGAGGGGCAAATTTCTGTGAGTCCAGCACTGGTAGAGGCGAACGTGTCTTTGCTATGGGCTCTGCATCTCCACCAGATATGGACGTGTTCGTTGAAAAGCGGTTGCTCAACATGGCACTCCCGCGCACCGAGCCGCCCCGCGAGCCAGGCGAACTTGAACGTATGCTCTCTGGTGGTGGGCTGCTGATCTCGGGCTCTACTGTCGACTCGCGTGACATGCCCGGTAGCTGTCTCTTGCCTGATATTGACCCCATGTCCGGAGCGCCATCGTCCTGATTCTTCCTGAATGCAGCCGAGCCCACTCCTCTGTCGGGAGTCTGTCTGAACCAGGTCGGGTCCTTTGCGCCCAATGACGCTGCGATGGAGCTTCGCGAAGGGTTCGGCTCGGGAGAGGAGGGTTCGGGCGTGTCGCGTGGTGAGGTGGCTGCAGACCGCTCTGGGGACCGCGAAGCCATTGACAGCGGCCGCCGCAAGCTGCCCGACTGTGGTCGCTGTTTCCAAGACAGCGTGCCCGAGCGGCCCAAGGCGGCTGCACTGGTGACAGGCTTCTTGGGTTCTGTGTCGTCGAGGGTTGTCGGCGCGGGGGAGCTCGTCAATCGCTGCAGCGACTCCTCGCGGGCGGCATCCTGCGGTGGAGGCTCCATGGCGGGCGTGAGCGTGGGCGTAGGCGTGCTGGCGGCCTTTTCTTGCATATCCCGCGGGGTGCCAGCTCCAGAGCGCATCGATTGCGGCGTCGAGGGCTTGTCTGGGGATATGGAGCGCGCTCGTTCTGTTTGCAAAACATCAGCTGTGCTCCTGCAGGGGTCGGCTCATGGACAACGAGTAAGTAGGGCAGTAGGGCCACAAACCTGCTCTGCGCGCCAGTCTCTCGCTTCGGCCCTGTATGAGTTCCTGTTCCAGCTTCTTCACCCGTTCGGCATCCTGCTGGTCTCGCTGCTCGCCCAGCTGGCGGATGCGCTGCACGAACTCGGAAGGGTCAATTTCCTCGGACATGGTGATGGGCGACTAGAAAGGCTTGGTACACTCAGACCCGTCCGTGCTACGAGACAGTATGTACACAGTAAGGCGCGAGGGATGAAGCTGCTCGGCAGTGAATGGCAATCCCGGGCCTTTCTCGAGCTAGAGACGGTCGTTAAATTGCTGCAAGTGCTCGGCTACCTCATTCCTGGCCAGAGCGCAGCGAACCCCAGATGTGTTTCAAGTGTGCTGAAACGCAGGCCTGCGCGGATCAACGGCGGATAAAAGCGAGCACGAGGGGAGCGAGCGAATTGAAGGGAGTGTGATGGGCTGCACGACACGCACAAGTCTTCAGTCGATGTTTGTTATGGTTCCAATTGCTGAGACGCCGGCTCCACTACTACCCGCGTCTACACTAGCTGTTGGGCCTGTGTTGCCCCTTGCACCCCCATGCGCTGCCTGGCACCCATCAATCAATACAAGAAGAGTCTGGCTTTTGCGTCCTGTACCACCCATTCAAGACCCTCGTGCAGATTCATACCCGTCATGGCGCTGCAGGTCATGATGGTCCACTTGTGTGTCTTGATGGCATCGAGTCGCAGTCCCTGTGCGGCGTTATTATTGGCCTGACAACCGATCGCAACATCGTCGTCAGCTGGCACCCACCTCGCGCACCTCGTCCTCGCTCATGGCCCCAGGAACATCGCTCTTGTTCTTGAACACAAGCAGGCTTGCTCCCGAAAGACGCTGGAATGTCAGTGCATGTCTTGGTAGATTTGCGTTGGACACACCTCTTCCAGTAGCAGCCCAGCCAGCTCCTGTCGACAGTCGTCTATCCGCTCGCGGTCCGTCGCATCAACGACCCAGATGAGCGTATCCGTCTTCTCAAAGTAGTTTTTCCAGTACGTCCGCAGCGTCTTCTGGCCGCCGACATCCCCTGTGCAGTGAGCATGTGTGTGAGTGGCTAGAGCAAGCAGGTGTAGTACATATGTTCAGTTTGTATCTTGCACAATCAGTTTCTATCTTCTCGATTGTGGTGTTACGTACCCATCGTATTCTATCGTCTTAATAATGAACCCAAGGGTAGGACTGACGCTGTTCACATCCTCGTTCATGATCTTCTTCACGATGGTTGTCTTGCCGGCGTTATCTAAGCCCCTGCTGCACTTAGCCTGCAAATTCAGAGAAAAGCCAGAGACACTCACAACATCAAGATCCTCATCTCCTTGTCCTTCAAACGTGCTTTCCGTAGTATCGACAACATTCTGAGTTGATAGAATTTCTTGGTCTTGGTCTTGTCATTCCGCGCAGAGACAAACCCGCGATGTGGAGCTTTCCGACCCTCGGCTAAACTTGCCGCAGATAATGCTTTCGTATCATCCTAGTCTCATACGGACTACTTACAAAAGTCTCCAGCTTGACGTCTACCCCCTTTGCTGCTAATCGGTCAAAGCTATCGTCCGATCCTCTTGTCGCAAGAGTGACTTGAGCTCATCGATGCTGCACGAGCTATACTGAGCAATACCTACGAACATCACTGCTATTAATCCTATTCTCTCTGTAGTCCAAGTTATTCTGATAAAACTCTACATACTCACCTAAACCTATAGCCTCAGGCTAGTGATTGTAGAACGGCTGGTGCGCTGATAGTTTGCACGATCACTAACGATATCCCTGCTCAAGTAAAAGAACGATGCTGATGAAGCCACTGTTCGAAATATCTCTCACCCACAATCACCAGAAGGATAAGTAGAAATTTCTGTCTATAAGTACCACTCGTTCAATCATCCATACCCTGCGTCCCTATATCTTAGTCGTCACTTCCTTCTTTCTTCGTCAATCCCTTCGTGCTTTCCTTCCTGGCTCAAGAACACGGAAGCCTGCACCATGAGCCGCGTTGCATACGGCTTCTGCACACGGGATTTCATGCCGGCACCAGCAATGGAGCCGCCAGAATCCGCACTCCAACCTCCTATTGATACGCCGACAAAGCCAGCAAAAGAAGCCATGACTTGGCAGCAGCAGCAGGACTTTGGAAATGCTACGGTAAGTGAAGAAAACACACCAGATCAGCCCCACCCCTACCTGCGAACGCTCGCGATAGGCTTGATGCAAGATAAAGTCTTGTCCCCAGCTTCAAACCTCGTTACCTTCCACCCCCGCTTCCGTGGCCCTTGCGCCACCTTCACCTTCACCTCGCGCTCCTCGCTTCATTCTTCCAGCACTCCGATCTTAGCGATTGACAGACTTCAGGCACCGAAGAAGCGCAACTCTAGGCGTGTGAAGTGGCAGCCTTACGATCAAGAAGCGGCTGAGGCTCCGACCACAATAGCAACAGAGACCGCCAGTGTATTGTCAGCGCAACGAGACAATAGGCCGACTTCAGGCCCGCGTCGCAAAGCTCGTAACAAGGCAGCTACCTCAGGCTCCATTCTACACAATACTCAACCTGCTCCCAACACTCCAACAACACCAGAGCAGACTCCCGACAACGACGCACAGAAGACTGCGAAGCCTACACACAGGAAACCACGGCCAAGGAGAAACCGCAACAAGAAGGACGGCAATATGGATTCCTTGCCGAAAAGTGCTTACATTCCTCCCCATCTACGCAAGCGCGGCACTGCCACCATTGCCAAAGTCGAGACAGAGCAGGACCATCATACTCCAGTCGTGTCCCCAACAGCATCTACCAAATCCAAGACCGAACACCAGCCACCGGTCCAGTCATCTCAGTAAGTCTTTCTGAGCTAGTCATACTAGTCGATGATGGTGCCCCGAGCACTCCAGTGAGTCAAACCTAGAGATGCGCTGACGCTTATGTAGGACTAGTGCGGAAGAGCCCCAGAAGTCACTCCCTACTCCAGCGACTACTCCAAAAGAGCCAGAGAAGCGAGGAGACAACGAGAACAATGACTGGGCCGGATGGGACACTCCAAAAGCCGAGCCTCCCCCACCTGCTCGTAAAGCTGAGAATCCGCGATGGCCACGCGGCCCGAAGCCAGCTCCAAAGAAACACGTATGGCCGAAAGCGAGTGAGATGAGGTACATCTCCGGTAGTGACAGCGACGGAGGTGTCAGCTTCAAGTCGGACAGCAACGGAGACCCTCATTACGACGTCAAGCAACTTATGGACTGGAACGGTGACTGGCTTCCTCCTCCGGAGCAATGGTCCGCGCGTAAAGGATATACAAACCGCCACTTCGGCCAGCTAATGGAAAAGTGGATGAACGGACACGGAGATAAATGCACAGAGATGATGGATATATCTTCGGATACATTCAGAGGCCGTGCAGAGGACAACGGGGATGAGGATGAGTATGTTCTTGTCGATGGTGTTTGCAAAGAGCTGGTCCCTCGGTATTGGCTGTCTGCGCAGGTCGAGGGCAAGCCTCTACGAGAGTTCTGGAAGGAGTTGCCGTACCGCGCGCCGAAGGCTTTAAGCGACGTTGACATAACAGAACACCCTCCATGGTGGGATTTGTATGAAGATACGTCAAGTTGCTTCATCAGTGGGGTGATGGTACCAGAAGCGAAAATCGATCTAGGCGATGTGGAGAACCACATTGATCCCTATGGTATGGCCTCTGCTGCCGACAAGATCCAGAACAAACACAATCGAAGCGTCAATAAACATATGCGGCTAATGGCGAAGCTTAATCGGGTTCTTCCTGAACCGAAGGTCTTGCTTCCGCCAAAAGAGGACCGTCGCATTCGACCAACTGCAAACATATATCTCCGACCTGTTCAGCCAGCAGATGTGAAAGGTATCACGGTGAGTATCTCTTCAACGCACTACTTTAGAAGGAGCTAACGGGTCATAGGACATCTACAACTACTATGTCGAGAGCACCATTGCCGCTAACGAGTTTGATGCACGTACGGAGGCTCAGATGCGTGTCCGTATCAACGATATCACCCAAGAAGGTCTCCCTTACCTAGTAGCGGTGGCCAAAGGCAACCATTCGCGAGGCACAGTGGGCTACGTCAGTGAAAAGATCGTCGGCTACATCAACTTGGACGATTATTGCGACCAATCGAGCATGTATCGCTATACCTTTGAGATGGAGCTATTCGTGCACCCAGGCTACACCAACAAAGGCATCGCAAAATGCCTCCTCGACAGGCTTCTGGAGATGGCCAATACCGGGTACAATGCTAGGGGAGGTTACGAGTATGTGAACGAGTTCGATTATCTCAAGACTGGACCATCCAGGGTCATCAAGACCATCTTGTTGAATTTCCATCATGAACACGGCGCAGATGCTCAGTGGGCTACGGACTATTTGAGTGCTTTCAAGTTTGTTCGTGCCGGCAGACTCTCGCACGTGGGCTTCAAAAAGGATCAGATTGTGGATTTATCGATCTACCAGCATCACACGACTGAGAACATTAATCCTAGCGGCATTCCGACGGTTCCTCTGGAGCGTGACTGAGTTTCAGATCGAGTGAGGTTATCAGAGGTTGAGATTTTATGTACGGCAGCTAATCTATACAGACATCTCCTGAGATCCATGGTTATGGCACCTACTCGTCGATCTACGGTTCTATCGACTTGACCTGGATGCAGCGATCAGCCTGAGGCAAAGATGGCGGAACATCTTCTTTTTGTTTTCTCTCCTCCCTAAAAGCGCTGTGTTCTGTCTTTTTTTCTTGCATCTGATTTTTGCAAACGAGAAAATGAGGGACTCCGTTCTCAGCATCCGATGGCGCTAAATGGCTTCCACACTTTGGATGCATACGGTATATTATAGCATTGAGGAAGCGAACTTTCCTAGCCTAGAATAAACTCGCTTCAAAAATAGTGAAGTCGCCCCTTTCCCAGTCGTAACCACCCTCCCCGCCAGACAAGCACACCCCTGCCCCTCTCGCTAATTAACACCCCCGCTCCACTCTAACCAGTGATCGCCAACCCGTCAACCGTCACGCATCATCGCCAACCCACCTGACGTCACAAACTCTCCGAAGCCTGATCCGCCCAAATGAGTGTGCAACCATGGGCGTTACGACGCGGCTCGCGCTACATATAACAGGCAGCCGTTCTGCTAGTCAATCCGACTGATCTACACCCCACAAACCGCAAACATGTCAGACAAAGACCAAGAACAGGCACAGAACAGCAGCAAAGGAGGAGAGGGGGATGTTAATCATATCCAGAGTGAAGCGAAGGACGAAGACAAGAAAGATGGAGGGTCCGGTGGTTTGTTGTCGTTTATTGGGGATCCAGCTGGTACGTCTCCCCTTCCCTTCTCTCCTCCTCCTCCTCCTCTTTTTCCACCCTCCTCCCACATCCCTCCCATAAACCCCATATTCCCACCCCAAACTAACCTCCCCACACAGGCAACGTCCTCGGCACCGCCCTCCGCCCCGTCGGCGCGCCCCTCGAAAAAGGCGTAACTGGCCCTCTCGGCTCCGCCGTCGGCGGCACCACGCGCAGCGCCCTCGGGCCCTTAATGGGCAGCGAAGAAGAGAAGAGCGAGATGCTGGGCGGCAAGAACAAGGATAGCTATGAGAGTAAACCTGAGAGTCTGGGCGGCAAGGAACAGACGGGGGAGAATCCGTTGGGCCTGGATCAGACTGGGCGCTGGGGGTTTCAGGATGAGAGCAAGGGTCCTTTCGGTTGAGGGTTGACGGTTGTGGGGATAGGGGGAGGAGAGAGGAGGAGGAATGAAAGAAAAGAAATGAAATTCAAAGGAACGAGGATAGGATGATATCATATGATCTGATTTGGATGATACATAAGTACATTACGGGTATATGTAACTCAATCGCAACAGTACAGTTGAACAAATACCCTTTGTGGACATCTCAACGACCCTTGTACACGGTGGTGATGCGTGATTTCGATATTATAATACATCAGAACATCTCGTCCAACCCGCTCTCGTCAAACACGCTCTGCCCTCTCTCTCCTGCTCCTGCTCCTCCTCCCCTTCCCCTCTTCTCCCTAAACGTATCGTCCAACCCTCCCACACTATCTCCATAACCATCGACTTCCATCTCCGTGTCCATGTCCCCCTCCACCTCATCACCACCATCATTCCCATCCCCAACGTCCCTTAATCGCGGGACAGGCGTCCGCCCCGTCAATATGTCGTACAAGCTGTCATCAGACTGCTCGCCGCCATCATCGTCGTTCTGATCGAAGCGCAGCATCTGATCTTTACCGTGTGGCCAGACGAGGATGCAGCATTGCTGGTGGGCGAGCGAGAAGGCGGGTTTTCTCCTGTCTCTGTCCTGATGTGTCGTAGGGAGGAGCCATTGTGCTGTCCATTTCGTCGGTATTGAGGAGCTAGAGGAGCCAGAGGGAGGTGGAGTTGGTTTGTGGATGTGGGATTCCAAGCTGAGGATGTCTGGAGCTTGTTGCATGCCCGATGCCTGGTGCGAAGACACAGACGCGGACGCAGCTGTAGACCCTGATGAGAAATCAGCGGCAGTGTACAAGTACACCACCGGCGCGTCGTGCGTAGTTTGAATAAGGAGCATAGAGGCGTCATTCGGATGCCACAGCAGACTCTTGACAGGCGCATACTGAATCAAAACGGCTCTCGGCTTCAGACTCCTCAAATCCCACACCCACACCGTACTCGGCGTAGCATCGTCTCTCGTCGCGCACAACGTACTATCTCTATTAAAAGACACGAGACCAATCCCCTGCTTCATCAGCCCCGTCTCGTTCTTCTCAAGCGGCGCTTTCGGCGGTGTAACGGCTTGCGGTGTGAGCGCGTAACTTCTCCTCCCCTGGCCGTCAACGCCCTCCGTATACACCGGCGCGCTGGTATCCAGATGTATACTCTGCGTGTGATCGAGGAACACGGCGGGCGCAAAAGTCCGCGTGCTCAGTATCCGCACGCGTTTGTCCCAGCCTGCTACGGCTAGCCACTGGTTTCCTGGCACCCATTCTACTGTCTTGATGCCCAGGCCGTCTATGTCCCACTCGTGAACTGAGGAGTCGGAGGGTTCGCGTGTTATAGTGCGGTATATGTGGCCGTCTGCGGTGTATATGCAGAGCTTGTAGCCTGTGGACGTGGCGTCCCAGATTGCGAGCCAGCGGCCGTCGTGGCTCCATTTCAGGCCGGCGGCGTCGGTTGTGGGGAGTTCGGTGCGGGAGAGTAGGGCGTATGTGGGTGAGGAGAGGAGCAGGAGGACGTCTGTTCCGGAGGTGCGACAGAGCAGTGCTAAGACTCGGCCTCTCGTGCTGCTGCTGCTTCTTGGCGAGGAGGAGGGGCGGTATCCCCATCCTCTGCCTTCGCGCCCAGAGAATTTCGGGTCTCGTACTTCGACTGCGCGACCGGTATTCAGACACCATATCTTTAGACATGCGTTAAAGTCGCTCCAAACGAGCACTTGATCTTCGTTCGCGCCGAATTCGACGTGCACGTTCTTTCCCATGCCGCCAGAGCCATTGCTAATCACAGCGTTCCACTTCTCGTCGCGCAAGTCGTACACGCGCGTTACATCCTGGTCAGAAACTAGTACGCGATTCGAACGGGGAAGTGCTGTTCGCGATGCGCGACGCGGCGGTGTCGATGCAGAGGACGGTCTGGACGTAGCTGGGACGCTAGGCGGCGACCACGCGATTCTTGAACTTTTGGTATCGTGATTTGAAGGTATTGCTATGCTCCGTATAATCTCGTATGTCGTCAGACACCGTATCTGCAAGCGTGCGCCGGCAAGACAGGCGATGTGAGTAGCCGATGGCGATTGAACGGAAAGCGATGTTGCTAGGTCGCGTCAATTCTGCAGCTGAGGGGAGATAAGAATGCTAACATTTTAACTGCGGAGATACCTCGACACGTTCCATCTTGCGTGCTCGGTGGTGAGGTTATGGCGGGGACATGTGCATGGAGTTGGTGGTGGGTAAACAAAGGCAAATGCAGAGACTGACCAATAGGAGATCGAGGATGTCCGCGATTACCAGATAACAGCATTCACCCGTCACATTACGCATGGAGTTCTGAATGCACAGATCGAGTATTGCCCACATCGTAGATCTCATCAAGCCAACGCTATTATATACCAGACTTTAATCTTTTGAACCGTAGACGCAGCGAGGGTATCGGTATGCACATCAAACCCAAAAATGCACCGCTTAGAACAACACAACTGGGTATAGCCGTCTTAGATACAGCAGATCCAATCTGAAAGCCCAGCATCTACACAAAAATGTGTATCAAGAAATGAAAATAGGAGACCATTCCTGCATCGCTAGCTCTAGATCGCTAAATCCAATTCAAGTCATCGTCGTCGTGGACACTGCTTTTCGCACGCTCATGTGCTGAACACAGGCGCCTTGATCAATATGCTCTTGCCGCGAATTTGTACGGCAAAACCGACTGCTATACGCACACGAGGAGGCGGTGGCTCGTCTTTCGGTCCGCCCGAGCTACCAGGCGGGTTCTGTGTGAGGCTCTGCTGGCTTCCGCCCTGACCAAGCGAAGACTCACGCTTGCCCAGATTTGCAGGAGGACCTGAAGGCTTCTTTGTGCTTCCAAAGCCGAACATGCCGCGCTTCTTGTCTTCCTTCAGGCCTTGTCCGCCAGGCTGGGCTTGTTGCTGCTGCGCCTGCTGTTCTTGCTCTGCGATGGAAGCATTGTCTTCGTGAACTTTCGATGCAGCACTCCTTACAGAAGCCCGATCTGCCTCGTCTGGGTCGGCGAGGGGAGCTGTCAGCGCTGGAATGCCAGATTCGATCTTCATGAACTCCGGTACGATGCTATGACCTGGCAGGAAGTACTCGATGTGCACTTCTCGGCTCTCTAGCGGTAGATGTTGAGCGATGCTAATAGCTAACTCGACAATCATCGGTACGCCACCATTCAGATCAGGCGGCGCAGGGTCGTTCAAGTGCATCTGAAGAGAGGCGATGAGCTTTTCATTCAGTGTTTCGGTCAGCGTCTGTCGGTTTGTCGCGGCCTGTGGTGCTCGAAGCAGATCTGCAAGACCCTCAAGAGTGGCCAGCCGCCAATTGATGACCTTTGCAGCTAGTGAATCCTCGTCCTCTGCGCTGTGACAGGCAGGGGAGAATCTGCGGATGTTGAGAGCAATCGATTGTAGCTGGGTGGAGAAGCCGGGCTCCAGATCCGGATGGAAGTACTTCTCGAAGATGTTCTCAACCAACCAGTGTGAGATAAAAGCACGGCCAACAGCAGTCATTTCTTGTTTGCCAGTCTCCACGGCCGTCTTGTTGACTACTACGTGCAGCCATTGTGGAATAGACTTCCATTCCTTGCGGATCGAGAACGACAACTGCGCTATCAGTCCATCTAACCTGTTGAAGCGTGTGGCGTATTCGCTATCGTCCCAAGATGTCCGCGAAAGGGAGAGGCGCTGGTTTGCTAGGGTGTTTTGCAATTGGTGTACTTGTGTTTGTTGTTCGAAGAAGTACCGCTTGACCTTCTGGTATTTCTCGCCTATGTCCTGTTAGTCGCTGCATCAAGTCATGTAGACCAAGCAACTCACGTAGCACCTCATGCTCCTTCATCATCTTCTCTATCTCCTCATCCGTCATATCGGTCGTGGCTGATCGTGGCGGCGGTGTCGCTCGTCCCATCTCTCCTCCTTGGTGCCCCTGTTGTCCCTTCTCACCTCGGTATGGCTGACCTTGTGAAGCTGTTGGTACGACGTTAGCGTCGAATGATGCGAGGCCTGGCGACACAGGCGGTTGTCCGAGAGGCTGACCTTGCGCTGGGGCCTGCTGAAGGAGAGAAGACTCTCGTGACGGTGCCCCTGGCTGCTGCTGGCCGCCGTCGTTGACTTTCCTCAGCGTATTCCTGGCACTGCCGTGACCGCTGGGAGCCATGTTGTCCTGCCCTTGTTGAGGGGGCGTTGTGTTCTGCGCGTGAGGTTCGGGCTGTTGCGGGTGCTTGCCCTGCTGTGCGTCGTAAGTTTGATAGGGTTGGGGCTGGAGGGGTGATGGTGGGGCAAGCTGTTGCTGCGAGGAAGGCGGTCTGAGCTGTTGCAGATGCTGCGTGTCAATTTGCTGGCCCTGTTGCACAATCTGGGGAAGCTGGCGAGTGGCTTGAGGGTGTTGCAGTTCAGGTTGTTGTTGCGAGGGCGGCCGAATAGATTGAGGCTGCTGCTGCTGAAGGTCTTGGCCCTTGTGCGGCTGAGGCGGAGGCTGAGGCACGAACTGCTGCTGCTGCTGGTAATGAATGCTCTGCGGCGAATTGTCCTGCGGCGACTGCCCCTGGATTTGCTGCGCCACTTGTTGCTGCTGCTGCTGCTGTTGTTGTTGCTGGTATTGATAGTAGTTCTTTTGTTGCTGTGTGAGTTCCTGGCCCTGGCCGTGCAGCTGAGCGTTTCCCAGCAGAGGGCTTGGCACGTTCTGTGGATTAAAAGCCTGGTATTCGTTTGGGTTCTGCGGGTGCTGGACAGGGGGTTGGTAGCCCTGATACTGCTGTTGTTGATTTGTTTGCTGTTGCTGTTGTGGTTGCTGTAGACCCTGGCCCTGGTGTTGGTCGGGGCTGTAGTGATCTACCCCGCCTTGGGTTTGATAGCTTCCCTCCGTGCTTACTCTGCCAAGTGGGGGCCGACTGTACGGTTCCTGACGCGGGTTCGGCGCAAATTGCTGCTGCTGCTGGAGCTGCTGATACTGGAGATCCTTCGGCGGGACCTGGGGCGTGTCGTGGCCGTCTTGCTGGAGGAAGGGATCGAGGTTGTCCTCGTCTTGCTCGTTGGACGCGGGCAAATGCGGGCTTGACCCCTGGCGTTGCTGCCACTGCTGCTGCTGCTGCTGCTGCGACGCGTGCAGACGGTTGCCGTCTGCTGTCTGGTACTCTTGCAGCCCGGGGTCGCCGCTCTTCCTGACGGATTGGCGTCGTCCCACGCCGTTCTTTTGAGTCTGCTTGGCAGAGTCGTCGTCCTTGTGCCCCGTGAAGTTGCCCACGATGCGGCTGCGAAGCGACTGCTTCTTCGGCTCCTGCACGTAGACCTGCGGCGACGATTGGGGCTGGTACGAGCCGCGACGGTTCTGGTCAAGACCAGGCGAGGGCTGTGGAGGGCCGGGCTGCTGCTGGTAGTTCTGCGGCACCTGGTCGAGATGTGCGCTCAGACGGTGGGCCTGGCTCGTCGACCGCTGCGGGAACTGCTGCTGTTGCTGCTGCTGGCGGAATTGGTCTGGAGGCACGCCCGCGGGAATCTGCTGCTGCTGCACAGGCGGCTGCTGAGTCTGTGGAGGCGGCTGCTGGCCGCCAGAGGGGGGATATCGCTGCGATGCGGCCTCGTTGTTCACTGCCAGCGCTTGCTCGTCAGCCGCACGAACTACTGGGCGCCCGCCCGCTCTCTTACCAGACGGAACCGGCGATGGCTGCCCTGACGAGGGCGTGTCGACGGAATTGTGCGAGCGGTTCGACTTGGACCACGGCAGAGGCATGGCACACAGTGTTGGCAGCTTAAAGCTCCCCGGCGCAGCTGCAGGTGGTGTGTTTTGGCGGGGCGGAGTGACGATGATGGCCCCAGTGCCAGCTAAGAATAACAAAAGCGATCAACGGGGGACCGAGGCGGTGATCAGTCGCAAGAGGCGCATCTACCCGAGTAAGACAGCATCGCGCGCTGTGGACACGCTCTCTTCAAGTAAACGGCGTCGAGCTACATCGGCGTATGCTTCAGCCCCAGCCAGCCGCACGTGCAGGGCTGATCCAGCACACATGCATCCAGCAAATAGGCCAGCGGGCGCCGCACCACACCGAGATAGCGAGCGAAACTCGGTGCAGCTAGACACCGGAACGAGTTGCTGATATCGCGCGGCGGTGGCAGTGCTTCCAGCGCGGTTGGATTGGCAGACGCGGTCTGCAACCATATTACCATACCACACCATCCCGTGGCATGCAATGCACATTCGCCCGCCCCTTTGTTTGGCCATTGTGTCCTCACTCCGGCTCTGCAGCAGCACTGAGAGCCAGAGAAACCACCGTCTCTCCCAGATACGACTTCACCAGAGGCTGTTCATGCGACCGTGGGTAATTTGTAACCACACGCGTCTAGTGGGGAGCTAACTATTGTAGGTGAAGTCGCCAGCCTTGCACTGATGAGGACGCCCATGTACAGTAGGCTTGATATTAACTGCAGTAGCCCCTTAATGCCAGCAAGTGCATGCCTCCTCATCCGTCAAAGCACTTGCTGTCGGTACTGTGTAAGCATGCTTTTAGTGCCCGAGAGCCGTGAGCCCGCAGTAGTAAGATTACCGTATGCCTACTACGAGGTGCCTTCACGCAACCTTGCAATATCTTCCATGTAACGGGAACTTTCCTGAAGGCATTGTAGCCATCAATATACGCAGCTGGTCGACTTCTCATACTAAAAGATCGGTACCAAAGGAAAAGCCAGATCACTTCATGCTTCCTCAGCTCCCGTCAAAAGATGCTATTTTTGGACCGTCTGACCACTAGCTGCATTTCGCGTAACGTCCTCTCGGTTCGGTGTCTACCTTTTCCCGTGCTAGGTTTCCTAGGCTTCCGCCATTACACCACACTCAGGCCATTCTACATAGGGCTGAGTCTTCTAGAAGCAGCCCAAAATGAGCCTCGTCTTCCGGTGACAGCTTGGGCGAGTAGGGAAAATCGGGGCAGCCTCCTCGTACTCGCCGGACGAGCCTTGAAGATACGAAAGGCAGTGTTTTCGAGAGCAAAAGTGGTCATGCTTGCTTGCATGGCTGTTCCGAAATCAATGGACCAGCTGGCCCAGGCTGCAAGGAACGAGCGTCAGCATCCGCGTCTGCACCTTACCGGGCTGGCAGCATCAGACACAATCAGTACTAGGCTGCTACTTTTTGTACTTGGAAGGCGCTCGGCGACAACCATACAGCTGCAGATCTCTATGCCCAATAGACCAATACAGCACGGCTAGCTACAGATACGGGAGTCGCATATCAGATTGTTAGACATACCACAATAGGATAGGTGGATAAGCTTTGCCAAATGCGCCATACAGAGGCCAAGTCAGCCAGGGTGTCACCGTTGAGTCTCCAGATCATGCCTACTTCGAGCAACATGCAGAGTAAGACGACGGCTATGCATCATCGTCGAATCGGCCGTGCAATGAACCGCTGCCTCATGTCCAATCGATCGAATGTCTCCATGGTCAATATCCACTTTCGACTTGAAGCCTTACCGATTCATCACTCGGAATTATTGGCATAAGACTAGGTAACGTAGCCTGTGGGGTCCGAAACCATAGGACGGGAACTTTGAAGTTGAGGTAGAGCTCATGTGGTCTCAGAATAAGCTTTGTGGTTGGAGATGGGAAACTATCTGCGAGGCTGTATTCAGATTGGGGGCGAGATCCTGACCAATCTTTTTTGGATTCTTCATATCGGTATCTATTCTACACAGCCTTGGTTGTGCGCTTCTTCGAACCGATCTGTAAATTAGGTATCACCTACTGTCCGTCTCAACTTCCCGTGTACAAAGCGGCAGTTAGGATCAACAGTTACACCGAGAATTAGACGGCGATACTTCTCGGGCAGAAGTAGTCCTTCGGCATGCAGTATCGCACCGCAACAATGGGGCAGGTTGCTAGAGAAAATTACGGCCATGTCAGAGATGTTAGAAAGTGCATAACTCTGTATTTGGACATGACCTCAATCTGTTGACGATATGGGTAGTGCGAGGCATGTCAGTCTCGTCTTTGCAAGCATACTGCAAGTGGTATCTAATTGATAACAGAGACTTTGAGTGTGTACGACACTTGCGAAACACTGTTCAGTTTGGGTGTGCTATTCTCCAGATAGGGCCGAAAGAGGTAGGCCCCACTTCTCCGCAACTAGTCCTAGTAGGAGTTGCGTCATCCCGAGTCCCATGTTTTAAATGCACATGTACGGAAGACTTATAAATCAAAGAAAATTGCACTTCTATTCGGGAGTATAAAAACCATAGGTAGTATTGATACTGGTGAGCAAACGGAGAAGTTCACCATCGTTTAACTGCTTACCTCCACATTGAAATACCCCCGGAAAAGCCGAACCGCGCATCTCAACTCCCAAACCTACAATGGCGGAACCTCAAAAGCGCATTGGACTAATAGGTCTCTCAGCAAAAGGGTGATTCTCTCACGAAGATTATGCTGGGATATATCAGGCCAAATTCTAACAGGACTTGGGCAGATCCTGGGCATCCCGCTCCCATCTCGGCTACCTCACATCCACTCCTCACTACAAGATCACCGCTTTGCAGAACAGCTCCAAGTCCTCCGCCGATGCAGCTGCAAAGGAATACTCTTTGAATGATGTTGCGACTCATGACAATCCCAAGTCGATTGCGGCGGATCCCAATGTCGATATTGTAGCTGTCAGCGTCAACGTACCACAGCACTACGATCTCATCCGTCCTGCTCTCGAAGCAGGAAAAGACGTGTTCTCTGAATGGCCTCTTGCTCGCAATGCCGCTGAGGTGGAAGAACTGGTGCAGTTGGCGAAAAGTAAAGCGGTGCGGACGTTAGTTGGACTGCAAGCGCGCCAGAATCCATCGATCATCAAGGCGAAGGAGATTGTGGACTCCGGCGTACTGGGCAAAGTTCTAGGTACGACTATGTACGGCCACGTAAGTTTCCCACTGCATCATCTCTCGCACTAACATTGACCCTTCCCAATCCGTAGGGCATGATCTTCGGCCCAACAGTCCACGAAGGCTTCCTATACGCCCTCCCCGTCGAAGCAGGCGCCAACCTCGTCACCATCCCCTTCGGCCACGCCGTCGACGCCCTCTGCTTCGTTCTCGGCGAGATAAAAGACATCTCTGCCACGCTCGCCAACCATCGCCCAGAACTCGACCTCCTAAACAACGAAGGCAAACCCGTCCGGAAAGTAACAAAGACCGCTCACGACTACGTAAGCATAACGGCGCTTCTAGTCAACGGGGGAGGCGTCGTAGACGTTACTTACGCGCCAGCTCTGTCCCGCACGAACCGCGACTTTGTGTGGGAGATCAACGGCACGAAGGGCTCGCTTCTGCTCGAGGGCGGGAAGATGGGCGGGCATGTGCAGATGTATCAGCCTACTGTCAAATTAGCGGTGGAGAAAGATGCGAAGGTTCAGTTGTATGGCGAGCAGTCTGCTGGCAAGGAAGAGCTGGAGGAGGTCAAAGTGGAGAAGGCTGGGGATATGTCGTTTAATGTTGGAAAGGCGTGGGATGCGTGGGCTGGGGTGGGGGTGAGAAGGGGTACAGTGTTACGACGTTTGAGGATGCGTTGGTTAGGCATAGGATGATTGAGGCGGTTTATCGGAGTGCGGAGAAGGGGACAAGGGAGAATTATTTGTGAGGAGTGGTGGAATGAATGTAGTAGTGAGAGGGGAATTGTTAGTCATACAATAGTTTGGATAGGTTCTGAATGAAGTCCATTACTTGAAAGGGAATGGGGTTTTGGTTGACGCTACCTTGTGGTCCACGCGTGAGGACTGGAAGTTCTAGGAAATTTTGTTCGGAAAGAATTTCGAAACTGTTCCAACAAACTGAGACAAGAAGGCAACTACGTCAATGAGTCGCTCACACTGTTTTGTTGAGCTTGACGATGAGCACGCACCACGGGAAGGCGCATGTGAGAACGGAAGTCACGCTACTGCTGTACTGCACTAGGGCTTGTAGTCCACATCAGCATCGACATTAGCTCTACGGCCATGTACTTCTTTTTCTAGTGAATTGAGATTCTGTTGCAACCGCTGAACGTTACCCGTTGTCATAGCGGGCAATTACATATGTATTCTGCCATTTTTCCAATTTTCTGCCATGTCTCATCCTGTTTGACGGCTTCCTGCAGGCCCACCCACATGCAAAACATCCGGTCAAAATGACTGAGTGGCATTGTTTATGAAATCATCTACGCGGAACTCACTCAGTGCCCTACCCACGATATATGATGGCGATATTACTAGATTCGTCATTATCCCATGCAAAGTTCTCGTAGTATGCTGTAGATCAATGCATAGGTTACTCCTTAGCGAGAATTTCTGAAGAAGTCTGTGGCAAGATTTCATTATTGATGCACTTACCCTTCGGGCTTTCGCTTTCGGTACATGTATGCATGTGCTGGACTTGCAGGAACAATGCCCAGGACACATTTGTTGTCAAACATCTCACCGACATTGCGGAAACCCTCCTACAAGCAAATTTTGGAGCCAGTGTCAGTTCAGCATAAGATAATTGATAAAGGCAGACTATTTAGTAGCTAATGACCACCTCAATCTCATCTTTTCTTACCAAGATCACAGTAACGAAGAAACGATGCCGAGCCCAAGAGGTCAAGTCATGGAGATCGACGTGAAAGAGCGAGATGCAAACATACTACATATGAAGCAGTACGTGGAAGAGGAGGATTTGCTGATGCCAGATCTGGCTTGGTTTCGTGATCAAGGAATCGATCTCCCAATCATCGAGCGAACGACATCACCATACCCCGATTCTCTAAAAAGCCTGTATTACCCCGGGCGCATTCGTATCGGAGCTCTCCCTACACCCAAGGCAAATCCTGACGATTCCGACAATCCCGACGTCTGGGTTTACGCTTATCTCAATAAAGCCAACACGACGAATGATACACTAAGCGTGGAGTACTTTAGAGACACTCACGAGGGTAAAGCTTCGAAGGTTGTGCAGATGTCGGTTGACAAGGACGAACTTCGTCCGATACACTTCCTTCCGTGGACCAACCTTGTAATGGATATTAACGTCACGAGTGTTGGAAGAGGTCCATGGGCGACTCGCATCAATTTTCTAGTCAAGATTGCATTGCTTCTAGCGGGATTCTTCGACGGAAGAGTCATCACACAGAGCAAGGACACACCACCGAACAAGCTCTTCAAGCAAACCCTTGCCAGTGTTAAGACGAATCTTTTCCGACGTCGCATGCAAATAGAGCGCCAACGCGTGAGCACTAACCCAGGAACTCATGCCACGAACGCCGGCGCGCAGGATCCTCGACCTCAGAAGAGAAAGCGTTCGTTGTGTATAGAAGTAGAGGCTCCACTTCCGGAGGTGAGAGCACCGAAACGATCTTCAAGTACTCGTGATACGACGGCACCACATCTTGAGTCAAGCCTCGACCCAAAAGAAGGTCCAGGCTCACAACAGGTTGCCCAGCGGCCGGGGACTTTGCTAGCTTTTTTTCAACAGACCCGGGAGGAGAATGCCGCAGTTGTTGAGGAAAGAGATGACCTCAAGGATAGAAACGTCGTGATCACATAAGAGTACAGCATCCTCAGTCTCAAATACGATGATGCGGAGAAGAAAACCACGGCGCTTAAGGAGAAAACCACGGCGCTTGAGGAGGATCTTCAAAAACACCAGGCCACTACTGTGGAGACAGCTCGCGTTCTCAAAGAAGAGATTGAAACATTGAAGAAAGAAATTGTCACACAGAAGAGCGAATTCGAACGAGTGGAGAAATTGGCCAAAGACCAGGAAGGTACCATCAGCGCTCAACAGGAAGGAGCAGACCGCGACAGGCGATTTCGGGATCAGCACGATAAAGAATGCAGACCTATACTCCTCACATTGTACAAAGATATGTTTTTGAGAAACGGGTTAAACAACGAGGAAGCAGATGCAATGGCTTCGGCGACGTATCAGACGAACTACAATGGAGGGCCGACCTGAGGACATTTCCATGGTTGCGCCTTCTTAGTCTCCAGCACGACTTCCAGCAGATTTCCATGGTTCCTTCTAGACCCTTGTGGAGCGTCGCGCTTGTATTACGTGTTCCGTAGAGGCAGTGAACTCCTGTGCTTCTTCGCTCACATCTTTGCCTGTCGTTGCAGCAGATCAACAACTCACCACTTTACGATATCGCTACCATCGCATCATCAGTCAATATGTCCTCTCCAGTCGATTCCGATGACGGGATTCGATATGACTGGTTTACCAATATGCCCCCACCATCCGACGATATCGAGTGGAATGGGCTGGTGCAACGGGGCGAAAAGCTATTTCAGACCATGATGGAACCTACGGCAACCTCAGCGCAGTCTATCTTTACCGACTTCCCGGATGTATACGACAAATGGGGCTACAAGACATACGCATTAGACTCACCTCATGTTAAATTGGGACACCAAGGGATTACAGAAGCTGTGGAGGCAATCGGCGCTTCAGTTGACGAGAAGGATTGGGAGACACACGAAGTACAGCACATGCCCGGATACAATCAGCTACGCCAAGGCGACGGTTCCACATATCAAGTCGGTGACAAGACGTACCGCTTCACTGGAGCCACCTTCTCGAGTGTTATCAACGTCAAGGACGGTATCGTTATGTAGTGCGAGCGATTCAGCCCTGAGTGCATGGGCGCCCAACGCGATCCGCCCGTACCCGAACATCAACTACCAGACCTTCAGCGCGCGTCCGATATCACTTGGGGCCAATGGTTGATGTCCGCCGGCGCATTTGCGAGAGACTTGCAGCACATAATCATCCACGCATCCACAAATTCTATCACTCAACGTGCGACACGGCGTGTATGTCAAGCATTTGAGGCAATACGGCCTGCGAGGTGGCCTGGGCATCGGATCAGACTTGATTCGGAGGCCGGCAAGGCCATACTGGGTACGTACACGAGCACGAGCATGATAGCTTTGCGATATACTGATTGCCTTCAGGAACGCCAAATGTTCGGGCTGTAGCGTATTTCTTGAGCCAACACCGGGCACACCTGGGACATAAAACGGTCTTTGAGCTGGATCTATTCATAACGAACAGTAGAAAGTTTCTCCCTGAGCCATGCTTCCTCTTCTACGTGCAATCAGCCGACAGGCACGACTCGGCAAACTTGGTGGCACCATGATTCAAGACATGAGATTGTTGTTGGGTCGTAAGTGAAGGATGGTGCCTAGGCGAACATGAAGTTATCATCCACCCAAAACTAGCGCGCCAAGCGTAAGCAATAGAACCGAATCTTATAATGCACAGGACTACGCCGCAAACCCCTCATCTTAACTATCTGCTTTCTTGCTTCTCCCCGACTGCTCTTCAATCTTTCTCCTTAAAATTCGAAAATATCAACATGTCACTCCTTCCCTTCCCAGCCCGCCACATATTCCCCCTCGCCATAATGACCTCAATCACATTCATGTCTTTCCCCGCCTACTTCAACACGCCCTACGCTATGCAGGAGCTCTTCGGACTTCCCGAGCGCATTGCAAAGTCTCCTCACGCGCAGTCACCTTTCGTGCTCATGACGGCAAGGATCCAGGCTATAGGCATCATGCTATGGGTGTTCTACCTAAAAGGAGAGTTTGGGGCTGTTGATACTGTGATGGGTGTTTTGGGTACCTGGGTGACTATGTTTGATGTGTGGGTTTGTTGGAGAGAGGGGGTCAAAGGGAAAGCGTTGTTTAGGGGAATTTCGGGTGGTTTGGTGGGAGTTTGGGGGTTGTTGGGGATGACTAAGGTAGGATGTATGTTTATGTGTTTAGACAAACGGTACTGATATGTTGTGTGCAGGGATGAGTCGAGCCTTTCACTTGCACAGCGCGCGCACTACCGCACAATTCTACAAACAGGCGCTCAAAATTTTACCCTCTCACCCCCACTAAAATATGTAGTATACATCATTTAAAATTGATATGTATTCCATCAGCAGATGGTGTGGTAACGACGCGGAACAAGTATTACAATGGGGGATCAGTGGCTGGCCATTCTTCTGCCCGGAGTCTGAAAGGGATGCAGAGCTGCATCATCTGCTGTGTGCTCAAGAGGCGCTGGTTCCGATCCCGGCTTTATCCTTTTTTTTTGCCTTCTTTTTTAACTTCCTCTTCGAGGGTAATGTTGGTTTGAAGAGTGTTGGACACGATCACGTGATGAGTCTACACGAAACTGCCACCTCGCCGTGGAGAGCTCTAATGGGTTGATTATCTAGTTGTACGGATGGTGGAGACTAATCTAGTCATATTTCAGTTCTGTTAGGCTGGCTAATATGCATAAAGCGTTGACTACTCGATCTGGCGAGTTATGCTCGGAGTTGCATACCCGCGGAATACATCATATTAATTGATCTTCCGCATCTCACAAAACCAACCTTGCAAGACTCCCAACAAACCCCAAAGCTACCCAAAACGACTTCATCATGTCACAAGACCCTGGACAAAAGTATCTGAATACTGGTAAGGTCTATCCCAATTCTAACAATTTTTGACAAATTCTTACAACCGCCAGGCGCAAACTTCACATCTGAACATCATGATACCTACCCCTACATCGACCCTACAAATGCCGACCTGAGCGGTAAATACGTTCTCATCACGGGCGCATCAAAAGGCGTAGGCAAATCCGCAGCGCTCAGCTACGCTCGAGCTGGAGCATCCGGCATCGCACTCGGCGCACGCTCATCTCTCTCCTCTATCGTTCTTGAAGTGCAAGAAGCAGCAAAGAGCGCCGGACGCCCTGAACCCAAGGTCGTCCCATTGCACCTCGACGTCACAGACAGAAAAAGCGTAGAAGCCGCTGCTCAAGCCGTCTCCGAGGAATTCGATGGCCGTCTCGACGTCTTGATTAACAACGCAGGATACCTGTCCAAGTGGGGAGGTATCCCCGATACAGACCCAGAAGACTGGTGGCGCGACTGGGAGGTCAATGTGAAAGGCGTGTATCTCGTGACCCGCGCTTTCTGGCCACTGCTTCTCAAGTCACCGCCGTCGACGAGGATTATAATCAACGTTACGTCGATGGGTGCGCTGATGAATGGTCGACACGGCTCGGCGTATTGTTCTGCGAAGCTGGCTAGTGTGCGCTTCACGGAGTATATTCACCAGGATCATGGCGAGGGTAGTGCGGATGGTATGCTTGCGATTGCGTTCAATCCTGGGCAGTTGAAGACGGATTTGGCGTTAGGGTTACCGGAATATCTACATGGGTATCTTATGGATGGGCCGGAGCTTTCGGGGGATACGCTGGTGTGGTTGGGGAAGGAGAGGAGGGAGTGGCTGTCTGGACGGTATGTTAGTGCTAATTGGGATATGGAGGAGTTGAGTGCGAAGAGGGAGGAGATTGTTAGAGCGGATTTGTTGAAGGTTAGGATGGCGGTTAATGAGTTTCCATTGCAGTGACATGACAAAGGAACTTTGGCCTAACTAGTACTATGTCAATACTTCCTTACGAGAAATCCATAAGTCTTACTACGAGGGTGCCAAAGTGACCTATCAGGTTCAAGACAGAATTGTTACTTTGCCTTATGACTGGTAACAACCCACATAGAAAATGCTGAGCTTGAAGCGCAACGGGTAGGAATGCTGATCAGAGTCTACGAGGTCGGACGTGCTGTGTACTCCGAGCCGGACTGTTGGAGACGAGGGACTACGTGGACGAGGACGTTGCCGACTCCGAGAATCTAGTAGGCTATACAAAAGATTTGAGGTGGAGCATTGATTATCAGTATCTAAAGAGGGTAGAGGAAGTGCTTGGATAATCTCGACATAGGTAGAGCCATTCTTTACTCACGACATTACAACTCATTCCTTGCTATTTACCTATTCGCTTACTGGCCCAGGGCCATTATCCTCTCTACCGCTCTCTCTGCCGCAATCATCACACCCATGACAGGGTTTGTCGTCAACGGCGCAACGATACTCGCATCCACGACGAACAGATTCTGCATCCCAATAACCTTGGTATCCGCGTCCACACACGTCCCTAGCCTACAACTACTGCTCCAATGCTGCACATTACCCAAAGTATATGGGCTCCAAGTGCTGATCCACGTCGTCAGCTGTTCCAAAGTCGAGTTCTTCGCGATATTCAAAGGCGTCAATGTAGGCGGAAGTGCCTGGAAAATGTTGTACACAAAAGTTGCTACTGCTGTAGCATCGAGAGGATTGGAGTAGAAGTTTGATGATGGAAGTGCGATGCCCTTCGAGTCGAGATTAACGCGCCCGAATGAGCGAAGGCCAGATGTGCCGTAGACGTTCAGTGTGATGGTGCCGTTCTCGGTGTAATCCATAGCTCCTGAGGAGTCAATTGTGCCTTGACATCCCACGGAGTCGTTCCCTTGTTGGATAAAATCCCAAAATGCGCTTGTTTCCGAGGCGAAGGAGTATGGGCCAGAGCGCGACTTTAGGTATAGATCGCGATCAGCGGGTACGGGATTGCTGTAGTTGTAGTTGTACGAGGAGACTGATTCGGAATAAAGTTCGATGAACGTGTTTGGATTGTCGAATATTTTATCGCCCACCGCTGTGTTGTTGATCCAGTCCTGGGTCGGAACAGTAACGAGGCCTTTTGCGGAGATGTTGGTCAGAATCTCGGGATCGCCAATGCCGGACCACATCAGGAGCTGTGGGCTGAGGTTCGCTCCGGCGGAGAGAATGACACGCCCTCCCTGAGATACACATATGCTAGACGTTCCGTTCGTGCTATTGCTTTGGGTTTCAACACCCGTCGCTGTCTCGCCGTCTCGGATGACGCGCAGCACTCGAGTACCAGTTTGAAAGGAGAAGTTCGGTCGCTGAAGAGCAGACTGTAGATACGTCTTTACTGGACCGCTCCTCTGGCCACCTTCATAGTTGAAGATTGGATGGCCGAAGACCTTACGCTTAGTGTGATTCGTAGGTCCATCGTTCAGGCCCACCTCTTTGTACCCTGCACCATCAACGATCCATTTTTTAGCCGCCTCGAATCCACTTTGCAGATACCTCTTCCCATCTTGCGACGGATTGTCGGTGCTCGGCTGCTTTGATCTCACTTTCTTGATTGCGCTTTGCATGTCTGAGTTCTTCCAGCCTTTTGGAAAGTACCGATCCCAGTCGCTTGCTGGTGGCTGGAAGAAAAGGCCAGCATTGATCGCAGTGCTTCCGCCAGTCGTACATCCTTGATAAGAATTGACAATGTCGGGTGGGCACGTAAGATTGCCGTCCGTTACGGTGAAGATTGATTTGTAAAGCCCGGGGACGTCCACGCGACTGAGATCTGTGCCATTCAACCAATCTGGTCGCACGCGTCCGCCTGTGATGTAGTATGATGGTCCACCTTGCTCGAGAAGTAAGGTCTTCTTTCCTGCTTCGCTCATACGATCTGATACAACGAGACCTGCTGGTCCAGAGCCTATATGTGTTAGATCAGGTCCCAGTGATGAAGTACATTTTCTTACCAACGACGATCACATCCCACTCACCACCGCTGCAGGAAGCAGCGGTTGTACTGCCGAGGAACAATGCAGCTGAGAGCAATTCTCTCCATCTTTGTGTGACCATTATAAGGCTTAGAAAATCGAATCAAAAATGACAACGATTGACTCCAAAGCCGAAGGCGTTGACTCTGCTGCGATGACTGGGATGTGGATACATGGCGGACGGACGAAGAGCAATATATCCTTCGCATGACCACGCACAATGACCCAAGCAGTGGCGCAAAAATCTGCCGGTAAGCAAATCTTAGATTCAAAAGGTACGGTGCTTTGGGGGCCGCTTGGTTCCAGATACGAAATATGACGACGTTTGCGGCGTGGCACGTGCATAGTCCTAAAATATCACCTCACTCTCCGAACGCCAGTCCTTTCTGGTCCATGATCGACGCCTCAAACTCAAACGGTAGCCGTGCGATAATGCAGCTTGACAAGTCAGCAAATCAGTGCGTTGCGGTGTCGCGGCGTGGCTATGTTTGCGACACGAGGGTGAGCTGAAGAGGACGCGTGGGAGGACAAATGAAAAGAGGGGAGCCGTCAGCCTCGAGGTACGGCTGAAGAACAACAAATATGACGCGACACCGGTTTCTAGGTTTATTTACCTTGATCCTCGCATATCCCAATGATGTTGCAGGATGCGCATTTCTTTGTAGTGCGTTTTTATGCAGGCCTTTGGCGCATCAAGGATTGCTCGGGCCGCTCGGGAGGATCTACCACGGAACATAAATATACTAAATCAAGGACTAGACAACGAACCGTGCAGCTTCTACGCTAGCTCTTTGAGATCCTCAAGCGTTCAATAGATCGTACAGATTAATTCTTAACTAATGAAAACATCCTTAGTCCCATCTCCGTGCACTCGAACGTCCTCAACTATGACCATGAGAAACGACGCTAGTCACATATCACATTACACTGACAACAACGTTGCAAACTAGACGCTACTAGGACCAATCCTATCTATGGAACATGGCCACTGCGTGAGTCCCACGAAGACATGTTATACACTGTCCCGTGCGGTAGCCTGAGCTCAACATCAGTGAAGAGCATGAGTCGACAAAGGAAAGTATGACGAGATAACTTCGAAGCGCGTGGCCAAGCGCGGACTCTTTGGTGAGCAATAAGAGTTTGGTATACCCACGACTCTTGCCTTCTTTGTCATGCACTTGGCCAATACGTAGCCTACTGTAGATTGTGCTATTGGACCGACTTTCGGAGTCGCAAGCTCGATTCCGCGTGAAGTATTCGCGTTCTGGTCTTTTACATTTTTCGAGGCTAACATGTCGAGCACAGTGCATATGAACGTGGTAGGAGCTCGCAGTCACAACAGGGTCACAATCAATCAAGTCACTATGCTGCATATACACGGAACAACTGTAGCTGGAAAATGTTCATTCACTAACATATCGAATATTGTGGCATATCATCTTGCACTCTGGTAGGAAGCTCAGTTCTACTACACCACAATATGTACGAGAATATGCCTTGCTAAACTGATGCGCTGATGCACACAGACATCAGTCATCATAAGACTTGATCATACTTCTACATTTGTAGTCAGAGACATGACTACGATGGTCAACGACTCATTGACCTTTGAATCACTCCAAAGCTGCACAGTCATAGTCAAGTATTTATACGCTGGAAAGTGTCCGCGTCGTACTCTTCTTACTTTCCAAACTGCAACGTGAACGAACACGTATTGCTACACACTTCAAGGAGATTACCCATAGCAACAACTTTACAATATGTCCGGAGCTGAGAAACCTGTTAAAGCGGCATCAAGCAGTACATCCACCGACGACGAGAGGCAGTGTGCATCTTCACAACACAGTGCAGATTCTGAGGGGACGAAAGTTGAAACCAACGAAGATGCGCTGAGCCAATCTCCACGTGGAACGACGACAGACGGCAACAAATCAAAAGCGTCGAAGGATTTGGAACAGCTCAATTCTGCAGCTGTTGGTGAAGGAATAGAAATTCGACCTACTAAAGTGTTAGAGCGGACGTTTGGTGATCCGGGAACATCTAAGGAATTCCAAATCAAGTTCGTCGATTTTACTGATAAAAGTCCGAAGATGAAATTTTCAGATGAAGATAAGACAAAAGTTAAAAGTAAGGATGTGAAAATTTTTTAAGTTCGATCTCTTTACTAACAAGTATACACAGAGATGGTTAAGGCAATGTGGCCCGCTGAAACTGGCTTTAAGCCAGGAATAGGTGTGGTCCCCCACCCCAAGGAAAAAGCGTACTTGGCGCAGGTATACGACACAGAAGAAAGCACCTGTTTATGGAAATTCACGGAACCTCCTTCCAGCTCCAAGAAAGCCGCTTTCAATTCGCTCATATCTCAGCTTAAAAAAGAACATGACAGGCATTTCGTTGCGACAGAAGATGATAGAATAGGCTATCGTTGTATAAGTCCTCTGATCAATAAAATCGAAGGTTAGCAAAAGTTCTTTCCTTGTAATCTAAATATTAATATGCCATAGAGATGAGCAAGATGCTTCTCTTAAATGCGAAGCCCCAAATTATTATCAAATGGATCGGAACCGGCCGTTCTGTACAGTATCAGGCTTGTCTGGTTCTCAAAGATGGAAAGCCTCCGTACAAGAAAGGGAAGAAGCAAGACGACCTAGAAAGAGCTTTGCAGGCTTTGTATAATCAGGTTGCACCTGAAGTATTTCGCGTGGAGAACAAGTATGCTCGCGTCAAGTCTAAGCCCAAATAGTTATGGTCGTAACGGCTGTCCCGTGGAGGAGCTACGTGGTCCTCTACTTAGTTGTAGGCATTGAAAGGTAATTTTTTTTTTTCCTGCTGTAACTTATGAGTTGTAGCAATAAGTAGATTGGCCAATACAAGAAATCTCCTCTCAACCTAGCCACTGTCAAAATGTAGTATCGCAAAATTGATCTCCACGTGAAATTCAAACGAGCTTGCAATTAAAAATTTCCTACGATACACCGCTTTTGTCCCTTTATCTCAGAGTACACTGCAGAACTCATAGGGGATATGTCCTTTATTCTTGGAGGTGGACGTCGACTAGAGGAGCTAGTTGGAACGGGTATAAAATAGAGGCACTACGTATGTACATGAAAAACCTATCATTATAGCTGTTAGGATCGATTCGTTCAAAGGGAACCAGTCTTCACTACCTTCACATTGCCTTTGTGGTCTAATCCCATATCTGCTCCTGCAACGTTCGCATCCTCACCGTCAAACAGAATGGCGATCTCTTCGAGAGTCTGTAACGAAAATCAGCTTAAGCACCCTGGAATAAATTTGAGACTTGAAAACGTACCGGTCCCTTCGTCTCGACGTAGAGGAAGTAGATAGCCAGACACTCTAGCACTAACACGACGACATATACAATGTAGAACTTCCAACCGAGCGCATCGATACCGATGGGGTTCACATATTGATTGAAGATACCCGAAAGGGACGTGAACACGAAGCATAGTGTAAGGCCTTTAGCGCGAATGTTGAAGGGCAGAATTTCGACGGTGTATGAAACGGTCAGGCCGGGCCAGGCGATTCCGGCAGCTGCAAAAATATTAGTAACTGTACTTGGTCGTGCTCTGCAAAACACGAAGTCGAGTTAACCTACCTCCATAAAAGAGGAAAATCATCGCTAGAACAGCGGAGCCCGCATTAGAGTTTCCAGTCTGAGTATATACTGCGCTGCATGCTGTCCAGATGGTGAAGGAAATTAACATGCCAATACCGGCGCTTAAGAAAAGTATGCGACGGCCGACACGGTCAACAAGGAAGGCACACCCGAGTGAGACAAGCCAGCACCAAATCGTCAGGCCGCCGTTGATGAGCGCTTGCTCAGAAGAACTGTGTATTCATCAGCATAGCACATCGTGTGAGAAGGGTGCATTGCACGTACTCAGTGATGCCAATGGTCTTCAGGACGGCAGCCAAATAATAGCTCACGAGCCCGTTGCCAGAGCATTGCGAGAAGATGGCAGTCAAGATGATCAAAAGACATCTCTTCCTGTTTCCAGGAGTCCGGACAAGCTCGTACCAGCCGCTCTCAGCACTTGCAGCGTTTTCCGCCTCCAGTGTCAAACTGATCTCATTATACTCCCAGTTCACGAAGTCGTTGTCAGCTCCGTTTCCGTGGTACTTGGTGAGCATCTTCTTGGCATCAGAGTGTTTGTTTTTACTGATCAGCCAACGTGGAGATTCGGGGAGGAGGTAGATGGACAACAGCTGAATCCCCGGCATAGCACACTGGAGACCAGTCGGTAGACGCCAAGATAAATCGGAGGAGATATTGTTCAGTGTACCGTAGGTTGTCCAGGCTGCGAGTATAGCACCAACGTACCACAAGGTGTTGTAGATAGTAGTAACTTTACCCCTGTGCCGTGGATGAGAGATTTCGGTGATCAGAAGCGGGCAGGTGGCGTTTGAGATATTGCTTCCCATGCCCATGAGCCATCGACCGGCCAAATACATGGGTATTGGGTTACTCCGGGAAGGGAGAGCCTGGAGAACGGCACCTAAAATGACAAGGACACAGCCAATAGCGGTGCCTAAGCGGCGACCCATAAGATCAGCAATATATGGGGTGAATAGTAGCACGAAAAGACCTCCGAAGCCCGGAAATGCACCCAAGAGGCCGAGACGCGATCCTGTTGGGTAATCGAAAACTGTGGAAGACTTCGTCAACACCTGTAGTACGATAAACAACAATACGCTTACACGCCTGCCACGATGGCATCGTCTGAAGTCCATTTAGAAGACTACCGTCATAGCCCAGGGTCGTTGAACCCATGAAAAGGAAGGGCATCATCAGGTAAAGCTTCCTCAGCTCAGGCTGCTTATACCATGGTCGGGCGTCCTCCATTGGCTGGCCATGAGCCAACACATCCTCTTGGTGAACTATATCGGCCTCTTTGCTGTCCATGATCAAGGTTGTAGAGATTGAGTTTCGAGCGATGAAGTATGATTAGACAAGAGAGGAGATCCCACTGATGCAGGAGTGCTGGTGTTGTCGATGCCGATCTTTGGGTGTATATATACTCAACGAGCCCAGCCATCTTGCTTGATCCATGATTGAACCGAGGGATCGGTTTTCACACCACGACCCACGGGGAAAAGAGTCTGGAGAAGCCCTGACAAGTGCGGAGGTGGAGACGGGGAGTCGCGACCAGACTAGTGCTAGCGTCAACCCCTAATGCAGGTTTATTCCGAGGTGTATGCGGCAAGCTTCCTCACTCATTCTCGACATGAACGAGCAATTACGAAATGAAGAGCGCAGTCGTCAGCGTAGCTCGGCCGCGTGTGATGCATGTCGAGTTAGGAAAATCAAGGTGAGGCCTGTGAGCTCACGATTTTGCCAGCACTACCAACTAACCTCTTCTACCACCACCCAGTGCGTCGTACCACCTAAGAAATCAAAATGCTCTATATGCATCGAGCTCGATATAGAGTGCACCAGTGTGAGACCCCGAAAGAAGAGAGGGCCCAAGAACCGTTACGTTCAGGCATTGCGTGCGCAACTCGATGGCCATGTGATGAGCGAGAACGGGGCCGAGCAATTGCACCTCGAGCTCATAGCACCGGTCCCTACAATCCACCAGATTATCAATGACTGGTTTGACTGGATCCATCCAGTTGCACCTATTCTACACCGGAGTCTGTTCACTCAAAGGCTTGTGGATTATCAGCCGCTTTCCAGACCCGACAGCTCCTCATTCCTTCTATTAGTCGCGTCAATATGTGCCGCCACAATCGCGAGTCTCCGGAGGCGCCGTCATCTCTACACCGGGGTGACTGTCGGAGGTTGTCTAGATCTCGCTGATCATTTAGCTTTATGGAGTTCAGCCAGTAAGATCACACTGGAGAGGACATTGACACTATACAACTTGTCCAGCGCGGTGCACCACGAATACGGCATCGACTCTTCACTCACACATCGCTTCAGTGGCGAGGCTTCAGTTGGTGTCAAGTATCTGCTTCACCAAGAGCTTGATGAGATGCCCTTTGTGGATCAACAAATCCTCAAGCGCCTCTACTGGCTGGTTTTTGCTGGTCAGTGCACGTGCGACATGCATGGCAGGCATTTACTTGTTCTCCGTCACGCGCACGAACCCATACGTTCCCTGCTTCCGATGGAGATCCCAGATGAGCAACTGCTCCTCGGAAGAGAGCCCAGTCCCACTAGCAGCCAAGGTGGCAATCACTCATATGTTCCCGGCCTGAACGCACTCTCCAGGCTCTTCTTAGTATGGCAGACTAGCCAAGCAGTACCGTATCAAACCATGGAGAACCTCCAGGAGCATATTTCCCGCGCGCAACAAGTACTGAATGATCTGCCGCCAGAACTTAGCTACACTGGCCAGGCGAGTCAGGTCGGCGACTTCGGCTTCAACGTGCAGAAGGTGAATCTCAAAATCACGCAACTACACATCCGATCAAATTTGCTAGAGCAAATGAATACCCTCGCCAAGGATCAACACCTTCGTATCACGCCAAACGCCATCATTGAGGAGCGACACCGTGTGGTGGACGAGTTGCTAGACTTGTTGTATCGTATGCCAACTGAGGTCTTCGACGCAAATGGATACAGCATTGTGCCGAAGATTCGAGACATTGGTAGTGCGCTGCTTGATGAGCTCCGCACGGGCTCCCACGGACGCACGTTGCAGGCTAGCATCAACTTGGACAGATTGCTGGTGAAACTTGAAGAGTTGGATCTACGACCAATAGTGGACTGTGAAGTCGTCAACTACCACGACTTGAATACTTAGCAATCACTTTCTTCCTCCTCAAGACTATACGCCCAGCACTCAGCGATAGCTGTCCTTGCGGGAATGGTTACAGCAATCGGGAAACCCCCATAGTCCGGGTCTTCATTTGGCATGATCAAAAACTCGCCACTCCTCGTCTCATCACCACCCAGCAGCTTCAAAGTCGTCAGCTCGCACGACTCCGGATCAACTTCCTTCTCCTCTGCATGCAGAATGCCAGTAAAGGTCGACTTCGGATTCAAGCTCCTGAAAGAGATGTTGAAGCCCCACCCAGCACATAAGAACCTGCCCTCGCCCTGGTGGATAACCAACCCCGCACCAGGACCCGGCTTTCCAAAGACAAATGCCCGTTCGATGATGACTTCGAAGCCTCCCATGTTCTTGGTCCAGGGCTTCTCCTTGATCTGTTGACCTTCGGTAAAGTCGTCGAAGTAGAAGCCCAGCATATCCTCGGGTCGCTCTGCTTGTGCTTCGAGGATCTGCTTCCGTAGCGAATGTATCAGGCCGTAGTGCTTAGTCAACTCGCACTCAGAAGCCTGGAGGGAGTCGATGCCGAAAGGCGAACATCCCAGCGCGAGATGGTTTCCATATGCGCTCCAGATCCGCCGCACACCTTTGTCATCACGCCTCTGTTCTGGAATGAACAGCGGTTGACCACCGTATCTGTAGTTCCGGCAAGTACTCTCATACTCGTGGAAGTACAGATCCGGCCCTATGAAGTCGAGGCTCGGGGCGTTGAAGTTGTACACGTTCAGGGTGTGCGGACAAGGGCCGCCTGAAGGGTATATGCCTGCTTTCGCGCCTCCTCCAACGACCACGGGGATATCGGTCAAGTCGAGGCTGGCCGGGTCGTCGAAGTTGAGCCATACGTTTGCGTAAAGAGGGATTGGATATTCGGCTTTGCCTGCTGATGCTACATGGTGGATGTACCGCGAGAAAGCGTCTGCCATAAACATTTCATCCGCATTGGTGATGTCATCAGCGCCGAAGACGTCTTTCCATGTGGCCTGCCCGATAGTTATCGCGCTGAGATCCGGATAGCGTTTCTGGAACTCCGGATGCAGTTCGTTTTTCTTCGATTGCAAGTGTTCCAGCAGCTCTTTGGGTACAGGTTCGTTAAACTTTTGCTCCGCGATCTTCGACCTGTCCTTTGAATCACCAAGCAAACCAGTCTCGTTCTCTACTTGCACCATCAGTACAGTGCTATGTTGTCCGTCAAACTCTTTTAGATGTGCCATGAGCTTCGCAAACGCCTTTGCATCCGCCTGCCACGCTGCCTCATTAAACGGACTGAGCAGCTCAAGTGTCTTTCTCTTTCCCCCAGCTTCCAATGTGTGCACTCTTGGAAACCGCTTAACATCCTTCTTGACCCACGCAGGCACATACGTCGAAAGTGCGTTTTTGAAACTGCCAAACCACAGCAGAACCAACTTCAATCCATGTTCTCGAGCCGCCAGAATGATCGCATCGAGGTTTGAGAAGTCGAATTGTCCTTCTACAGGCTCAATTTGCTCCCATGATACGGATCCCAGGAGAGTGTTGATGTGCATGGCCTTCATGTTCTGCCATATCTTGTCGTCGGCCATGTATTTTGCGGAACTGAGAGTTGAGTTGTGCAGCTCGGCGCTGAGCATGAGGAAAGGTTCGCCATTGACGATGAGTTGGCTTGAAGTCTTCGTCTTGCGTAGATATGGGATAGACATGGCTGTCATGGCGCTCGGATCCCAGACTGCCGTCGTCTTCTTGTGCAAAGGTGTACGAATGAATGGAATGTGCTGTACGCCACTTTGAAAGAAGATGAGCAATATGAGCAGGAAGAGCAATCCACAAGTACTGGGGGGGAAAGAAGAAGAAGGAAGAGAAAGGGTTCGAGGCGACGCCACCAGGAGATTGGAAGCTCATGTTACGCGACAGCTGTGGAGCTTACGCCGCAACATCATCGGAAATATTGTGCATGATGCATGAACATTAGTATGGCGTGGAGTGATAACCCTAGTACCCTAGTCAGGCTTCCCCGCTTCGGGTTGCGGAGAAATCTAGGATAAACTGCGCGAGTCATGCAGTGGAGTCTTAAGTGCATACGAGAAGAACGGAGGGATGCGAGATGGGAAACTCACACAACTCCAAGGCATGTAACTCTTAGTTAGTTATGGGTCTCGCAGATCTATTCCTGTGGCTGTCCAACAAATCAAACCAAAGAGGAACTAGTCAAAAATCAGTCAAGAACGGTCTTGTTTCAAATCATATTCTCGCACGCTGCAGTACAGCATTGAACGCTCATCTAGAGACATCATGCCATCCAGAACCCTGTACATATACACCAAAAAAAAGATCCAGCTCTATCTTTCCCTTCCCTGCTAATTCCCCATCTAGATCACTGTTTCATAACGTCTAAAGCTCATCGTGCTCCTCCCCATCCTTCTTCCCAGCAGCGTTCTTAGTAAGCTCATCAATCGCAGCCAGAATATCCTCCTCAGTGGAGTCCTTGTTGATATCGAGCTTCTTGAGTTTCCTCCCCTTCTCGTCAACCATCTCCTCCTTGTGTCCAAAGTTCTTCAACTTGACGCCGTCGACATCGATGCCGGCCTTACGGAGCGCCTCCTGCAATTCCTCATCGGACGGACCATCTGCCTGCTCCGTATACTCCTTCTGTTGCTTGTCTGCTGCGGCGGGTTCTTCTTCCTTGGAAGCCGCCTTCTTCGACTTCTTCGAGGCTTTCTTTGTTGGCTTCGCTTTCGGCTTGGCCTTGGGTTTCTGGCTGTTGGGAGGCTTGAAGTGCTTCATTTTCTTCATCATCATGTCCATGATTGTATCATCCATGCGCTTCTTTTCGGCCTCGATGTCCTTAATCGTGAAGGCTGGGTCGTCTGTCTCTTTGAGCTTATTCTGCTTGGCTTCCTTTTCGTCAAGCCATTTTTGTGCGCTAGATGCGAGATCTTGAATGGTTTTGAGGTCGGAGTCGGTGTAAATGGTAGGAACTTCGGTGATCTCGGGATCCGCAGGTGCGGATTCAGATGGGTCTGCTTCATCGAGGTCGTCCATAGGGTCTGCGGATGAGGACGCGGAGGATGAGGCAGAGGCAGAGGCGGAAGCTTTGGAAACAGCTTCGCTGCTCTTTGAGCTTTCATGAGATTGAGTCTTGATTTGACCGTCCACTAATTGCTCAACTTCTTTGAGATGTGCGATGGTATCCTTGAGTTCCTTGATGGCATCCGGGCGCTTTGATGCCTCATCTTTGCGTTTGAGAACGGGGTTGACGATATCTTCGAGTTCCTTCAGCTTCCCCTTAAGAACCTTCTCTGTTGCATCAGTGCCATCAGAATAGATCCAGTCCGATGCAGCGCTGAGTGCCTTTTCTAGCGTTGAACGAACAGCTGAAGTTGAGGCTCCGATGAAGGACTCGTCCTCGAGATAATCGCGGGCACGGTAAGTGAAGGCTTCGAGAGAGTTCAGGACTTCCTCACGAACACGACGCGACTTATCAGACGAGTCGAACGCGGCAAGCCTATTTCTTGTTTAGACTAATGTAATCGTTGCTGACGCAGTGGGATGCTTACCTGTCTTGCATGCGCTTGAATTCCTTGCGTGGATGCTTCTCATAGCCCAACTGTGTGACATCATAAGTAATGGCAGACCTAACAGTTGTCTTCTTCTTTTCGCCCGCCTTCGCAGCCTCAGTGCTCTCTGCATCTGCAGAGGACGATGATGAAGAGGCCGAGGAAGCTGAAGCGGATCCTGAAGAGCTCTCGCCCTCTTTCAGCGGCTCCTGATCCTTCTTGCCGCCCATGCCAAAAAGATTCTTGACACCATCCACGATGCCACCCTTAGCTGTTTCTGTCTCACCTTCACACGTTACCCAAGCAGAGAGAACCTCGGGAGTTCCAGTGATTGGGCTCAGCCTGACCTGGACGTAGTTATTGAAGGTGTCACGGTCGCATTTGTCGTCGTCAATCATCTTGGTAACAGCTCTTGTCAGGTTGCCGCTCTTGAAGTGAAGAACGGGTTCCTTTGAGACATCCTCGCTGGTGCCAGGCACAGCTTGGTAGAGTGTGAACTCGAACTCGCCCATCATTTGGAAAGGCAAATCCTTGGTCGCTCCAAGCTTAGTGTTAGGAGTGAAGATCTTCTGGTCGCGATCCTTGAGGTTGAACTGATATTGGATGCCGTGGTTGTAGCCTTGGGTATCCGAGTCGCGAATCTCCTTGACGCGGAACGAGGGGTTGAGACCGGCAGCTTTGAAGGCAGCACCGAACACGGCAGCCTCATCAGAGTTGACATTAGCCCTGATCTTACCCTTCCCTACAAGAGATTCAAGGTGGCTTTGTACGAAGGGAGTACGAGTGGCGCCTCCGTGGACGATCACAGAATCGATATCCGCAAAAGTAAGACCTGCAGCGTCCAAAGCCTGCTTGATTGGCCCATCGATGCGAGCGGCATGTGTAGCAGCGAGCTCCTCATATTTCGAACGCGAAAGCTTGTACCGGAAATCCACGTCTTCGAAGAAGCTCTCAAAGAACGCAGAAGTTTCAGTGTTGGCACTGAGCACCTGGCGAATCCTCTCTGCTTCCTTAAATAGCTTAGCTGCCGTGCGTCCATGAGTCTTGACGTTCTCCGTGGTGATCGATGCGCTCTTTGCAGCCGGAAGCCCAACGAAAGTGGCAACCATATCGTCAACGATGAGCGAGTTGAGCGCATCGCCACCGAGCGTCCTATCCCATCCGGCTCCCACTACTTGCACCTCCTGGACTGTCTTGTTCAGCCTGCCCACATCCTTGACTGTTCTACCTTGGAATTTGAGGACAGTTGCCGACGCGGATCCAGCGCCCATATCGAATACTAGGTTGATCTCCGGCTTGCCATTCTTCGATACGTCTGGGAAGGTCCTGCTTGTTGCATAGTTGATACCGACAGCTAAGCCATCAGAGATGGCGCTGAGAACCCTCAAACCGGCCAGTCGTGCCGCTACTTCAAGCGCGCGCCTCTCTTCAACGGTGTAAAATGGCGGGACAGTGAAGACAACATCCTGGATATCGTAGCCCTTTCCAGCCAGTGCCTTCGCATTTTCCCTCACATTCTTCAGTTCCATCCCTAGTAGCTCCTCAACTGAGAAAGACCTCTCTCCCTCTGTTGAGAACACACCGCTCTTGAAGCTGACCGTCTTGCGGCCCTCTGTGCCCGTAACCTCGAGCGCAGGGTATCGTCCTGTGTATACACTGACCACATCGCTCTCACTCTGTACCCCTAGGAGATGCTTCAAGTTTGGGTACACATCGCCGGGGAATCTCGCCTGTAGGGCGATAGCATCGGAGCCATAGAAACGCTCAGGGAAGGAGCCTGACGGGAGGGCCCCGCTCTTCGCAGGCTTGAAAGCGACGGCGGAGGTTTCTTTGCGTTTTGAGTCTTTGGTGAGGACGATCTCAAGAGGGATGCCCGGCTTTACGAGTGCAGCTTTGATGTATTCGGTTCCTAGATCTATACCTAGGACTGCTGACGCGGCGGAGGCGGTTGACGAGAAGAGGAAGACGAGGCCGAGAAGAATTGTCGCGGGCGAGATATGTGCTCTCCGGCGCCCTGGTGGAGCCATATTGTGTGTAGGTGCGTGTGGTTCGGGGTGGATGTCGAGATATGCAGGTACGCGCAGCTCAAGTGGGATGTTGCGGGTTTCGCGGGGAAGACCCGGGGTATATAGCGTCAACAGCAAGGTGTGGAAAAGAAGAGAAGAGAAGGAAATCTATTCCAGACGAAAGCAGTGAGAAGAATGTCTCTCACAGCCGTGGGACATGAGGCGTGGCGTTGAAGATGTTACGTGGTAGATGTAGTCTTAAGTGCTGGAGCTACCCTGCTCGCGGAACTTTTTGACACCTGGCTCTTTGCTGAAAGGCCACCTTGACGTCGACGCCTCAACCAAGACACGACACGAGCGCATTTTCTTTAGTACTTTCTATCATTTAGGATTGACGCCTTAGATGCTTTACGAGCAATTGAGGATATCTGTTCTTATACACCGCTGCAGGCTCGTGTTATTCGCACGACTTTCGAGGTGCACGAGTCTATCCGACCAATCAGAGCACCAGGAAACTCGACTTCCTCCGCATCTCCAGATGAGCTTCCCAAATCGAAGACCTCCCCTGTGCGCTATGTCTTCTGGCTTCACGAAGTATGTACCCTATGCTCCACCTCACTCCAGTACAGTTGCAGCTTACTGCATGAACGTAAACCATGTCTTTACATGCGATAGCGATCCATCATATGCCACGGTTAAACTCGACCATTCCGTCCTTCCCTCCACGCTTGTGGAATTCTGGCTCCAACGTCGTGGCACCGACAGCCTGCCGCTGGGGAAATGCAGCAAGAGCGAGTGGTAATGCGAATATGGATGTCCCGAAAATGAGCCCTGACATGACATTAGCTAGCACGCTCTACCAACACAGACTCTAAGTGACTCACCCAAGTTCACTGGCGTCACCATTCTTGGCCTCTGCTTGAGCCAATCTGTCTTCTGTAGCCTGACAAGAAGGAGAGGTGGCAGGACCATGATCGGTGTCGCGTTCAGCACGCGGCTTATGGCTGTTTCTCCCACAGCAAGTGTGGCAGCCTTCTTGCTCTTGCCGAGTGACTTGATCTCAAGGTCTCCAGTCTCGACCTTTTTCTTCTCTTCTTCAGACAGAACCGGAAAGACGTCAATGCCCTGGCGGATCTCCTCGCCGCGCATAAGGAAGACGTTGAGAGCACCTGCCGTAGCCACAGCTGCGAAAGGTACTAAGCGACCTGCAATCATCTTCGCATTAGGCGAAAGACTCTTCAATCGAGGTACTAGGGCGTTGAGGCCGAGCGCGACACCGCATGACGCGCTGACTGCGAGGAAGTATGACTGCACGATCGTAGATGTTGATAGCGGGGTAGATTTGTTCGCGTTCGAGAAGTTGATGGCTACGTTGAGCGACTGATTCGTGACTTGCCATCCTAATGTTCCTGCCGTCTGCTGTGTCTTAGCACTATAGTTATAAAAATCATGGTAACGTGGCGTACCCCGAGGCCTGGTGTAAGCATGCCAGCCGTGACGACCAAGTTCGTCAACACAAAGCATGACATTCGGAATGGCAAGAAGACAGGCTGCCCGGTATCTTCGACCCGTCAGCATATGCTCTAGGACTTGTGTTGTCCTAGTCGCTAGTACCTGGATGTATTGTAGAATCGATTATTTTCTTCGCCTTCCACATCTCCGGCGTCATCTCTTGTATCTTCCCCGTCTTGTATGCAGTGACGAGCTGTTTGGCATTTTCGAGGCCGGCGGATGATGTGAGCAGTGTTCTATAAGGCGCGTCGTTAGCTACAGAGAAGTGGAGAGCTTGGGTGAACTGAAGCACAGGAGTAGGGCCTAGGAGTAATTGAAAAAGCCAAAGGTCGTGGTACTCACCACTCCCAGGATTTGCAAGGGGAACGACTCCTCTGCGCAATTGTCTCACCTAGGGTCTGATATGTTGGCCGCATGCTGCACGCGACCCCAGTATGTGCTGAGATCGAACTGCGAGACGGGCAGGTCGCGGTTTCCCGGTAGTGACGACGTCATTGTCGTTGATTTGTTGAGGGAGAATGAACTGCGGTCAAAGCAATCGAAGCTCCACGAGCTCGTGGAAGCTGTCTTCAGTTGTGGGACACTCGTGGGTAAACACGGGCTAATCTACAGAACGATATCGGGAGGCGGGCGGTGAGCGAAAATTATCCGAAGACTCGGATCCGAGCACAGGCGCGATAAGGAGTCCGTTGTGTTCATTCGTAGTACAACTACATCTTCAATGTATTACTCTCTAAGTCTATCTCAGCCCCCTACATTATGTACCTTCAGATCAGGCTCGCTCAAAGTATGCAACATCGCTGAAAGTCAAAGGCCCGCCAATGTAGCTTCAATGCAGAAATGCTAAGAAAATCTTCCAATATGATAACATCAACAGCGAATCAATGCCGCGAGCGCTTTTTACATGCAATGAAATATGTTCCACGTCAGCTTATCTAATCATAAATCGTCTATTTCTTCTTCTTCTTGTCCTTCGAGTTTGAAGAATCGTTCGTTCCGAGTATGGCGTCGAATGTCTTGCTCGGATCGCTGCTCGAGGCAGGCCTCAACAGAGGCGAGCTGCCCAAAGGTGGCGCAACACCGGGCGGGAGAGGGAGAGCTTCTAGTCCTAGATTCATGACGCTTTCGCGCCGCCGGTCTGGACTGCGAGATCGTGACCGAGCATCGGCCGATGCAGGGTCGAGTAAGCCAGGTGGAGGGGGTAGAGGTGTGGCGCTCGCATTCAGCTCTTGCATCGCTGCGCTCAAACCTGTGTCATTTTCCGCCCATTGCTGTGCCTTCTTCCAACAATGAGATCGTCTGAAAACACCTTCCACGCCATGTTCAACGATGTCAGTGGGTAGACTGACGACTTGCGCCCCACCTGCAACGCCGAACCATGTTCGTGTGCGTGTGGTGTCCTCGCGACCCCATGGAACACCGCTTCTAGGCACCTCGCACAAAAAGTATTCAACGCCTTCTGTGAATCGAACACCGGGGGCATCGACGACAAGCATTGGTAGTGATTGTATTACGGCATAGAGGAACAACCACTGTCCCGATCGTAGGTCCCAGAGGTCGTCCAACGTACCGCCCGAGGCGTGTTTGAATTCGAATTGCTGAAAGGCTTCTAGGAAGGGTGTTTGCTGTATGGCGTCAGGGTTGCGCGATTGCTTGAGCAACTTTGCAACGTCATCTTTGTGTAGCTTTTTGCTCCGCGCTTTGGCATCCTTTTTCGCGTCTCCAGATTTTGGACGTAGCGACGCAGGATACAGTGGTAGGTCGAAAGGTACAGGCGGCTGCACAGGTGGGGTGCTACGGTCGTATTCGCTGAGAACCTTCCTTAAAGCTCGGTGTACGACAGATTCAATATCATCTCCTTCATCTTCTGCCAGAAAGCCATCGGCTGTCCGATTGGTCAGATTCTTCCTGTCAACGAGGAGGTCGTAGAGGTTGGACATGTCGCGATAAATGTCTACAAGCACTAGTCGGTTGAGCCCACTGGTTGTCAAATTGTTCTTCTTGGACTTGGCTTTGGGTAGCCATGACCCATACTTTGCCTTGTAGTAATCGATCACGAAGGACCTAGTAGTCATGAAGCTTTGGCGCCATTTCTTGAAACTGATGATTTTTCCCTCGCTCGCCATGGCGCTGTTCATGATGCCGGCAAAGACATTGGGGAACTCGAAATCTTTAAGCTTTCCGTTGATAGTAGCCTCTCGGTTGTCCAAATCCATAGCAGCTCGCGCGAGCCGGGTGGCAGTCTTGTGGCTGACCATGGCGAATTTCGGAGAGCCGATTTCCTTGATGCTATCATATTTTCCAGCGGCGTGAACGAAGCCTTCAGTATAGATTGACAATGAGCGCATTCTCTCTCCGAGCACGATAGCTTCTATCGTCTTTTCGCGACTATGTCTGACATCTGCGAGAGTCAACTCATCCACGTAGCAGTCGAAGCTTGACGCAGCCACCTCGCCAAAGCTAGTTCCATCTACGTTGGAGAAGGCGTAGTGCGAGAGTATGTCCGCTATTCGTAGGAAAATGTCGAATATATCGGACTGGCGCTCGGTAGCCACCAATGACTGGCCAATCAGGAATGCGAAGAAGTTGCGATAGGTGACCAGCGTATCGACATCCTTGGAGTTGAGATTTGGCTCTCGTGGAGTGACAGCGGCATCTGAGCTCAGTGAGATGGGCATGTACAGGTGCTTCTCCGTATAATCGTCCTCAACAGCGTCACTAAGCGCTCTTGAGCCTTTGGATCCATCCGAACTTCCAATTTGGCTCTGATCGGGGGATGCAGTTCGAGACTGGCCGTATGCTTCGGACGAAACGCGCCGCGACGCCCGCTCGGCCAGGTCATTAGGCGGTGCGGCAGCATGGTCGCTATATAGGCTTCCGTGGACGAGTCGGGTGAGAAGCTGCGATGCGGCGTAGACGGACGAGTCGATGCGGAAGGAGGGCCCCTTGCCGGAGGTTCGTGGGAAAAGGTACACAAAGGTGTCGCCTGCGTCGTCCCAAAGTTCCGGGACCTGTTCTGTATGTCAGCAACCTCGCTACCGCCCAACTTGAGACGAACCAACCCACCTGCTCGCCGTTCAGCAGCATCGTCAAGTTGTATGGCACCTTCCCCTTGTGCCCAACGATCCACGCCAGAGGACTGTTGTGCCCATGCTGTGTGTCTGGAATCGCTCCATCGCTGACGGAACCGCCACCGAAAAGCCTGCTCTTCCGTCTCAACTTCTTCAGGTTCCCCTCGGACGGCGCGTCTAGATTAGGTGTCCCAGGTCGTGTCCCAGGTCGGCTGCCACTGCGCGACGGCGATGTCCCTCGAGAAGGGACCTCGAGGGCTGGCGGGGGGTCGAGGGGCTCAAGCGAGGCTGCAGGCTCTATCGACTCGACAGGCTGGATTGTGGGATTCGAGAGCGACACATCGCGCCCACCCTTCGGCGGAGGTGGAGGAGGATACTCGGGTGCCAAGTGCGTCGCCGAGGAGAGGCGATTCCTGACCTTGGTCAAACGGCCGCTGGACTCTGAAGACGGGGCAGTTGACGCCTTGGTGGATTTACTGTCGTGTGAATCCGAGGATCCCACAGAGAACAGGCTCGACAGCCGGTGACTGGACTTCTTCTTTTCGCCCAGCATTGTAAGAGTACTTGGTCCTTATGATGCGGAGCGACGGAGGGACAGCGAACAACTTGTTCGGCTGAGTGAAAATACTATGTGGTTGACTAACATATGGTTGATGGTTCAAGGTTAAACAACAAGGAGAGCGCCATGCAAGGTCCGAGTCGGCCACAGTGAAGACATGCACCGAGTAGTGGTAAGTGAATTTGGAAGACTAAACACTAGGCAGGCCGCAGGACTAATGGATCTATATTTGATCTGTTCATGCCGTCGCAGATCCGGGCGGTGTTGCAACGAAAGGCCAAACCATGCTAGCGCACCGCAGGAAGGCCTATGACGACGCCCTGGGTTGCCACAACGTGAGCTGCCTCGTGGTTCTGCCGCATGCCGCCCGTCATTATTGGCTTTGCAGGTCAAGCTTTGAAGATTTTATTTGTAGACCCCAAGCCGGGCCATTCTTTCAGCCCCTGCCTGGGAGAGACACGGTCTCCCGAGAGACAGTTTGGGACCTGCGCCTCACAGCTGCGGGCAGGGCCCACCATTTGGAGCGGATCCATGCCGCAGTCGTCTCCATGCGCGTGTCCCGAAGCAGTATCCAGTGCCGCGCACAGCAGCGCGGGCAGGACTCGAATAACGTCGCTGGGCTTCGCAGAAGTGTAATTGTGCTTTACATCGTGCCTGGAATACTCGACATTGAGGGGCAAATGACTTTGCACGCGAACATTGAGTTTTAGCGAACATGACGTACCGTTTGCCAGAAGGATAAATGTGTTTCTATTCAAAGTGCACGGCTGTCAGAATTGCGCCATCCATCTCGGCTGCTCGTACGTGAGACTGACAGCCTGTGCAACGGGCAAGTGTCTGCTCCCACATGTGGTCCCGACATCTGGATGATATAAGCCGAAGCACCTGACTGTATCGCGCCCGCGGTGCACTACTCACGTCGGATCACCTACGCATCAGCCACACATCGGATTCGTATTCCGAAGCTGAGGTTACAGTTTTCGTCCCTCGGATACGCCCGCCTCGGCGCTCAATACTTCGTAATCCTCCAATACTTCTCAAGGTGAAAGTATTGCCGAAGACAGCACCATGGGTGCCTTTTCGGACGTCGTCGGATCGAAAACTAGCTCGAAGAAGCTCATCAATCTCCTGAAAGGGTTCGTCAGCTTCACTCCGTTTATTAGTACATACTAGATACGAGCATTTGCCCCCCTGTAGATTGTCAAATAACGCTCCGCATTCCCTATGGGTCATTACGCGGCCCAATAACACTACTCTGAGCGCAATGCATTGCTGACGACACTAGATGGCCGTCTCTATCCCTACTCCCCACGCAGTTGCTCGACAAAGCATCCCACAATGTGCTCAAGAACACGTCTATTGCCTTCCCGGCTATGTGCTACGGACCAGATGCGGGCGATTCACGTCTACGTAGGAATGTCGCGTCCTGGTTGACCAAGTTCTATGAGCCAAGCGAGCCGGTATCCGAAGAGCGTATATGCATCACAGGCGGGGCTTCGCAGAACCTAGCCTGTCTTCTTCAAGTCTTCACTGATCCAGTATACACAAGAAATGTCTGGATAGTGGCTCCAGCATACATGCTCTCCTTCCGGATCTTTGAGGATGCAGGTTTCCACAAGAAACTACGAGCCGTCCCAGAAGACGAGGAAGGTATCGATATTGAATATCTCAGACGAGAAATCGAAAAGAGTGAAGCCAAAGCGCAGAAAGACAACAACAATACTCCGGTAAGTTAGTCCGCAACACGAGAAGTAAGCCTGTTAGGGCTGTTATGAAGTCAGCCCAATTCTATCCGTCAAACAACATGAATCTTCAAATGCGCAACGCATAATAGTGAATCTTTCGTTTCCTACCACTGACACCCTGATCAGCAGTTCAAGCCTCAAAGATCCTGGGGTAAAGCCTACAAACACATTATCTATTGTGTACCAACATTCAGCAACCCGTCCTTTAAGACAATGAGCTTAAGAAGAAGAGAAGAGCTAGTATACTTAGCGAGGGAGTATGACGCTCTTGTTATTACTGACGACGTATACGACTTCCTACAGTGGCCATCTAGTGTCACTCCTAAGACACTTTCTATCGATAAAGCATCACTACCTCGGCTCGTAGACATCGATCGCTACCTCGACGGTGGCCCCGAAAGAGAAGGCGCAGATGGGTTCGGCAATACTGCTTCAAACGGTAGCTTCTCGAAGATATGTGGTCCAGGTCTGAGGACAGGCTGGTGCGAAGGGTCGAATAAATTGTCGTACGGAGTGTCACAAACGTAAGCAATGTCTCTTATGTCCTCAGCACATACGGCTAGATCGATGCTATCGCCTTCCGCGATCTGATCTTGTTGTCATGGACATAATCCTCCCCGAGACTCAAGCTCGATCGGTTCAATTCGAGGCGGTCTTATCGTCAGGCTGGCGGTGCCATGTTTCGCTCGATAAGGCAACGACAGCTAACGTGGTGACAGAGGCTCGAGTCGTTCAGGAGGCTCACCAAGCCAGCTGACGGCTTGTTTCTTAGCTGAGGCTTTGGAGACTGGGGACCTGCAACGTTTCGTCTACGATCAACTTCAGCCCGCATATGGCGATCGATACCGCCGCATGGTCCAAGCCATCAACACAGAGCTAATACCGCTGGGTGTACGCCTGCCTCAGACGGATCGGGAGGTGGTCGGGGGTTATTTCATCTGGCTGACGCTGCCTTCTCCATTGAAGGGCGCCGTTCTTGCGCAACGTGCGAAGGACGAAGAGAACGTTGTGGTTGCACAGGTGAGTACAGCATACGCATGCGTTCCAGGGCCGGGTTTTGGGCGCGGCTGACAGCAACACGTACACAGGGCGAAATCTTTCAGGTAAGTTCGCGCTCCGCCGCTCTGGTCTCGCAACTCACAGACTCAGGTTCCCGGCGATACCGAGTATCCGGGCACATCTTTCGGTAACGATGTTAGAATCTGCTTCGCGGTATGATGTTCGGATTTTTTGACGACTCTTACTAACATGTTACCAGTGGGAAGACGAAGAGATGCTAGCGGAGGGTATTGAGCGCCTAGCACTGGTCATTCGTAGGATGCAAGACGAGGAAGCCACTGGCAGCTCCAAGCACCAAGTTGCTGCGGCAGAAGGGGATGCGAAAGACTTCTGGTGAGTGCTTCAGCAAACAATGACATTTCTACCGTATCTCCCAACTATCTTTACAAATGCTGTGCAAACACCGGCTATTCATCGCTTCGCGAAATAGTCGCAAAGCCATGTGTCCCTAATGATGTTGGAGAATTTGAGCTAAGAACCTATAACACAGCAATAGTGAAAGTCTGCATATAACTCGGCCGAGTAGCATGTCTATAGAGATTTCATTGGTCACTTAGGTAATTCCAGGTAATACCACTAACCCCAGAGTGTTTTGTCAAGTCACTGTCGCGGAGGAGATGAGGAATAGCTACCGTAGCTTCACGGTAGCCTGTGAAGCATTACACTGGTAGCCGCCCGCCACCGAGCAGCTACATGACTTGTTCAGGTAGTCAGGCTTCTATTACGCTCTAGTGAGAATATACACTCCAGAGTCCAATCACGAAGCAATGCGATGTCTTTCTCGGAAATAGTCAGGTACGGTGCAGGCTAGCAAGCATGGGATGCCTGGTCGCAGGAGGAAACATAGTGTTCCTACCAGCTAGTATTGGGCGAACGGCAAAATGGAGGTTGTTTTAAGCATGAAGGATCTGCGTGTCCAGCCTTTGATATCAAACACACCCTTGTTGTGCTTAGTTGCACCTGAATTAATGATTATCAGAACAATTAACTCTATGCACGCAGGACCCTGCCCGCGTAAAACATGTTCGCCGTTGAGGGTGCAACGTCAGGCGGGGATTGGCAGATGCTCGTGTCCCTTGAACTCTACCTGTGGGTATGAAGGGTCTGCTGGGCGTATGCATGGTGTTTTGTTTGTCGCCTTCCTTTGTCCGTAAGGCTCGCGCAGGGTTGCACAACGCGGTCGCGACGAAAGGGGAAGCATGTTTCTCCTCCACCAGACCGTGGAGGCAAGGAACTCTGCGTGATGCGCGGACATGGCCGTCTCGAGGCACCTTGGCTGCGTATGATCTGGTCGTGGTTGAGCGGCGGTTGCGCCGGCCAGATGACTCTTTCAGACGCCCTGCGCCCAAATGCACATGCAGACTGGCGATTCGCAGTGCGCCCACGCACGATCTCCTGGCGGCCCGTCGCGACCACTTGGGGCCTCGTGCGCGGCCAATGCCCCGGACGGTGAAGCGCCTACCGAGGCCATATCTTCCGCTGGCGCGCTGCCAGCCTGTCGATGGTTTCGTGTCTCAGCATCGTTTCAAACGGCTGTGGCGCTACCACTCAGATCCCTGCACGTCCAGGAACAGCACACTCGCCTCGCGCCAACGTCAGGACACCGACTTTCACTCACTGGCTCACGCCGCCCTGCTGTTTCACGCGCAACAACGGAGGCCACGAAGACAGGTCCGGTGGCCCCTGCTAGTAGCGACCCTAGCTAATCTTGAATGTACGCGAGGGATATAGGGTCACATTCCAAAGTCATTCCCTTCGGCACTTCCTAGCCCGCGGAATGCGGCTGGCAGGCTTGGCCACAGGGCCATATCATGAGGCAAGAGAGAATGGAGGCAGGCTGTATGGATCGGCCGCGGCCGTAGGGCATGATGAAGAGGCGGCAAAAGAGTGCTGGTATCACAATGTAGACGGGGATATAAAATATCTATGTGAAGCCGGGTCCAATGAGTCGAGCCCAGCAGAGCGAAGAGAACACCCCGGCTATTCGAAACTTGAAACAAGGAGGCTCAAGAAACTTGATCCCCGCAAGGAAACTATTGTAAGTCCATTCTTGAATACACTGTACTTATACAGCGCGCGACCCCTTCCTTCGCCCTTCCCTTCTTCACGCAGGCTCTCTGTCCGCTCACAGCACCATCGTGTTGATTGATTCAATTCTTATTCTTCTTCGTCACTCTCTTTTTATAAAGTCACAGAGCTTTGCTCAGACCTTCGCCCTCTTTCTACAACATTCGTTGCCAGGCAACTACTGCATACTTAGACTACGACTGCCGCACTCTTCCTGCTTTGCACAACAACAACATCTCAACGACAGCATCTTGTCTTTTGCAGGCCAACTGACAGCTTCTACTTCAGTCTTCTGGATCATTCCTTCGACGTTTCACGAAACAGAGCTTAAACACACGCACTGCCATCATGGTTGCCTTTAGCGCTGGTGCGCTCCTTCTGACGCTGCGCGTCTTCCTTTCCGCGTCCACATCCTCTGCAGCGCCGCTTGCGCAAGCATCAAGTGCACCGCAGGCCGGTGCTTCTGGTTACTGGCTTGGCAACGTTCAGCACCAAGGTCAAGCGGCTTTCAACCCCAACCCGGCGAGCTACCAGGTCTTCCGCAATGTCAAGGAGCTGGGTGCCAAAGGCGACGGCGTCACCGATGACACGGACATCATCAACTCGATCATCGCTGCCGGTGACCGTTGCGGCGAGGACTGCGATTCAACAACTACCACTCCTGCTCTTATCTATTTCCCCGCGGGTACATACATCATCAGCAAGCCCATCATTCAGTACTATTACACCCAGTTCGTCGGCGACCCATTGAGCATGCCTGTTCTCAAGGCTACCGCGAACTTCGAAGGCATGGGCTTGATCGATGCCGACCCGTACATTCCTGGCGGCAATGGAGCTAACTGGTACACCAACCAGAACAACTTCTACCGCCAGGTTCGCAACTTCGTCATCGACATCTCAGCTACCTCGAGCGCCGCCGGCGTTCACTGGCAAGTCTCTCAGGCCACCAGTCTTCAGAACATTGTTTTCGAGATGGCCAAGGGTGATGCTGGTGCGAACCAAAAGGGTATCTTCCAGGACAACGGCTCGGGTGGTTTCATGACGGATCTTACCTTCAACGGTGGTGCCATCGGTGCCTTCCTCGGCTCCCAACAGTACACCATCCGCAACATGACCTTCAACGACTGCGGTACCGCCATCTTCCAGAACTGGAACTGGGTCTTCACTTACAAGAGCATCACCATCAACAACTGCAAGGTCGGTCTTGACATGGCTAACAGCCCTGCCAATCAGACTGTCGGTTCCGTCCTGTTGCTCGACAGCAAGATGGTCAACACCCCGATTGGTATCAACTCCTCCTTCACTGTGGATAGCGTCCCCACTACTGGTGGAACATTGATCCTTGACAATGTTGACTTCACTGGCTCCACGGTAGCTGTCCAGGGCTCGACCGGCAATGTCATCCTTGCTGGCGGCAAGAAGGTCGTCACCTGGGCTCAGGGTAATGCTCTGGCCGCAGGATCCCAGCAAGGTCGTGTCCAGGGTGACGTTAACGGCGCACCTGAGAAGCCGGCGAGCCTCATTGGCGAGAACGGGTGGTTCGAACGCAGCAGGCCCCAGTACGAGAATGTTCCCGCTTCGCAGTTCGTCAGCCTCAAGTCCAAGGGTGCCAAGGGTGACGGCGCGACCGATGACACGGCTGCTATCCAGGCTGCCATCGACGGCCTCACAGACGGCCAGGTTCTCTTCGTCGACCACGGTTCTTACCTGATCTCCAAGACCATTGTCGTCCCTGCTGAGAAGAACGTCAAGATGACCGGCGAGGTCTACGCCGTATTCATGATCACCGGCGACTTCTTCGGCGACATGAACGACCCCAAGCCTGGTTTCCAGATCGGCGCGAAGAGCGGCGACAAGGGCTCTTTCGAAGCATCCGACCTCATCATCAGCACCCAGGGCCCTGCTCCAGGTGGTATCCTAATGGAGTGGAACATCAACGCGGAGAACGGTGCGGCTGGTCTCTGGGACGTCCACTTCCGCGTCGGCGGCTTCGCAGGCACCAAACTGCAGTCCTCCAACTGCAAGAAGAGCCCGGACGCCCAGCACCAGCCCAACCCCGACTGCATCGGCACCTTCATGCAACTCCACATGACCAAGTCGTCCTCGGGCTACTTCGAAAACGTGTGGCTCTGGACAGCCGACCACGAGCTGGACGAAGCCGACCACTCGCAAATCGACATCTACAACGGCCGCGGCATGCTCATCGAGTCCCAAGGCCCCGTCTGGCTCTACGGCACCGCCTCAGAACACTCCCAGCTCTCGCAGTACCAGCTCTCCGGCGCAAAGGACATCTGGTTCGGCGCCATCCAGACCGAGACCCCTTACTACCAGCCCAACCCCGCCGCAGCCGTGCCCTTCACCACCAACGCCAAGTTCTTCGACCCGGACATGAGCAACCAGACGTCTGCGTGGGCACTCCGCGTGCTCGACAGCGAGAGCGTGTGGAACTACGGCGCGGGCACGTATTCGTTCTTCCAGAACTACGCGCAGGACTGTGTGAACAGCCAGGACTGCCAGCTGCACATGAACGAGGTGGATGGGTCCAGCAATGTCAATATCTTTGGGCTTTCGACCAAGGCCAGTGTGAATATGATTACGTCGGGGGGTGTCGGACTTGCCAAGGACGCGGATAACCGGTCGAACTTTTGCGCTACGCTTGGTATCTTTGCTCAGGCGTAAGCAAGCATCGAACTTCTACATCCATCTCCGCCTCGGATGATCACAACCAGTCTTGAGGTCGGGGTGTAAGGGGTCCTTGACGGATCCCTCCTCCCATCCTCCCCATCCACATGATAGACATCTTCATTTTCACTTCTTTCCCCCTTTCCCCTTTACGCTCTCGCAGCAAGGGGTTGATTGGGGCTTTACATTATAGCATTGCATAACTTTTTTTCTTTAAGATCTCCTGTAGCCTTGTCCTGTCCATATAAGGCGGAAGCAACAAACAACAAACTCACTCGCTTAGCTACGGAAAAGAACGCATTGAACTAGGTTGAGCATAGTATACCCCATGGGCAGGAGTTTTAAGGTTTTCTTTGGACGCGACGCGGATTGACGCAGTCGTGAGGAAGTTTATATAGATAGTAGCATGGAAAAAAATGTTACATGAACTTGAACAAATCCTTCGTTTTTCATGTTCTTGACCAAGTGAAGCAAGTGACTTTGGTAATTGAGGCGTGATAAGTAGGTAAGTAGCTATACCACTGACTTACTAAGTTACTTACTCAAGTCATCTTACCCCCCTATCGACCGCCCAAGTACTCGGCCTTGAACGCCTTGACACCACCCGCTTTCATCAGCTCCCTCAACGCCATAGTAGCATACTGACTACTCGCCAGCTGCAACGTAATCACCACCGCCAACTTCTTCTCTTCCCCACCTCGCCATCCTCTCCACCATCTTCCCCTTCCCATCCGCCTCATCCCCACATCCTCCATTTTCACATCAACATCCCCGCCCCCACCACCCCCTTCCCCGCCCTCAACCCCTGCAAATCCGTCTCCACAAACTGCTCATCAACCTTGCTATACCTCTCAACCCTCCACGTAACTTCCCGCATCGGCTTCGCGCGAAACTTGCGATACCCTCCACTCAGCGAAACCTCCCTCCACGACCTGCGCATATCGTACGGATCCAAGTGTCCACCTTTCTCACTGCCCATGAACTCCTTGTAGAATGCGCCAGTGGAGTTGGCAGGGTACTCGACGTCGTAGCCCGGCTGCGGCAGGACGATGTCCCAGATGGTGTAGGCGCCGGAGGAGGCTTCGGCGGCGGAGAGCGGGCGGGCGCGCTCAAAGTCTGAGGCCGATGCGTTGGCGTTTTCGGTGCCGGAGGGATTGATTATGGCTTCGCCGTCTTGGTCTTCTGCCTTCATGGCTTCATCGTTACCATTGGTGGTAGTAGTAGTTTTTCCCTTATCACGATGCTCACTAACGAGCACAAGATCGCCCTCGACGACGTTATCGCCGTGCGTGGTCCAGCGTTTACCCGCTACAACGTTCCACACGAGCGATTGGTACGCGTGGACGTACATGAGGCGCAGGGTGCGCGGGATCGTCATGAGCGCGCCTTGCCAGTCTGTCCGGCGGTCGTGGCGCCCTGTTTTGCTGTTGCGCGAGCTGAGGTGTTGGATGATGTTGCGTTCTGCGGTGAATTTGCGAGGCAGAACGTCGAGCGCAGCACTGCCTGAGCCTTGGGTTTTCCAGATGTGGAGCGCTTTGGCGCGGTTGCGGTCGTCTTGGGATACGAGGATCTGAGAGTCGGTGAGAGTGCCTTGGGCGGCCGAGAGGGCGACGTCGCTGTATGCTAGTAGGTCCTCGACGGCGCCTTTGAGGTCGTCTTGGAGCATCTTGCGGCCGATGGCGTCGGTGCTTGCGGCGAACGAGCCGAACCGTTGGAGGCCGTAGTAGTTGATGAATCCCTTTTCTGAGAAATCCGTAACGGCTTTTCCAAGCACCTGGTTTGCAAGGTCATATCGTTGTGCGAAGTCCAGGCCTTCTTCGTTCTGAAAATGGCAGTCTCGAAGGGTAATTGTGAACTCATTGCCCATCAAGTCGCCAAGTTTCAGATAATCGTTGCGGTACTCAAAGTCTCCGATCGCCGCATTATACAGCGCTTTGTTGAATCCATGCATGCGCTCAGCAGTTTGTCTCTTGACCCAAAGTCGTTGGACAGTGCAGGCCCGCCTGTCCTTCGTGCCTGCGAAGCCGAACCCTTTTGTACCGCAACTGAGCTTACTGCCCAGGAACCCGACAACCTCCATGGTGTCTTTGTTCTCTTTGTACAGACTGAAGTGTAGGTATTCTCCGCCAAGCTCCTCCCAACTAGCTTGTCCTCGATTTCTTGCTGGGCCGCTTCGATCTTGGTTCCCACTCTTCCCTTTCTTCCCTTTGCGGTCTGCTGGCGGTGCTGCCTTGATCCGTATCGACTGGTCCTCTTCCATGACGCTCTCGAGGAGGTTCGGAAATATCCGGCGAAGAGACTTATGTGCTTGTGTTCGCATCTCCTTGTCGGTTATGGGTGGAGAAGTCACAGCCTTGAAGTCTTTTGCTTTCTTGTCTTCACGTTTTCGCACTTGACGAACGAGCGTGAGGATGTGATCTGTGGTCTCTTCGCCAAAGATAGAATGAAGGGTGTTGCGGTCTTCTTCGGGGAGCTGCTGGGCAATGTTAGTTATGTTGCCAACTTGACACGCCCGGATTGACGCCCGGATTGAAACATACCTCTTCCTCCGGCTCCTCCTTTACCGACTCCTGCTGATCGCTCGCTTTCTTTGCCGCATTGAAAGCTTGTTCATCGGTAAAAATCTCTATTTTCGCACCCTGCGCTGCACTCGCAGCACTTTCCACGGTCAGCGTCTCCGCTCCCGTCTCCTCTTTTACTTCGACCTTGACATCCTTCTCTCCGTTCTTTTTGGCATCCCCGCCATTGGCTGCCTTTCCCTTCTGCTGCTTATTTGCCTTCCCTTCTACCTCCGTGCTCGTCAGATGCAGCACCCGCCCATCAAGTGCAATCTCGTTGACTAAGAAATCGGTATATCTCTGCTTCAACACTCCCGTGAAGCCAAGATTGTCTGGGCATATGTATTCTGTGATTCCTGCCCGGACTTCGCGCTCGAGATCGTTGTCAATGGCAGTAGGTACGGGAGCTTTGGGCGCAGCTTGCGGAGCTTGCGCGGAGGTGGTGTCGGTGGGCAGCGAGGGCGCAGTGTTATCGTCGAGACGCGCGCGTTTTGCTGGTCGCGTAGACTCGTCTGTATGATCGGACATATTTGCGAGTCGAGGAAAACTCGACTTTGCGCGATGGTTAGGAAAAGAGGTCGTCTTCGCGTGTTGGAGCTGGACTTTCTAGTGGGGAAGTTTTTCCCGAGGACGTGCACGCGGGGTGAGTTTTGGCGAGAGGGCAGGACTCGACTACGAAGGCGGCCCTTACACGATATGAGAGCCATAAAAGACTCAAAAACGCACGAGCTTCAGAAAAGTAGTGGTATACGTTGAAATTTCTCTCCATAAGCAAGGAACCAATCACTCAGAGGTTGTATATACAAGGTTCCAGCGCTGCTCATGCTCGTATTCAACCCACCAGCATCCATATCATATACTCGCTCGCTATGCACAACTCAATTCTGCTGGGGGATTTACGTCATTACCCAAACCCCTTACCTAAGCCATCAGACCGTCAAGCAGACTGACATCTCCTTCCTCATCCAGCTTCATAAACAGGGCGTAAAGGAGCGTGCAGAACATAATAGTGGCAGTGAGATCATCAGCCACGACAAGGAAAGAAAAGAAAGAAGAAAGCGACAAGACATTATCAGATGCCATAGCCAACCCAGCCAGCGGTGGAAGCTTTGACAGATTCGAGCATTATGTTGGTGTCGGAATTTGTTGATGAGAAGGCGGGTTTGTCGAAATTATTGTTGCTTTGTTGGGTTGACGAGGCGACTCGCAAAGGTATTTGGAGGCAAAAGGTGCAAGGAAAAGAACAAATGAACCCAAGGAGTTGGCTCAAGGATGTTCGAAGGGCCTGGGCCGTATGCGGTCTGGTGGTACGGTGACGGGAGTTGATGACAGACAAATGCAACTTATGGGACGGATCGATCGCTATACAGAACTCCGGTTATGCTAAACGTTAAGGAAATGCTAGGTCAAGCCTAGGACCGCACCAAGACTACCGTATCGCGCTGGCGAAGGAATTCAGGTGTGAAGTGCAAGTCGTATCGTCTATCGTCGAAACATAGACTTGTGCGTAAGTGGGGAGTCGAAGGGGATCGGCCCCCTGACCCTACCGCCTCTTGCAACAGGTGTATTTCCTGTGCAGAAAATGCACACGTACACCGGCGGCAGGTTATTTGAGTTCAAGCCGACACAGGTCATATGGAGCCACTTCGTGCACGACTCGCATTGTACCATAGGACGGCCGTCATCCGTACCGTTACAAACGCATCGTGTACTCTCGCTTGAAATACTGCTTCGGTCGGTTGAGGGCGTGGTCAGACCATCGGTGTTAGGAGAAGCGTTGAAGGAGTTGGAGAAAGGGTCGTAGTGGCCATGGCCATGAGGAGTATTCGTGTTGATGATATCGGCAGATGCTTGAGCCCAACGCTGGTTGTGGGCTTTGAGGGTGTTCTGGGAAGCACGTTCTAAATGGGGTCAGTGGGGACAACAAAAAAGCTTGCTAGTACCGTACCGATCCTTTGCTGTCGACCGGCAACCACCTTCTTCAAAGCCCCTTGAGCGTCGCCAGGAGAGTCGGGCATGTGTTGATCCTCACTGTCTTTGAGATGTTCAAATGAGGTGGGGAAGTCCATCATGCTAAACCTCCGAGACGAGTTGTCAACAGGCTTCCGAACAGGACGGAGTGTTTCAAACGAAGCCTTGTCAAAAGCAACAGAAGATGGTCTAGAGGCAGGCCGGGGGATCTTGAACGAGTTGGATCTCTCGAGGCCACCACTTTCCTGTCTGGCATGTTTAGTTGCACGACGTGCCGGCTGCGGTATATTAAATGACGTGTTGCGACTGATCGTTGGACCCGGCTCATCATCTTCGGACTCGGTATCGTCTTCTTCCCAGAGGCCAGGATACTGACGCCTCACATCCTTCTGAGAGACCGCCCGTGGGTCCTTAGGAGTATCCTCCTCGTCGCCAGCAGGTACAGTCTCTGTACGAGCTCGACCGGTCTCATCTATGATCAACCGTGTCCGTGGTCGTCGGATCTCAGGAATGGATGTAAGCGAGCCACCACTCTGACGTTTCAATGGGGACGAGCGACGTGGAATCGTCGAAGCAGCAGCAGGGCCCGCTGTTCTCGACTCCATTGACAATGGTCTATTCCTCCTAAAACCGCTGTCGGTATTGCTCCGTTGCAGCGCAGGCTTGACGTTCTCCACTGAGCCTGACGAAGAGTTTGTGTTACTACGTGAGTGTTGATCCTTTGCTTTCTTGGCCATCTCCTTCTCCCGTAGCGAGTCTCGTGTCTGCGTCTCGTAGGGTTGTCTTGAGCCAATCTGCTTGTTAACCTGCTGTGGTACATTACCAAACGAAGTAGCCATGCCAGGACTTGAGAAGCTAAAGAGCATGCTGGGATCGACGCCAGCGGACGTGGCTACGAACGAGTTCGCTCTTGAAATTTGACCTCCACCCATGTGGCTTGTCCCAAATGAAGCTATAGGGCCCGGCGATGACATGCCATGAACATTTTGGAAAGGCTGTGGATTCATTTGACTGGGGACAGGAGCATTGAAGGTCTGCCAATTGATACTCTGGTCGACCCTGTGAGGCGTAGCACCGAAAGGATCTGAAGCTAGGGGCATGTCGACATCCATGGGAGCATTGTCATTGGGTTGGTCCCAAAACAGACGTGACTGCGGCATGGGTGGTGCTGACATGGGCCCGGCGTTTGCAAACGGCATCATGCCTGGTGAGAACTGCATATCTGGGAAGCCGAATGGTGTTTGGTTGAACAAGGCATCTGTGGTCGGCACTTGATTGGGTGTCCTTTGAATCACAGTAGCTGGAGTGGCAAATCCATTTCCTGCACTCTGCTGCAGACTCCTTCTTGACGTAGCATCTCTGGTGGGAGGCGGCGTCTGCATCTGTGAGAAGTCCATACTGACTGGACGGGATCCGCTCAATTGTCCCTGTGACAGGCTTGCCCCCCTCCCTTTTCAATTGACTGGGATCTGGCGAGGACGATAGCCGTCGTGAAACCTCGACAGGTGGCAGAGGCAGGTTCTGGGGAGCGAAGTGATTGACATGGAAGTCTGGATCCTCGGGTGTTCGAACAGGTTGGCTATATGAACTCGACGGACGGTCTATGGGCGTCGAGAATGTGAAGGAGGGCGTTTGGACAGGAGTGTGCTGCCCATTGACTCGAGGCGTCGACCAAGCGTCGAGAAAATGTGACTGAGGAAAAGCCTCAGTCTTGGGCGTCTTGAGACTCGCTTCCGGAAATGTCACGGACTTGGGTGTTGAGGATGGACTTGGGAGATGCCAGTCCGTCGAGCTAGCACACGGCCCACGTTAGCGTTGAACAATTGTAGCTTGTAGAAACAATATCGAAGAAATATCGAAAGTGCCAATGCAATTTGGAAAGATGAAGAAGAAGATGTAAGAAGAATTCGACTGTCAAGAATTTGCAAAGTGGTGCCGGAATGCAGATTCGAGGAGGTGCTTGGGGGCCGGTGGCATTGAGCTTCAGATGACGACCGTGCGGCGGTGCTGCCTGCCCCCTCTGCCTGGTCCAACCCCATCTGGGATATATAACATGGCAGATCTGAGTGTGCTAGCAGGCAGCGAGGCCATAGACTGCCGTTGCTCTTCACAGCAACGCCGAGTGCACCGGACCAGCAGCGTGCTATGCTCTCCCAGAAAGCTCGACTGAGGGGACACATGGAGGCGTGAACCTGGTAGAAGGGAACCCATACCCATATATATGCTGATCCAAACTCATAGCAAGCCCAGTGACACAGTGGTCCTGCCCTACAGACCATGTAGCGAGCAATATAAGACGGCGGCGGCGAAGGGGGCTCGAGGCGTAGGATGGGGCGGCGGAGGGTGAAGACAGCGGCGCTCTGGCAGAGATTTGTTGCAGTCTGTGGCGGCGTGCTGGAGCAGACGCAATTAGATCGAGTGATGAAGCTGTGGTACCCCGAGCGTAGTACGCTGCAAGAAGGGGAGCCGGGGATATGCCAGCGTCGTGACACCTCGAGGATGCAGGTACCGAGGAGGGGCGTCACGGCAGCGTGCGGTGGGTTAAAGGGAATTGGGTGCAGACTGGAGGGAGCTTCTTGGCCGGCCAGCTGCGGTGAGCAGTGACGGTGAAGGTTTTCTTCACGTACTAGGTGAGCAGTGCAGTGGGGCCGGGGGTGAAGCTGCAGAGGAAATCGTGGTAGTTCGGCAACGATGAATAATTGTGCCTGTACCGGCGGACGAGCCGCAACACCAGCAACGGCACAGGAATGTGTCTCCTGAGGCCTACGGCGGTGGCAGCTCAGGTACCGAGCCGCACGACCCTGGAACCATGTTCGTGGAGATATAGCGACGAAGTCATCATTGGTGAGAATTGGGCAGGGAGAGATGGCCTGCGATAGCCCTCATGAGCCCTGCGGAGCAGGCGACGCCTCCGAGCGACGACGTCAACTAGCACAGCGAATGGGAGACGCCTGGGCGCCAGGAGCACGTACAACGCGGAGCTAGATCGCGAACGGCACGGAAAGCCTCCACGATGGCTGAAGTTGAAGCGTGGCGGAGCTTGCTGAGGGTCGTTCGCTGAACTGACAGGTCGGCGCTGAGGTCTGCCCAGACGACGACGCTAGGCCGAACTACGAGGCCTCTTTTCCCGCCAACCAGTCAACCGCCCAGCGCCTGCTCTGCCCATGCTACTCCTGAGCGGCGCCGATGTCCTTATGCACTCCTTAATTCAGGCTCCGTGATGGCGCTCGGCACAGCAAATGGGGCACGCGCAAACATGGTCGCCATTGCCAGCTCAGCACACGATTAATCTGGGAGCAGGGTGGCCTCATGCCGTCCCAGACCCGGGACATGGACTATCAAGCGAGCCTCGACGATCCTGGCATTGCAAAAGGCGGCCAATCAATGCCCGCCGTCGTTTGGGTGATTTCCTTGCGGAGAAACGCCCTCGATAGCACTTTCCGCATCAGCGCAAGCATCGCGCGGCCCCTAAACTCAACCAGGAGAAGGCCACGCCTGTGCGGAAATCATCATCGAGGTCCTGAATCCCATCGTCTAGTCATGGCCGCTGGTCGTGGCAGCTTCTCCCTACTCACAGGACATACAGCAATTGGTGTCTCCCTGCAACGACGATTGACACTTCGTTGCTGGCACAACAGAGGGGCAGGTGGAGTCCAGTGGGACACAGAGTAGCATCTCGCATCCCTGACATGGCATGTGAGAGACCTGGATTCGCCGTCTGGTACCCTTCGACCCTAGTGTTAGCCCGTTATGCAAGGTACGGATTTCTGGTTACGCTTGCTCGCCATCTCAGCTCCCTTGATGCTGCGTCGGCTGAGGAGGTGCCGATTGTGGACGGCTTACGACAGGGCAGCAGATCATGGCGTACGCAAGAAGCAATGCTCTGCTTCATTCTCTGCTTCTGGATATGCGTGGTACGTATGGAGGGGTAATGGAAGTGTGCAAGAAACTACTCGTGCAACATGACCAATTCGCCGTTTCGAGAGGCGTAATGCACACCACGAACAGCACCAACAGGGCATGTTGAGCCTTGGACAGTCTCGTGTACGGAACCGCTTCGCTGCTCTGGCCCAGGTACCCGAGCTGAAGATACGATCCCCGGATCCACACGGGACAATGTCGTCATAATCCATGTTCAGAATTTACGGCCATAACTAAATATATCCGTCCCTTCGATGCCGTTCACAATTGCTCAAAAGACCTCAGATTACAAACGCCGATTTGCTATGCCTTCGCGTGAGCTGCATTACGAGTAGACAATAAGAAATATCCGTACTCCACTTTTCAGACAATTATGTACAGAGGGACCATAGCAACTCCTGAACCACTCCACCCGACTAGGCAAGAGAAGACCTGCCTACCACAGGATCCTGCTGGTAAGAAAGGTCCGAAACGGCCGACATGGCGTCGTCGCCGTGTCCCAGCGTCGGGCCCGACACTTCAGAGATGCCGTCGTCTTCAGGGTCGTCGAACGGCGAGCGCTCAATGAGGTGTGTCTGCGACGTCGCAGGTGCCGGTTGTGGGGAGCGAAAGCTGCTTTGCCGCGATGCAGACACGAAGCTTGGAGGCGGAATGCTGCGTGGTCGGTATGGAGGAGGAGGTTCTGTCAGACTGTGATTGTCTGCGAACGGATCGATCGGTCTCAGGTTATTCGAGGTCACAGAGATGACATCCGACGTGTCGATACCGGTGAGATAGGCGCCATTTGCACCAGATGAAATAGGTCCCAAGATAACGGGTGGTGGTGCACTAGGGTCCGACGTAGGCGGCGGTTGACTAGGTGAGACAGCATATTGTGGTGATACGGCCGGTGGTGCCATGTAGGGGCGCGCTGTTGCCTGTGGATGCATTTTCATCTCCTGAGCTGTCATTCGAAGGCCACTTCTTTCTCTCTGCCGCTTGCGCTTGCGGAGGCAGCAGAATGCAATACATCCGATGATTGCAAGCACCACGATGGGCACGATAGAGGCAGCGGCATACATGGGCGCATTGTTGGCAGCGCTTGGCCGTGGCCAGCCAGGATGTTGACCTCCCGACTCATCAGTGGCAGTTGCTGAAGGGGACGAAATGTCATTGCTGGCAAGCAACTCAGGTGTTTTAGATGAAGTCGAGATCTCCCCGTTGTCGCCATAAGGAGTTTTGGTTTCGGTGACCCAAGATGCTGTGCTGCTCGGAAATCCGTCGTATGGCCAGCCTGTCCAGGCGTTTGAAGCATACCCAGGATGTTCTGTATAGGGCGGACGGTGACCCGTGGAAGCGTAGTCAGTGATGTCGGTTGATGAAAGCGTGGCCATCGTTCCATCGACCGTGGAAGCAGAGTCCGAAAGTGGCGGGCCCGACTCTTCTTCATCCTCAGGCGGTCGGGGGGGCTCATCGCCGTGTTTCTCCAGCCCATGTTGCTGAGGAGCCATTGGGGCTCCGTCCAACGGGGCAAAGGTGCGCTTACGAGAGACGGGTGCTGCAAGAACAAATTCGCAACACAGTGTTAGGTTATAAGACGACTGAGTGAGCACTGACAACCCGGTTTTTAGATTGATCGAATCGAAAGACTGGAATGTGAAGCTGATCCTGCACCTTTGTCCAGTCGCAGGGGATGCGGGGCCGGCTGACGGACTTCGCGCAGCTTCGTCTTGGTACGAAGCCCAATCGATGACGCGAGAACCACAACAAGCACTGCAATATTCTCTCTTCAAAAGGATGGCTAAAGTAGGGTGAGGTCTAGAAGGTCATTGCACTGTCAAAGTAAATGCGGGGAAACGGGTAGAACAGAGGTGTGGAGGGTAGGGCATTGATATGCTCGAGCTATTGAGGGAGGCGCAGACATATTACAAGTGCAAGCTGGCAATCTGTGCCGCAAGCTTTCGAGCCAAAAACCAAGTCCGAACCCGTCCGGCTGGAAATAGTCGGTGTGGTTGGCCAGATACTGGGGTGGTGTTGGACGAGTCGTGCTCAGCCTCGATGCCTGCAAGGTGATGGTAACAACGACAGACCCCACCTGCTCGAATGGTATTTTTATCTTGGACTAGCCGTCGATCCTAGTTCACTGCTTGGTCCCGCGATGCATACTCTCCCTGTCTATAATACAGTACACCCACTCACTAATTCTTTTCATCTCATCGCTGCTTAGGTGGATCTTATTTTCATGTTGCTAGTATTATGCTGCATCCGGACGGTGACCAGGCTGGGTGATCGGCACAAACAAAGAAACGAACGCCACGCAGGAATACTTCGTAACCTGCAGGGTGAGACTTACCGCGAGACGTGCAGATCCCCACGTCGTGGGCTTCACAAACACCAATGGAGCTTTAACTTTGCGAAACTCGAAACACGGTGCCTGCCGGCTGGTCTGTCAAGGCTACACCTAGTAAACTGCAGCGTCAAGATGCCAGCGCTTGTACTCGTATCTTAACAAATGTCAGCAAGTTGCATACGGATCTCTAGGTACTGTGGTAAAGTCCGTCAGAGCATTCGGCTCAGCATCTCCCCGTTTTCAACAGCGTCGGTGCTTGCGCGATTCAGCGGCCGCACTAAGAGCCAACAATACTCTCAGCTCCCTCTTCATGCCCTGTACATCGGTGCCAAACAAAAGAAGAGCCTCCGAAGTCCAATCCTGAATATCACCACACCAAGCGCTAGTCTGTTTGCATCTGCGTGTGCCCATAATTTGCTCCTGCGTTATGCCTCCTCATCATAGGATAGTACTCCGCTCGTTGCTCTTCTAACCCAGCTCCACCTGACACCTGGCTATGCACACCATCATCACCAAGCAATCTCTGAAAACTCGCACTATCCGTCCTCTTGGTACCTTTACTGTCTCTCTTCATTGCTTCCGTCAGCATATTCATTATGACCGTTATCAGAACTCCCATAGCGATTAGTTGACCTGAATCCCAGATGATCATCTCGGGGTTAGGGGATCCAATCCAACCCGACTTATTGACCCATTCTCTAGTTTTGTACACGCGCACCCAACACCAAACCGATGTGAAGGTCGGAGGGACTAGCATATAAGGCCAATATATGACAGTGAACCATCCCCGGTACGTCGTCCACTTCTCCGGCGCGTAGTCCCTGTTCTCTAAGAAGCGAACTGGGATTGAGGCATGTGCGATGATGAAAGCGATAGCCAAAGCTATAAAGCACCAACGTTCAGCAGGCCAAGCCGATGAGTTCCCAAATCCAAGGTCAGCCTGGCTCTGTTCCGCCTGCTGCTGCGCATGCGATCGTAGATCAGTCTCCAACAAGCAAGCCACTGGAAGCAAGATTGCACTGTCCTTTCGAGTACCTGGAGGCGGCCAGTCAGGTGCATAATTAGCTTTCCTGAAAATAGTGAGGCCGACCCCGATGAAGGCTCCAACGGATAGCAAAACTCTGAAGGCAGCTGCGAGCGGATTTCGCCAATATGTGCGTACTAGGGCAACCGAGAAGGTCATTGCAGACAGAGCGATCATCATTTGGTTGACTGCTACAGTAAAGTGGTAGCTGGTTAGCTGGCACTTGCTTTGACCAGCGAAGCCGAGGAGAAAGGCTCCGACGAAAATAGTCTGGGTATCAGATACGCCGAGTACGAAAGTTCGTCCTGCTGCCCTGAAGACATCTCTCTTTCTCTTCTTCAGACCAGGATTATCGGGATCGTTGACTGCTGAGTCCTTGAAGTAAGCAAGTGTACTAGTCACGTTAGTGGAGTGCATACGCTGGAACTATGAGTCGTAACAACGTACGGGGCAGTTGACCTTGACAAGACCTCTAGAGTTACAAAAACCAAGGCGATGACCACCACACCGAAAAACAGCATCATGGCAAACCATATCTCCTCAGTCAGCGACTTGCGACCAATGGGTCTTTTCTACGTACCCCTATTCCTGCTATACCTGGTTCAGGCTTCATCTTCCCTCTCGTGACATTTCCAATGGAAACGAGTTCATGGTTGGGGCCAAATGTCAGGCTACACGTCTGATTCAGGTCGATGCCTTCAGCCTTACAGGCACTTAGTACTGCAAATTGGAAACCACCTTCGGATTGGGTCCTTAGGAACCCAAAGCTGTTACCCATCTGTCTGGACAACAAGGCTGAATCTCTGAACTTTGATGGACTGCAAGGTTCGAATAAAAATGACAGCCCAGCGATGAGTCCAGAGGCTTTTTAAACATGATGGAGAAGCCCACAAGGCTGTCGCGCTGCATAGTCCAGGTGGTTGTGAAGCCACCAGGGCTGAAGCCACTCCATACAATTGTAGCCCATTGGACATTGCTGCATGAAGGACGTCTGGTGCATGCAAAGCCCACGCGATTTGGCCCCTTTGTCAGAATGAAAGTCCTAGTCTTAATATCAGCAATACAAAATGCTCGTACATTAATGTTGAGGTTGTTGTTTGACAAGGAAGCAAGCTGCAGGTAGGTAGTAGCTTCCCTTAAGTCCGTCGGAAAGATCGGCTCCACTTGACATGTGCTCCACATCATCCATGAATCCTTGGCTGAGCTCATCGGGCCGCAGCATTCACAATGCGCGTCCTTTGATTATCCATAAGAAATGGGCATGTGAGCGTACTTCGGCTTCGAATTTACACTTCTACATAAAGCGACATCTTCCGCGCCTCGTTAGATGGCTGATCGTTTCAAGAACATTGCGAAGGGTGGCTGGCACCCCGAGAAAAGTACAGGAAGCAGCTCTGGCGGGCAGAGCGACTCGAAGCGCGGCCAAGTAGTATGGCTCCCTATTGACGCTTCCTTTATACCCTGTGCTGCTTGCTGACTTGCAACAGAAAGCCTGGGTTGGCAAAGCGCAAGGCAAAGATACCCACGCAGCATCCGCTCTCGAACACCAGTCCACACCGCTATCGGCGCTGAAAGACCCTTCAACCTTTGCTCCTCCCCCGAAACGAGTAGATTACAATGGAGGCTCCGTGGCGCCTACGAATTCACGCACTTCAACAGTAGCCAGTACTGGGGGACTGTCATCGGCGCCGCCAGGATCTGCAAAGCAGCGGTTGCAAGAGAGGGAAGAGGCGGCAAGGAGAGCAGAGGAGGAAGCGGATAGGCCGCCTCCTGGGCCATATAGGCCGGACACCACGGGACTGAGCACAGCACATCTACCTAAACCACCTGCCTTCAGGCCGAATGGCACACCCACTTCTCCCACCAAGTCGGCACCAAGACCACCTCCACGATTACCTCCACGCCAGAACTCCAACCCTGACGCGTATGCACCGCCTCCTCCACCGACATACAATGAAGCGACGCAACAAGGGACTGCTTCGCAAGGAGTGCTGAATCAAGGCGCACTGAATCGGCTCGGACAAGCTGGCGTCTCTGTGCCTGGGTTCGGCATCGGAAGGACTGCGTCTCCTCCAGTACCGCCTCGTCAAATGGCATCGCCTCCAGTACCTTTGCGCCAAGGATCTACATCAAATACACCCACATCACCTACTGCTCCGGCTGGTCATGGACCACAAATGGGCGAGCTGCAGAATAGGTTCGCTAAGATGTCCACACCGTCGTCTGCCGCTGCGGCTCCTGCTACTGGTACATCATGGGCAGACAAACAAGCCGCGCTCCGTACCGCCACGAGTCTCCGTGATGATCCCTCCAAAGTCTCTGCTTCAGATGTGAGAGGCGCAGCGTCCACAGCGAACAACTTCCACCAACGACACGGAGAACAGGTCGCATCAGGATGGAAGGCTGCGAGCGGCATGAACCAGAAGTACGGCATCGCTGGCAAGCTGAACAGCTTTGCTTCATCCAGTGCATCGCCGGCACCGCCACAGTCACCTACACAGAGTGCTCAGGGAGGCATAGGGAAGAAGCCGCCGCCTCCACCACCTCCAAAGAAGAAGGAGCTTGGCGCAATCTCATCAGCGGAGCCACCACCGATACCCCTCAGTAGCAAACCGAAATTCTAGTACATACATTCTTGTCTAGTGAATAATATACCCTATACCCCGCTGTCAAGTTTAGCACTAGTAGCTGTTCTCATTGTTGAGCTCCCAACACATTGGTACACCCACGTCATTGTAGCAGACAGACATGTCAAGGCTGTCCGGCGAGCGCTTGCCGTTCCCAGAAGCTGGAGGGAGCTAGGAGCTTGGGCCAGTCAGGAACAGCATGTTCGCTGCACCCCTGCAGAAATTTGGCCCTGCTGCTGCCAGCATTCCGCGAAGTTCGCTGCCTCAAGCGCGTCCAGCGAGAGTGTACTGTGTAAGCTGCTTCTTGAAACCAGATCTCGTTAGACTTGCGAGGCCACTTTTATTACCAGAGACATTCATGGAGATCGGCCTCTTGCTCAAGGGCCAAGCGACGGGGTCTCAACGGCAAGCGATCCAGTCGCAGACGTCTGGGGCTAGAACGCCTTCAGCCTCGGTTGATGTCATGGCTACGATTCGCTGAAAAAGTTGTCGCACCGCTAGCCACGCCGTAAATTCCTCATCTCCATAGCCAGCAAGTGTACTAAATTTCCCTGCCTGCTCTATTCAGCGCCAGCGCCGATAGCCAGCTCCAAGAACGTGGCTGAAGCCGATGCATCTGTGCGCATTGTTGGGGGATATATCTAGAACCCGTTACTTGCTCGTTCGCTGCTGCGTGCCGAGCGAATTGCAATAAACAGCAGCCCATCGCGCGCCCAACAACAAAAGCCCAGAAGACGTGTTGCGTACACAGCAGGAACGCCGAGCCCTTCGCCAGCCGTCTGCGTCTATTGGGACACTGACCGGCCAACTAGCGCACCGGCAAGCCATTGACATCGCCCGCCGCACCGAAAAGTTACGTAGCCTGCCCAGCCAGCTTCTTCACCAGCCGTCTGCAATCCACGCGCGCCAACCCTCACCGCGACCTCAATCGATAGCCATACCGAGCAGCAAGTGTGATCGAGCTCCAGCCAACGCTTCTGCAGCATCACGCCCAATTGACCCCAACGCCCGCCGCCACACCCATTGGCGCACCTTCCCGCTCCCTCCCAGCAAAGCACGCATCCAGCAAACAAACACGCCATGTCTGGCGCAGGACCCTCTCTACATCCTGGGGACTGGCCCTCGAGGGCTGTCCTCAAGTTCCCACCCGACGCCGCGCCCGCTCCAATTCCTCCCCCGTGGGATGGCGTGCCGACCTTTGCGAACCCGTTCCCCATCCCCGAAGACATATATCAGGCAGCTTTGTCGTACAAGGTCCCGCTCGCAATCGCCTCGGTCTACGCCGTCACCGTCACCTACTTCAACTGGTACAATCGCCAACATGGAAATAAGCCGTGGAGAATTGCCAAAACCCGCCCGTTCCACGCATTCGTCATCTTCCACAATGTGTTCCTGGCTGTCTACTCCGCCATCACCTGCGTGGCCATGGTTTTGTGCTTGAAACACTCGTTCCCCCACTACAGCGAGCCCAATGCCGTTGTAGGCACCATCGACGCGCTCTGCAAGATCCACGGCCCTCGAGGACTCGGTGATGCCGTCACCTACCGCAACGATGCGAACACTTGGAGCAGCTTGAACTCGAATATTGCCATGGGATCCGCGGGCTTGCCAGACACGACGGATGTTGGCAGGATGTGGAATGAGGGACTGGCCTTCTGGGGCTGGTGGTTCTACCTCTCCAAGTTCTACGAGGTCCTTGACACGGCAATCATTCTTGCCAAGGGCAAGCGAAGCACGACGCTCCAGAAATATCATCATGCCGGCGCTATGCTGTCCATGTGGGCTGGTATGCGCTTCATGTCGCCTCCCATCTGGATGTTCGTCCTGGTCAACTCTGGAATCCATGCTATGATGGTATGTACGCCTATAAAATTTGCAATTGCAGGAATTGACCATACTTTAGTACACCTACTACACCATTGCAGCTCTTGGATACCGTGTACCTAATGCAGTCAAGCGAACTCTCACCACACTGCAGATCACGCAATTCCTTGTCGGGTCGACCTTTGCCGCTCTTCACCTCTTCATCTCGTACACGGTACCGGTTTCGGTTGCATACAAGTTCGCAGAGAAGGTTGCGCCCCAGGTCAATGCCACCACCATCTCATCTGCCATTTCCTCGGCCACCGACTCTGCCACTGCAGCTCTCCCCACAGCAACTGGCGCAGCTGTAGCTTTCCTCAGGAAGCTCATCTACCGTGCAGCGGGCGACGAGGGTCTTGCGGAGAACATTCCCGTTCCTGGATCCCCCATCCCCGTTTATCAGCAACAGCACGTAGTTGCCGCGCATCCTGACCATCACAACCCGGTACAGAACTTCTTCAGGCACCATGATACCGTGGAGAAGGTCAAGTATCGCACCGAGTACCAGTCCGTTCCCTGCATCGACACTTCGGGTCAGGCTTTTGCCGTCTACCTCAACCTGATCTACCTCGCTCCGCTTACTCTCCTGTTCATGCGCTTTTTCTTCAAGTCCTACCTCCGCCGTACGAACCCCAGTGCCAAGCATCAAACCCAGCATCAAGCCCTCTCAAAAGCTGCTCATGACGCTGCCCATGGTGTAGAGCGCGAGATCGAGTCCCTTGGCAAAGCTACTGAGGACGGCATCTCGAGTGCCGTCAAGAAGTCCAAGGATACGCTTCGTGGAAGAAAGATCAACGCCAACGGTGACGTCAAGGACGAACGACATGGTAGCTTGAGCCCCGCGAACAAGAAATTCGTCGACAACGTAAACAAGAAAGTCAGCCAGCGGTTGCAGGAAATTGATGAAAACGCCGAGTCTCTCACAAAGAGAGCGAAGGAGATTGCCAGGGACGTAGTAGGCAAGACAGAGGAGACGAAGGATAAGGTTGAGAGCCAATACCAACAGGGCAAGGAGAATGTCAAGCAAGAATCCGAGAAACCAGATAAGAACGCAAGACCAGAGGTAAAGAAGGAGAATAGCAATGTAAAGGACGAGGAGCCAACTTCACGGCCGGGTACACCGGGAACACCACAGTCTAAGAAGGCGAGGCAGCGGGCGGCTAAGAAGGCACGGGAAGACGCAGAGAAAGGGGAGGGCCAGTCGGAAGAAAAGAACGATTTGAACTTGAGCTATGAGGCGGTACAGAAACCTGAGAAGGAACCTGAGCCGAAGGATATCAACAATACCCTTGATAAGGGCGAGGGCAAGGGTCTTTTCTGAGCTCCGACTTGACACAATACCACGGAGAAGAGGAATTGATTGATTGCATTCCCATTCCATGCAGTTCAGGCTCACTTTCTGTTTCTCAAGGATGGGTTTTCCTAGCGTAGGCGCTGCTGTATTAGACTCAGGTGGTTGCTAGCCGCACCATCTACCCGATTCAAGGGAAGGAGGGGTTTCTACGAGGCTATTTGTTCACTGGCTTTGGTACGCCAAAAGTCTACTTTCGATGGGACTGAGCAATTAATCGATCAGATGAGGCTAGTTATTTTGTTTTTATGTAAGCGAGTCAAGTGAATTTTTAAACACGTTCAAGGCTATTTTGATTCCAATAATGTTTTTCTGTGTTGAGTGACTAGGTTGACTATTCGTGTGAAGCACATTTAGATGCTTGCTGTCTCATACATACATGTAGACTGACTAACTAGCTGTGGTGGTGAGAGGCGTACACGTCCTAGGCACACGCTTACATCTCCCAGAAACTGGACGCAGTACAGCAGCAGCAGCAGCAACTCAGCCAGAGCCCTCTCATCATCCCCGGCCTACCACAGCCTAGTTACTCCATGCTGAGCTGAGCCGAGGCCTCAGCGTATACTAGGCTCAACATCCCACATACTCCTACTCCCAGCACCCAACTCCAACCTCTCCCCACCCCTCCTCCTATCCCGCCCGCCAATTATCTCTCCTCCCAACATATCCATATCCAAATCCCCACCTTCCTCCTCATCCCTCAACATCCTCCTCCCCTCCCTCGCCCCTCCTGCTCGTCCCTCAATACCCCTACCAACACTCCCTCCTCCTCCTCCCCGAACGCCTTAATCCCCACCCCATGCCCATCCCATCATCCTCATCATTCCGCGCGAAAATCTGCAAACCCCTTAAATGCGTATCCTTTCCATTCTGATGGTTCTCAAGGATCTTGATCTGCACGAGGTGGGCCCTTAGGACGGGCATTTTGGGGCGCCGAGTGGAAGACGAGGGGTGTCTGTTGTGGTGCGGTGGCGGAATGGAGTTGGGGAGAGGGCTGCGAAGGAGGCGTGGGGTGGGGCGGGCGAGGGTGGGCGTTGTGGTGTTTTGGAGGAGGAGGCCGTGGGGGTTTGGGCAGTGGCGACGGCGGCGACGGCAGCGGCAGCGGCAGCGGCAAGGGTTTGGTGGAGGTCAGGGTGGTGAGGGTGGTTGAGTGTTGGTGTTTGCATGTGTGGATCGAGGTGCATAGTTTCGTCCGAGGGGGCTTGGATAAGACGGGGTCTCGGGGCGTTGTTCTCTGAATCTGAAGATGCGTTGTCTGCTCCGCCTGGTAGTCCTCCGGTCGCTAGTGAAGGCGCGCCGAGTGTGCGCTGCTCTTCTCCTCTGTCATCATCATCATCTTCGCCATCGTCTTCCTCATCATCGCTATCGGGATCTCCTACGCCTGAGAAATCCGCCCACACCCAGCCTCTCGGGCTCTCTAGTCTCATCTCGCCCCACTCTTGCAGGTCGTTCATTCCACTGCCGGCCAGGAAGATGATGCGGGTGGGCGTGTAGCTCTCATCTTGCTCGAAGTCGAGGTATAGACGTAGACCGACGATGCGGACCAGCTTGAAGAAGTGGATGTTTAGGTAGTGTGGCTGGGGGCCGTCGGATTGCCAGAAGAGGGATGTTGATGGGTGTCGGAGTTGGGGGATGGAGCAGCCGGGTTTGGAGCTTGAGACGGTCCAGCTGGCTAGCGTGCTGATTTCGCGGAGATAGGATGGGGGAGGATCCAGGTTTGGTAGGGGTGTGTTGGATTGGTGTGGGGATGCTAGTGTTTTGTTAGTTGTGTTGTACTACAGGATATTACTACCTAGGCATGTCGAACTAGTGTGAGAAACGGAATCTTCTGGAAATGAATCTGAAATTGAATCTGAAAGAAATGAACCTGAAAGGCCTTGAGTGCAAATTAATAGGCGGGCCGAAATGAAGGAAGAGCTGTGAGCAAGAGACCGAATTAGACTTACCTAGTGCATCCTCCTCGTCTTCCAGCTCATCCTCACCCTCAAGTGCTACCATCTCTTCGCCCATAGTCTCCCCCTCTTCATCTTCAGGCTCCATACCCCGCCGTCCAGTAATCCTACTGATCTCAATATCACTATCAGTGTCATCAGAGTCATCACGCGGGGGCAAATGATGCTGCTGTTGTGCTCTTCTCCTCAAGGATGGCGGCATCTTTGCGTTATCGTAGATAAATTGTAATCAATGTCACGAGCTCGGGAGAGCCAGCAGAGCGGCGTTCCGGGCGTCGAATGTATGGGGGGGGGGCTAAGGTTAAGCAGATGCAGGGATTGCGGGAGATATGCGTCTGGGGATCGCGAGGTCAAGGGTCCAGGGTGAAAGTAGGTGTAGGTTAAGCGAGCTGGGTGCTGGCAAGTGCAAACTGTGTGGGTCGCGAACTGCCTGGCGCGCGGGAAACACGTATTGAGGAACGTGTCTGAGGGTCGAGCTTCAGTGTAGCAGAATCGTGGCGCGGTGAGTACGATAGAATCTTGATGCGCCGTGTTGGTCGGAGCGTAGGTGGGCGGTGATAGGCTGGTGGTGGTCGATGAGAATCCAGGTAAACAAGTCGAGGTTGCCCAAAGTCCGGTATCAGGTGCGCACTACAGCATTGGAAATCCAATACATGTACAAGAACCAACTCTTACAGTTCCATTTGTTTCCTTGCCTCTGGTGGTATCGCTTTCGTTAGGTGTGCGTCGGAAAGCCAGGGTATGTCTTTGGTAGTGTTGAGGTGGAGAGGTTACAAGCGCCAGGAAATTGTTTTGCTTCCATTTTCGTCCACCACGCGCCTTCCCTGCAACGTTCTTCCACCACATTCGCCATTCACCGTCCCACTGCTGCACGCATCCGTCTGCACGCATAATAAGCGCGCCAATTGCCATCAATGATTCTCCATAGTGTGCTGTACGTCACCAAGATATCTCCGTGCCACCGACGACAAGGAGCAACGGCGTCGAAGAATAATTGGACGAAGCACGAAAGATGCAATATGCATGAAGAATATCAAGCTGCAGAGCACGCGATAGCGATGACTTCGTTCGATTTGATAGATCAGGATATCAATTATTGACTTTCCACTCGAACTACAACTATGAACAGATCGCCATGTCTAATTTGTCACCGCTAGGAGTAGCATATCACAGATACCTCGGACCCATTCCTCGGCCATCCCCAGATAGGGAGCGGCCCAACTACCCTTTCCCTCGATACGTGTAACCTGAGAGTTTCGTCAACCATGTTTGTCCTACACTGTGCACCAACGCTTTCAACGTGGCGTCGAGATCGATGTTGTGCAACCTTGAAGTACAAATCATAGTCTTCTCGAGCCTGCACCTGATATGTAGTCTCTACGCCACCTGAAAGCCCAGCCCGCCGTCGCGTTCCCTTCCTCGTCGCTAGCTGGCTCTTTGCGTGAACGACTGTTCGTTTGCTGGACGTTCGAACCTCTTTCTTTCACTTCCATTGTGGCTGCGATTAGGTGTAGAGTGCTATGAAGCACATGAGTGCATCAGTCTTTCCAGGGATTATTAAGTGGACATTGATTCGACCTGGTGACTGCAATGGCGCATGGTTCAGGTGACTTGGCTTGGTCAGGCAAGCAGCAAGAGAGGGTAACGACTGCGTTTCTGGCGTTAGCTTGGCTCTTCATCTTACTTCGAACGTGGACGAGGACGTATATCATTTCGAGCTTTGGCTGGGATGACTCGACAATGATACTCGCGGGTGTAAGCTGGTCTTTCTGTCTCACAAAACATTAAAACTAATGGTCATGATAGATGATCTTTACAGTATATTGTTCTGGACAATTTTATATTGGAGCGAATGGTGGTGGAACACATGTCAGCAGTGTGGCTCAACTGCAAGCACTCACCAAAGTAAGCTCTCTTCCATCTCGTCGAGATGTTCCCTGACAAGGATAGTGGGTCGTCGTATCTGAAGCAGCATACATAATGGCGATGATGGTACTCAAGATATCCCTTGGAATCTTCTTCGCACGCATCATCGTCGCTCGCTGGCAATTCCTCCTCATCTACATCACAGTGGGAGTTAACATCTTTTCATCTGCGGCAGCATTCTTTTACAGCTTGTTTAGATGCGGGCCAAACTTAGATGACTATGTAATGCAACAGCTGCAAGACAAGTGCACGTCCAGAGATTTGGACCGCTTCATGGCATACCAACAAGGTGCGTGCGAATTCAAAAGATACCGTTATAAAGCTAATATCAATTGATATATAGCTGCTTTCTCCACCTTAACCGACCTCGTCTTCTTCGCGCTCCCTATAATCATCCTCTGGAATGCAAACATGGGCCCGAAATCAAAACTATCCTGTGGCTTTATCCTCTGTCTCGCAGCGCTAGGCTGTATATGCTCCATAATTCGTTTCCGCTACGTCGATGGCCTCACACAAGTCGACGACTTCTTCTGGAACGCAGTCAACGTGGCAATCTGGTCTACAATAGAGGCGGGTGCTAGCATTGTGGCTGGTTGCCTCGCTACTCTGCGGCCCTTATTGAAGCGCATTCTTAGTCAAGTAGGCGGGTCCACGGGACTGTCCGGCTGTGTAAAGCAGATATCGAAAAGCCTGAGGTCGAGTGAGCGATCGAGCGGTGGGGTTTCACATGAAAGTTCCATACCACATTATGATACTACGACATCGACTGATAAGTCAACATTTGAGAGTACGAGGCGCGGAACGGCGAGTACGGGGGCTGAAGAGTCGGAATTTGTCGAGTTCCTGGCCCCACCTGGAAAAGAGGTTATTGCGTTGAGTTCAGAGATGGGGACGCATCGGCGAAGTACCGACCGTATACTTGCACGAGGCGATGAAAGGGTGCCCGAGTTTCCGTGGCCAAGGGAGCCAAACCGTAATCAAGATCAAGAGGATCCGAGACGGCAGACTGTATATGCGAATGGGACACGAAGGAGGGGCGTTAGTCGAGGCGATAGGACGTCAGAGAGACCAGTCTCTGCGCCAATGCTCTCCGTGGCGTACGAAAGTTATGGAGATAGGGTTACATGAGCATCGCTACAAGTAATTCAAAAGAATATAAAAGCTCCTAACTTCCATTTGCGATTCTGTGCCTTGCTTTTGGATTGGAATTCCCTCAACCCATCTTAGCGGTACGGCAACGGCACTACCATGTCGATTTTTGCCCTCTCCCCCAATGCTGAATGACTCACCGTATAAAAATGACCCCGTCGATGCCTGTAAGTCAACACAAAATCACTCGGCAAATCCACCTGACCACCACCTTCTCATTCTTCCACATCCTCCGGCCCAGGAACAAGATACCACTCGTCATCCGTGCATGTCTTTCATGCACTGCACAATGCAATTGGGATTGTCCAGAGCATCCTGGTCAACATACCGCGCATCGATCCAGATCTTCAGAGATAGGTTCTACGGTTGTATGTGCCATAGCGCATCCAGAGATTGTCTATTACAGTGAATTGTTACTTTCGATGCATACCCGGCAACATAGATAATTTAGCCACTGTCTGAAGCGCTATAAGTATAACTCAAAGTCGTGCACTGTGATGTATCATCAAATCAGAACCGTTGGAAGTAGTCAGGATGCTGATAACACTCACAGCTGGCGCACAGGCGAGGCTGTATGAGAGGAGAATTCTCGAGTTGGTAAATCGACGCGGCTGAACATTGGGACTGCTTGCTGCGCGATGAAAGCCCTATCTCAAAACCAATCGATTAAACCCTAGTAGTTATCAACGCCTCGAGGAGAAAGAACCATATGGCCAAGAAGCAGCTTGCTGTGTGCGGTCTTGGTATCCTTGTCGTGAGGCTGTTACTGTGCCACTCCCCCATAGCAAGGAGGCGAATAACCCTACCCGTCATAACGATATGCCCCATCACCGTATTGAAATGATTTGTACATTGTGGAATACCTGACTGCAAGCTGATCGATTGGTGAGGCTAGGAAGCTGTGCATGATTTTCTTGCTCGTCCCAAGCGAACTATCAGCCCCTTATTTCATTAGCCCCGCTACTTACCCCACTCTCATTTTTCACGTCCGTCTTTGGCCGAGCCGCTTTCGTTGTCAAAGTCCTCTGAAGGTAAGGTATCAGTATGTCCCAAGCTGCCTCTTAAGACAACTTTGGCTATATTGTATACAATTTCTAAAACTTCCATCAAAGCTTCAAGTTGGAGCCTTGGCGCAATGGTAGCGCGTTGGTTTTCGGTCTTGTACCTGTTCACCAAAGGTTGTGGGTTCGATCCCCATGGGCTTCGCTCCCTTGCCTTTGACAAGCCGTCTTTTTTTGTTGTTTTTGCGTTGCATTTCGATGAACTGGCCCCTACCCGGGACTTGGACGGTCACGTGGCGGATGTGATGTCGGCAATCGGAGCGCCGGATCTCCGACTCCACGTTGCAGATCCGATCGCCAATCTAGCTAGCTCGATATGTAGCACCATCAAATAACATTGTTACTTCCACCAGATATGTGCCCTTTACACTAGATACCTTGGATAGATTGATCAACGTGACAATATTAGATATGCTTTCAAAGAATGCGTCTCAGTCAGTCGTCTAGGTACTCGAGACAACATTTCACACGCACGAGTGCCCCGGACACACTTTTTAAAAGGCATTTCTTCAGTGGTAACGCCTCGGCGTCGAGAACAACAACGTACTTTGTAGAAGCAATGAGAACACAGGGAGCGGACGTATCTATTTGGATATTATAAAAGTCAACTCATGCACAGGATCTTCGCTGCCTGACATTATGTCTTTATCCCAATGCTCAGTCTCCTGGAACTCTCCGATCACATATAGGGTCATCCACGAAGCCAGAAGTCGTCAACGAAAGTTTTACCAGTCAAAATAACTTCATTGGCGACCTCCCAGACTTCATGCTGGCATACTAGGGTCAATTCAAGGAGAATAACGAGAGTCAAATCACAGTTGACCTTTCCTACCATGATTGTGCAATACCTCGTACACTCTGCAAATTGTATCTCAAGATAATCTCAACAGATAGATGTCACCAGCACAGAGAGAAAGGTGGGGCATTCCGGACATCGGAATGGTTCCGAGCATGCTAGCACGGACCGACGGTAACTCCGGCGCTTAGGCGCCTCTTGATGGCGTAAGGTAAAGTAGCGACAACGCATTACAAGCAACTGCTGGCACTCAAGCTAGCTACTCACAATCATGTCCGGAGGCTGGAATACAATAGAGTCGGATGCGGTAGGTTTCGTGCACACACTTCCCGCCAGAAGTACTGACTAGGCAGGGCGTTTTCACGTATCTCATCGAGAAGCTCGGTGTTAAGGACGTACAGTTCGAAGAGCTCACAGCACTCGATAGCGATGAGATACAGAGTTTGGGCACCACCTATGGCGTAATCTTTCTCTTCAAATACCCAACTGGCGAGGCACCATCGGACAAACCCAAAGACGGCACCTACGATCATGACGCGGCGAACAACCTCTTCTTCGCGGCGCAGACGATACAGAATGCTTGCGGGACTCAGGCGATAATCTCACTCCTACTGAACAGGGAAGGCGACGTCAATATTGGCAAAGACTTGAAGGAGTTCAAGGAGTTTGCGGGCGAGTTCCCGCCAGAGGTGCGTTGAGCAAGGCAGGCAAGCGCTTACAAACAGAGTGATTAACATGTTGGATAAGCTGCGTGGAGAGACACTGTCGAACTCGGATCTCATTCGGGAAACACACAACTCGTTCGCGAGATCATCACCCTTTATCGACGAAACGCAGCGGACAGCCACCGAGGACGACGATGTATATCACTTCATCGCGTAAGCCCTCCCACCCTCTACCCCATAACATCTCCCAAATAGTCCTGCGCTCACACAATAACAAACAGCTACACGTCAATAAACTCCACCCTCTACGAACTCGACGGTCTCCAACCCGCGCCCATCTCCCACGGACCCTGCACACCCTCCGATTTCCACACAAAAATCATACCCGTCCTGCAGCGCCGCATCGCGCGCTACCCCGAGTCCGAAATCCGCTTCAACCTCATGGCATGCGTCAAAGACCTGCGCATCCGGGCGCGAGAAATTGGTGATGAGGATGGGTTGGAGCAGCAGGAGGATAAGAGGATGCAGTGGTTGTGGGAGAATTCGCTCAGGAGGCATAATTTTGTGGGGTTTGTCGGCGAGTTGTTGAAGGGGGTTGTCAAGGCCAAATTAGAGGCTGGGGGTGGGGCGTATGATAAGTGGGTTGAGGAGGCGAAGGGGCGGACGAAGAAGAGGAGGGAGGAGGCGAGGAAGCAGGGGATTGTTGAGGAGTGAGAGGGTCAGTGGGTGAGTGGATGTGGATGGGCTAGCTGGAGGTGATGGACCATGTGTCGGGCGAATTTCCTGCATTTAGAGTGCACGATCCGTGAGATGACGGGATACGATTTACGTATGCTGACGACGGCATTGCTTTGGTGGGAAAGATTTGGCAATCATTGATCACCGGCCGCTGAGATTGTGCTCTGGCTACATCAGATTCGTTACCTCTCGGAAGCCCAGGTGCATCAGTCAGCATCCTCCTTCAATCTCAAACAGTGATCAACATGCGTCAGATTCAAGACAGTCCAAGCACAATAGTCCTTTCAAATTGTGATGTGATATGACCACATTCACTTTGTTCAATTATTTACTATCTACATCTCCACAGTCTCATAGGTTGGATTCCATCCTATATATACTTGCTCAACAATCATTCACCCTGAGCCATCATCCCAAGAATTCAATATTCAAACCAAACCAAGCCACGCATACAAAACCCAATACTTCCAGGAACTCCACGCTCGCTAATTCGCAACAATGACTTGGAAACAAAAAGAGTGTCGTAATATCTCGTGTACGGTGTGCCACTGAGGCAAGGTGACAAAAGGGAATCGAAAAGAGAGTTCTATTGCTCGTGCTTGGCGCAGAACGGGGTTGAACTCTGGAAGATGGGTTCTGGAAGGCAGTTATCTGGGTCGTGGGACTTGGACGCGGGTGGAGGTGAAGGTATGCTCAGAATGTGCGGTTCGTCAACAAGAGGATTTTGGGTTGCTGGTGAGACAATAGCATCCTTCTCTAGGTCGTGTGTCTCTGCCAATTCGGCTGCGTGGACGGTTGATTCATCGACAGTCCTTGCGTCTTTGGGATCCTGTTGGTTCGCTTCAATTTGCTCGGCAACAGCATCATCCACAGATGCTTCCTCCACGTCTTCTACGCCAGCTTCAGCCTCCGAAGTTAATGCTGAAGATTGCACTTCGATGGAGCCCAACGTCTCCATACCAGAGTCCAGAATGATTGACGCTTCATGAGTGGCTGCACTAGTTTGGCGACCAACCTCTGCAGTGTAGACTTCTGTCACAGTGAGTGTGGAGAAAGAGGTCGCAGTAATGGTATCAACGACAGCAATTGGCGCAACAGTGTTCAGGAGAGCACCTTCCTTGAGCACATCGACTTGTGTTGAAGGCAGAAGTTGCTGTTTCCATGTAGTGTCCATGTTCATTGACAGAAATATCACCAGGCCGCTGAGCACCAGGATGATGAAGTTTCTCTGGTCTCCCAGCAGGACGAGGAAGTAATTCTTCAAAAGCGTGCTGAGCGGTATATCAGTTGCGCGAGATTGGCGAGACATCGATTGTCGTTCGGTCGACGATGGCGTTGGTTGCAACATCTGCTCAGTTTGGGCCTTGCTCTGTTTCTTCAAGGCGTCCTCCAAGGTGCGAAGTCGTTCAGCTATCGCATTCGATTCTGTCAAAGTTTGGGTTCCAAGCTCTACGCGAATAGCTTCCTTCGCCTCTACAATCTTCTCCTGCAATGCTTCTTCGAACCTTCGCCTTTCCGCTGCCTTCTCCTCTACACTTCGCTCCAATGCAGCAGCAACGGCTTCATAGCTCTTCTTCAGCTCGATTTCTTCTAGCCTCTTCTTTTGAGATGCTTCTTCCTCCAGTATTTTTTGCTTGGAGGTCGCTTCTTGGATTTGGTGCTGCAGTTCGATCGCGTACAGTTGCTTCCGCTTCTCTGCTTCTTGTTCTTCCTGTACGCGTCTTTCGAGCGTCTTCCGGAGTTCTTCGGGTATCCATGGCGAGATCTCGACATCGCATCGCTCCATGTCATTCCAGCATGCAGACCATGCTGCAGCCCGCATCAGCCCGTTCGCAGCGTAGATCTTGATGTCCCACTTTCTTGTGCCAGCGCCTACACCTTTCCCGGGCTTCTTTAGTTCGCGATGGCAGTCTGTGCACATGCAGGAATCATCAAGTGCGGTCTCTCCCCACTTATTGTCCTCTGTGAGTGTACCCCCGCTCATGCGACTTCCTCGTCCAGTCGCGTCATCAGTAGGACTCGCTATATCATCTTCATCTTCTCTATCTGTATCATCTTCTGGTGGCACAAAATGTCCACACTTGAGTAGTCGAGGCGTCTTCAGCTCTAAGTTTTCAAGGATTCGCTCCTCCAGCAGGTCGTACTCGTCTCTTGGATGTGGAATCAACAGTCCTCGCCGCATCAAAATGATATCCTGAAGCTTCTCTTCCAACAATTTATAGTTCTCTACCAGCCACTCCGGCATGATTCTAGCCATCAAATCGTGCGAGAAGGGTACCTGCATTGGCAATATGGTAACATGTAACAGGACCAATGGAGCTTGCTGCGGTGTAGCCGTTGGCATCGGGCTATGATGCTCCCTGATGCTATTCCTGCGCGACTCTGACCGTCTCGAAACTGGTGTCTCAGATCTCCCGCTCCTGCTCGGTGTAGCCAGTTTGTATGATCCCTTCATTCGCTCACGGGAAGCCTCGTAGGCTGGCAACGGCGGCGGGGAGGACATCTGCATTGCGCGCACAGACTCTGGATTCCGAAATCGTGGTCGCTCTTTCCGTGGCGTGTATCTTTCGTTGGATGCATGACTAGCTGGCGCAACGGGCTTCGAGGATATTGAGGACTCAGAAGGTATAGCGGATATGAAGCTGTAATGGGTCACACCAGATGATCGTCGGGGTTGCATGCTCGATTTGCGCGATGTATACGAGCTCCTGTATGGTGCCAGTTCTGGTTCATCTGAAAGTTCTTGTCCAAGCTCAATGCTTGGTATAACTTCGTCAGCCGTAGGAAGCGATAGCTCGGAATTGTATGACATATCGCCCTGGAATGCTTCCGAAGGCGACGCAAGTTGTTGATCTTCCGGATCTTCGTAGATAGCGAAAGGTGTAGCACCTGGAGCAGGTGAGTGATGGATTGAAGCCATGTTGAACGTATGTCGCCTGTGCGACGGTGATGTGCGGGTGTAATTCAGGGTCCAAGGCGGAGGTTTGAGGAGTTGCGAAGAAAAGTGGAATAATGGTTCAGGGATCTCGTCCGACTTGGACTCGGACGCAATCTAGTGAATGTTCAGGAGATGCGTTGGCGTTTGTTTACACCGCCGGATCATCGTATTTCCGGCGGTTGCAGAGGGTAACCGCAAGTGAGTAGCGGCGGGTACCTCCCCATATCTTCTAGCCACTTCAAACCAATTCAGACAAGCAATACTGTACCCCTGGCGCTAACATGGAATGGGGTCCAGAACTACTTCCGAGTGCGAGACTGTTTCTAGGGCCAGGCAATGAGTTGTGCGGCTTCGATAGGATATGGGTGTGGAGATGGAACGGTACAGCCTTGCAATCTAGCTCGGTAACGTTAAGCCATGAGCTCGCTGATCGCTTCAAGGCCGTCAATATATCATCGGGAGGAACGGAGACGACACGCAGGACTTGGTGTTTCTTTCGCATATTCTTGGACTCCGTGACACATCTACGATGAAGCTGGCGATCAAGCCATCATGCCCAGCACTTGGCTAAGAGCCTTCAGATGTCGCGGCTTCTACGATTGGGCGTTTCTTGAGACGCGAAGAACTAGATCTGGAGTCTCCAATAATGCCATCAACGGAATACAATCATATTCCTCACCCAAATGCAGCCTTAAAGGGAGATACACCTCTGGTCTGGATTGTCGACTCTAATCAAAGCTGCATCTTCTACGATCGAGGTGGCAGGCATCTAGTTTACAAATTCAGTGTACCAGAAGAGTGTCCTATACGACTTCGCCACTTCCAACCATATACTACTACGCAACGACCCGTTAAACATTTGGGATACTCAGCAAAGATATGCTCGCAGCTCTCAGCACCACCAAACACCATTCCACATCAGCTTTTCGACTTGGTGTATCGCCTTGCATCAGATTATGAACTTAACTGGCGAGCCAAAAGGCTCACCACTGAGCGGTACGCGTTACAACAACTTGCTAATGGTATCCTGAGCTGCTTCACCCTGAATTTCGCGATACAATGGTCCTGCCCGCTGGATAGACAGCACTGGGGTGGATTTAGTGCTCGAGTTAACGAACTTGTTCGCTGGCGTGCTTGGCCTTGCCCACCCGCAGTGCCCACAGTCGAATGGGGAGACATACACATTCTGTTTACCGACTGGATGGAGGAGGCAATGATGCTTATAATTGAGCATTTCGCCACTGCGGGTGAATTGGGATACGCCACTGTGGGTGAATGGAGGCCGCGTAATTGGCGTCCATCTACCCCTCAACATTACATTGTCACCTCGGTTCGGGAGATCCAGTACTTCAAGAAGACACGGGAAACGACATCATGTACACCCGTTATATCCTTCTTCAACGGGCGAGACCCTCCATCACCAACTGGCGTGCGCCGGATGTTGAATGCTATTCACGGACATGCGTACCCTCTGCGAACACGAATTCATGCCTTGCCTACTGAACTTCAAGAGATAATACTTGATTTTGCTTCCAATGGCAGCGAGATAGATCGTGCCTTCTATGGGACTGTACTAGGTGTTGGTACCCCTTTCAATTGGAACGAGGGGCTACTTCCCTTACGGTCATCCCGATCGACCCCGGACAGCAGCAAATTCGAACATCAAGTACTGATCGGGAAAACCTACCTTGACTTGTCATATCAAGCGGACAGTAATCACGACAGAACTAGATCAGTAGGCCCGTACAGCTAAAAAATTATGCTTAAGCTATTGCCATGTAGGGCATTATGACAAAAGATCTCTTGTTCCGATTTTGTCTAATATGAACATCAAACACTTCACCTCGGGTATGCTCACGTAGCATAACTCCACTCATCCCACTCAGGCTGCCAAACAACCGGCTCCAATTCACCCTCGACACTCAACACCTGTCCCAAGGCACACTCCGAGAAAGCACAGGGTGCTGATGCTCCAGATTGAGCTCATCATACCGCTGATCAATTACATTAAATTATCTTCACTCTTTGCTTGGTTTTTTCTAGGGTCTTTCTGTATTTCTGACGGTTAGATTGTATTGCCTGGAATCAAAAACTTGGTACGCTATAGGTGATGTCAATCTCTCGCTTCCCGAAATGTAATCAAATTTGGGGGTTGGACCGTACAAGGAAACCTCGAAACATGGTCGTGATACGCTTAGTACGCACAGTCAAGATTTCTAATGTCTGGAAAGGATATAAATACGTGGCAATTTACCTTTTACTTCAACACAAAGACACCACCACGAAGACAAAATCCAACGCAGCACATCTGCACCATCTTCACCATGGATCATCTACCACCTCGATACTCTGTGCATGCACCTCCATCCTCTGCGAGTCTTGTCCCAACGTCTGTGAGCGCACCCTCATCTTTTATGGATGGGTTTACATATTCTATGGGTACCACTTGCCACTTATACACCCCAAGAAGGGATCCAAAAACCCAGCTCCGCCGCTTCATCATCGAGATCATGGCCTTCACTTTCCGCGCCGACTTCTCTGCACTCAACCGAGCGCTCGGGCAAGCGACACTCTTCACATCTACCTGCATGTCCCCTCCCATTTCGATCCTTAGCCAGGACGAGAGAGACGAGTTGCTACGTCTAGCCCGCATCACCAAACACCTGTACCAAAATCGCCGCGGAACAAAATGGCTCACGACGAGCGAAAGCGACCGCAAAGCTGTCGCAGATGCTCTTGTCATACCCGCGCACTATCTTGACCTCGATACGGGTTGTGTCCTCGAAATCATCAGTGCCTACGCAGATCACCAGTGCGAAGCATCTCAACGCAAACATACGATAATTTCCCGAAACAAGCCTTACCTTCTGTGTCTATGGCGTCGCAGCACCTTCCTTGGCATATTCAACTTCCCAATACTGTTTTTTTGTGAACATTTGTACCTTCATGCCCGCATGATCAATATTACTGCCTCCAACGGAATGGTTAGGGTAGTGCTAGAAGATGCGATGAATGTGTTTCGGGAACAAGAGCTAGGTATAAATAAGGCTATATATCGAGTATACACGGAGACCTGTGTGGACGACGGATGGCCAACACATTTATTCTCATGGGACATGATGGAAAAGGCGCTGCTTTCCGAGGCGGAGAGGGATGCACTTAGTGATGCGCAATGGCGCAGGAGGTAGAAGAGAATGGATAGGGAAAGAGAGGTAGCGAAAAAAAGGTTTGAGAGCATTGGTCTGATTGAGTGATTGGTTACAACATACAAGGAGATCGCTCGAACAGAATAGGGCTGGGGGAGTGGGGGGAGACACTTACGGCGAGCAAGTTCATGAGCGGAGCGGGCGGATCAGCGCAGTTGGTTGATGTCCAAGAGGTGCAGGAACGTGCAAAGCTTCCGCGATAATATCTATGTCATGCGTGATACTAAATACGGCCGTTCTGTGCTTATCGCTTTAATGTAGCCTTCTTCAGAACTGCTCGATTGCCCTGCTAAAGAACCATCTTCTGAACTACATCAGCACAGCCGCTTGTATTCATGTTGCAGTCTTGTCAAGTGTCTCAAACAACGTGATAACCATCACCTACCTGAAACGTGCACAGTGTGAAGGGTACGTCCAAGTGAAGTAGATAGTTGATTGTTTTACCTTTGCGATTGCACTGTTGTAGTCTCTATCTTCCTTGGCCGGCCTCGACTATGTGAAACTCCATTTCGATATGTATCGAGAAGTCATGTTATCAAAACGCCTTGAAATGAACACTCTAATACCTCCCTGCTCCCATGCTTCACATAACCACTACATCCTACTCAGAGTCCTCCGTGTCACCAGATCCCGGAGGCTCACCAACGCGGAGAGCACCCAACAAGCTCTCCCTTGGTAAGGCGTTACGACCCTGTAAGCCCCGATTTGACGCACGTTTGTTGTCCTTCAATTGTAGCATACAGTGTACCAGTTTCTGAACATCGCCGTTGGGAGTGTCATCCTTTCCTTTGCTGTATTGTCCTAGTTCCGTGCCGGTGAAGGCCATCCACCAACTCCTCGGTATTTGTCACCCCCAGGAAGCAAAGAATGGGAGTATCCTTGGACGTGTCAGCATAGTTTGTGGATGCCGCTTACTACTAAATGCTTGTGCAGACAGCTCATGTAGCACCAAGGAGACTACAAAAACTTTACAGATTAATTTATTTGCAGTTTGAACGATTTAGAATTCTTAAGATTATTGAAGCTGGTCAACTTTGATGGTTCTGCGAACACCTCCAATAATACTCCTATTTTTGCCTTCATTGGGATGTCCGTATTTCGAGAAAGTTTCGTACAGTTCTAGGATGAATTAAGACTGATACTATCAGTATCAAACCTAGTACGGATCTACAACTCCGAGGACATACAATCGGATCCATCCTAGCCAGTAATTCTTCTTGGTTGCATGTTTGATATTTCGATGATGTGGTAGTAGAGCTTGACCGAAAAAAGTTCTTCTTGTCGATATTATTGCGTGAAGTCTGATTCTTATTGCGTGCTTTGGTACAGAATTAGGATTATTATTCGTGGTAGATCGGCTGCAAACGCGAATGGCATGGTATGCTCGGGCTGATGTTGAGATAGCAAGGGAATAATATAGCGGAGACGCTGAAGACAGAGATCAATAACAAAAACGTATCTTGAGTATGCAAGTATTCATGTGGTAAGACTTGCCTTTCTTAAATCTTCAAGACAAAATTCGAGGTGCTGTGGATGAAACATCACCGAAGATCAACACTCAGAACATTAGCAATGTCCGCTCCAGAGAACATATGTATAACATGTGCTTAAGATGAAACTCCGCATGCATTCTATTGTATTATAGTCCCACTATCATTCCAGCGTCTCCCCATGCAGTCCCGTCCGTGAAGCAACGCCCTAGAGGGACTATGCGCGCACAGCAACCTATATACCCTGAGGAAACTCAAGATTCAAGGATACCAAAGTATTGCAAGCTATTGACAACAGTGTATGGTATACCATGTAATCAGCTTCGACGAGTCGGGAGGGTAGTATGAGCGGGTCGTAGTTCGAATTCGATATGGAGCGACGACGTTCGTGCAGTCAATTGAAAAGAAGGCCTGAAGGTGTCCGATGTAGTAGTCTGTATTCTATGCTTAGTTGATCTAGACAGTAGCTTCCTACATGTGTTAAAGGGGAAGGAGTCTATGGTTTGGTCGTGGAGGATGGCTTCAACATAGCCAGATAACACTGCGTGTGCAGTGTTGTCATCGAGAGGTTCGTTGGGCAGTCTAGTGAACTGTGTCAATTTGGGCCGTAGAGGACAAGCCCCTGCCGTCTCAAATTCCTTACTTTTGTCTCGCTAGAACGCGGAGCACCAGCTTCGTAGGGCTGGCTTCCTTCTTCTGGGAAGGTAGCACTGACTTCGCTCTGATCGACTTTACGAATGGAGTGAGCGTCGGCTGCTTCTCTGGCGTGCAAGGCATGTTTGTCTCGTACTGCGTTCCGATCTTCGATAGTAACTGGGCCACCAATTGAGCAAGACCAGCGATCTGAGTGCTTTTGAGGTTGTCAGAGCGTATGCTCACTGCTCATCGCTTTGGGCACAATGTCCGACATCGCTCAACAATCGAGATTGAAGCAGCGTGGTCGATCAAAGGTGGAACAATGAGCGCAAGCTTTGCGCCCCTAATGGAGCTGCAAACCCAGCTACAGCGCCGCAGGCTCGGTGCGTCTTCATTTGTGTCTCCCGCCGACAGTCACCGCGTGGGTGACGCAGTGCTCTCGCTTCGTATCAGTCAACCAATGGTTGATAGGGGACTAGGATCGTCGTCGGCACTCTGCTGTGTCTATGTGTTGACAGCGATGCTATCTTTATCGCAGGCATTGATGGCTTCGTGGTGAGTTGCTGCTTCTGCCTAAGGTGAAAATATCGGTAAGCTATGTTGAGAGCATATAGGTGCTCTCCTCGCGATTGCGATGCTTCTGAGCTCCTGATCGCAGGTATGTCTACATGTGATTGCAGTAGATTGAGAGGAGAGCGGTGAGTTCGTAACCGATTAGTGTCGTCCCGTTCAGCGGGGGTGTCAAACCTCCTGCTCCTACAACCAGACTCCTGTCTCATACCCTATCACTTCAACTAGTTGCTGACTTCGCCATGTCTATACCCTAAGAATCCTTGAGGTTATTATCGTCATCATGATGCCCTATCTTGCTGGTCACAGCCGTATCGATGTCATATTTGGCAGCACAAATACGCAAACTGCCCCTTTCCCCACTTTCACGAACAGGATGCAGCACCTTACTGGCCACTCCTATACGGGTGCTGCAGTATTGGGCTGTATCAGCGGCAAGAGCGCCACACCTTGCAGTCACTGTACGGGCGAGTCGTTCGTAACTTGAAACTTTTCTGTCTTATCTTAAGGCGCATAGAGTACGAAGTCTCGTCAGTGAGCAGTTATTGGTGGCGTATGTAGCGGGACTAGAGAGTTGACTATCTATGTATAGGTTCAAGGGAAGCAGTATCGCGCAGCACCATTGAGTCGGCGTTCCACCGACTCTTTTGTCCAGAATCGTACCATGTCGAGGTGGGTTGGCGTAGTGCGTCACGGTTTTCCATAGGTACTTGCGTTGTAGATCTCTGTGAAGTCGTGCGCTAGAGACACAAAACTATGCTTTAGTAGGGCCGATCTTGTACCAGATATCGTCGGCTTGGGCATAAGAGCGGAATCATACTAGCGGTGTAGCTTTCTTGCAATGATACCGAGTGTCGTGGGCATGTCAGTTGTTGAGGAAGCCAACCATGAAGCTATTCGCAAGTATCTCCCAATAATCGAAAGGGACCTGAAACCGTCAACTCGTATCTCGAATTAGTCGGCCAATTATTGATTCCATGTTGTGTGGCGGCTTTCCCCGATCATACGAGATGTATCTTTAGGTTTGTAAGCTTCAAGTCATGACCCTAATCGACGATCTTTACGACACCATTGGATATTGCCCACACGGACAAAGAGCGAGAGATCGACAAACACTATGTTACAGATGCGCGGGACGTTGCGAAGAACGGTGACTTGGGGTTGTTCAACGACGAAGATCTATGTATATCTCTTGTAACCATGCTATGCCACAGTACAGGCCACGCTGTCACAGCCACAATTTTATCTTTCATGCACAGATTACCGAAGGGGCGCGATGGTCAGCCACGAGCGGTCCGTTCCCCTGGTAAGATCCACGGTTCGCAATACTTGGAATGCCGCCAGTAGGAGGATTCTCCGAACGGTTATACTGCAAATACGGAACATTCCTGTACGAGGCCACTAGGGCGGAAAAAAACCCTCGGAAAAGCTTCGACGGTAGTGAGTGAGAAAATAGAAAAGTCCAAACTCGGGGCGCGCGATCGGGGTAGTTGCACGCGCTGGAGCGAATCAGAATGCGTAAATACCGGAGCGCGATTATGCGAGCCGAGGGAGATACTGAGAAACTTGCGACCTAGAGCATCAAGGTACGTGCCAAGTCTGACGGTCCAACGCTACAGAACTATAGCTCAGGCCAAGTCGATGTTGTATCGTCCCAAAAACTTGCATAACAAAGGGTCAAAGATAGGGAGGCGATGGTTCAGAAATTTAACCCTCCACATCACGAAACCATCTCTTAGACAGAATTGTCATCGAATCAACTCGACCGGAAAGTTAATCACGATGAGTAATCGGCCCAAAGTAGCGAGCGAGCGGAACAGATACACCGAAACGCCGGGCAGCGCGGAAAGTCCTACTCCGGCCATACTCCGATTCCGTAGATAGCCTCACCGGTGTGGCAACTCCTACAGTCTCCAAGCCCTTCAAGCGTGACACGCCCAAACGGACTAAGAAAACAGGCCATCGACAGCGGAGCCCACTCACGTGCCGTCCACCCATCATTTTCCAACGCAGCGCCCGGAGCGGAGCCCTACGGAGGAGTTGGTACCGCTGATCTTTCGGCGCGCACGAGAAATGGGTGGGCACGGCGGAAATTGGGTAAGTGGGTCTCCCCTTCCCTCCCGACCTTCTTCTTTGGAAAGTTCGGTCGCATGGACGGGCTGGTGGCACGCCGCGCGAGATGGGAGGAGTGCGCTCGCTTGCCCTTGCAAGGTTTTGGAGCGAACTAAGAATGCGGCTAAGCCGGGAGCCAGGCGAGTTAAGGGTGACGGGTCCCGTCAGTCGGTTCAAGGGACGAAGCTTAAGGGAATCTCATGGGATTTTGAACAACCGAGTTGCCGAGACACTTGTTACTGAGGATCTTGGGAGATTTTATTGTGGACATGTAGAATATGTGTGGCTGAGAATGAGATGGAGAGTTCTTCGGGGAGCTTACCAAACTTTTGTCCCACAGTGCATGGGATGGACTTATGTGAGAAATGTCACCATGTAGATGCGCTGTTAGAGAGCAAGAAACACCAACACCCAACATCCTCATGCAGTCAATTCATCCATCCATCCCCTTAACAGCCCGCGCGCGCCTCGCTCCTCCAAACAGCCTACCAGTCTGCCCCCTAGTCAACCTTAAGCCACAACCTTCACCGGTCCCAAAGCGCTATCGAAAACCAAAACCGCAACCGCATTGTGGCTGTGTCACTACCTACAGCATCAGCCCGGCTGCCCGCCTTGTCTCGCGAAAACACCCCAAACTGGGACAATGGCACGAAATGGCTACCCTAGGTGAGTTAATAAGCACATGACTACGCGCAGATCATCAAAAAAGTCCAACAATCCTCATCCTGCGGCGGCTGGTGGGAGAGAGCATGACATTCAAGCAAGTCGTGCGACCGAGCGAGTGACATGCGATTGCGCGCGCGCGTGTCGCGTGTAGGTATCAAGTACAGTACAGCACAGTAGAACCCGTAGGTACAGTACCTCTGTATCTATGAAACAAACCCACTTCTCCGATGAATACTTCCACAACAACAATTCACCACCGCATTTTCACATTGTTAGGTACATGCCATCTCCACAACAGCCGCGTTGATGCACTCACACTGCCATCTTCTTTTCATCGGTTTTCAGTCCGAACTCCGAAAAAGTACAAAGAAAGAAAAGCCAAGAAAAAAAGGTACGTGGCTACCTATGGATCCGTTCCAGTATTGAATTTGTACGTAAACCATTGCGGCGGGAAAAATAGAGCCGAGCGGATGGGATCTCGGGCCATGTGGGGTTTGCTAGCACTTCATTGGCCCTGCTGCCGTTCCGTTGGCGTAAAGTAAATTATTTTAGGAAACAAGAAAGAAAGTCGTTCGTTCGTCCTTTGTTTCTGTGCGGCTGCGCTTTCCTTTCCATCGAAGAAGCAAACGCGACAGGGTAAGCCTTGCGAAGAAGAAGTGTGTTAGGTTGGGGCTTGTCTGTGCCACTAGGTAAGACCATGCGGAGACTAGTTGGGATTGGATCAAGAAGGAACCTTAATTCTTCTGTGCATTGGGCTTTCGCTCTCGTTGGTGCCTACAGTAGGTAGGGGTATCTAGGGTATGCTTGCTGTCTACCTAGGCTATCTTTACTGTATGCAACGGTAGGGTGCTGAATGATGAAGTATCCCACCCACAACATGCTGCAATGCACCACGTGCTGCTGACATTTTTCCTTCCCATGTACATGTCCGAGAGAGGTAATCAACTCGCCGAAAAGCCCGACATAGCCTCTTTTCTTGATCCCTTTTCGCCCATGCAACCAAATCATGGTAAAACCTGAATAAGCAGGAGAAAAATCGTTGCCCAGCGCCTGACAATGCAATCGTGAAAAAAGGTGTGTGTCGTAGCGCGTGCAAGCGCCTCATTAGGCAGCCACGGCTGTGCCCCAAAACTCGGGGTGTCATGCCATGCGTTTTTGCAACTCGGTTCCGGCTGTGCCTTACATAATAGGTGATGATATGCATCAGACGTCGTCTTCCTTCGGTTATTGCGCCGAGGCGCAGGGCGCAGCCAAACTTTGATGTGGCTTACATGCCGCAGCCCTTGAAATCTCGCCAGTCGGCGGCCCTGATAGGCCCCACGGAACAAAGACTGTTGATCGAAACTCAATCGATCAAAACGGTCGACAATTCTGATACTGTGGAGATAGCAACAGCCGTGCAGGCGTTGAGTCGCGAGGTCCCCATCTGATCGGTGTGATGCCCCTGACGCTGCCCGTTTGTCACTGCCGATCTCAGGCGTGACTGTACTGCGATGGAACGAAAGGCGTTCCGGGTGTCGCTTGTTGTTGATTTGTGCTGCTTCCGGGACCGGGCGTCGCGCTGGGGTGAGGAGGCTGAGAAGCAATCACTCTAGTGTTGTTCATGTTCCTGGAAGGTTCGTTCAGCGCGCGTTCGTTTACGTCCAGATAGGTGTAGCCACGAACCCGCCGGGATAACCCGTAGGCATTCCAAAGCCGAATGCATGTTCTTGTGGTGCCGAGTATGGCGGCAGCACAGCTGCAGGTGACCCTAGCGGAGACGCATAATTACTTGATATACTCGACGACGCATAACTATTCGTGCTGTACGCATCGACGGGCGCAGATCGTGGGACTTCAAGGTACGGTGAGGTTGGCGTCGAAGACATTCCGGGAGGTAAGAATGTAAGCGGTGATGGGGCGAATGCGGGACTCAGGCTTTGGCCATAGCTGTACTGCGCAATCTGGTTCTCAAGGTCCAGGTTGATACTCTCTAACGCGTATGCGGGTTGTTGGATCGAGGAGACGTTCGCCATCTGTTGTCGTGCCCACTCTCGCCGTGTCTTGTAAGTCGATGCCATGTCAATTGGGAACTGCACCAAGTAGGACATGGTCTGTATCCTCGAGTCGTATCGCGTATCTGAGTATCCTTGAACAAGCTGTACGATCTCCTCAAGTGGACGAAGGGACAAATCTGCTACAAAAACGGATGCCACGTCAGGGAACATGGGCTCTAAGGCGAGTGCGGCGGCGTAGAAATGTGCCAACACGACGAGGACGTTGACATCGCCACTTTTGGCAGCCAGCAGCGAGATGGGTACCCAGAAAAGCCATTTTCGAAGGGCGTACAGCTGGTTAAACTGTTCTTTAGGGGTTTGTGGCTGGTTAGAGGCTCTGAGACGATCGAGATAGCCTTTCAGCTGGTCTACCCATTTTGTTTCCTGGTCATTTCGGCTCAAGTACGGTTGTAATCGCTGCAAAGAGGCGTGGATATCTGACAAGGTGTTCAAATGCTCTCTTCGTGCTTCTTGGGTCATTGGCGTGCTGATCGGGTTCATGAAATGTCGATTAGGCATAGGAGTGTGCTCGGCAATGTAGTCGGCGAACAACGACTCATGCCTCCACGGCTGCATAGACTGAATAACCTGATCTACAATTAGCCGTTGAAGTTGCACGATCACCCTAAGTACTTACCGTCTTCGTGCCAGTAACCAAAGAAGCCCAGCCTCGCCTAAGTAGTCTCTGTTAGTCTTAGTTGTCTCAAATATTAGGGGCTTTACTTACCAGTCGGTAGCCTGCCAGGCTAGGAGAAGAGACGACGCAAGGACAGCGTCCGAGTTCAGCTTGGTGAAGTTCGTGATACCATCGTGTAGCCCTTTCAGAGCAATGCTTGCGTGATGAAACGCGAGATTTCGAGTTTCACTCGACTGAGAAATCCACGCCAGATGCGACGCGGAGAACGCGAGAATAGAGTGCATCACAAAGGGGTGCGATGCGGCGATGCTCAAGAATCTACAGAGTGTTAGAGTTGCTTGTGGGCGCAGTTGCAGGGCGTCTATGGGCTCACTTGGGCATCATATCGGTCCAAAGTGTTGACTTTGCCGTCCTATTCCTGAACATCTCATTTGAGATGGAGGAGAGGTGGTGGATCAGGCGCAGGTCAGTCTTTCCTAAAGCGCGCCATTGAGGCTGCGGATATACTCGAAGCTCGGGAAAGGGAAACTCTCCCGTCTGTCTCCAGATCTCGACAGTGGCCTCGATCTCCGGCGTCCACAGCAGGTTCGGCTGCTGGGGAGACTGAGGAGACTCGGGCATCATGGCAGTGGGGCTGTCCATGTAGTCGCAGCGGACTTGATGTTTAGTACAATTACGGCTGGCTTGACGTTAACATTCTGGGCGTAGATAGTTCACGATAGTGCTTACCATTGCGGGAATGTCTCATCACAGCGAATATGCCTCCTCTTGCACGTTTTGCATCCCTTTCGGGACTTGGTATGGCTGCGCCTGGAAGGGCCTCCACCTGGTCCAGCCATTTGGAAAGATGGCAATGATAGTTTTGCTTAGCGAAAGTGGGAAATGAACAGGACAGCGTCCTTTGTGGGCCAAGCGTTGGGGCGGAGGAGTAGTCGTAGTCAGTGTTCTCTCGTGGGTGCTATGCCAGATGAACAGGAAGGTTGGGTAGGCGAGGGGCTGTGTAAATGCGGGCCGGGAGGAGTGGTAGGCGGTTGATCAAGCGAGGGTAATGGGGTCGAAACCGGTGACTAAAGCGGGCGGAGTGGTGATTTGGAGGCTGGCGATGGACGTTTGGTGATATATAGTGCAGGATGCAGATGGGATGAGCTTAGATAGATACTAGGGCTGAGAGATATTGACGCAGAGCCAGCACGTCTCCGGCGGAGAGGCAACGAGGGTACGACAGGACAAGGTAACAGCGGATATGGTCAAGACTGTCCGCAACATGCCCCCTGCAGATTGACCATGCAGGATGCGGACAAGGCTATGCGACTAGAGGCTCGACAGGCTGAAGAGGAACATGGGCGGCATGCGAGCAAACGCGCAGGGTGACTTGTGCCCGGGTCCCAAGACGACAGACGTCAAGAACGGGGCCAACCACGGTTAGCAGAGAATAGCGTCCACACAAATAGCAGTGACGCCACGAGCGGCGGAAAGGGAGAATTGGGTGGCAGCCGGTAGACGGCGAGAGAGGCTAGCAGGGAGGGTCAGAGAAGCTTGCGGGAGCTACAGCGATGGAGTGATTGAATCCCAGATGGGACCGGCTGGTTTGTCTGCTCGTATGACATAGCCCCCGGTGTAACTCCCGTGGGGAGGATCAAGCTTCTATCCAGGGCCGTGGACCCTCGGTCGTCACGTCAAGTCGACAAGAGGCCCCTGACCCAGCCAGCAGCAGAGGCGGTCCCGTCGGTGAAAGGACGAGGCATCTGAAGCGGCATGGGAGGGGAGTAGAGACCCCTGCACAATGAAGCAACCCTGGGCTTGGGGCGCGCTGCGAACTGTCTGTGTGAGCTCTTGCGCGCCGGCGGGCCCTGGGCGAAGATGCGGATGAGGATGGCGCTTGGTAGACCTTGTCTGGTGGCCCCCCTGTCCGTCCGCATGGAAACGGAGACGTTTGGGCGTGCAGGGGGAGGGTGCATGAGCCGCTCCAGCTGGCTCAGAAGAGCGCAAGAGGCGTAAAACGGCCATTCAGGTCCGAGGCCGAGGTGAACCGCCAACAAGAGGGCGGGCCGTGCGGTGGAGGCGATCGACCAGTGGCATGCGAGAGGCAGCCAAGCTGGCCGTGCTGTTCGCGGTCAGAGTTCAACGCCGCGTACAAGACCCATTGTGAGCACAGGTGAGTCAGCTCCGGAGCGCGCGCTGGGCTGAGAGAGAGTGTGATGGCGATGTCGCTGTAACGAGCGAGTCGCCCATGGCAGCCAGGGCTCGCTGGCCGGCGGTGCACGTAGAGTAGCAGTTCTATTCACCCTGATGAAGCCGACCGCGAGGCGGGCAAATCACAGACGGGCTGCTGATGCGAGGCACCAGAGAGTCGCTAAACACTGGCGGAACGCCGGGGCCTTCAATTTCTGCCGGCCAAAAATAGCTCTTTGTGCGTGCGCCTTGGCTCTGGCTACACCTCGTCTGAACTGTCACCAGATCATACACAGACAAGAAGCTTTCTCCAGCTCACTAACCTCGCTCGCTGACCATGGTGGCCGCGCTCGGCGGGCGCGCTCTATTCACAGCATCACAGCAGTCAGGTCCATCGATACTACGCTGGCCCATACCGCCACTTCCCTTCACCGTACTATGGTACTACACCCAGGCTACACCCAGGTAGGGATTGCGTGCCGAGGCATTATCCCACAGTGGGTTATGCGTCCTCCACTCCGCTCCCACTTCTCTACGCTAGAGTCTCCTGCTACTACGCTACCTACGCTACGCGAGGAACACAAAATCATGGCAAATCATGGCAGCTGGCAGCACTGGATGGCGCTGCGCTGGGTAAAGCCAACTCAACCCAAGCCAACCTCCCCCGCGTCTGACTTGTCCTGTTGTCTTTTGGCAATACTCGGCCATGCAGCGGAAATTGCAACCTGGCTTACGCGAGCCCGCTGCGGCGGCCTGACACCACAGCGCTTTGTTCCTACAGCTTCTGTGGCACACTGTGCACGTTGCAGGCTCGTCGCCAAATCCAATATACCACGGCGCCGGACCCGGCTGCCGCTGCAAGGCTGCCGATGACGTCCCATGTGCTGTCCTGCGCTGCGAGCTGCTGGGTGGAGACTAGACAGACCAAAAAGCAGCAGCCATCACGAGGTACGAGGGCTAAGAAAGGAAACAAAACGGCTGCCGTTGGCGAACGCAGCCAATCCCGCGCCTGGGGACCGAGGCAATAGTCTCGAGATGACATCGCGCTGCGCGAAAGCAGGTTCACGCGACGGTGGGATATGTATTCCATGGTCTAGTCCGGGTGAGCGTGACAGGTGAGGTTGGCTTTGGACCGATCCCAGAGGCTATTCTTAGAGATAAACTCTTTTAAGCTTGAAGCGTGCGGCCGGCATCTGTCTAGGGTGACCCATGCCCTCTCTGGGGTTCTGCAGGCCAGGGTATCGATAGAAACACCGCCATTCATTCGACTGACTGTCTTCGATCGTGCACCCGTCCTAGCTAGCAGCTTCGGTAATACACAGTAGGTAAGACACATGGTCGCGGCCATTTCGAACAGCCTCGCTCTATATTGTACAGTTGTATATACTATTACTATCCATCCAAATTCGATAGTCGGCCAGCCGCGACCCTGACTCGAAGCCACCACATCGCATCGAGCACGCATCCAAGCCAAGCCGGCAGCAGGATGTGATGTGAAAGTGCGCTCAATAAACTACATGTACATTGATCCATCTACCTGCAAGCCACAAGTTGTTATTCTTGCACTTGCACCCCGTCCCTTCCAACCCAACCTAGACTAACCACCTACCTACCCTGAAGAACGAACGAGCCCCCATCCTCCTCCTCCACCCGTTGGCAGACGAGACTTAAAAATAGTCTCACTATGTACTCAACTAAGTGAGCTTCTGTACACCTTCCACCTACCGGCAAGCGCAAGTGGCAGCGGACAGGTTCCGCACAGTGCGAGCGTAGCTCGCGACACAATAAAACACATGTCCTCTTCCGATGCGATGCCACGGGCCATCCCATCCACATCCATCGCGTGTCAGTGCGACTTGACTCTCCCCCCGCGATCGTCTGAAACATTTCAGCAGCGACCACATGAGTCGAATATAGAAACACGTTTTCGACTACCAATTGCCTATTCGGCCCGGGGGTTTTCTCTATTGGTATCCACCACCGACACACGTCCTATGTCACGGAACTCCAGTCTGGATGAGATTAGATACTGGAAGGATGTTGCTGAGTAACTCGTATATGCTTGCATCGTTAATGTTGCGCTGCAGACTCCTTCCTTCCTTCAACACAAGCAAGTTGATTGCAACACCTTAAAGTTGAGCTGATGTCGAGGTCGAATCAGGTTCCTGGTCAACGGTAGTAGACGACGACCACAGATGTATTAATAGCCGCTCGCGTGGTCTCAGACAAGGATTCAGTGCTGCATTGAACCGCAAATGACGATGACCTACCTAGCATGGGGGTGACTTGGATTGGACTGACTGCCCATTTTGCCAAAATCAACATGGGGGCTTGCGAAGGCGTGATAGGAAACGACTGAATATCAAGTCCACTACTATGTGAGGGACGTGTGCTGGGCTATCTACTGCTATGGAGATTCGCTGCGCGGCAACAAACAAAAGATAACGCCCAGAAATGTTGCAAAAAAGGTGACCAAAAGGGATATCTCCCCGCTACGTCTCCCCGCTTTATGTAAAGTGGTCAAAGTCGCTCGATGTCGCTGAATGTCTATAGATGCCGTGAACCTCCATTGTTGTCTCGTAAATGCTCATTGGTTTGCTCCGCCTTCACCTATGTGCACATTGCTTCCCGCCCGAGGATTCATAACCCATTTTGGTATCCATCTCTTCCTCTACCCGTCCATCCGTGATCCAACGCCTGCAGCTACGTAGAATGAAAAAGAAAACTAAGTTTAGAAGCTGTAGAGCTTATGAAGATTGGATTGTTGCTCCGCGGGAAGAGCTCCTAAAAACCCATCGAAGTCGGAAATCATGCCCTTGTATTGTTGAATGACCTGGGTATCAAGTTAGACTCGCCAAGACGAGGTCGAATGAGAAGACTTGCCTTTTGAAATGTTTGAGCAAATGGTTGTCCCAAGGGGCTTTCAACGATCTTGCTGTTCGCTTGTGCCATCTCATTGAAAAACTCGAGAAGAGATTGCTCCATAGCGCCAGGATTAGCCAGCATAATCTGCATGAAACCCGTCAGGGCGTGCAGCTTCTCGTCTAACCACGTAACCTTCTTAATCGCACGAAGGAATGCAGGAGCGATTTGAGCGAGGTGCACAGAAAGATACTGTGCACAACCCAGCCCCAACCTCCCAAGAGCGATTGCTGCGTTCTCGTTCAACGATTCCGGTACCTTCTCGTCGAATAAAATTGAGCCCAATTTCTCTAGAAGCCTCTCCGCGTAGGGTTGCATGGCCTCCTTCTGCCTCATCGAGATTTCTCCAACGGACCAGCAGGCATTGTTAATGACTGAGTATCCGGTTTCGCCATCGAGATTAATCTGCCTGACTTCGAGCTGGGCGATAAGAATCTCCAAGATCGTCGGCAGACAGGGCTGCAATTGCCCATAGACATAGATGGCGCAATCTCCAAGAAGTGCGTAGGCGGACTGTCTTACCTCATTATTGGTGTCTCTCATGCAGACAGCCAGCAGTTGAAAGAAACTTGGCGTTCCTGCAACTAACTGAGCGCTATCTCCCTCAGGCAGGGCTTGGACAATGGCGCTAAGCAGATCCAGACTTGTCACCAGGAAGTCCTTGTCTGGCGCTTCGAAACCTGGATTCTCAACCGCGAACACACCGTCCTCTAGGTTGCGGTGGATGATCTTGACACAACGTGCAAATATCCCGCCCGCATACTGCGAGAACATGCGGCCTAGTGCTGTGGTCACGTACGAAAGACACTCAAGCAGAGGGAACATCTCGCGCGACTGATCTGAGACTTTGTTCCACCGCTGTAGCAGAGCCGGCATCAGTATGCTAACAAGATCTTCCCGCGCCAGTGCGGGACCAACGTGCTCGGCCAAGGTTTGGACACAGTCGTATAGGATAAACATGTTCCGGTCCTTATACATGGCAAAGCATTGAACGAACTGATGAACAATGGCTCCACAGTACCCTGTGAGTTCAGTATTTGCCTTTTCTTCAAGGTTGGCGAAAGCGGATGCTGCAGCCTCCTGGACCTTCTTGTTCGGGTCGAGCATCTTCTTAAGAATCCCATCCATGACAGGCTCGAAGAATTGCCGCTTTCCGGCTGTATCAAGGTGAGCCGCCCATCCTGAGTATCGGCCTAGAGTCCAACATGTGATTGTTCGAACAACGGGTTTGGGATCTTGTAATAGCGTAATCAGGTAGGGAGTAAGCTTGTGCAAGTGGGGCTCGACAACCTCCATACATCCGTCCGCTATAGCACCAAGAGCAAGAACAGCTGATTCTCTGTGCGGCCATTCGGGGTGATCGAGGTTGTTGTTTAAGTAAGAGAGTGTCGCTTGGAAAACGCCTTCATGGAAAACGGAAGCGAGGACGTCGAGTGCCGCGGCTGAGCACTTTCGGAGATTCCACTGCTGTTCTGGATCCTCGCCGAACTCATCATCATCATCATCGAACTCGTCGATCTCGCCTTCACTAAGATCGTCGTCGATGCTGTTAGCAGAGGACCCTGGGGCCCCGTTGACGTTGTTGGCATCTTCACCATTCGCGCCTGTAGTCAACCTTCCTGCCTTGCTAGAAGCAAATGTGGGTTTGATGTCCTGTTCCCGATCCTCGACCTGATAATCTTCCTCTTCTCCTTCGAGGCGAACAATTTCGTCCTCACTGTAGACCATGCTTGACAAAAGAACAGGTACAATCTTCGGCAAGTATGGCCCGAGGTGCTGGCGCATCTTTTCGTCTTCGCCAACACACAACCAAAACTCTGCGGCGTCCAAAGCCAGTTCTGCGTTGTCGTCATTGCGCTGCTGCGTGACCATATAATCGACCAGACCTTCCATATGTGGTACAATCTTTTGGGGTGCAATGTCTGCAATGTGGACGAATGCGCGACAAACGTGTTTTCGAACGTCCTCGCTGGGGTCGCTAGCCAATTGGAAAAGTTGTTGCAGTAGCGCATCGATATTTGAGATGACGGCTTCGGGGTTCTCTGGGACAAAGATGTTGATGCTGGCTAAAGCATCGGCGCGTACGCGGGCCTGAGGACTCGTCGTGAGTTCCAAGAGTTTTGGGAATATGAAGTTCAGGGGTTTTTGTCCCTGGTATTGCTTGTCAAGGGCCCTACGGTTGTCTTCGCAGATCTTCAGTAAGGCGCTCATGCCGCCCTCTTGGGCCTGTGTTGAGACACTACCGTTGGCATTGCTGACCATGTTGATCAGCTCTGACAGAATTTGGGGCCACCCCATGATGCCTCCCTGCCGTACGATTTCAGTAATGACGTTTCCTGCGTAACCTCGTATTTGAGAACTCGGGTCTTGTAGTCCAACCAGAATTATGGACCGTATATAGTCTTTTGTGGATTCCGGCATGTCCTTGTAGGCGGTTTTGACATCGTTCTTGAGCATGACGGCGGCAGCAGCGCGGGCCTGGAAGTATCCACCAGCGTCCATGTTCACGGCGGGCGGCGGCTGGCTGTTCGAGAAGACGTAGGCAAGATATTTGTCGATATCAGGCGAGTCCTTGGCCGATTTGAGCATCTGCAAAGCAGCTAGGGTCAGCACTGGACGAATTGAAGCACCTCACAAGAGGGGCTAACTGACGATGCCGGCGTTATTGCGCGCATTCTGATCATGGCCACTCAGCGAGTCCCTCAGGCACTGTGTGAGCTGCCGCAAGGGCTCCTCGTCGGGTTGCCACGCCATGGTGGAGTGCGGGTTGCGCTGCAGTGCGGGGGAATGTGCAAAGCTGCCTCAACCAGCAACCTGTAGCAAGTGGCGTGTAGGAAATGGGAACGCGCTGCGGAGGCGGAGCAGGCGAGAAAGGCGAGGGAAGGAGTAGACCGTGGCGGCTTAAGCTGGTTCTGCTGGTGCGCTGCATGGTTAGCTGTGGCTCTGCGCACTGGTAAAGCAACGCAGCGCATTGAAGAGGGGCGGGCAACGTACCAGCTCGCTAGACGGGGCGTGTTACAAGTCCACACCCATTTTCTCAAGTCTGACGGGTGTTTGGGCGTATGGAAATTTTACGTGCGCTGCACTGCAGGTTTGCTACTAAAAGGCGACGTGGGGCCGGTTGCGTGCAGCTGGCCCTGGAGCTAGAGGTGCGCCTTGAGCAGCACAATGCGAAGGCGGGGATGCGGTGGAACGAGGGCAACGACGACCTGAGCAGCGCTTTTCGCGGGCGGGCTTTGAGGCGAAGTACGAAGGCAAAAGAGGAGGGGCTCCAGGCTTGGTGGACGTGGGCGTAGAATTGTGAAGTGGGCCCGCCTCCCACTTCGGCTAGGAGCAGCGACGACGAGGTGACTTACGAAACGCCTCTAAGACATCTCAAGCTCCTCCAGACACGCCTGCAGCCTCGACAAACAAACAGTGTGGGTATGACACATTTGACAAGGTGTGGCGCGACTACCCTTATTTTCGTTGCACTACACTGAACAGTACACTGTGCCCTTCTTACTCTAGACGAATGTCGTCATGAACGACTCGTCGCCTCATTGCCCGACTTCAAATCTTGTTCTCCCGCCGTAGTCTCTGCTTTCAAATACATCCATGCACACGAAGCCGGTTCTACTTCTCTCTGAGACAGTTGCTTGAATTCATCACAGTGCTCCTTTCCGCTATTGGTACATAGACCAGAAGCTGGTGCTATTTATACTCCTCCCATCGAGAGGACGATATGCGAACGCTATCATCACCGCGTCCTACTACCGGCTTCGCGAAATGGTTGTTAATGTGTCTCAAGTTGTAGACTCTAAAATGACAACAGTACTTCACTTTGGCACAGCACTCGCTCGATCGAGAAGGCGCTCTCCGGTCATCAATTACCTCCTTATGCAACGCGAGTCAACTACGCAAGCCCACCTAACAACATAGAGGATTTTGATCACCTATCAGTCTCCTGGAGTGGAGGAACGCTCGCGGGCGATATTGATCAAGGGTACTAAAACCAGCATCCAGCCCCATACCACTGATCGATAACAAATGGTGAGAGACTAGCAAATTCTTTCCCATATTCAGCTAAGACGCACTCAATTATGTCTTGCGTTACTGTTTGTGGCGCCTTGACTGTGATTAGACTTCGTGGGAGGCATCCGTACCTGCTCGAACCACACGTACATTAGGACCTTACAAACTGGGACGTCCTTCTCACTGACCCTGTCGACCATGTCCATGACCGGCTGTAGACTGTGTCTATCCTATGGTCCTAGATAGCTCGAAGTGCACAACGCGGTGCATAGTCGAGCCAGCGCTTGAGCCAGAATTGGTACATCAAATACTCCTGAACTCAATGCCGGGTGTCACATCAAAAAGGATCACTCTTCCGTATTGAGATGAATCGGCTACAAAACGGTTCGAGAACGAAGAAACGATAGCTATCTGTCAACCTACGTACCACGTATCACGAGGGCTTTATGTGCTGCTACTGCCCAATACAAAGAGCATGCTATGAAAGAGGAAGTAAATAAAGCGGAAGTATGTGAAGCTGTGCTCGCTTCATCGCAGCTGTGATGTGCTAGACATGAGCACGGCTTGCTGTACTCATTGTAAGTGGACCGAAGGAGTCGGCGGAGCCTCAAGGACTCGGACTTTGCGCTTCGAAGCCCCTATTCTGCAAGCAACGTGCTACAAGTCGATTTACGTGTCGAACGAGCTTCAAAGACCCACTCGCTCGCCAGCGGATCACTCATGACAGTGTTGGCGCTAGGTCGTACACGGTACGGCACTGACGGGCGAGAAGAGCTGCGGGAATCATGAGAAGATACCTGTCTTGCAGAATGTTGGTCCGATTTCGCGCTTCGTAGAAGTCCCGACGTCGCTCAGTTCCTCCCAAGCTTTCTAAGCATACGACGCGACACAAAAGAGAGGCTCGGAATACAAGAGCATAGTTATAATCGGTCAAACGCTACTGTGCTGAATGTCATCTATCCTTGCGATGAACCAATAAAGTTAGCGCTTCTGCTTGAGAGGCTTTTTGCTTACCGCTCATCTTGCGGATGACCGATATTAGATGTTACACCACCCAAACAATTCGTGGTATCTTCAATACAAACGCACGATCTCCCATCACGTCACTCAAAAGACACTTCTTCTCACGCCTTTACTCTAATAAGAAGTTTTCATTTTCTCCTAGTCGCGACTACTGTGAAGAGTAGAGGGAAGCGGCTATCCAGTCCTTGAGAGCCATCCAACATCTAGTCCTACAACATCATCCACCCCACATGATGTATGTGTGCTGTATTGGGATTTTCATTAAATCGGCTCTGTGCATACACAGCAAGTATCGAACCGTTGCGACAACGGAGAAAGTCAATGACAGCTAGGTCGGGCGACCAGTCGACCGATAACGTCGTTCAGGGCCGAACTCCAACGCTTCCCAGTCATGTAGGGACTCGCACATCATAATGAAGAGCATCCCCTTTGCTTTCTTTCTCAGACAGCAGTTATACTGGAAAGTGATTTGCTAATCATGACTTTGTACGCGAGCGGGCTAGCATGAGCTTTGTGTGCTTCGCACATGTGTGGCTCACACTAGAACAAGTGGGCTTCCAAGACAAACTCGCATGCTATTCCAGCCCCATCTTTTATTCTCAGAATCCACCAACACGAGGTCAAATTCGTCGCTACCTGGGCATATAAACTACTCTACTTGAGTTCACAGCACCAAAAAGGCTAAATACGATTTTCCGTGACGGAAGTTCACTTGAACCTGGCCCATCTTGCTTGACTGTATGGCAAAACAGTTACAAAGCCTTCGATAACGTGCTTCAAGCAAATATCTTCGTGGTTTTGATATTGATACGATGCTTGACGTCACTGGCTGACGGGTAGGGCTGGGCAGCCATGGTGTCGCAAGGCCGATCTATGCTTCGCAGGGCTGAGATCTTCGTCCACATGTGCACATTGATAGTGTCTAGGAACCAGGAACTAACGACTCTATCCTCTAGTAGGCTTGTTGCAAGCGCGTACTGCAAATTAGTATCAGTGCCAGTCGATGTATAATGGGGCGGTTTGCAAAGTCGTCCGATGTCATGGCAAGGCAACCTCACTGGTCAGATGGAGCAATTGCGACTGAGGCGAGCACAGCTCTCACAGTCTCTAGTCAGCGTGAGGGCAAGTGCATTATCCAAAAAGCGAACTACTAGGGGCTGAAATGGTTCCTTGCAGGCTTGCCATTTGTGAGAAGCGCTACATGGCGGCTCTGCGATGTTGGTGTTTCAGAACTGTACGACATGCGGAAAGGAGTGGACGATGAAGTGTCTTGGGCAAAGTCTCACGCGCGTCTACAATTGAATTGCGGCTGTGAAATAGAAGTGTGGATCCGCCATCAAAGAATGCACACTGTTACCGCAGGACGCACTGGATGCAAGTGCGTTGTCGCTGTCGCTGCGATGCTGGTTAAATTCGGTGTCTTGGTCTGGATTGTTGTGCAGACGCGGACGGTTTCATGGTCGAGACTGCGACTGCCGCTTCCGGCCTTGCAGAGAGCAGCGCATCGCGGAGGAGACGTCCTTGACCTCGACCACCTTCTCCCATCAATATATCTCGAGCGACGACAGTACGGAAACATCGGCAGAGGTGCGGGTCTTTAGGCGTGCGTAGTCTTGCTTCTGATTGCGTGCGGAGGTGGCAAAGCAGGCGATACCAAGCCAAGCTGCGTCAGGCACTCGATTCGGAGTCTCACAGGCTGGCTAGAGTCCCGACAACGACGCCAACATCACAACCTCCCAACTTCTCTCACCCTCTTCCAGCGACGCCGCGCTGCTCTCGACGGCGACCAGCGTACTTTTCCCGCCGCGTGTATCGCTACCGCATCGCCAACACCGTCCGCAGCCGTTGTACGTCACCAACCACTAATCGGCCCCCGCGGCTGCTTCGACACCTCCGGGGACCAGTTCACGACAGCACGAGCGCCGTTGCGCCTGCTTGCACGGCCTGAACTTCGTCGCAGACCCTTTGCTGCCACGTAGCAACGGCAGCACGCTCACCGCGCCTTCGCGATGTTGCCACAGGAACCGCTGCAGGCAAGTTCGCCGCCCACGACGCTCCTCAGATCATACCTCTCGACCGATCATGCGCCGTCCGCACAGGCTACGGCCTTCAGTCAGCAGTCGTCACATCACGATGCCGTACGGATAACAACATACAACAACGGCTTGGGATCGACCGCGAAGGGCATAATGATAGGCATCTTCTCAGTGCTAGGTGCTGCCGGTGTCTGCCTTATCATCGCCGCCATTATTTATTACTTCCGATACACACAGCAGGGTCGCATCTTCCTGGATAGATTGTCACGGCCGGGCGAGTACGATGACGAACAGCAGTTTGCGAAGGAAGAAGCCGAGGCGCTGGAGGAGATGGACGATATACAAAGAACAGAGTATATGAGAGCAAAGGGTACGTAGTACTGTCACATCTTCCGCTGGAGAAACGACATTTGACTGGAACAATTGCTGATACTGTACAGCTTTCGTACAAGCGAATCCGCCCGAATCCGTTCAGACCGACATCTCGTTATCGCAGTTCTTGGCAATACAAGAGAAGGGCGTGTCCGCGTGGGAGTTTGAACCTGAGCTCGAGATTGCAAATTGCTTTGTCGAAGGCCGAACCGAGATAGAGTTCTTTGATTCCGAGTGCAGCGTACAGAGCAATTTGCCGATACCAAAACAAAACGAAGTTTACTACTGGGAAGCGAAGGTCTATGAAAAGCCAGAGAACACTAGCATCGCTGTGGGAGTTACGACAAAACCCTACCCGCTGTTCAGACTACCAGGTGCGTTGGTCATTACAATCAACCTCGTCTCTACTTGCTGACATCTTTGAAGGTTACCATAAGGCGTCGATATCATATACATCAAACGGAAACCGCCGATACAACCAGCCTTTCACGCCTTCTGCCTACGGTCCCGCTTACGTCCAAGGGGATGTAATTGGCGTTGGATATCGACCTCGTACCGGAACGATATTCTTCACTCGTAATGGCAAGAAGTTGGATGATGTTGCACATGGTCTCAAGGCCCAGAACTTTTTCCCCACCGTCGGCGCCAACGGACCGTGTCAAGTGCATGTCAATTTTGGCCAAATGGGATTCGTATTTATCGAAGCAAATGTGAAGAAGTGGGGTCTTGCGCCCCAGACAGGTAGCCTTGCTCCTCCGCCACCTTATGGCAGCGAGCAAGGTTCAATCCTCCTTGACTCTGGCCGCGAGGGTATAAGAGAAGGAATGGGCGGCAACTACATCCAAGCAGGTTATGGACATGCACGGTCTAGTAGCCAGCAAATGCGTCTTGGACGACATCAGCCGACGAGCCCCGGACCTCAGCGCAGCCCCACAGATATCTCTTTAGCAGCCCTCAGCCTCGTGGACTCGAACGAAGATGTCGGCGAGGGAGCTAGCACAGAGGGCCACACGACCATCACAGCTTCCCAGGGTCTCGGTTTCCTGCAACCCGGAGAACTTCCACCGGAGTATAGCAGTCCTGTTGGATCGCCCGCGGCTAGCCATCGAGACTCGTATTGGGACGAGCGTGCACCACTTCTACAAAATGAGCACCAGCAAAATCAAAGCAACACTAGCCCGCCTATTCCAACGTATGATGCTGCCGTTGCCGAGACGCCACAAATTCGACCACCCACGATAAGGGTGCGGAGCTCTACACAAAGTTCCCGAGCAAGAGGACCGCGTTGATAGGTCGACTTACTCTACGTCAATTTCTACCCCATTTCTCGTTTCTGTCTTCTTATCTCTGGATCTCACTATACCCCAATCACTTAAGCATTTCTCCTCTGTCACGGACTGGTGGGTTGGGAAGGGTGGTGGCATGTTGTGTGTGTGTGTGTGAATATGAAGCCGGGGGGCTGCTGCTGCTGCTGGTTGTGCACATTTGAGCGAACACGACTTTTGTCTGCGCTAATTATCGGCGTTTTGAAGCGAGCATTGTGACGCTGCTGCTGCTGCTGCTTGGTTTACGAACAATTCACATAGCGCCTGGTGGGCTGGGCATGGTTTCACTGATGGCTGGGGGTGGATGGCGTTCATTGGCTCTATTAGACGGTGTTGTCGATGTTGTATGTACCGTACGTACTGCCGAACACATCATGGCTTGAGGATGTTCAATTGGAAGCGAGCGAGCTCGCCAGCTCCTTGTCTGTCTTGTCTCTCTGTTTGTAGCGGTAGGACAAAGATTGTCAAAAGATTGTCAATACACGCATTCCTATGTTCACAAACCTCTACGATTTGTTTCTCATTAATTGCATTGCAAGGTGCATGCCATAGTTGTCATCAGTATGTCTCGACGGATAAATTACGAAGGTCCGACACAGGGAAATCAGGTCGGCTTCGTACTCAAAGATCGTCGCTGGGTTCTTCTTGTCTCGTACAGCATGTAGTTGTATCCAGCTCAAGGTCTGCTAATGGGTGGTGTAGCGGATCGAGCGAGGCAAGAGACCATCTATCCTACCATCCTTACTATCTATAACGACAGAAGTGTTCGGATATCATGTAGCTATCATGATAGATATTTAACAGCTTTCGAGGCGTTGCTACAGACTATACTAAATAGAATGCAAGTTGCCTGTCCATTGTTGGCGGCTGTTGTTGTCGTCGGAAGGGTATCGTCGTGTCCGCATCAGAGAAGCTCGCGTCTGCGTCGAGATTTTTCATGTCATCATATGCGCTAGGCCGCTTCTGTGCACTAGCGTCTCATGACCATCCCAACCATCTGCGGAAATGTCTTGTCAGGAAGAAAATAGACCAATCATATAGCACGCCCTTTTTACGCAAGACATGGTCTCGTCTAGCCATCATCCCGCGTGCGGTGCCAACAATGTGCCCAGCGGCCTGGTCTGTCGTCTCGCTTGACTTCGCTTGGGTTCCTTCTGCATGTTGAATGCCGCTAAGTTAGCCGTGGGCGTCGGCATCCCGCTTCTATCCAGGCGTGCCGCTATGTGAGAGGTAGGCAATTATGTGGGTGTGTAATAATCGAGTCACCTAAGAGGAAAGGAAAAAATCACCGCAGTCTTTGCTTTTCTGTTCTGTTTCCATCGTCGCTTCGTGCTCTGTTCTTTTGCTTCCGCAAAGACGAGCAGGCATCATGGCTACTACCGTTCATCACGATGAGGAGAAGAGCTACTCCCAACAACCAGCCGCGGGTGCTACAGCCTTGCCACTGGATAACACAACAGCACATCACGATCCAGAATCCGGCGCAAGTTCGCTGTCCCTAGACAAAGACGAAGCTATTGGCCTCGTCGGCGAACATGCCCGCGAAATCGATCCAGAAGTCGAAGCCAGAGTTCTCAAGAAGATAGACTGGTTTTTGATACCCGCCATGATCGTCGGTATGTACCTACATACCAACCTTGAACGACAGCCTCAACCCTCCAATGCCTAATGAACTAAACTAACGATGACGCAGGCTACGGACTAGTATACTACGACAAAGCCATCCTCGGCTCCGCCGTCCTCTTCGGCATGACCAAGGACCTCTCCCTGAGCATCACCACTCCCACAACACCCCCAAAAACCGACACCTCGCGCCTCAGCTGGGCAACCTCGCTCTTCTACTTCGGCATGCTAGCGGGCCTGTACCCCATGACCTTTGCCCTGCAACGCTTCAACCTAGGCCGCATCCTCGGCGGCGTGGTCCTCGTCTGGGCCATCATCTGCATGCTGACCGCCGCCGTGACGACGCACCAGGGCCTCTACGCGCAGCGCTTCTTCCTCGGCTTCGTCGAAAGCGTCATTCCCACGGGCTTCATGTGCATCGTGTCGGGCTACTACACGCAAGACGAGCAGGCGCTGCGGCAGTCGTGGTGGTTTAGCTCCACGGGGCTGTTCACGATTATCGGGGGCGCGTTGAACTACGGGTTCGCGCAGATCACGGGGGGTAGTTTGAAGCGCTGGCAGTATATTTACCTGCTGGCGGGCTGTCTGACGTTTTTGTTTGGGCTGTGGTGTTTTGCTATCCCGAATAGCCCGATCAGCGCGTGGTTTTTGTCGAAGGAGGAGAGGGTTGTGGCGGTGGAGAGGTTGAGAAGGGGGCAGACGGGGGTCAGGTGCCGGAAGATTAAGACGGCGCAGCTGAAAGAGGCGGCTTTGGATGTTAAGCTGTGGCTGGTGTTTGTGCTCATGGCGTCTGCGTATACGGTTAATGGGGCGGTTAGTGGGTTTGGGCCGCTGATTGTGAGTACGTTCGGCTGGTCCACGCTCGAGAGTATACTCTGGCAGTTCCCGCTGGGAGGCTTGTGTTTGTTTGCTATACTGCTCTGCGGATACTTGAGCAGTCGCGTTCCTAACATCAGGCTCATTCTACTGGTCGTTAATTGTCTGCCGGTTATCGCTGGGTGCGCGATGATCTGGAAGAGTAAGTGGACGTACCACGCAGGCGCCCCCGTTGCTGGGTACTCCATCATTGGGACTTTCGGAGCAGTTGTTAGCCAAACGATCGTTATTGGCATGAGCAATGTAGCTGGCGCGACGAAGAAGAGTGCTATGGCTGCCGCGATATTCGTCGCGTACTGCGTTGGTAATATCGTGGGGCCGCAGCTCATCAAGTCTCAGCAGAAGGCTGATCATTACCCAGAGCTGTGGACGGGTCTGATTATCTGGTACGTACTTGGCGTCATAATCATGTGAATTTGAAACAATCGTATCGTTGCTGACTGATTTATAGCTACTGTATAACGATTGCGGCGGCAGTGGCGCTGTACTTTGTGCTCTGGAGAGAGAATAAGAAGAGAGATGGTATGCCTGTTGATGAGGCGGAGAGGGACAAGCTGGCTTTCATGGACCTGACAGACAAGGAGAACCCGTACTTCAGGTACGTCTTGTAGACAGCGCAGGGGATCCCAGAACGGCTCTGTGCGGAAGACTGAATAGTATATAATGTATCTGCATCAACCTACAAGATTTTTTTGCATGCTTGTTCTGCTGCGAGTAATGTTTGTGCGAAACCTCATAACGGGTCTACTGTGCGCTCGATATCGCCTTCCGTTCTCTAACTCAAGGACTTGCGCCTCGTGGCAAGTTAGACAACAACCAAAGATAAAGGCAGTAACACTGCGAGAGCAACTTCCTGCCCCAACTACTTAAGCATGTCCTTTCGTGCCTGGCCTTCTCTTCTTCTTCTTCTTTTCTCTTCAGCTTGAATACATCCACGCAACCTCAAGCCTTAACAAATAAGCACCAAATTGCACCGTGTCGGCACCCCGGCCCCTAACTACACCTACAAACACACTCTCCACACAGTACGTATACATTCTGCACTCTTTATTATCTACTATGTTAACAGACTTACTAGGCATGGAGGTACCACAAGTACAAACATGGTACGGAGCCCTTCTGGGCACGTTTTTTGCCTTCGCGACCAACGTTTTCCTCGTTTTTTGGTACCTACTGTGTAACTCGGAATCAGTGGGGGAGCAGTAGCTCGAAGCCCGCAACAGGGCAGCGACGTTGAGGAAGGAGGCGGAGAAGAAGGAGTTGGCGGTGGTGGTGAAGAAGGCGGTGAAGGAGGGGTTGGAGGAGGAGATGAAGGTGGTGGGGCCGGTGGTGGAGGCGGCGGTGCAGCGGGCGGTGCGGAGGGCGGTGAAGAGGGCGTTGTTGGTGGCGGAAGGGGAGAGCGGGAGGAGGAGGAGCCGAGGGAGGCGAGGGTAGAGGGAGTTAGGGCCCGGTTGGTTTGATGGATTGTTGCGAGGTTTCGTGCAGAAATTCTTGACAACATTGAACTTGTATCGTCATATTAGATCAACGATTTTTTCTAATGAGAAAATTAATATAGTGGTATATAGCGAAATATCGACAGTCATGAAATCCCCTCTGAGATACACCCCTATGCTCCCCTTCCTATCAGAGAATATCAATCATAAATCATCATCACTCAGAACATCCCACTCACTACCCTGAGCACCACCACCATGGCCTATGTACAACCCCCCATCCTCCCCACCGCCACTCCCCCCAGCACCAGGAATCGGATACCCATTCAACTCCAAACACACCTCGACACCATGCAACTTCCTAAACTTCGTCCGAGCATCCCCACTCCTGTCATCAACACTCAATTCCCCGGGATACAGCCTGACCAAACGCTCCACCTCCCTCTTCGGTATGCGCATGATACACACGATCTTCACCTCTGGGGCACCACCATTACCACTAGCAAAGGTGTTGTTGGGTGGCGTGAAACAAGAGTGAGCTGGTGGGGAGGGCGAGTTAGCAGTAGACGCGGATAGGGGAGTGTTGGCGTTGTCGTCGTTGTCGTCATCTACGGTGGATGCCAGATTGCTGCGCTCACGCAGTGTTTCGTGGAGGGAGAGACAGAGAGATTCGAGGCCGATTTCGCGCTCGAAACGGAGGAAAGTCGTGTAGAGGGTGTGCGGGTGGTGTTGGTGTTGGTGTTGGTGCTGGTGATGTACGTGTGTTCCTGGGATAGGGGGCTGAGCTAGGATTTGGGGAGGGGTTGACCTGGAGCAGCGAGTGGGTGATGATGCAGCGGTGGGGGTGGTGGGAGGTTGTTTGCATGTTGTGTGTGGGCGAGGTGTTGAGCAATGGGACTTGGGTTTGGTGGATTGTTTTGCGTGCCATGTTGGTGTGGTACCGGAATCTGGTGTCCATGACCTTGCCCAGGGGCGAATCCGCCTTGTGCGAATTGGGCGAACGGCATTGCGGGCGGTGGAGGCGGAGGTGGTGGTACTTGGTTCGCATCCATGCCCACTAACTGCGGTGTCGGCGGGGGAATGCCCTGCGTTAGACCTTGCACTTGCTGCTGCAACGCCTGAACCTGTTGTCCAAGCGCATTCTGCACAGCATGGACCTGCATTTGGATACCAGGCGGTAAATTGCCCAACCCTGCTACACCTTGTAATGCTTGTGCTCCTCCCAGCTGCCCCAGCATCGCTGGCGTACCCATACTGCCACACCTCAGAAATATCCATAGACTCTTCAGTCTCGGCAGATCTGCCCTTAAGCTCCTGTCCTGGCTCTTACTCCCCAGATAACTCGTCCATAGTCTCAGATCCTTCTCTCTTATACGGAAGTACACCGAAGTAATATTCTGCGAAGCGGGCGACGCAACGACGCGAAAGATGTTGCAATCTGAAGGATGTGTGAAAAGGAATTTGTTCCCACTGTACATGATCGATACCGCCTCTTCATATATTTGTTTGCTCGTGCGTAAGAGGTTCGGGGCTATATCGTGGTTGTGTTTGATGGGATTCGGCCACCAGAATGGTGACGGCGACGTCAGGGCGAACGTATATATGCGGTCGCGGAGCTCCCTCGGTAAGGATAGTAGGAGGTTGAAGGTAGGGTCGGACGTAGTTGTCGGCCCAGCCGTGGACGGATTGCTCGTCGATGGGTTTCGCAACCGTACTGGGCGGCTCGGTGACTGTGGTGGCGCGTCGATCATGGTGGTATCTGACGAGCTGCTACTACCCGAAGACGAGCGCGATCGTGACTGTGGAGTGGAGGTGCGGGAAGCCATCTCTTCACACTTGGGACGAAATGATTGCCTATAGCCTTGTGGGGTCGGGTTACAGTAGGGCGCGTGGCACAAGCGAGCGGCGCAATAATTTCAGTCGGGGAAAGGATGGGATGGAACGCTTGAAATGCTGGTTACTGCGGTCGGATACAGGTATTATACAGACGTCGCCCGCACGAAGAGGATGTGGAGAGCGCAGGATAAGACTGTTGGGAGGCTGCGGCGCATGTATGTTCCTCCACTGCTGTTATCCCGTCAACAACCCGGCGCTCTAGATCAGGCTTCCCGATGTCGATCGATGCATGCACCATCCAATCACTTGCATCTCTTTTGACACATCAAGTCCTTGGTCAGACTGTGTCTTACATCCCTTCCTCCGCCAGACTCGTGTATTTCGACTAAGGTCCGTTTACTACTTTCGTAGTGGAGATTGTGTGAACGCCGGTTCGACAGCTCTGACGCTGCAGCTATGTGGGCGGGGAACCGACGACGCTCAACCAGAACGAGATGTCCCGTAACTTCGGACTTCGTCCACCACAATCCACAGCGACAAATGTGCGCGTCCGCTCAGAGTAAGATAACCTAGTCTAGTATCAGTAAGATTTTCCTGATGATTCCTTGTATCAACAGTGTTGGTAAGCCGAATGACTACCATCATAGACACTAGGCCTCGATCCGCTCCTTGTTGACGCACTCAAGCTCCTCGTGCCTATCGAGCTCATGTTCCTCATTGAGAAGCCTCTTGCACTGGCTCTGGATATGTCGGTCGTGACGTCGGTGCTCCGTACTCGTTGAAGGACAGGCCGCTCTTGTAAAACATGATCGACGCTGGGGCTCGATCTAGGCTATTAGGCCACTAGCCGTGAGATAATAGTGCATCATTATCATGGTGATCCTGCCGTCTGCGTGAAAATTCATTAGCATAGGACCAAAAAGAAATATTGAAGGGTGATGTGAGGTCAAGCTCGTCATACCGAGAGCTAGGGACGAGTCACATTGAAGAGAGCACGACAGCTGTCAGTACTACAAAGGCAGCCTGATGACCATAGGCTTGTGCGAAGTTGATGGGGCTCACTAGTTAAGATGAGGCATTGCTATCATGGAGTTGGGAATCAGTATCTGCTAGAGTGGAATAAGACTGTACACGTGCAGAGAAACAAATTGGCGTATGGAACGGCAGAGGCTAAGTTGCATACGAAGGGCCAATCTGTGACAATGTTTGAACCCGACTAGTTAATGTGAATGTACCTCCAGCTATCGCTTCCCAACTGATTTTCATGGCGATGTGCGCCTTCCTCAGGGTTGTGAGCTACATATTACGATATGGACAGAGATGGACCATTGCGAAATATCAAATAATAATCATCACATAAGGTCAAGTATTCAAGTGGTTATTTTGAAAGGTTTATCCATTAACAATTAGCACTAAATCAGCACAGCCTTAACTTTACATTTGAGTCCAGCTCAGAATGTAGCGTACCGCATAACTATGCTCAAAAAAAGAAGCGAGGCAACTTTTAAAGCGCCTAACAATGCAATGCAATAGTTTCAACTTAGCGTGGCGTCTTTGCGCCTTCAGGGGGTATAGTCCACCTTTGTTCGTTAGCAGTCTTTGTACACTACCCGTTGCCATGCGGGCTGTGAACATTCATTGATATCATCAAAGGACTTCTAGTTGCGCCGCCGCTTGCCAACCCGTCCAGTCTCGACTGTGTCTCGCGATGGCGTCGTCGAGCCCTTGCGAGCAAGCCGGGCGGAGGAGCGACGGCCCTGCTGGAGGTGATCGTACATTGCTCGAGCGGCAGCCGGTGAGACGCCGACCTGGCTAGGCGAGTCATTGACGTTGTACTCCTTGCTCGAAGTGACTGGCTGCGCATTGAACGATGCTGTACGGGTAGAGTATCGAGGCAACAACGGGCTATGTGGAATGCGGGTGAGGTTGGGCGACTTCATGATGCTCGTGTAGGGGCCCAGGCTCAAGGTGCTCGACTTGCGACGTGCAAGACTAAGCACGTGTTCCAACTCCTCATCGGTGTAGGCGTATTGGGCTTGCGTTGGGAAGTACTGGGTGCAGCTTTGCTTGCGGGTGTTGGCTGAGGCTGGTTGATATCCGGGCACAACCTGAGCGACCTGATCATAGACATCGTGGTAGACTGGGGCATCCTGAGGCTCGGCATAGTTGATGCGCTGCTTCTTGCGTGGGCTTGACCGTGAGGCTTGGGAGACGGCAGCACGTTTTTGTCGCTGAACACCAGCGCCAATCTCTTCGAAGTCATCTTCGCTAGACTCGTCGTCCTCATCGTCGTTAACGAGGTACGGGCGCTTCTTGGTGCCTCCTCGTGCAGGAACGGTGCCTCCAGCATCCTCAGCCTGGAACTGCGCCCGGAGAGCTAAACATTCCGCGATCCGAACATTAATCTCGGGGTGAAACTCATCGTAGTAAGCGGAGTGGTCGAAGTTCTTATGTTGCTTGGCTGCTCGAGCCTTCTTGAAGGCCTTGAGGGTTTCAACCTTCTTATCGACCATGATGATCTCCTGGTCTCCTCGGTGGATACCAAACGAGCCAGGCTTGATGTTGCGATAGACGAACTGTTTTAGCTGAGATCGAGTACGATGCTCCCAGTTGACGTTGAACATGGCAGCTACTAGAGTCTGATCGTGCGGCTTGGGCTCTCCCTTCTTGTAGTCTGTGTGATTAGGGTAGGCAAAGAACTCTGGTGTCCGTCTAAGCTGGTCAGCTTTGGCTGCCTTGACGAACTTCTCCGCAATCGCCTTCTCCGCAAGATGCTTTCCAGAGAACGTGAAAGCGGCTTCGCCTTTGGGTTCCTTGGCCATCTCGCCGCGCGCATCGACCTTCACGTCCACGACTTGACAGACGTAATCGAAGTCTAGGAAGCGCTCTATGCAGTACAAGTGTGCGTATGCGACGCAGTCGAAAGGGTCAACCACGCCCTTGCCGTATGTCTTGTGCTTCTCATCGAATGCGACGCGGTAAGTGCCGACTTCAATGGTACCCTTGTTTGCCCATTGGCGATTTGGGCATTGCTCGAAAATGCACTCGCTATGGGATTTGGACGCATAACGGCGCGCTGAATCTCCAGGCGTAACCTGAATCCAGATACGGAGATCTCCGGGAAATTCCGAGATGTACTCGTGGATCTGGCGGGCAGTCATAGTGCGCTTCTTGAACTCATCCATGCCGTTGTGATGAGTGTATTCGAATTTGAATTTACCGAACTCCCAGTCACCCACAGGGAGAGGCTTGACCTTGTATTTTGGACCCTCATCCGTGAAGTGGTTGATACGAGCTGTACGAGTCGTCTCACCCTTGGTCGTGTTGTTGACCCGCACCCAAGACTTCTCCTCGCATTTCTTCGGCTTCTCGCCAGCACGGACAACGGTTATCTTTACAGGCTGATGGAGTGAGCTGCTCTCAGAAACAATGGAATCGCGGTGGGAGTTGCCAGAATGTGTCGCAGGACTACGTTTGAAAGGCCGCTTCTGTCGACGACGACGATCAATGGGCTCCTCATCCTCCGAGTCGGACTCTGGTTCAACTCGCTTGCGCTTTGACTTAGCAGTAGCGTTGTGGTCCTCATAAATGGCTGGCCGGGACTCGGCAAGCTCTACATTAGTGAGCTGCTCGTGCACGTTGCCTTGCTGCTGCAAGAGTTGCGGGTCGACTGGGTATTCGGTTGGGACATATTCAGTGTACTGCTGAATAGGAGGAGGTTGCATGGAATGATTAAAGTAGGGTCCTGCCATAAACTGCGGCTCGGGCTCGGGGTACTTAGGTAGCGGAGGAAGGGAGCTACCGCCGGGAATAGCAGAGAATCCAGGGGTGGCGCCCGGCGATTGCATCTGCATTGTATAACCATTGCCCCATGGATCATAGTACTGATAATTGTTGTTGTAGTTCAACGGCGGGGTGAAGTTCGACCCAACCGGCACAAGATTGTACTGACCATAAGTTTGCTCAGCCTGCTGGTCGATTGAAAAAGTATTTTGATCTTGTTGCTCAATCTGAGGATTACCAAGCTGTAGACCAAGACCATTTTGACCAAATTGCTCGAAGTACTGTTGAGATGAAGCAGCATGTGGGAACTGGTTAGCATCATAGTTGTTGTTGGCCATGTCAGTAGCAATAGCCTCGTTCGCATTAAAAGCATCCATATCAAAAAACTCGTCGAGGTCGGGGACGGGGGCGGCCCAAAGCGCGGGATCGAGCAACGAAAGGTCGCCAGTGCCTGGCAGACCGACCAACCCTCCAGAAACGGTCGACTGCCGAAGACCAGCTTGGCTAGAACGACGTTGGCTAACATTACTACCTGCTCGCGAACGTGCTTCCATGACTTGCTTCGGCGAAACCATTGAAGCCTGTCGAGAACGGGTAATTATGCGATCTGGATGTGTAGATTGGTCCGGGGCCTGCGGATACCGTGGTGATCTTGGTGATCTTCTTAGAGGAGTGATGGGAGACATATCGAAAAGTTCTTTTGTGGTACGGAAGTGTACATAGTGCAACGTGCATCGTACATATATGTGAGCCTACAACGTTCTTTCATGGAGTATTGTGAAGTTACAAATTTAGATCAGACAAAGAGAGATTCACGGGACGAATACCGAGTATTATATGTCATTGTATAGTGCTATCAAAGCCGAGATCAAAGAAACGTCGACGGCCAGAGTGACTAGCCCTGTTGAGGTCTTTGTATCAAACGGAGCAATATGAGCGAACATCGCGGGAAGAGACTCGACTCGAGCGCCTCATGGCTGCTCACACGTGATGGTCTGGCTCTTGTCCACTGTTTGAAAGGTCATGTAAATGAGGCAAGGTAGTGTCATCTTGTTCATATCTATGATATTGTCAGCCGTTTAATTCTCATGTGAACATGGGATAACGAGAAGCGATAGATAATCGTAATCAGCATTGTTTGATGCAAAAGTATCCACATGGGTGTTAGGAACAGGTCTGTGAATTTTGCTTGTTTCATCAGGGAAGGAAGATGGGGTTTGGGTGCTAATACATACCTCACGTTGGATGTGCGTCGGAAGACAAGTCTGTGAGGACGTCTGGTAAGTATAGTCTTAGCTGGCTTCAGCAAAAGGCATTGCGCATGCTAGTCTTCGATGTCGCGTGGTACAGTACGGGCTGGAAGCGTCGCATCAAAACTGCTCTTACTCAAGAGAAGAGAGCAAGCGGACTACGCATGCCAACCAAGATGCATCGGAAGTAAGACGCGGTCACTATTGTTGTACTAACATTGTACTGACAAGGCATTGCGAGTGCTTGAAAGAGAAGTTGAAGCCTCGAGTTCCGCTGAAAGAAAAACGTCTTCTGATGACGCTAGCGGATCGGGGAAACTATCTTCCGGGAGCCCTACCTTCCCATACTCCAGACGTTCTATGATGTCTCCCAGTCGAATATACAACCTTATTTACTTCGGTTCTAGTTGTTTGAACGATCAAACAAGTCTACCGGGTATAACTTGGCCACGTTTAGGATCTTCGCACACTTCGCGAAACACTCCACCGGCAAAACACGAAACGTCTGGTGAAACTTGCTTATCCTGAGAAGCTGCTCACTACTACCTTCATGAAAATGCTATTGGCACAAGCGCGGAGACAGTGTTGCCATGATACAATCCTTTGCCGGCGGTTGATACAACTAAAACATGTCGAGAATTATTTCCTTTCGGATTTGCGTTTGTATCGAGTCTTCCAGCCGTGTTACAGGCAATGTGTTTCGATAAAGAGTAAGGAACTTGTACTTCCTTGCACCAGAGCTTTTTGCAAGCCCTAGAGAGCATTCTCCGCGCTGTAAAGAAGCAGACGCGGTAACCGTGTCACTTCTAGCCGTCTCCCACCCTCACGAATACTTAATTACTACTCACGCGATCTAACTTGCCCAGATCGCTTTAGCAACTCACCTTCCGGCTCAGAAATCTCATGAAAATGAGAAATGATTTGCTCATACTACTCGCTCTATCCTTGTAAAGTTCGGACGTTTACAAGTTGCTGTTTGAGCCACCTTGTAGCAGGGTTGACCGTGCTTCAAACAATCTACATGGTTTCCAAGAACACAGTGGCTGAAAACGGCCCAGTGGTCTGTATTGCTAGACGCCAAACGTCTGGGATGATCCTCATAAACAATTCATTAGCGTCACAGGTATGGTTCGAGATTCTCCACTAGACACGCGACAACATGTCTCGGAAAGCGCCATACCGCGACCCTCCAGCCATCAGCCTTGCATTCTTAACTCTCGGAAAGCCACTTTCCACACCGTTGCCTGTTTCTCTCTTCTGTCTCCGCATTGTGTGGTTGGCTTCTGCTCTATTCCAGAAGTATGGCGAGCGCACAGCTTCGAGAGCTCATACTGCTCGGTTTTATCACTTTCTACCTCGTCATATCACTTATCATTCTAAGCTACATCACTGTCGGTTTGCGATTATGGGTTCGCTATCGAATTACGAAGTCTCCAGGATGGGATGATGCAGCTATGGTTGCGACCTTGGTATGTTTCAAGCATATGCTTCTTGGATCTTGACCAAGGAGACTGACTGACATCTACGATAGTTGTTATTCACATGCTACTGTTCATTCATACTCGTCATCACCTTCCGAAGCCAACAGCGCAAACTCTTCAACATAGAAGACATCCACGTAACTCTGATCTACGTGCAGCTCAGCGAAATCTTCTACATCCTGACAACAACACTCTTGAAAGTCTCTCTCGGCCTCTTCTTCCTACGTATACTTACTAAGCGCTGGCAAACGCTCATCTTCCACGTTGTCCTCGGGATTAGCGCAACATATGGCCTCTTTTACGTCTTCGTGACTATCTTTCAATGCGGGGACCCCGCCAAGCTCGCCGACAGTTTGCTCGGCTCTAAAGCCTGTTTACCCTCTGCCTTCCTCCTTACAACCGGCTATATGTATGGTGTCATCAACGTTATTGCAGATTGGACGTTCGTCCTGATACCCATCTCCGTACTCATCGACAGTGATCTTGACCGCCGAGCCAAGATCTCCGTCAGTGTGGTAATGGGCTTTGGAGCCATCGGCAGTGTATCGAGCATCTTACGCATGGTGTACTTGAAGGGCATATTATTCGGCGGTGGAGGACTCACTGGTACATCCTTCCTCCTCAAACCGTCACACAAACTCGTTGTGCTAACAGTCTTACAGCAACTTCCATCAAAGCCACGATATTCGCGACAGCCGAACCTGGAACCGGGATAATCGCCGCCTCAATCGCCATCCTACGGCCCCTCATCCGCAAAGTCAGTTCCGATATCCACACTAGAGTCTCCGAGTACGGAAGCCGCAAAGGCTCATACAGAACCACGGGTTCGCTGCTGAAAATTTCCAATCCTATACAGTTGGACACGATTGCTTTGACATCAGAGAGTGGGAAGAAGGCGAGCATGTATTCCATTCGCTCAGATGATGCCTGGAGTCCGACAGTGGTGGTAGGCAAGGCGGATGTACAGAGAGTGACAAGTATTCAGATGATAGATGGCAGGGGCATTGCGGCGCCGCCAAGGGTTTGATGTGGTGAATGCGTGTAATATATCAGGTGTAACGGCGTTGAGTATACCCTCGTTCGGCGACGATATTGGTTTTATGTTTCGAGTTATCTAATGCTTCGCAGTGGCCGGGAGACTACTAGGTATGTTGTATATATAATTGAAGATGATGTGCCTTGGCAGAGATTCCAGTGCTTCCGACGAAGGTTGTAAAGCTTTCGCGCTGCCCCTTGAAATGGAGCATCGAAACTGTACCCTGAGCGATATACGTCAATATGTTTCCGCGGCAGAATTACCGACGGTAGTCCACAGACAGGGCAAATCTCTCACAAAGAACGAGCGAGTTCGTATGGCCGTACTCACTGCTTTCAAGTGCACAGAGCCTTTCACTCATGCAGAATCTGATCATGAAACTTCTTTATGGTTCGTATACCTCTCATGTTCTCATGGGCCAAATGCTAATGTTGTCACTACCGCTAGGTCTGAAGATCGGAAGGACGCCGTGAATAAGAGGCACAGCTTACAATTTTACTAGTCTATAAACTAAGCAGCATACGCCAGTATATTGTTGCAGCAGAATCAGCAACGGTAGTCCACGGACAGATCAAGAACAGGCACAGTTCACAAGATTGCGAGCCTGAGGAACCACCTATGGAGGATAAAGATTTTATGATATGGGCATCCAAAGAAATAAAGGGATATGCACCTAGTGAGGCTAAACGCCTAATTACGTCGGCTATAACGCTTGAAGACCTGACTAGGAGAATACGAAAAGTCACTGGAGCCAATCTCGTCTCACAGAGATATCTGGAAGACTACTTGGGCGGCGCCGGCTTGCGCCATGCCTCTTGCGAGGTCCGTCGCCAGCGTATTGCGAGGGCAGACACTCCACTGGTGCCCGGAGGCCCGACAGCCGATGCAGGTTTGAGGTAATATGATGCCAGTGCATTCGAGATATGCTGTAAGGTTATTGCCCATGAACTAGTTTGAAGCATGCAAGGATAATTCTGATAATCTCAAGTAGGTTCACAAAGTACTCAGACGACTACATCATATACAAATACTCATACATTCATTCAATATCGCTAGTATACAAAGTCACACCCCAGAACAGAACCAACCCACCATCACTACCACTCACAAATACTCGCGGCGGTTGATGTGCACAAGCGCATTGTGCACCACCACCCGCTGCTCACCACCGACGGAGAGGTCAGTCCTCGTCACCGTCGGGCTCACCGCGAACTGAACGCAGTGAGCCCCCGGGCTCCTCATGACCTCACCCATCGTCGCAAGACGTCACCATAGAGCATCCTGCTCTCATTGACCATGGTAGCCGGGTCGAACTCAGTGCCATACGATGGCCACTGGAACGACCACTTGGTGGCCGCCATGCGCAACCGGAATCCAATCCTATAGCCCTTTACGTAGAGCTCAGTGAGGACGTGGTTGCGCTCAGTGAGCGCTGCTGGGGAGGCGGCGATCCCCAGCAGGCCACTGAGGTCTGGTGCCTCCTTGATGGCAGTGTACACTCGCTGCTGCTCACACAGCAGCTCGTGCTTTGCCTGGTGGTCGTTGGGTGGGATGGTCGTCCACTTCCAGGCCAATTCCTCGCAGGTCATGGCCTGGGAGTGGCCACTGGCGTACATGGCATGCTCATCCAGTGCATGCTTCCACGTGTGGAGGCTGATGGCCGCTGCCACCATGGCGATCAGCATGTCTTTCTCAGTGACCAGATGCATCATCTGTGACGGCTTGCCGAGGACCTTAGCGATGGTAGGATGCACCGCTAGGTTGTGGACTTGCTCTGCATCGAGGGTCGGGATGTGCACAGTATGTGCAGCCGCCCATTGCTTGATGTGTGTGAAGAAGTCATATAGGAGGCTGCGGTCATCTTGAGGGTCGATGCCCATTGTGTAGAGAGGCCGGTTTCCCATTCTAGCGCGAATTGTGCGCTGCTCAGGCGTTGCAGTCCGGTGATGACGGCGGCCGGCTCGGTAGGGAGGGTTTGGAGGCGTTGAGAGCGAAAGCGGATTCGCAGCGTTTGCGTATGGCCTGGGTGCAGGATATCTTGGGGACGATGCCTTTGCAGCTGAAGCATGACCTTGATATGACTTGTTCATATTTGGCTGTCCTTCTCGAAAGCTGTTCAACTGAGGTTGTTGCGCAAGGAGGCCGGGGTTGTTCTGCTGAAGCCACAAGCTCATGTTATAGGTGCTCTGAAGCGAGGCCGCAATGAAGGTATTCTGAAATGGAAATGCATCATTCCTTGCCGGCAAAGCAGCATAACAAGGAGCTGGCTGAGCCTGCTGACGGCAGGCCGATGTTTGTTGCGCGGCCAAACAGTCATGACCGTTATCGTGAGGAGTGGAAGTAGTATCACCGTTAGGATCAAACTCAGCACCGTTGCTCCAGAACTTGCTGTTTGTATCGAGATGGTGATGACCAAAAGAAGTGTTGTTGTTGCCGTTCATTTTGACTTCTTGATCTGTGGGCTTCGCTACTGGTGAACGAGAGGTGAATGTGAGTTGAAAGTCGACGAGCCTACCAAGCTCTCTTCACGCCGAGTTCGGTCTCGAAGTGATCTTTATTCGAGCGTCGGCGTCTTTAAGATCACTAATTTATGCAGGAGAGAGTTTCTGTAGTGCAGTTCAAGATATGAATTTGGAGATAGCGAAGAGCAGCTGGATCAGAAAAATCTTATAACATACTGAATATTAGTCTCCCCGTGTGTGCAGGATCATGGGCACGCCCCACGAGCACGCACCGAAGCCCGTGCTGGTAGCCGTAGTACAATAACAGGCAATAGCTGCAACATCGTGTCTCGTTGCCTTCTATGGACGCATACTAGCCCCTGGTGCGACTCTGGCCAGTGGATCGGTCGAGTATACAAGGGGTAGGTAGCCTATGAGATTTCTTAGCATGCCACGAGCAAAGGCGAAATTGTGCATGGACCGTGGCTTATAGAGTGTGCCCCTCATCTGGGATTGCTGTCATGTGCATACCGATATCCGTGCTGTCTGTGTTCCGCTCATGGCATTGCAACGCGTGATGTTGACACCAATGATTGGGCCTCTCGAGGAGCGCTAATTGAGGCTGATCAGTGCATGTAGTTGAAACATGACAAGTTGTGGTAACTGGAGCCCTAAGGTTTGAGGGCGCGTAGCAGTCAAGAAACTCTGGCTGCATTAAATGTGGTATTGAACTGTGACGAAACGTACATATACTCTCGACTTCTCCGCTGCATCATGCTGCGACGTCTGCTCAGAGAAAGCGCACAATCAGAGCCCATCTTCAAACTATCTCTCGATTGGGTAGTTGGTAATTGCCGTACGAGAGAACATGGAAATCGTGCACGAGCAAGCAGCTGTTGACGTGCCTAGCTTTGTCGTTGGGTGACCCATCGAGGACAACATCGACACGGACACTCCACCTGCGACATTGCAGTGAGAGGTGTCTTTCTCGATCTGTGCTTGAAACTCCAGACTACGTGATATCGGGAAACGGGGAAACGAGCCGTCTCTATTGTTAATGGTTGTAAACTAAACATTGTACCCCAGTGGGACCCCATAATCCATTGTTGTAGATGCATATAAGTAGCAGGATAAGATATAAAAAAGAGGTGTGCGAGAGTAACAAGAGAAGCAGCGATGGTAGGCAGTAGCGTTCCGCGCGTCTTCTTGTGACACCGGCTGTCTCGTTTGTACAACTCTATGAGTGATCGCCGACGCGTACTACATTTCGAACTGACTATACCAACCTTTAGCAGAAAAAAAGTGCAAAAAAGAACCTTTTCTATACCATCTTTTAGGTGGTATATACTAAGGAAACGTGTAAACCAGAGTGTTCCTAACCGCTAGGTTTTCCGTTTTTTACAAGGCCGTCATAACAATGTACATTCAATCTGATTGCTCCTGCCAGGATCGAACTGACGACCGGTGCGGGGGTTTGATAGATGGGTTTACGTCGGTAACCATTAAGTACCACCGAGCTCAGTCTACTAACGTAGACCAAGGTGTGGTACTGACACACCGCTCTCTATCAGCGCCCATGAGCAGTCGTGCTCTCGATGGATGATTTGGGAATCTTTAGATATATATAGGCAATATTAATTTTGGTGTGGGTGTAGAATTTGTGCGTGGCCCACTCACTGCGTCATATTTTCGCGCGCCGTCAGAGGCAGCAAACGGGCATGAGAGCCGACTGTGGGAGTGAAACCGGGCACAGTGAGCGTTTGCGATGTGGAGATGGCGAATTTGCCTGCGTCGCAACCTCCACCATATCGAAGCTATCAATGTTGCTTTCTTGATAAGTCTGAGATATTTGGAATGTATGTAATCACCATATAACTACAGGTTTCCCAATGTACCACATGCATTATCCACGCGTTATAAGTCTCTGTTCCCCAAGACGGATGGATGGTTGCGTACTTCTCAGCCAACATGGAAGTCTTTGCTCAGATCTGTCTAAGGGAGAAAAGATCTAACCAAGGCTCCATTTTCATAAATGTAGGTAAGATGGGAACAAGCAGGGTCACAGGGTGTACTTCATATGAGAGCCTGTCACAGGGTTCCTGGCGATTGGGCAGCTATGATTTCTTTCATTCATGCTCCCACCACACGTCACTAATGGAACTCATAACTGAATAGTTTGAATATCATAAGAGGGATGGACCTCAAGTTCGTGGAAACACATGGTTGTTCATCTGACGTGGCATTGTCCAATTAGATAACGTTCCGACTAGACGGGCTGGGGTCTAGGAACAGCGGAACGACAATCGCGACTTGGGGCTTGGAAATGGTTATCCCAACAGCCCTACCATGACTTAGCTACCTACAAACACCGCGATGCGTCCTTCGCAGCAAGGAGCAGCATGTGGACACGTTCAATATATCTCCCTAGAGCTCGAAGGCGTTCTTTTGCCTGCATTGCCTACGTGCGGGTTCCGAGCATCCCCTCCGCATACCAGCCCCCCTCATCAATAACGCCGTCCGCCCACCAGCGCCGCTGCTTCCACGAGTACTTCATTACGCACATACCTTCGACGTCGTTGCATCCGGACTCACGGTCGGCGCAACCTAGCCTGCATCACAAGCTTCCCCGCGACAAGAGCACGCCTCACGATGCGCAGAAGTCGAACCGCTCGCCGGCTGCCGTGGTGGGCACATCGCGCGAGATGACGGTTGTGCGAATACCGTTGAAGAGCGCCAAACATCATTTTGGAGTCTCACTATCGCGAGGCACACGCCCGTATAACGAAGATGCTTTCCAAGCAGGCACCATCGACCTCCCCGCATTCGCGAAACGGCGCCCAATGTCGTTGACTAGGAAATCAAGAGGCGGGGACAACGAAGCGGTAACGCCGAATGTAGGCGCGAGTGGAGATCCTCAGGTCTTCTATTTCGGCGTGTTCGATGGACACGGTGGTGCTGAGTGCTCCGGCTTCTTGAGGGAGCAGTTGCACGTCTATCTTGAGAAGGCAACACAGCTATTCGAGCTGAAGAGTAGCTTGCTGAGGGAAAGCAGTAAAGGACAACCAAGCAGCTCAGGTGACAAGGACTATGGGCCACCTGCGGGCCGACAACAGAAAGATAAGGAGAGTTTGGAAGCTGTTCAGACGCATACACCGCCTGGAACAGAGCCAATGAAACCACCGCCCGCGGGAAGTAAAAATGGGATGCCCACTGCGGGATCAAAGTCTTTGGACAAGCCCGTGGATGGCGTCGAGCCAGTTAAGCAATCTGAGAGCATAAGGAAGGCTGAACAGCTGGAACTGTCTTTAGTTCGAGACTGGAAAGAACTAGTTGGAGGATACTTTAGGCGATTCAAGCCAGAGTTCTTCTCCATGACTGCAGGCGGATGTGGCCACCCGGCTGAGAAGGACGTCATATCCAAGCGCCACACGAGCAATCCGTCAATACCTGACGACGTGAAGGAGGGCATCGGCATTGAGACAGTACTCGAATACGCTTTCCTCAAAGCCGACTATGACTTCGTTGCTGCTCAAGTCGGTAAACAGGAAGAAGATCCTGTGCGCGCAGACAAAGCCCTCAACGATGATGATATTCTAGGACATCCATCCCGTACCAGCAAGAACATTGGCGGCACAAAACGCTTCAAAGGTGGCAGTACATGTAGCGTTGCTCTCATCTCTACACCCACGCCTTCTCCATTTTGGCATCCATCATCACCGTCCTCGCTCATTACGGCCCATGTTGGCGATACGAGGATCCTTCTATGCAACACTGCGACTGGGTTGGCCGTACCCTTGACGTCGAACCACCATCCATCGCTACCAGAAGAAGCTACACGCCTCCGCCGCTTTGCCGCAGCATTCGTTACCGACTCATTTGGCGAGGAGCGCATCTCGGGCCTCGCCAATACCAGGGCCTTTGGCGACATGGCTTCGAAGCGGGTGGGCGTATCTGCAGAGCCTGAGATTCGACGCATCGAGCTCTCACCAGCTGAATACTCATTCATGATCCTATGTTCTGACGGCGTGTCTGGCCATCTCTCAGATCAGGAGATAGTGGACATTGTCAAGGAAGCCAAGACGCCAGAACAGGGTGCCAGAGATGTCGTTAGCTTCGCTGTAGAAACTTCGACAGGCAGCGAAGGTGCGGATAATGCAACGGGCTTGGTCGTGAGACTAGGCGGCTGGGAAAGACGCGGCGAAGGAGGATTGGGGAGCATCGGGACCAAAGAGATGAGGGACTGGCGGAAGCAAGAGGCTGAGAACCCTAGGGCGGGGCGGATGTGAGCATCTACCGCGGGTACATGTCAGGGAGGTGATGTTCTTAACGGGCATATTTCGCAGTTTCTAGCATAGGGTTGCATGTCTGGCGTTTGGTGCGATGATAGCGGTTGGACTGGTTGCATTGTATATACAGCATACTACCGCCCTGAGAGTCATGTATACATTCTGCACGAAAATAAAGCGGCTGTACAGAGACTTCGCATCCAGATGTGGCAGACAGGTGTGCATCACACCTGCGTCGTCATTACGCGCGCTTGCGGTCCAATAGATAGCGGGTGATTGACGTTGCGGCAGCCACACGAGCATAGCCGCTTGGCGCCACAGTGGGCGGTCAAGACAAAGAGGGCCTCTCCCATGTTTCATGTATACAAAAAGCCGTCAGCAGAAGCAGCAGTGAATGTGATCTGTGCCGCAGGACCCCTAAGTTTCACACTGCTGGCTCCAGCGCAGGGCTGCAGGCGGGAGGGCGAGCTCAATCTGGGGCGGGAAAGCACGAGCCCAGAAGCGAACCAATGCGGTTGCCAGGCGGGCGCTGGCTGCCTTCCTCGAGCTTGGGAACTGGTCAACAGCCGGCGACGGTGCCTGAAGCGTCTGGGAAATCATTAAACAAATCCTGCATAACCGCTCGTCTCGCACTCGGACGCACAGTTTGCTGTCTTGCCTGCTGCCTCTGACCGGTAGCACTGCATCCATTTGCTTCGCTCCAGATCCGGCCGTCGTAGTGGGGCAGCGTCGTCGTCTGGGAAAACAATTCACGTGTTTAGCCCTGTCTACGCTCGACCTACTTTCGCTTCAAAATCCCTCCCTACACGACCGCCCACCGCAACTTCTCCCGACTCTCCTTTCCTGTCGCAACACCCTCTGCTTCTTCCACCCCCGTGGCTCTTTGATTCTTTCACCTGCTAGATACCCCACGCCGAGTCTTTGAAGCACCCTCCTGCAATCATGGATATCAACCAGGTGTTGGAGGGGACCTACTCTGCTGGTATGTTGCCCTCACCGCGTTTTCCCCCCATTTTGCACCTCTGATTGACTGTGTTGCAGATGCCAGCATTCGAAACAGCGCCGAGCAGCAGCTCACACAGGCCGCCGACTCAAACTTTGTAAGGCTCCCCGCAGTCGCACGCTGCATGTGCTCTGCCCCAAACACGGCCACTAACCGCTCTTCCTATTCTAGCCACAATACCTCACCGTCCTCGGCGGCGAACTCGCAAATGAGCAAGCCCAGCCCCAGATTCGGCAGGCCGCGGCGCTGGCCCTGAAGAACGCCTTTACCGCACGCGAGTATGCCCGGTTACGTCAGGTCCAGGAGCGATGGCTCAGCCTGGACCCCCAGATCAAGCAGGAGGTCAAGGCAATGGCTCTCCGCACACTGAGCACACAGAACAAGGGCGTTGGCTCGGCTGCCGCGCAATTTATCGCGTCTGTCGCTGCCATCGAAATACCCCGCAACCAATGGCCGGAGCTCATGGGCACCCTCGTAGAGAATGTTGGAAATGGCAGCGACAGCCAGAAGCAGGCCTCGCTTACCACGATTGGTTTCGTCTGTGATACGGATGATGGCGAACTGAGGGAGGCGCTGGCACATCATTCCAATGCCATCTTGACAGCCGTCGTTCAGGGTGCCCGCAAGGAGGAGACCAACAACGATGTCCGTGTGGCAGCTATCAACGCACTTAGCGACTCGATCGAATTTGTGCGGTCAAATTTTGACAACGAAGGCGAACGTAACTACATCATGCAAGTCATCTGCGAGGCCACACAAGCGGACGACAGCCGCATCCAGCAAGGGTCGTATGGATGTTTGAACCGCATCATGGGTCTTTACTACGAAAAGATGCGATTCTACATGGAGAAGGCGCTGTTTGGTCTTACTATCCAAGGCATGAAGAGTGACGAGGAGGATGTTGCTAAGCTCGCTGTTGAGTTCTGGTGCACCGTTTGCGAGGAGGAAATCGCCATCGAAGACGATAATTCACAGGTAGGGTCACATGAGGACTATCATCAACATCTCACGAACGGCCTAACACATGCGCAGTCACAAGCTGAGGGTTCAACCGAGCTTCGGGAATACTTCAACTTTGCCCGAGTTGCTACCCAGGAGGTTGTCCCGGTGCTGCTTGAACTTCTCGCCAAGCAGGACGAGGATGCCGACGACAACGAGTACAACACCTCTCGTGCCGCATACCAGTGCCTGCAACTATGGGCACAGTGTGTTGGCAGCGGTGTCATGCCTCCTGTCCTTGCTTTCATCGAGAAGTTCATTCGCTCAGAGGACTGGCACTACCGCGATGCGTCCGTATCAGCATTCGGTGCTATCATGGAGGGACCGGAAGAGTCTGTCTTGGACCCTATCGTCAAGCAGGCTCTGCCTACGCTCATTGGCATGATGGACGATCAAAACATTCACGTAAAGGATTCCGCAGCCTACGCCCTTGGTCGCATTTGCGAGGCCGTTCCCAGCGCACTAGACGCACAACAACACCTACCTCCTCTGATTGGGTCACTGTTTAATGGCTTGGCCAGCAGTCCCAAGATGGCGGCGTCGTGCTGCTGGTCCTTGATGAATCTTGCCGACAGATTCGCAGGAGAACCAGGATGCCAGACCAACCCGCTGTCGCCTCATTTCGCGCAGAGCGTGCAACATCTTCTGACAGTCACCGAACGAGGCGATGCCGACAACCAGTTGAGGACGGCAGCTTACGAAGTACTCAACTCATTTGTGAACAATGCCGCCGGCGACAGCGTTCCCCTAGTGAACGAATTGTCAAATGTGATCCTCGAGCGGTTGGAGAAGTCCATGGCTCTTCAGCAACAGATTGTCAACGTTGAGGACAAGCTCACTCTTGAGGAAATGCAGACCAGCTTGGCTAGCGTCGTCATGGCCATCATCCAGCGATTGGAGGGTGATATTCGACCTCAAGCAGACCGAATCATGCAAATCTTGCTAAGCCTGTTATCGTCCCTACCTCCTAAGTCAAGTGTCCCGGATACAGTCTTTGCCGCCATTGGATCGATTGCCACCGCCTTGGAGGACGATTTCCAAAAGTACATGGAGGCTTTCTCTCCCTTCTTGTACAATGCCCTCAACAACCAGGAGGAGCCTGCTCTTTGCTCCATGGCTATTGGTCTGGTGGCTGACATTACTCGATCTTTGGGCGAGAACGTCCAAGTTTACTGCGACGCGTTCATGAACTCTCTTCTCAACAACCTTCGAAGCCCTGCTCTTGGTAACCAGCTCAAGCCGGCCATCCTGCAGTGCTTTGGTGACATCGCGCACGCGATTCATGGCGCTTTCGAGAACTACCTTCCTGTTGTCGCCCAGGTGCTCCAACAGGCGGGCCAAGTGACCTTGACGACCGAGGGCAATTACGAAATGATCGATTACATCACTTCGTTGAGGGAAGGTATTATGGATGCATGGGACGGTTGCATCGTTGCCATGAAGACAAGCAACAAGAGTAAGTCTTATCTCCATACACTGAATCCATATGCTAACAACTCTAGCCCAACTGATCGTGCCATACCTCGATTCGATTTTTGACCTTCTGCGAACCATTCAAGGTGACAGCAACCGCACTGAAGCTCTTCTCCGATCCTCTTGCGGAGTCATTGGGTAAGTCCGGCATCTTGCATCCTTTGTAATTGACTAACAGTGCATAGTGATCTCGCTGATGCCTTCCCCACTGGCGAATTTAGGGAGTATTTCCGACATGACTTCCTCACTCAAATGGCACGTGAGGCCCGCTCGAATGCGGACTTTAGCAGCCGAACTCGCGACACCGCTCGATGGGCTCGCGAGCAGATCAAGCGCCAGATTGGTATGTGGCTACGCAGCACCCACTTCACACTACCCTCCAACCCTATTATATCTAACCAGCATCATCAGGCGGAAACACAGGCGTCATGGCTTGATTGTTACCACACCGGCCGCTCCCCTCCCCTAGCCCCATCGAGTGAGCTGCGATTCCGTTAATGTGTTGGATACCTTCTCCTGGGGAGGTATTGTCTGACATTTGGCTAAAATCGTGACATGAAGCTCCCCCCCTTATGCCTTTTCGCGCCCCAGATCGGTTGGAAGCAGGACCCGCACCACGCGACCGTCGGGACTCTTGCCTGCTGGATTGATACTACCCCGCCCGCATGATCACCGTATACACAGAAGTGTACTGAGTGGTCGAGCACGATGTGCAACTGACGTCTCTCTGTTTCCGGAGGCCACTGGAAAATGACGGTATGTTGAACAAACATGGTCTTCGTCCTACATCCCCGGGAGACCAGTGCTTGCCTGAGACACGTTCCCAATTGGCTGGAGAGAAGTCTCGTGCGGTCCCCGACGACCGACCAAGCCCCATGATGTACACCACCAGAGGAGATCCAACTCTCCCATCACCAACGACCCCCCTGTGCAATCAACATCCCCCATCAGCAGCACCCTAGCACCGCGACACCGAAACCCTAACCGCCCAACCCGCCATCGCCCGCCCCGATACGCATGCACAGCACCCTCTCCACAACAATCATGTAGCACCAAAAGTCTTGTAAGGCACAGCAGCTCAGAAAAAGCTTGTTTGCCAGGAGAATGAATAGATAATACCATTTTCGTCCAATCCCAGTTTTTCTTCTTCTTCAGTTTTACTCACGGCGTATACCAACTTTCTTTCAAATGGATACAGCTGAGTTTGTAGTTTGTATCTAATGAGTATTGCATAGAAGTTTTTATCGTGGCTTTGTGTTGACGATGCATGTATGATGATTGATTGATTGATTGTGATCTTGCCTGGATTCGATATGGGTTGGCTGATCAGGTCTAAGTATATACATGATGACTGTGGTATCTGGCTTGCTTCTAATGCTTGTCACGGTTCCTGTTCAACCATGTTGAACTCTACTAATCTTACACGTCACGAACCGACCCAACAGCGCCTGTTCCCGAGCCGCCGCTTGAAATTAAGACAACTACATCTCCACTTACAACTCCTTCTTCAAAAAGTGCTCCGGCCGATGATCCGTCTCATAATCAACATGGACATACGCCCTCTCGACATCCGGCAAGCTCTCCAGCTTAATCTGCAGCTCCTCTGCGACATCGTGGGTAGCGCGCAGCGTGGACTCGGGATCCATGACAATGTCGACTTCGACGATGAGGCGTGGGCCGGAGTGGTAGGCGCGCACAGTGTCGATTTGGAGGATAGCGGGCGAGTGCGTCATGGCTAGTTCACACGTCGTTAGCAAGTGTGAAACTGCGGCTTTGGGGGAAAGCAGGGAAGGAGGATGAGGACTTACAGATATAAGTAATATGCTGCAACATGCCCGTATCAGCCGTAACGCCAATGAGCAACTGAAACTCGCTATACGCGGTCCTCGACCACAAAAAGATAATCAAAACACTCAGCAGCATCGCACCCATGGGATCCAACCACCACTTCAACTTGCTCCCGCCCACACTCGTCAAGATACCAAAGCCATTGATGAACAAATCATTGCGATGGTCCTCCCACAGAATGCGCACCTGACTGTACTTGTTGCGAATCGCCCAGCAGTACAAGAACAAGCTGAACTTTGTCGCAAACGCAATCGCGACCGCGATGACGCTGGGCAGGTAGAAGTCGTTTGTCTCGGGCCCGTCGCGGTGCTCTGCAACCGTGCGGATGGACTCGACGATAATGACGACGCTGACGGTGATCATGAGCGCGCAGAAGGACAGGTTGCCCGCTGTCTCGATGCGCGCTTTGCCGCTGGGAAATTTCCGGCCGTCCACCCGCGCGACGGCGCGGTTGCACATTATCAGCGTCAAGTTACTCAGCGGGTCGAAGAGCGAGTCCGCCATGGTCGTGAACAGCGAGAGCGATTTAGAACTTATGGCTGCGTAGAGCTGGAGGACTGCGAGCAGGATGTTGGCGGCGAAGGAGCCGATGACGGCGATTTTGTACTTCAGGTGGTTTGCGCTGTCTTCGTCCTTTGCGGCACGCCGGTGGTCGTCGACGGGTTTGAGGAGACGCTCGATGTTTTCGTTTTGCGCAGAGTAGAATTGCTCTAGTTTGCGGGCGGTGCGGGCTTGGCTGTTGAGCGTTATGGGACCGAAGCCGTCGCGTTTGCGCGAGGTGTTGGCTCGAATTAGGGCGAGTTCGCTCGGGTCCTTTATGGCGGTCGAGAGGCGGTAGGGATCGTTGTCCGATGTGTAGCCTGGTGGTGACTGGCTCTCGATGTCGCCAGTTGGGCTGCTGGGCCTAACATGGCGCGCGATGGGGTCATGGTGGTCGGTGGAGGATTCTGTGGTTTCGATGGCGGTGCTGTTGCCGTTGCCTTCTCTCTTGCCGACTGGGTTTGTTTCTGGGGTAGAAGGGGTGTGCTGTTGCTGATTGGAGGTGGAGGAGCTGCTTAGGTGGTGGTGGACGTGTGGGCTGCTGCTTCGTTCTATGCGGTCGGAGCTGTGCAGTTGGAACGGCAGCGGTTTCATCGAGATGGCGCGGTGCAGATCTGGTTCCGACGACATGGTGGAGGGGGTTTTGGTCGGCTAATAACTTGAAATAGATATTAGGCAAGGATGGATGATGATCCAGAGGTAGGTCGCTGCTCAATGGTAGGACAGCGATGAAGAATCTTGACAGAGGCAGAGATGAATGGACGCCGTGCGAGCCAAGCTTCCAAGCAGCACGTGGTGTGGCAAAGTGGAGAATTGAATCTTGCGCACTTCAGGAGGCGCAGCAGGATAGAACAAGTGCCTGTATAAACCCTTCTTGATGCCTCTGAACTACAGCTGTTGACTAAACGTTAACCTGTATGTCAACAACAGTAACCTGGATTGGCACATGTCACTCACTGTCTCCATCCTGGCACTCCAGGTCCCCCGGCTCCATTTGCATTGCGGGTTATCGATAAGCTCCAAAACTCGACGTCATTGCTCCTTCGCGTTTTAGTGTCATGTTTCAACAAAATAGTGGCTTGAATGTGTGAAACGCCGAGGACCGCACATCTGTTCTACTTAATATGCAATGATACTAAGTAGATGTCAGATCAAGTAGTCAGTGTGGAAGAGACTTTTTGCAGCGACGCCCTTCAGCTAAACGATCGCTTGCCACACTGCGCCATGGTCTTTGCGACAGCCTAGTCCTTGCTATAACATCGAATGTATAGGTAGACCACATGCCATCGCTCAATCGAGCATACGGCGCAATTCTCGCCCTCCAAAGACGGTAGCTATGTACTCGTCCCCATGTCCACAACGCGATCCGATCCTGCAGCGCCTTTAGCCGCGAAACAACAAGTGCAACCGCACGCGAATGTGGAGAAACCCCAAATAGGTACAAGTACTCGCTAGCTATAACAAAAGTCTATTAAGCAAACTCCCAGCATGTTTAAACAGTCTATAAGCCAAGTCTATGTATGTACATTCCCATCCATCCTACATGCAGCTTGCTCCAACCCGCCCAACCATCCATCCATTCAAGCTATTTAGCCTCGAAGGGCAAAAACAGACTTGGGAAGGAAATATCTGGGGTATCGCGTGCATATGTATGAACCCTAACCCTTGTCTATATAAGGACCGACCGTTGTTGAACGTGATGAATAGTATGCGTACAATATGACTGCGGGGAAAGAGAGGCAAAAGGACAAAAAGGAAAATGGGGACAGCGAATGATGATGCAAAGAATGCGAATGCAGGTGAGTCTGACGTAGCGAATGCGAATGCGAAGAACTGGATAAAAGAAGAAAGAAGAGGAAGAAAGAAAGAAAGAAAGAAATTGCTAAAGACAAGATGATGAAAACCGGCCAAATGCTGTGAAGGTGGTGAGCGCAAGAATGTCTCTTCGTAAGCCCACCCGTGTCGACGCTGTCCAGTACGACCGAGGAAACGGAAACAGTAGCCTTGGGAGAAGGCTATTTGAGGCTCGCATCTCGCGTAGACTTGATCGTTTCCATGGATTTTCTCATCATGTTGGCATACGACGTCTCTTCCATGCGTTTATGAGTGACCCAGGGACATCCATGTACGTTGAAACCATCGATATAGGTTCCCACCGGCTGTTGTATGCACCCGCAGATCTGGGACTCCTAGCCACGCGCTGAAATGTTTCTGATGCATCCCAAGTAAAGTTGAAGACCCGGTGGTTATGCATCTTTTCTTTTCTTCGACGTTGACGTTGACGTTGTCATGCCGTGTCGTAGTACCGTACCTCAAGATGTACGTACGCCGCCGGCTAGCATCAATTCCCATGCATCCAGCACGCACCACCAGACCCCGAGTCCTGCGCCGCACCATTGTACTCGTACTCGTTGCTCAAACCAAACGGCGTTTCCAACATGTCCGGGAGATTTGTATCCCACATCATGTCGTCCCAAAAGTTGTTGAGGATCGTGGGATCGTTCGCATTGGCCCACGTCGGTGTCGCAGGATTGTAGTGAAACGCGCTCTGACCGGGACCACCGCCATACGCAGCATGTGTGTTGAGCATTGTCGGTGCGTTCGTAGTACCGGGTACTGCGAAGTGAGTGTGACCTTGATATTGTTGAGGTGTTTGGATAGTAGATGAAGAAGAAGGCATGGTGGCCTGCTGTGGTTGGGGTTGGGATAGAGTGGAGGCGCTCGTTTTGTAGGCGGCATAAAGACGGCGAACAGCGTCGCCGCTTCGTTTGGCTGCGATACTCCAATCCTTCACTGTTTCGAAAAACTGTAGGGCTGTTTCGACGCTGGCTTTCCATTTTTCGATCTCTTCGGGGACGCTGGTGTCGCTGAAGAGTGAGACTAGGGGGACCATGCAGGCTTGGAAACAGAACCAGACCGCGTTCCACCCGGATATGAGATCGGGCATGCATTCTTGGCTGATGTCTTCGATTGTCTTGAGTGCAATGAGTCGACATTTTCCAACGGCAACTTTCTCCTCCGCGCTCAAGGTGGCCCATGCAGCTCGTCGTAATGCTGTAGTGAGCAAGATGGGCCGGTGAAGTACAATGCGAATGTTTTGGAATCGCCACTTCATGACGAGTCTGACGCGACGAAGAAATTCTGGGCATGGTTCTTCCGGGTTGGAGAGGATCGAGGGAAGCTCTTCGTACCATTTCACGATCTGGGAGTCATAGCTGGCGGTCTCAACAGATGAGAGGAGTGGCGATTCAACAAGGCGGTCTTGTATTCTTGTTGCGATGTGACAGAATACGGAGGCGTGTATCAAAGGGAGAATTTTGAGCTGCTCGATGTACTGCGGGCTGTTGGGTGGAGGTATGGTCTGTATCTGCTGGATATGTTAGTACGGATCCTCAAGCTTCTGGCCATGAGGAATGAAACATGTACATACCGCACCAGCAGCGGTTCCTGGTCTCATCACCGTGATAGAGGGCCCCATCCTGCCCAATGAAGGTCGACCGGTCGTAGTCGACGCCCAGGCATCAAGGCAGAACAGACTCCACCATATCCTCCGCCTCATCTCTGGGGATATCGAATCCTCTTCACCCGGTGCCATGAACTGCCGACTGACGTCACTTCGCTCCGAATACTCGCGGTGCAGTCCCAGTGCCGTCGCCATACGAAGTGTGCCACCCATGAGCGAGTGCGCCTCGTTTGGTCGGTTGAGGTAGTGCATGTAATACCCGCTCATAATGGCCAAAGCTTGCAGAACTTCCAGATTTCCACTGCCGAATGACTCGAGAGACAGATGCTGACGCGAACGATTGAAGTAGACATAATGGGCTTCGTTGTCCGCGGTAAGTGATGCAAGTGAGCCAAGCGCAAAAACCATGTTCAGCAAGCCAAGCCATGGCGAGTCTTTTCGATTGGCGTACAGATATGTGGACCAGAACTTGCGCTCGTCAATCATAGGGAAGAATGGGTGCACACGGTCGAAATAGCTCTCCAGGAGCTCCTGACCATGCTCAGGGGGCGGTAGAGCGTGCGGACTGGTATCCGCGAGCTCAGGAGGAGGGGATCCCGCTCGACTCGGTAGCGCCGTCTCCTGGGCGTTATGTGCGATGAGTGAGCGTGCCTGTGGCGCACAGCGTACAATGACCTTGAGTGCGGCTGTGATGGAGGATATGCCAACGTAAGATGAGAGCTTATCGACAGACATAGATAGACCGTTGACATCGTCTGAGATACCCTGCACGCGGATCTGGTGCTTGCGCGCCTCGTCCCAGTATGGATCCTCGGCAGGAGCTTGCTCAAGAGCCTCGAGGCTCTCGGCACCATCAGAGCCAGCTTGAATGTCTGACAAAGCCTGGGAATCTGCTGCGGATGGGGAGGTCGTTAAGTTGGCCACTGGTGAGGATAGTGCCAAATCCAGCAATTCTTCCCGAGGTAAAGTGGCCAAGGATTCGAGGTTCTTTCCTCCATAGAGCTTGGTCAAAACACTCTTGTACTGCTCAATGTTGTTTGATAATTTATCGACTAGTCTGGTATTATGTGAGTCAGGTGTTTATAAGGAAGCATATGGGCAGGACTCACTTTCTGCTCGGCACCACCCTCTGCGCCGGTTTTGAATATCCGCACGCCTCGGGATGTTGATACCACTGGCACTGGCCACAAGGTTGAGAGCCATCACATCGAATCTTCCTTCTCCTACACTCGACGCATGCATTGCTGGTGGATATCCGTCGTGAACCCGCTGGCCGTGTTGGTTTCCCCGAGCTATCGGTGTCTGCTCCCGGGGAGCGCAGCCCAACGGACGACTGGAACGTGTGGAACATGTCGAGTCGTTTCCTGTCGCACGACCTCGCTCACGAAGTTCCAGAAGCGGCAATCAGAAGGAAGGAATCTGTTGTGGCCAATGCGTCAGGCGACCATGAGTCCAGCTGCCAGGTAAGTCAGGATGGTCGGACTGGTCGTGATTTGTGTTGGAAAGCTGGGGAAGGCGGGAACCAAATGTCTGGAACGATATGGTACACCAGAGGTTGTATATAACAATAAAGCGAGACTAGGAATAGATGGACCGGGATAGATATATCAGAGACACCGGTAGTGCAGTCGACACGGTTGCAGACGAGCCCAGCTGCACGTACGTTACGTTTTGCTTTTAAGCATTTATTCAGGCTGGACCTGGAACTGCGCGGTTCGCACCTAGTCCCCAGCTACGTATCGTCATTCTGCTGCACGTAGGTTCATTAGCGATTCGCAGCGGGCTGGGCGATAAAGTGACAATCCAGCGAGGACATTAGCTCTACCTATAGTCCCCGCATTAAGAGCCACCCCCCGGCCAGGGCATGCGACAGGGCTGACTGGTGGAGGGAGAAGAGACAGGCGACCGTTGAGACGGGTGGACGGGATGATTGCGTCTCGAAGCCAAGCGAGATTGAGATTGAGCGGCGTGCTTCGAGAAGGCCTCTAGAAGGCGGCGTAGACAGCCATGCTTGCCCTCACGCTCCGTCTGGCGGCGGCAGGCTACTGCGCGTCGTTTCAGCATTGCGGATCATCCTTCCCGCCACCATCATGGCCATGCGCCATCGCATGGCGGCGCGGGTTAGAGGTTGAGGTGGTGGTGCGGGTGCAAACTTAAAGCACACCCCAACGCAAACCTAAAGCAAGTACCGCGGGACAATGACATGCCGACGACACTGTCAGTCACCATGTGGACCTCTTCGACGGCCGAGCCCGCGCAGTGAACCCACTCGCTTCGACCTTTTGCCGACAGGAACAATCAACATGTCTCTCCAGCGCCCGGGTCGAGCCTGAGTGTGGGCCGAAGAGTACACCTTACGTCTGCACAGGCTGTGGAGTATGCGCAGTGACCTACGGTGTCTACTGTGTGCAGCACAGCTGGGTTGCATCAGAGTACACCCCTCTGCTTCGTCCCGGAAACGTGCCAGCCAATGCCCGGCCGGCGATTAATTAACCCTGGAAATTCACCATGTTCGATAGACGACCTTCATATATCGAGCTTGGCTAGGTACATAGCGAAGGGGCGACGAAGCCTATACCAGCCTCACGTATACCCCGCTGTGAAGAACTCGACTGAACAGTGTGCTGCGAGTTGTAATCTGCCAGTTCCTTGCCTATAGCCAGCGTAATGCAAAGTCGCGTCACAAAATGTGAGGCGACGACGTCTAATGCTAACCATCTGCTGCTAATTGCCCAGGACTAGCTGTGCTATCCGTCAGCATGCAGTCCTAACGCCTTTCTACTTCTGCATCACCAGTCCCTATCCTGTGGTCCTTTGATAGCGTTGCATGATTAGACCATCAACGCTCTTAAACGACTCCACTTCCTGCTTCCTGCGCGCTGACCTTTAATCTTTGCCCAAATATGTCCATCGTAAAGGCTCGTCATTTTTACCCAATCCACGCACTTTGATGACCTGCTCGTCGCCAGGGACAATGTCGATGGCACTATCGTGTACGAGCACCCCCGATCTTTCCTCAAAGACAAGACCCTTGGTAGGTTTCTCAGCTTTGACCACAATGGTCTCGCCTTTCGGTATAACTTCAACCCCGCGGTCATCGAAGTCCAGGTACTTTAGCGGTTGGGGCCAATCAACGTCTCTTGACACAATTTCGCCGTCGACCCATATCCGGACCGCTAGTACATGCGGCTCCTCGTTCCGGTTATCAATGGTCCCTGAAAGCACGTCGGTCGTGCCGTTCGGTACCAACTTGATGTTTTCCTTGACAACCTTGCCTTTAATCTCCTTGCCACTCTTGATGCTAATATACCGCAACTCAACAGTCGCGGTGATCTCATCCAACCTCTGACTCGCGACCCAAACCTCGAAATCACTTGTCTTGGGCACTCTCGCATGTACGACACTCCAATCAAAATGTGCTCGTTTGACGGCAACGGCAACGGGTGCAAGCACTCGGCGCATGGCGTAGTAGGCCGGTTTCTTGCGCAGGAAATAATCGACAATGGACCATGAAGTCACAGGCCAGCAATCGTTGAGTTGCCAGACGAGTGCACCACCGCAATGACGCTTCTGACCCCATTGGCGCCGCCAGCCCCTGTACCCGAACATTAATGCTTCAGCTTGAGAGAGCTGCGTCAGGTGGATGAATGACTGACTGACGTTAGCAAGAATTACAGGCTATATTAAGACCCACTTGGTCATAGTACCGGACCAAAAACCGGGAAGCGAACGACAAGGTACTTACTTCGAGGTCAGTCTTGCTGCGGAAGTTTTCCACGAGATAGGTCGCTATCCGCCGCTCGTGCCCATCTGCCTTATTGTGAAAGTCCAGCATATGGCTTTGCGGGTAGAGTTGCGACGGGTCTGTGCAGTAATATCTGATTGTATCAATGTGAGGGAAGGCTTCCATGCCAAACTCGCTATTGAAACGGCCGCCAAGCGTGTCGAAGATCTGGTACTTTTCTTGCGTGCCGTGCCAGACTATGATCGGTATTAGCATGATGGTCAACTCCAAGAAGTGAGATCACTACCGTTCCATTGGTGCATGTCGCCCACCGTAGGGTTCGAGGTTTTGAGACCGTCACCCCAGGGGGAACCTGGGTGGTACGGTACGTGTGGGCTTTCTGCAGCTACAACCTCAGGCAACAACTAATCAAAGCATTTGCATTAGCGTTGGCCAAATTTTGTGAACGGTGTGCACTTACCTTCTCGTAAATGTACCTCGCAGGGAAGTCCGTCTTGAGCCAACTTTCTGGGTCCTTGTCCTCATAATCGTAGGTCAGTCCAAAGGACTCTTGCACCTGGTAATCCTCGTTGTTTCCCGCGTATATGATTATCGAAGGATGATGTCGTAATCTGCTGACATTGGTGATGCACTCTTCCTTGATCGACTGTAGAATCGTCGGGAAAGCGGGATAATTGCCGCAGCCAAACATGAAGTCCTGCCACACCAGCACGCCCAACTCGTCACAAAGGTCGTAGAAGACGTCTTCTTCCCAAATTCCACCGCCCCATATGCTAGACATACGTCAGCGAGGGTGATGTTCCTTGCATTTCCGTCAAGGCCCGCTAGTTGAAGGAGAGCAAGACGCACCGTATCATGACTTGGTATCCATCCACCATCATCTCTAGCCATTGGCGATACTTTTCCTCCGTTACCCGTGGCGTGAACGAGTCGGCAGGGATCCAGTCCGAGCCACCACAAAAGACGTCGACACCATTGACTCGGAAGTAAAAGGATTTTCCAATGGCATCTGGCTCCTGGATCAGTTCGCCCTGTCGGAAACCAGTACGACGTGTTGCTTGATGTAGATCGATATCGTCCGCGGAGACTGTAGCGCTTATTTTATAGAGAGGTTGTTCGCCGTATCCATGCGGATACCACAGCTTCGGATTGTTGACATGGAATTCCACCTTCGCCATACCGTCACTGATATTTGCTGACTCCTTGAAGACCAATTTCTCCCCATCGTACACAGCAAAGCTAACCTTGTTAGCAGATGTGCCCTCAATAGTCGCCGAGACTGTGCCCTTCACTGCTTTCAAGCTCTCGTCAAGCTTGTAATCAACGCGAAGATCTGCAATCCGAGCTTGATAGGTTTCTAATCGTACTTCTCGCCACGGACCGCAAGTGTTCAGGATTGGACCCCAGTCCCAACCCCAGTGGTATTGAGCTTTCCTAACAGCAAGTCTCGACATGTCACCGTTGAAGCCCACCCACTTGTGATCTGGATGCTGCTCGCGAATCTTGATCGCTTCTAGCCGCGCGGATGCGAATATAATCTCCAGGGTGTTGACCGATCCAGGATTCATTTTGTTGGTGACATCCAGGCGATGTGTGACGAACATGTTATCGCTATCAAGAATAGTCTGGTTATTGAGCTTTACCGTGGCAAAGGTATCTAGGCCATCACAAGCGAGCACGTATACGGTGCCATCCTTCGGTTTTGCAACCTCAGGCAGCTGAACTTTGTAAGTCCAGGACTTGTCCGCAACCCATTCAGCTTGGAGCTCATTGAAGCCTAGGAATGGATCTGGGATTCTAACAATGCGTTAGCTATGGCCAGAGTCTCGCTCCTTTCTCTCGATGCTAGTCAAGACATACTTGCCATGTTCCATTAAGTCCAGGTGAACATTGGTGGGAACTTTCTTGACCGGCAGCCAGACATCCTGGGCGGGATCATCTGCCTGTTTGAACTTCCATCCGTCTGTCAGTCGATTGACAGATAGAGCTTGAACTTTGGCCATGATGTGTGTGCCTCTGAGCTTGTAGAGCTTCACACCCTCTGCAGCTTTCAGGTTTCAATTCGACCTTTAGCCTACCATTGAGCGGGGTAAGCTAGAAAGCAGTGCTGATCCCTCTTTTGAATCTGAGAAAACGGTCCTTCTGCCACCTATAATTCAGACGGTCGCCTTGGCCGGAGCGAGAGCTGCCGTGTTGTACTCCATCGAGCACCTCCAAATAGGCTCGAAAGGTATGCGGAACGGTGCCTCCGGACCGAACACCGTTAGTCAAAGGACTTTTATGGGACTAACGTCGGAGAAATGAGCTTTGAACAGCCGCCTAAAGGCCACGCGGGACTTTTGCAGGTAGTGGTGAGATCGGCTCATCCTCTCCGTGATTGATGGAGAAAGGTTGCGGCGCGTGTCGTCATGTTTGGAGGCACGGTGGGAGAGTTCCGAATGGCTCCTACCCCACGTCGCGTGGGATGGCGTCAGCCTTGTACAACCTCAGTCAACTTTGTCCAACAGGAAACCCTACATCCTTCGGAGACCAAGAAGCAGGATGGATTAAAGCAGACGTTATTTGTTTCAAATGCACTGTTGTTTCTGCGGACATTGACGCTCCGTTTCCAAAATTAATCGATAGATCCAGACGCGAATGACATCTTACGTACGAAATAGTCAAGGAACATAAACATCTGTGTACCCGGCCATGCACCTTCCCGTTTCCAGGGCTCTGGCTCACGGATTGCGGCACTCGCCGTTCCTCTACCTGGCCTTCGGTTTGTGACTTAAGGTGTTAGGGATAGCAAATGTCTGTTGGGAGATATCAAAACGTATTGACGAGGTTCCCTGCTATATAGAGTCATCACGAGAACAACGATAGCTTAAGGTCCTTGAATTGCCGAGCAGTAGTTATTGAAGCTCAATGATGTGCTGTCTCAGCTGCATCCGCGCCGTGCGGATGAGTGCCTCCGTTCCCTTTCAGCGTTTGATAATAGCCAACCACGAACACCGAGGCTGGGGATAGTCATGTTGGGTGGGTACGCGCTCTGCATGCATCCTGCAAGTTGCCGCGTCTCGCGTTATGAATCCCAATGTAGGTTAGCCACTGCATGTATGTCGAAGAGCTTATGAGATTCCATGGTGGTGGAATGATTATGCATTGAAAGAAGACAGGGAGGGGTATAGAACTATCCAAATCAGAACCACAGAGTCGTCGCCGTTCAGTCGGTGACATAAAACGAACACCCCGCCTGCGAGCGCCCTTCCGGCTACTTGGCTTATGGAAACATATCCATGACAGCCAATAAAACAGTTGTGGCAAGCAAGGTGTAGTCCGCCTGAAAGGGGATCGTCGAAGCGCTCCTGCGGACCATATCATTCCCCGACCTCCTCATAGCGAGTGCAGCTTGGTGATCGACGTTGCCAGACTGTGCCAACTGAACCATTTGGGTCATGTTTGTGCTAAGTATAGTCGTCGAGCGTGCCCCTGGACAGAAGACAACTTCGAAGCCCGCTCCGGAGGGGATGATGAAGGTTGACGTTTGGTCATCGAACGCTGTGTCATATCATTAGCATTTGAGAGACGGTTTAAAGGTATAGAAACTTGCCATAACTGTAAGCGTCCGGACAGACTGACTTAACGGCTTTCGAATAGTCGTTTGGCTGACAAGCGCTTGCCGAGTTGTACTCTCCAGTGCAACAGTCTTGTGGTTGATTATTCTTCGCGCATGCGGAGTAGCAAGGATTAAACTGGGGTCTCTGAATGTTGTCATCTGGATATGGGTACACGCCATCACCAGGCTTATCGGGTGGGGACTGCTGCAAATCCCACGGGCACCACTTGTTTATCTCGTTCTCATCTACCTTTCCTTCGAAGGGTAGGCGGTATGAGGTATTCGTTCTTAGGAAATCAGGATATTCAGGATATGGATCATATCCCTGCTGTGCTAGAAGCCCGTCCGTACCTTGACACGATGGGTTGGTAAGATTTGGCGGAATATCGTCGAGTGTGACGTTCTCGAGAGGCTGCAGAACTATCGCTATGGGTACGTTGTAGCCGTCGACTAATGAGATATCGTAGTAGGTGTGTCCATCCCCAGCGTCGAGGGTGAATTCTGCGAGTGAGACGGGTACGTCACCCTACCGCAAGTCAATCAACGTGATACTTGCGCGGAGCATGAATACGGACTCACTTACCCCCACCTTACAGTCTAGTACACCATTGCAATCGCCGGAGTAGCAAGCCTTCCCACTCCCACTTGCGGGGCCAGACCCATCGTCATTGAAGGAGCAATTCGTTCTGCCCCAGACCCGACCTTGCCAATCCTCCGAGACTGTCTGATTCTTGGTTTCCCCAGGTTCTAACTTGAACCCGTTCTCTGGGGGGTCCGTTTCCAGATTGTGTTGAGACACCGGGCCAGATAGTCCCAGGGCAGCGATTGGTGACCAACAAGGGCGTGATGTCTTCTTTGCGTTGTTGCAGCTTGCGTGGAGCCTTAACAGACATATGATGCACTCCGTCCGCAAGTGGGAACGCTGACAGTAGGAAGAAGGTAGCGCATAGTCGAGCGATAGCAAAGCGATCTATAGGCCGAGATGTGCTCCTCCCTGAGCTGGGACGTGAATGCATCGGTCACAGGTATTGCGCATGCACGTAGCGCATATACGGCTTGATTCGACGTTCGAAGAATGGTCGACAGAGATAAGATGAGGGTCCAGGCCAGCTGAGCGTTTGCGGTAACTTAGGAGGAAACAGAGGGAAGGAGGGCGTGTGGAAGCGAAGAATGCTGGACGGCCAGCGTCTGCAGCGCAAACAAGGAATATGAAGGACGGGTCGATCATTGTCACTCTGAGGAAGTCGCGACCCGATCAACACGGTGACGCAACGGGTCGTGCCTTACACAGGGTCCAGCAGGGCTGAAGGCTGGCGAGAGCCTATCATTGGCCTGCACATGAGAGCCTCCAAAACGGTCGCACGGGCGCGTACGAATGATTAGCAGGTGTTACACAACAGGCTGATTTTACTCTCGGTATGCGGAGCGACAGCTTACGGTGGTAGGAAGATGTGGCTTGACACACACTGAAGGGGCAGAGCAAGTGGAGGGATCAAATAAGGAAACAAACATCAATGATTGAATCGTTCAGACGAACACATGCTCGGCGTTGCAAGTGCAAACTAACAAAACAGGCCGAGAAGCCGAGTAGCGCGAATAATGACGGTGTCCATCGGCCAAAGAGAGATTGCTGCTCCTGGTCTGGTAGTTTTTGTGCTTTGGTCAGCGAAGTCTCGGAGGACGGAAGGGCAAGCGTTCCAGGTCTCGCCACCATTAGCTGCGGGTGGTGAGATCTTCGTGACCGAGCGCGATCTCTTGGCCCTCTCCTGACAATTACTGACAGCTACATTTCTCCTTTGCGTACGCATACCTCTAATAATCTTACGACCTTCCAGCAGCCTCCCACTCATTACGCTCCTTCTTTTGTGCGCTGCAGGATCCCCGTTGATCTGGCCCTCTAGTTCGCTTTTTTGCAAATTCGTGGCTTCTCCAATCGATATTGTTCCGACGCTTCCCTCCGCCCTCGCCAGACGATTTACTACCACAAATACCCCTAGTCCCTCTACCTGACGACATCTGGATTGTCGCTGCACGCAGCGCCTCTACCTATTATCTACAAGCGAGACTGCATGTCTGCAACCACGACTATGCCAGGCCGCACCCTTCCGACGATTCCGACCGCTGAGGTACGAGCACATAACAACGAAAAGTCCTGTTATGTCACGATTGGCACGAAGGTCTACGATGTCACCGACTTTTTAGAAGGTCATCCTGGTGGCCCGGAGTTCATTCTGGAATATGCAGGCAAGGACGTGGAGGCCATCTTGAAAGATGAGGTCTCGCATTTCCACTCCGACTCCGCGTACGAGATCTTGGAGGAAAGCCTTGTTGGCTTCGTGGCTACGGACCTGATCATGGACGGTGCTACCAAGAGCTCCAAGCCTGCAGACATAATCCCGTTGCCACCATCAGCCGCAGGCACAGCGGAACTCAAGAGCATGACAGAGAATGGAAAGGCACTGTACGCTGCAACTGGCATGTCCTCGGCGGAGGACCTCTCAAGGGAGACCGACCCCACGATAGATTATAAGCAGCACAAGTTCCTCGACCTCAGTAAGCCGCTCTTAATGCAGGTCTTCTTTGGCGGATTCAGCAAGGACTTCTACCTGGAGCAAGTGCACCGACCCCGGCATTATAAGGGAGGAGACTCCGCGCCGCTCTTTGGCAACTTCTTAGAGCCGTTGAGCAAGACTCCATGGTGGATTGTGCCGACGCTGTGGTGGCCCTGCGTCACGGTGGGAACGGTCATTGCCGCCCAGGGCTTAGGATCTACACCAGCTCTAGTGGGATACTGGATCTTCGGCTTGTGTTTCTGGACGATTATAGAGTACATTCTTCACAGGTGTCTTTTCCACTTGGATGAGTAAGTCAATCCTTGCTACATTAGACAGTCTTGCTTATGTTGGACAGCCATCTTCCCGATAATCGTTTTGCCATCACGCTACACTTTCTCCTCCATGGCATTCACCACTACCTTCCCATGGATAAGTACAGGCTTGTGATGCCACCCACGCTATTCGTTGTGTTGGCAGCGCCGTTCTGGAAATTCGCACATACAGTCATCTTCTGGAACTGGTATGCTGCAACTGCTGCTTACTGCGGGGGTATCTTCGGATACACCTGCTATGACATGACACATTACTTCCTCCATCATCAAAAGTAAGAAGGCTTCTTTAGCACCTCGACTCTTCTAACAAACCGTAGGCTGCCCGCGTATTACCAACAGTTGAAGAAGTACCATCTTGCGCATCACTTCGCTGACTATCAGAACGGTTTTGGTGTTACTAGTCGTTTCTGGGACTGGGTATTCGGCACAGAGCTAGATATGGCTCCTCCCAAGGTCATCAAGAGTACCTAGACTTGACGGGAGTGAGCAACTCCTTGTTTGGCACTATACACTGATAGTCATTATGCATGGATGAGCTTTGTACGGCGTTTGAGCCTGGATCGGGGGGTTCTGATTTGTAGAGGGACATGTCTTATATCTTCATGGACGACACGATACACTTCCTACCACCTAGGCTAATATTAATGATGGACTGCTGCCTCTTTGGCGAAACTCCGGCTGCGCTCACGTGACGTCCCCTGCTGCCTGCGACTTCCCGATTGGAACATGCTTAGCTAATGCTTAGCGCGCCAAGCGATCGTCGAGGTAGAAATCCTGGCCACCCGCCTCGCTCCTCCACCCAAAACACTCACCCGCAACACAATTGTGCACAACAACAAAGCTTCACCAGCAGCGACGTTGCCGAGTGCGATTCAGTCACCGATAGTCAAGACGTCAGCTAGCGACTGCTTGCAGTGACTGCTGTTTCGGCAATCCAATCGCAGTACAGCAATTGATACCAGTCCAAGCTCACCACAACAAATTCGCTCTCACAGTGACTGCGCACGGCGCTCTCGACCGCCACAACTTATCGAGAACTAGGACTCGCTTTCGTCATGGCTACTACCGTCAACGAGGTCGAGGCTCTCCTCGATGAGACCGCCCGCGAGGTCGAGAACAAGGCCCACGAGCGCGAGGCCGCCGACGAGACTCGCAACACCGACAGCCGCCGTGACGACCGTGGTCACCGCGATCGCCTCTCAGATCGCTACGACCGTCGTGACCGCCGTGATAGGAGCAGAGACCGTTATCGTCGTGATCGTGAGTCAAATGGAGATCGGCCTGAGAGCCGCGACAAGGACCAGCGGCGAAGAGACGGAAGCCGCGCTCGATCAAGCAAAGGTGCTGACACTGAAGAAGACCGTGATAGGAACCGTCGTAGCAGCTCGCGCGACCGATACCGTGGTGGACGCGGAGGCGGTAGGGACCGTGGCGGCGACTACTATAGCGGAGGTGGACGCGCCCGCACTCGTTCTCCCCGCCGTGATCGAGGCGACAATAGGTACCGTGTTCGCGACAGCTCTCGTGACCGTCACCGTGGCAGTGGTGAGGACCGCCGAGGCGGCCGCCGCGACAAGACTGTCTCGCCTGAGGCTACGGAAGACGATCGTGATAAGCGCACTATCTTCGTGCAACAGATCTCCCAGCGGGCCGAGACCCGCCACTTGCGCGCATTCTTTGAGGCTGTCGGCCCTGTCGTCGAGGCGCAGATTGTCAAGGACCGAGTTACTCAACGCTCCAAAGGGTTAGCAGTCTGCCTCACCCTTGCATGTCCTGTATGCTGACCCTACTTCTAGTGTTGGCTACGTCGAGTTCCGCGAAGAGGAGTCTGTTCCCAAGGCCATCGAACTTACCGGGCAGAAGCTCAAGGGTGTTCCCATTATCGCGCAGCTTACCGAAGCCGAGAAGAACCGCGCTGCCCGTCCCTCTGAGGGAGGTGCCGCCGCTGGTGCCAACGGCGCCCCATTCCACCGCTTATATGTAGGCAACATTCATTTCAGCGTGACCGAGAAGGACCTCGAGGAGATCTTCGTTCCGTATGGCGAGCTTGAGCAAGTCATTCTACAGCACGATGAGCTCAACCCTACTCGCTCTAAGGGTTACGGTTTCGTTCAGTAAGTCTTCTACATGTTTTAATCACTGACGCGATGCTGACCCGCTGTAGATTCGTCGATCCCACCAACGCGAAGAACGCTCTCTCGGAGATGAACGGCTTCGAGCTTGCTGGCCGCCAGATTCGTGTCGGTCTCGGCAACGACAAGTTCACCCCCGAGTCCACTGCCAGCCTTCTACGCACGTTCAACCAGCAGTCACAGAGCTATCAAGGATCCGCTTTCAGCGGCGCTGGTGGCCGTGGCGCCTACGCTGGCGGCTCTGGTGGCGTCTTCGATCGCACTAGCAGCAAGGACGACCGTAGCGGTGTGAGCGGCGCATCTGCTTTGGACGACACCGATGTTGCTGGAGTTAACTTCAAGGCCTACGACCGCACCAAGCTCATGGCCGCTCTTAATCGCGACAACCCCGAGTCCACGAAGCAAGGCTCCCAGCCCGTCGTCAAGCCCCGTGCTCCCGTCGTCGACATGCCTATGGCCTCCAAGTGCATCAAGATCGAGAATGCCTTCGATGCTGACGAGTATGTCCTCCTAACCTTCGCATCCCTTTGGAGAAGAGATTGGAACATCCTTTGATCCGTGAGCCTTTCCACCACGATGTGTTGATATCGGGTGAGAGGTTAGGTCAGCAGAATAGGATCGTCCCATTCTTGTTCTTCAGGGTGGTGTTGATCTTGATTTACAACTAAGCTAACATTTTAACAGGGAACTCAAAGCCTTTGGCCCCACCTGGACCAAACAACTCCAAGAAGAGGTCAAGACCGAGTGCGACAAGAAGTACGGAAAAGTCGTCCACATCGCCGTCGACCCCAACACCGAGGGCGATATCTACGTCAAATTCGATTCCGTCACCGGCGGCGAGAAGGCTCTCCAGGGTCTCAATGGTCGCAGCTTCAACAGCCGCACCATCCGCGCTTCCTATGTTGTGGACAAGATCTACAACTCTCTCTGGGGTGCTGCTGCTAGCAGGTTCTAATCGAACGGTACGTTTTGACACTGTCGTGGTGGAGGGCACTCGGTAGCTGCAACTGCCGAGTGCTCATCGATCCTTGACTATTGTGTACAGATCTTGATTGATGGTAATTCTACCATCTATTCGGATGCATGGACGGCGTTACTGGGTTGAAAATGGATGGACATGGATGGCGTGCTGCTTTACTTTGCTTACATGATCTTGCATGATCTCTACGGAGGTGTTACAAGTAGCCCTTTGTTCGTCAAAGCTGCTTCTTGACCTCAACGATGGGGAGGAACGGATACTCTCGGTATGTTCTGTGAAGGATCCTGGTCTATTCAGATCTTACCTGGTTTCCTAGGTTTCACAGAACGCTGCGCATGAGCGGCTTCATGATTTCGACACGGCCTAAGCGGAGGACTCTGGGTTGCTAATAGTACATAGGACCAGCTCGTCTTTTCCGCTTCTTAGGATAACCTGCCTGTCAATAATCATGCTTCTAGATACTACCTTGCCAGCGATTGTGACATGGACCACTTATTGGGAGAGACATTTGGGGAGCTTTGTGATTTGCTGTGGTTTGACCCTCTCCGCTATTGACCGCCATGCTTAACCAGGCAGACTCTGATCCCGTCGACACTGTCAGAGTGCTATCCTTCCCTTAGCCCCACTCCCTCTATTCGTTCATCTCGCGTGGGCTAACTTTTGTGCAGTGCCTGTGGAAGCATGTGCTATGACTAATCATAAGGTACTTCTCCTGTTCGTGCCGCGCCTCCAAAACTAACTTGAACCAGTCACACGTCCTGATGTACAAGCGCAACTATGCCTTCACGATCGAATGCAATCTCTCCACAAACTTTGCCGTCTCCGTCGACGCTGCATTGTGTGGACAACATCAAGCGCCGAGGTTTTGGGTTGGAATCATGCTAATCACGTCACAATGCGTGTGTTGCGGAGCACCGTTTTCATTAACTTGACAGTCACTTGGTCGTTGAGCTGAGGCGCTCCGTGATAAGCGCTCACGAGCGGTCAGAGTAGGTCAGAGGTGACTTCCTTGGACATCGACTGGAGTCTTCATTCCATGTCTTCGTTGTTTCTGTTCCTCCCATCTGCTTCATTCATGCAATCTTGGTATCTGTTCCTTTCTCAAATCTCCATTTGCTCCTCTCGCACAGTCTACCATATCTTACTTTCACACAGTCCGTCATTTACTCCTTTCTCATCGCACGGGTTCGGTAACCCCGCTCTCTCCTCATACGATGTCCGCTAAATTTCTTTTCAATCGCATATATCGCGCATTTGATGTCGCAGACCTTTGCTCAGACATGTACCATTGTCGTACGCTCGTTGAACCACTCATTCGATCTCAGCTGATCTGCACATTGTAGACGCTGTAGGTAATGAGTCCGGGCATGTTGGTCGCATCTCCAAGCCTAATGATGGCATTGTGAGGTTATTACTATGTTAGAGTCTTCCGCCAGCACCGAGTTGCACAATGTATGAATACCTCGATTCTCGTGCTGGTGTGAACGGCACCTCAGAGAGCGCCATCATTCGCCCACGCCGCAAGTATTGTATCGTTGTGTATAGACAATTCGAATTGTATCTGCCATTTTCACAATGGTCCACTCCCTACAAGAACCAAGGCGACCACGCTGCAACTCTGTTCCCTACCTCGACACATCTACACTGCTACAGTGATAGTTCAACCAAGTTCCCAAAATGGCAAGCCTCGACGGCATTGCCTCAGCTTACCACACACTAGCATCCTCCTATCTCCCCTGTTTACCGACAGCCAAATACCACGACCTAGCCTGTGGCCATCGCGTGCAAGCCCCGGTAGGTTCGCCCTGCGCCCTCAACTGCACTGATCCCCTATCCGCCATCTCCAAACCCTTCATCTGCCGCATCTGCGTCGCCCAACCCATCCTCGAGGGCCTCGGCATGCTCCCTGAAGTTTCTTCCACTTCTTCCTCCAACCCGCTCGAGTTCATCACATCTTTGATCTCCTCTGGTAGCATGGCCGGCGCGCTCCTTGAAGACGAGGTTCGTGCATTGATTAATCAAGGTCATCGTGATGCGGTGAATGTGCCTAAGACGGATGGTCTTGCGGAGTTTGTGCGAAATTTTGAGGCCAAAGGAGGGGTGGAGGGTGGGGATGAAGAGGTCAAGGCGATGGAGGAGTGGTTTCGGGGGTTGGATATTAAGACGGAGGAGGAGAAGATGGTGGCTATGGACAGTATGGAGAAGTTGTTTCGAGGGCTGGATATCAAGACGGAGGAGGAGAAGATGGTAGCTATGGAGAGTGTGCTTGCTGTGTTGGGGATCTAGGACGGGGGTGGTGGGGATGGAGATGGGGATGTGGATATGGATGCGGATATGATGTGGTTCCGTTAGGTGCATGCTGTTCTCCTCATGTTGGATTGCCATGGACGAAATGAGAAATGTGGCTCCTCAGATTCGCAGTGATGGATTGGGCATAATAGCGCTGTGGGTGCGTACGCAGACGGCGAGAAGATGTGAGCACAAATACGATTCCTTACAATGTTTGATGTTCAGATTTACGTGAAGATGAGCAATGCTAACGAGATTTAGAGCCTTGATACACCCAATGAATTTCCCTGCTATCCTTTGTAGTGTTCAAAATGCAGGTACTCGAGTACATGTGCTGAGTCCCTACATAACTGCAGAAGCCCTCGAAACCGGCTCTTTCACTTCGTATTGTCGGAGAAGCCTGGAGCTATGTGCGCAATTCTGAATGGCTCGCGACAATCCTATTCACCTGCCTATTGTACTCGCACATTCAACACGAGCTTTCACCACAATAGCAGTGAACAATACGCCGACAGCTCCCGGCCATATATGAATCTCTTTCCCTCTCCCCTCCTCTACTCTTCTCTTCTCCACCTAAACACCAGTTTACACACACATTCCACCAACAACCAACTATCAACTATATCCACACTTCCATATCCACTCGATTCAAGCACCTCTCGAGCACGATGTCTTCCTCGCACCACTCCACCAGCAAGAAGACGCGCAAATCCAGGCCCGCCCGGGAGACCGTCACATACCCACGGGTCACCGTCAACGCCTTCAACCTAGACTCCTGCCTGAATCCCCTCGCAGCACGCGAGCACATCCTCTCCTGCGGCCACATAATCATCACGCAGAAGCCCAACGAGCCCTGCGCGCCAAACTGCCACCACGTCGTCACCGACTCTTCCCTCCTCTCCTCCTCCCCCTCAACCAACACGGGCAAGAAGGGCAACCGCCACCACCTAAGCAAGAAGCGCTTCTACTGCGACGCTTGTGTCGAGCAGCCCGTTGAGGTACTTATCCCCAGCGGCGCTACAACCACCGAGGCCGAGGCGGCGCGCAAGCAGCACCGCGAGAAAGAGGCGCAGAGGCGCGGGAAGGTGACGCGGTATAGGAAGTGCTATGTTGGATACAAGGTTGTGTCTGTGCGGTGCGATGAGAATGGTGAGCCTGTAGAGTCGTGGAGGCCCAGGAAGAAGCATCATCCCTTCGATACGGCCGTGCCGCAGTCAGGGGATAACATGTTTGAGGATATGGATGTTGAGGCTGGTGATGATGGAGGAGCTGGGAAGGATACGGAGGGCGAGAAGGTGGAGAAGGCTGGGGTGATGGAGAAGCGCGGTGGAGTCAAGGGTGGTGTGAAGCGTAAGAGGATGGTGGAGGACGAAGTGGAGGGTGACGCGGTGGAGGATGGAAGGAGTGGAGGCAGGGTCTTGAGGAGCCCGAAGGTCCGTCGAGTTGGTGGACGGGCGAAGAAGTGAGCTTGGATTCGGGGTGGTGGGGAGGTGAGGTGGTGAGATGGGGGATTGAGAACGTCATTGTATGATTATGAAGACGACATGTCTTATTTACCTTGACATCAAATGTTCAGTTGATGAGATCGTCTGATGTGAGCAGCTGTGATACTATCGAGACTATTGATATGCCGATGAGACCACGAAGGAGCCCGTATCTTCAGCATATTGGCTCCTTTCCCGCCTCTGAATTGCTCTTATGATGCTATATTAGTAGTCGAAAACTTTGTGGCCCTCAGAACTAGTTATCAGGATCCTAACAGATCGCTGTATGTTGTGCGTAGGTGCGAGAATAAATTATGCTTATCATGTAGAACGACAAGTTCTTTAGGAAGAGGACCTTAAGTTGACATTTTGGAAGCCCACTCTCTAGATCCTTGGTTCTTCGCAGATTGGAGCTGATCGTCGTGCCAATGCTTGCAATCTTTCTGATCGCAGGGCTGTTGAAGCCCAGCCTCTTCCAGAGCTATCTTGACATCTATCGCATACCTCCACTCGAACGGGGTATACAGAGATCTTCTATATACACACAATCCCAGACGTGCTGAGGATGGACATGATGCGTCTGGCAACGAGTTCTAGGAACGCACTCACCTCGTGTTCAGGTACCCAATCCTGTGGAAGGCCATCACATTGTGGCAGTACACCACAACATCTAAGGCGGAGACTACCCGTCGTTGGTAGACAAAGAGGTTATTCAACTTTCGTGTGGGCCGCATTTCCGCACCGCTGTCAGTGAGGGATACCTCAGGCTCGACACCAAATTCCCCACTTACTGGCAGCGGAAGGAGATTTTGCGGAGGGCTTTTGATAGCATCCTTCGCCTTCTGTCGTATCGCGTCCGCGAGAGCCTTAAGTTGTGCGTAGGTATACATAATAGAGTTTATCTACTACGTAATTAACGAAGGAGCTCGTATGTATCAACTTTGTCTCCCTCTTAGCTTCTATATGAATATTACTGTGTTATTAATCACACGCGTTGTCTCTACCACGGTTACAAGTAGTAACTGTAATAGATGGCTGTGGATTACCTGTGTATATTCGGAGTCGCATTTTATTTCCACGTTTGTTGGAGTTACGGTTGTGTAAGGCATTTAACACTCAAACTTTACTCGTACAACTTCAACGGTAAGCAAAACACCGTTCCTACATAGCAGCCTATGCAGCTTAGTGTTTCGGCTCGTTACTTCGTGTCGCACAAGCAGCGAGCGCTCTGCTAAGCTCATTACTCTTGCACTGGCATGGTAAAACACATCTAAGTCGTCTTTTCGATTGCTAATAACAAAGAAGTAGCACTCTATAAGCTCTGAATTCTATAACGGAACCCTTATTACGAAGTACTGACTGCTCAATCAGTAATTATCTCACCTGAATTGTATAGCCATCGCTCTAAAAAGCAATCAGTCGTATGGTATCGAAATCATACTTTTGTTACAAAGTATTGCGCATAAACCGAAGTCAAGCAAATGCTCGCATCCTTCCAAGGATTTGCTAGCCATCGATTGGTTGGTCCGGATATCTCCATGCTTCCCCTCTCCCCATTCGCCCGATCTTACATTCTAGCAGACTACCCACTATCTCAATCCCTCTGAACCATCTTCTTCCTCACTGTTAGTAGCTGATCAGCTCTAGCTCCAACAGTCATCTATGCGTTGCGGGCGTTGCTGCCCCTTCAAAAAAATCGCCTGTCCCCCTCCATCACCACCACACCCCACCCCAACACACCAGGATTCCAAAAACAGGGCATCTCTATCAGACGTAAACTCATACCTTAATTCTACCCTATCCAACCACAATTTGCAGTCCTTTGATTGGCCCGTGCCTCCAAAAATAGCCACTACGTTCGACCCACCGGTCCACCACATCACCACGACCCCTTCTCACGTCCCAACACCCCCATGACAGCAAAAAAGAACGTATCTCTCAGACGGGGAATCGAACCCCGGCCTCCGGCGAGCTGTCTGATGGTGACAAGCCGAAATACTGACCACTATACTATCTGAGATTGCCAACTCGTCGAGTTGAGATTTGTGGTGTTGATGGGAGTTCTGGGATTCGTATAATATATATACGCCCTAACAAATATAACCACGAGGTAAAGAGTGTTAAGTAGCGCCAAAGAATGGAGGGAGACTGGTGGATATAGCTAGTGGATAAAATTGGTCAAAGTTTGGTAGGGATGTGTGGTGGCGGCTCGGTTACGAAGGGTACTAATTATTGGGAGGCACGGATCATTTGGACCCACTGGTAGGTCTGTCGCATTACACAGTAGAGAAGAGCCAATATATTGATTGTAGTTGTTGGAACAATGCCTAGTAGCTTAGACTATATCAATTTCTTTACTCAAGGGCAAGAGCGATTCTCGCTCTCGCACAGCTACTAAGCAGCATCAAATCTTTCACCACCTCTTAAGTTTCCTTACAACGTGGATTTTTAGATTTGACGATGCAGCCTCAGTAGTCTTGTTGAGTTGGGAATAGGGAGAGAGAAAGTGTTTCAAATTTTCATCGACTTCGCCTTCGTCACTACGTTCATCTCCCTGGATTGGACAAAGCGTCGTCCGCAATATCAAAGACCTGAATATGGTCGATGGCGGTAGAGTCACGAAGCCGCAAGAGAATGAAAATCCCTTGTCGAGACATATACAATACATTTAATGTACATACTCTACATACTCTACATACCTATGATACACCTCCGCCTACGCCGTTCTATCACTATGCACCTCCGCCTCTTCTTCCTTCTTCGTAGTCTCGTACCTCTTGCCTCGGAACGAGTACACGCCCCAGTTACTACACGTAACATCATGCGGATCCAAATCATTCAGATCCCATCTTAAACTCCGGAAGATGTTCTCTCCAGGCTCGAGAAGCATATCCATCTCATTGCCAAACCTCTTGTTCAGGAATTCAACGTCTTGCTGCACATCCCACGGCGAGTATCCCGTCGCGATGATAGGACACTTCGTTTCTAGAAGCAGGGGGAGTGTTTCTTCCCACTCGTGCATCGAGGCCGAGTTGCCGAAGCCAGGGTGGAAAACCACGAAGCAATCGAAGTAGGGATCGTACGGGGCGAAATGGCCTGTCTTGTGGATGTTGTGATAGTATTCGACGAAAGTGCTGATCTTCATCGCGTTCGAGATTCGGTCTTCGATGACGGCGCCGAACGGGTTTAATGGTGTGCGCGCGGGTAATGGTAGCTCTTTCTCGCGGTTCGCCATGGACTCGGGGCCAATGAAGTTTATCGAGAACTGAACGCGATGGAAGAGGTAGGCTAGCTGCATCCAGGTTTCCCGGGGAAGAGAGGATTCGGCGCGTGCGCCGAGGACGAACAGACGCACTGAGGGAGGGGCGAGACGAGCATTCTTCCAGGTGCCGTCGCCACCGGTTCGGGGAGGGTGGAGGGTGTGTCGGAGGGCTGTTATACCATATTAGCTTTTGAGAAGACAGCAAAACATATGCGAATGAAGAGGTGCATACCACTGAAGCTCTTCAGTCCCTCTGGTGTCATGCGTCCGTTCTTTCGAATGTTGTACGGGCTCAGCTCGTTGACGATGCTGGCAATGGTCATTGGGTATGTTAACAACTTAGTTGCCTGCCGCATCTCCCTGTCGGCGTTGAGGGCGTCGAAGTCGCGGGTGTAGAGGTACGTGTCCCAACTACTCATGTTGACTAGAATCTCTTCCATCTGTGGCTCCGCAAATTGAAACTCTTTGAAGAAGCGGCCACTCCTCAGATCGTGGTCGTCCTCGTTGCTCTGCCTTAAGACATCACACACTTCAAGATGGGCTTCATAGTCGTCTGCCCAGTGTTCCTCGCAGCAGTACACCGGGATGCCGCAGTCGGGGCACTCGAAGTCTACATGTGCAGGAGGGGTGCCGGTCGACGAGGACTTGCGCGCTTCGAGGTCCATGGAATTCTTGGGCGCGCGTGTCGGCTGATGTGAGGGATGTGGACAGTAAGCATGTTGGCGCATGAACGCTGCACGTTTACGGATCTGCGGTATGGGCGAGTTTGTGAAAGAATTGAAGAGGTTGTCTTCTGTAAGCATGAGCGTCCGGCGGATGCCTTCCGGGTCGACATATTCAAACGGCTCAAAGGGCTTTTCAAAACTTCGCTGCGGCGTAGTGGAGAGGCTTCGACGGGGAAGAGCGAGCTTTGGCTGTGCGGGACCTTTGGTGGAATGATTTCGCTGCGCCGGATTGTGCTGTGAGAGCGGCCGTAGAGCCTGCGACGGCCTCAATTGGGAGCGTGAGCTCTTGATCAGCGACAGACATTGCCTGCACGTATAGGATGACCTCATCTTTGGTGAGTGACCTCCAATTGCTGATGGGTTGGAGCTGCGATATCATGAGATGATCATTCGCGAAAGCTGCCGCGGCTCGGCTCAACAATGTGCCGAAAGTCACGTGGATCTGAGGGCACGTATATATGTAATTGAGACATGCAACAATATGATACACCACTCAGTTTGCAAGTCCAGATAGCAATCCAGACTTCTTGATGGCACTAATATGTTCCGACGCTTCGAAATTTGCTGAATGTCACTTGGAAGGAAACGAAAGGAGTGCGTAGTAAGAATGTACAGTGATATGTGACGATTCTTTACTTACTCCACTCTAACTACGTTCGAAGCCAATACGGTACAGGAGGGTAGACATGGCTAGCCTTACTGTGCATGATGCTGCGATTCCTGCTGGCCAGCCAGACTCAAACCCGCCAGCGCGTCGCGTCGCCACGACGTATCTGTGCTGGAGGAGTCGTCGCTAGAATCGCGGTTTGCAACGCGGAGGCCTCCACCTCCGCCGTTGCCTCCCGATCCATGGTCATAGTATGCGCTATAGGCATTCCCACCTCCACCACTACCGTTTTGAAAGTGCTGCCCCCAGCGGTCGTCGCTATGCTGCTGTTGCTGTTTCTCATGATCGTGGGTGTCTGCGTATGAGTGGTAAGGTGTGCTATCGCTGTAAAACGTGTTAGTATGCGATGCGTCTGCAGTGCCTGGGCGAAGAATATCGGGCAGTGGTTCGTCCGAGGTGGCTACGCCGTACTGCTGTGCATGATATGCATTCTGGTAGGTTCCAGGCTCGGCGTCGTCGAAGACGCCCGTCCGATCAACAGGTGAGTAGTCCATATGCCCGCCTTGTTGTTGTTGCAGTTGGGGGAGGAACGCCGGTTTGGCGTTCGTAGGCGTTCTGGCATTTAGGTCGTGCGATTCGGTATCTACTTCCGGAATACTCTCGGGGTAGTATGAAGGGTGTTGTTGGCCTGGCATCTCAGCTGCCCCAGCTGGTGGAGGGAAGCTCGACCCTTGAGCTGGTTGTCCAGGTAGTTCCTGTGCGGCGGTATGTAAGGCTAGATTGTTCATCTGTGCAGTCATACCAAGAGTGCTACCAGCCCCGAGGCTCCCCCTTGTACTACCCGGTCCACCAGGTCCTCTCATCATGACACTCCCACTCATACTCGGTCGCCCTGCCGGCTCCTCGCTGATCATCGCCACCCCCATGCCGTCTTGTTCGCTGTTCGGATCCCGAATGCTGTACTGCGCAATCGTCCTCATCTTTCTCGTCACCCACCCAGCAAGAATCTTCCCTCTTTGCTTCTCACCAAGGCGAGAGCGATGGAAATCTCCTTTGATAACGAAGGCGACAATATCAATAACAAGCTGGTGTTCATTGAGGATAGCATTTACAATTACTGGGACCATCGAGGCGAGGAAGTTGCGGCGGAAGATTTCTACTACAATAACGACAAGGCCGCCAGCCTGGAAGACGGCGCTGTGGGATGTCAGTATGTTTACAAGGTACATCAATCAATGAATGGAGAGGAAAGAACATACCAGCCTCCAGGAACGATATTCCGGTGACAGCGCTCGACAGATTGCTCAATGTCCATTGAGAAGTGATTGAGTCCATTGACTTCGAAGGTGTCGCCGATACTCCCCAAAACGAAGAGGACCTGCATGTCCACAGGCGCGCCATTTGGTCCAATGGGTCGTGTGACATTGTGTAGGAAGCCTAGATCTCCTGTCCGCACATATCGCACGTTCGGATCACCATCAATAGTTCTGCCATTGAATCTCTCCGCATCGAGGGGCTCCTTTGAGCCGTAGAAGCTATGGGCGTTCGCTTCGGACTGCACCCAGATCTCGCCGTATTCGCCGACCAGGCAAAGCTGATTCGTCTCAGGGTTTACAATGGATATTTGTGTGCTGACAGGCACCATCCCAGAGTCTTGGACCATCAACGCGTTTGGCTCGGTGTCTGGGTCAACAGCCATGATGAGGCCACGTCGAAGAGCATTTACGTCGAGGTGTAGCTCTATCGGCTCAATGCACATGTATGACCGAGAAGCCACCATGGGATTGAGGACATGTGAGTAAACCGTGTTGATTGCTGTCCTGTCGAGGCTCGCTGGCGCAAAGTGCACGCGAACCCTCTGGTCTGTACCCAAATTAGCTTCTGTCACACATTTGAATCACTTTTACTTACAAACATCAACACGCGGCCGGCCATCAGTCGCGATCATAAGGTTCTTAAGCTCGTGCAGACCCATATTCTTACCAGCCCCACGTGCAATCGCGTGGTCAAGCATCTGACTGGTCGCATATGCATCCTTGATTTTGTACCTTGACAATGTCTGGAAGAGGATATTGGGGTTTTGTGCAAAATCTACAGGTGATACAAGGTATGTTGGAGCAGCGAGAAAGATACCCATGACACATGTATGTATGAAGCCAAGGCCAATCGTACTTCGTACACAACCAAGGACTGGTCGGGTGCTCGTCATCTGACATGTTTCCTTCTGGACTTTGCAGAGGGCCATGATTTGACTATGTCCGAGTTGCACGGCGATACGTCGTTGGTCCGGCGTCCAGTAGGTCCATACCAAGACAGGAAATCCTGATTGCACCCATGCCGGCCTTATTGTCAACTTGAGGTCGCGGCAACCACTTGATTGTTTCGGTGGCTTGGTAGTGTTGTATGTGTGCGGTACGTTGATCTTGAGAATAACAGCCGATTGCTTGATGTGCTGTGACACCTGCTTGACTTTCATTAGATGGTCGACATCTGCGTTCACTAGCATGGCCTTGACTTTGAAGTCTGCAATGATGTGGAGCAGTGCGGGAGCGTCCTCATTAAGCCTGTTCTGGTCGATGGGTGCCATTGGGATGGCAACAGCTCCCAGGACAAAGCAGGCATGGATGGCGTAGACGAAGTCTTCCGAGTGGGTGTACATGAGGAGAAGATGATCGCCAGCTTGCACCTTGACCTTGTTCTTGAGGTACATAGCAACACCCGCAACCTTGTGATCGAATTTCTTCCAGTTGACGCCTTTGCCTTCCTTGCCTCTACCATCGACAGTACAGTAAGCAAGTTCCTCGGCCTGTCGTGAGACACGCCATTGCATGAGATCATGTATATTTGAGAACTGGTTGAGCGGCGTTGAGGTCCGATCGTCAATCACAACCTCTCGATGATCCACTCCGGAGTACTGTTTGTCTTGCAGCATCAAAAATTGCTGACGCGCCATTGAAGCTTCGAAAGACCACATGCCGCCCGCTGGATCGTCGCCCAAAGCAATGTTCTGGACGGACCTTTCGACGCCAAACTTGACGTGAACACAAGGCAGGGAGCCATTGTCAAATTCTCTTCGACAGAGCATGTTTCCAATCTCTCGCCTGCCGTTCTTGATAACGCGCGGAAGAGTGTTTGGAGCGGTAATCATCACGCAGTATACTCGTAAATGATGTTCTTGATACAGAACCTCCATACATCGCTCAGAAAGCGAGTCAAGGAATGGTATGTCGAGCTGTTGTGGTGGGCCGCCTGGATTTGTGGGGGCTGTCGACGCAGCCTGCGTCTCGATGAGAATGATAGGTAAGTACTCGCCGTTTACGTAAGAGTCGAAAGATGAGCTACACCATGTTAGCAAGGTCCGTTCTAGAGAACGCTTCGACTTACGAATCATATATCTTGGGCACTGCCTTCATAATGCTTGTTACCAGATGCTGCACGAAGAAGTAACGATGTTCAGCCTCCAATTGCCCATGCTCAACCCACTCTACTCTTTGTCTTATACGGTCTTCATATAATCCAAGCACAAAGATTTTGCCTTCAACTACACATCCAAGGAGCCCGGTACGGAGAAATTCAAGCTCAAGTAATTGGGGTGTAGGACTGCCTTCAACAAATCGATATGGCCGAGCATGAAAGATAGTCTCGGTATGTTTTTGAAGCTGCCAGAACCCGCCAGATAACGAGGGTGAGTCGACCCAGATTTCGCCAATGGAGTACGGGGAACAGAGCAAGTTTGTCTCTGGATCCACAACGGCAAGCGTGGCATCTGGGATAGGATATCCAAAAGCGCCAACCCTCATTGTTCCGGGCTCGTTCGCACGCTTGCTAGCTTCTTCTCCAATGGCCAGAACCACAACATCATTCATTTTCAGTGCCTCCTTGTCGAGGAGTATCTCAGTCAACTCCGCGTGTTTCTTCTTTTTCTTCTCCTTATTATTGTTCGTGGTACCCCCACCAATGAGACTAGAATACCCGTTAGGTGCACTTGTGCCCTCAGTGTGGTCCTCATCGTCCGACTCTTCTTGTACTATACTCAAAGGACAGCCCATGCGCTCTTCACCACCGAGCCAATCGCGAACTGAGATGATCATGCCGCCGTGTTCGGGTAAGCATAACATGGGCGCGATTAGCTCCCGTGCTCGTGGGTTCCTCATCGGCCTGAACCACCTGTCTCCCAAAATTTCATGGAATTCGCAATCGACGGTGAGAGTATCGATCAGACAGATCTCTACAGACCCGAAGTTAGGTTCTGCGTTCTTCTTGAAATTTCTCGTAGCCATGGGATCTTGCTGATAGTTGTATGCAGCGCGCTTGAGCCCTGGATAGTCGGCTACCAGGATATTGGCTTTATGCTTGGTTATAAGATGTGCGTATAGTCCCGGAGTCTCCATGGTCGGTGACTCCAGCCAAACAGTAGTGTGTCCACCATAAACAGCGAACAAAACACTAAGAATAAGGCCAGCACTTTCACGCGGATCAAGATAACTGAGAATAATCTCAGTCGGGGATCTTCGCGGCGGGGGTGCGATGAATTTGCCAGTTGCGTCTCGAAGATGAGTGGGAAGCGTATCTGTCTTGTCCCGTCCGTCTGGAATTGTGCTGATCATGGCGCTGATGCAAGCCATTTGATGCATGATGGTTCGATGGCTGAGTACGACACCTCGCAGATCACCAGTTGGAGCCCGCGAGAACTCGATGTAAGCTACCTCTGGCACCTGTAGAGCTGGAGTATCATCATGTTTTTTGGGATGGTAACTTCCGAACTCGTTGGTTTTCCACCATTCGACTCCACTGGGCCATTTGAGGCGATTTTGGCTGATGTCACGATGGAATGCCTTTAGATTGTTATCCGTAGTCAGGGCGAGATGGGCTTGGGTAGTGGTCAGAAGGAGAATGAGTTTTTGATAGTCGTCCACGCTATTGATTGGAACTGCAACAACGCCCGCGATGAAGCAGCCCATCAACGCCACGACGAACTCGATGATTTCCGTGTCCCTGTACACCAATGCTACGCGATCGCCTCGGTATAGATTGCTTTTATCCCGAATAACTTTAGCAACTTTCTCGGCACGGCTTGCCACCTTTTCCCAGGTGATTGATGCTGTCTCTTTACCCTTCGAGTCCAATACCCAAAAAGCAGTACTCCGTGGCTGTGTGCGGCCTCGATGGCGCAACACAGCGCCGATGTTGTCGAACTTGGACATTCTAATGTTCGCATTGTGCGGATCATACACGTCAAAAGGCAAGTCTCGTGGCTCTAGTGGTAGCATCGTATCCACAACGCCTGCTGGCAGATCACTGGGATTCATCATTGGCGGTGGCATGGCAGCGGTGGGCGAGAAGGCGTCGCCAGTCGAGTAGCGGTTCGGGCCGCCGTACGAGTCCCGATGATCTTGCATCTGCTGCCCCGTGAAGTCGGAAAAGTAGCCCTGGTTGACGTCCAGCATTGTGCTCCGCCGGCTAATGTCCCCTCCCCCGGGCGACGGGTTTCCGTCGAAGCCCTGTTGAGTGTCCGGGTTGAAAGCAAAGTTTCCCATCATCGTACCTTCTCGGGAGTAGTTGTATTCGGGCGTCTGTGGCCGCGGTATAAATGTCTCGCTGCCCTGAGACAGCTGCGAAGCGGCCCGCTGGAGTGAAGTCGTCCGTAGCCCTAGCTGCTTCTCTTGAAAGCGTCCTACTTGGCTGGGAGGAAATGCCATGTATTGCGAGGTCCCCACGCTGCTCGTGGACGAACTAGGATGATGCGAGGTGCTCATAGTGCTCGCAACTGAACTGTCGACATATGAATCAGGCCGTGGGACGCCAATTTGCGGGGGTTGCTGTGCGCCAGAGAGCGCGGCGAGCGATGCGGTGCGAGATCCAGAGGCCTCGCTTTGGGCTGGGCTCTGCTGGCGCAGTCCCTGCTGCAATTGCGCCGCATACTCAGGTCCTAGATATTGCGATAGAAGTACGGTTCGACGTTTCTCGTAACTGTGTGACTACTTAGCGCACGCGAGATGCGACACTTGACATGAACGGCAACAGCGGGAACGTGACAGTGACAGTGACAGGAACAGGAACAGGAACAGGAACCACGCACCCTTTTTTTGTGATGTCCCCCTCCTCGAGCTCATGGTCCAGCTCCTGCAGCCTTGCCTGCAACTCCTGGTTCGACTCGGCCATGGTGGTTCCAAAATGGGGGAGCGGCGATCAAGTGGAGCGAGTGTGCGAGGTGGCGGTCCGCGACATGTCAAAGTCGAAACGGCGCGGCGCGTAAATTACGTCTTCACAGCCGGCCAGAGACGACGCGCGCGTGAAGTGTAAGCTATCAATCGCACACGCTCGGTGTATACCTACTCGAGAGCGCACAGTGACATGCGCAAGTCAGGTACGCGCAGGCCAACAGTATGACGTTGCTGCTAGATGGCCGGCTGCTCCTACCCTTGGCGGCTCCTTCTTACCTCGTTAGTCAGCCGTAGGTTCCCGTTTTGGTGGCTCCTACCGCGCCCATGTGGGTTACCGTTATGCCTCGGCTCAACGATACCGGCTCGCGCTTTGATGACTGCTGATGCGCGTTGCGATCGTACAATATAATCCTGTACTTTTCCCTTACTGACCATACGTGATACTCATCTCTGCATAGTTTTGTAGCCCAGCCACCATGGCGACGCTGATCCGCCCTCCGCCCATCGACCACTCACAATCCAACATCGAGAACGTCCTCGAGCTGACGCAGTTGTCCGATATCGACCCAGACCTCTTCACCAATACACGGCCGCTATGGCACCCACCAGGCGCTCGAGGCATCTTCGGTGGCGCCGCGATTGCGCAGACGCTGAGTGCTGCGCAGAAGACGGTCGATAAGGAGTTTACGGTCCACTCGATGCACTGCTACTTTGTGCTGGCTGGGAACGCAGAGATACCCATCATCTATCATGTTGAAAGGGTCAGGTCGGGCAAATCGTTTGCAACAAGGACAGTGCAAGCGCGACAACGAGGCAAGGTTATCTTTACAACCACCATGAGCTTCGTTAGGCAAAACAGTGGAGGCGAGCAACTAGTTGAGCATGCATATCCTATGCAGGATGTGCCCGCGCCCATTGATGGAATGGATGACCTAGAAATGAGCGGCAACAGAAGTCCTTTCCAAAGTCAACGGATGCCAATCGAGAATGGTAATTGTTTACACATATCAATCGGGTGCGCATGTGAAAGCTGATCGTACACAGATGACTCGGACCAACCTCACCTTAAGAAATGCAGACAGTGGGTCAAAGCACGCGGCACAATATCGCCCGCAGGTGGACACGAAGCGCACTTGTCCGCAATAGCCTACATGTCTGACAGCTATTTCATTGGCACCATCGCCCGCGCCCACAAGCTCTGGAGGTACTCTACACAGCGCAAGAGTAAGGCCAAGTCCAGTATTGACGAGGATGTGCTCAAGAAGCTCCTCGCTATGGATGACACGGAATTGCGGCGCATGAAGTTTGTGGATGAGGCGGACATTCAGCGCATACGCAGGCTGAGAAACGGCGAGGACCTCACAGAGGATGCTACACCAGAGATTGGCATGATGGTCAGCCTAGATCACACAATCTACTTCCACAACCCTCGAAATTTCAGAGCCGATGAATGGATCTTCACAGAGATGGAAACGCCGTGGTCTGGTGATGGCCGTGGGCTTGTCTTCCAGAGAATGTACACACAAGACGGAACGCTCATTGCAAGCTGTGTACAAGAAGTAAGTCACTTAGGGTCGATGAAATACATATACTGACTTAACACAGGGCGTTGTGCGTTTGCGGCAATCTGATAGCAAGCTGTAGCCAACAAGCCGATTCTGTAATTCACTTTGTACACTTGCGCGTCACTAGTAATTGGTCTTTCTTCTAGAATATAGAACAGTCTCTACATAATACCTATCCTCATATGGAACAGACATTATCCGGCAACGAACCTCGCAACTGGGTATTCGTAATGGTTAGTCCATGCGTTTTCTAGCCGGCCCCGATCGTGGGAGCACTAACATTCAAATCTCGATGGCTAGTTATGTGCAGGAGCTATAGAAATCGTAATGCATGTGAATTCGTATGCTCAAAGAGGGGTGGTCTGCTCTAGAACAGGGTCCACACTAAAACATAAAAGGCTAGACCTCTTGCAAGCTCACCCTGGAACGCCGGATGATGATTCTCTCGAAGAACGGCTCCCTTGACCTTACAACTCGCTGCTCATCGCCTGATTCGCTCTTCAAGCTTGAATGTCTTTGAGGCATTCCGCAGTTTCTAAGCGGCAGGCGCATGTGATGCTGAAGCCATCCTGCCTGAGGCGCGAGACCATTACCGAGGCATGAACACCAAGCAAGCGGCCTGCCTGAACTGCCGCAAGAGCAAGATTAGGTGTCGGCGTGACGAGGGTGCTCCGATATGTGAGAGGTGTCAGCACGTCGGCGTTGAGTGCGTCATACCGGAGTTTCACATAGGGAGGCAGAAGGGGGTCAAAAAGTATGTTAAGGCCATTCCTGTATAACTACAGCACTAACGAAATTCAGTAAACGCTCTGGCCTCGAGAAAGCTATACACCAAGTCGAAGAGGCAATCAAGAAGAGAAAATCGGACGTGACTACTAGCCAAAGTACGCTCCAACATCTGCAGAAGCTTTTAGGCGAGGCGCAGGGCTACGGAGGAGAGTCTAAGCACGTCGACGAAGAGTCACCTGAAAGCAATGACGTTTCTACAGCCGCAAAAGAGGCGGCTGCACCATCTAGTGATGACCAATTGGCATTGGAAGGCGTCGAAAACCCCCTACAACTGCTAGCTCGTGCATCAGATCTACGAATCGCATCTCCTCACAATAACAGCACGGCGACCCCTGGTAGCCACATCAATGGAAGCGAACACAGCGCCTTCCTGGACGTACATCGATTCTTTCTACCGATGAAAGCAAGCCTCGACCAAGGGCCAGGTCTAGATCCGATTGACGTTGGGTTGGTGACGATGGAAGAAGCAGAGACGCTTTTGCAGTAGTACGTACCTCGCTTGATCTGTGGATTCGGGTTACTTATTGACATGCATAGTTTTCACAAGAAGCTGGCACACACCCGCTGGGGACTTGATCCGCAAGTACACTCTCTGCCTTTTGTGCGGAGTCGGTCAGCATTCTTGTTCACCACACTACTTGCCATGACTGCAATCTTCCTGCCAGAGACAGCGTCCTTGGCCAAGCGACTGCTTTTACATCGACGGTTTCTAGCCGAGCAGGTCATCGTTCGGAAGTTCAGGTCCGTTGAGATCGTACTGGCTTTCATGGTTAGCATACCCTGGATGCCTCCTGGCTCCCATGCAAGCGACGATGACACCAGCTTGTATCTCGCCACCGCTTTGTCTATCGCACTAGACCTTTCCCTGGATAAAATCATCGTGCCTTCTTCATCATTCGATCCAGATCTTGTTGCGCAGATACCAAAGGCCGAATGCCTTGATGCTGGCAAAGCCCTCACAATGGACGGATTCGAGGACGTCGATGTGAACTCCGTATGGGGAAAGCTTCTACTACGTCGTCGAGAAAGAGTTTGGATTGCATTGTTCGTGCTAGAACGTGGGGTTTGTCTGGCCCGCGGCCGCAGCTATTGCGTCCCAAAGACTTCTCTGATACAGCACAGCAACAAATGGCACTTTCACCAACAGTCAGACGTCCAGGATGGACCGCTTGTGTCTATGGCAGTGCTCCGCAGCCACCTTGACGACCTCTTCGCCAATGTACGATCAAGATGCGACAGTTATCACGTTATGGATATTGGCTTGAAGGTCGCTCAAGAGATCGACAAAGCCATCGAGGACTTTTTCGAAACCTGGTCCCATACATGGACCTCAGTGATTGGTGATCCCGAGAACGGAAGCCTCCCACCGTATGTCGAGATCCTAGTCACCCACACGCGACTGTCCACATACAGTATGCTACTCAATCACCCAAGCGCACCGCCAGAGGTCAAGCGCTCCTTCCGCAAGTCCGCCTTGTCATCTGCCCTTAATGTGATGCGCGCGGCCATCCAAGGCGAAGCTCGTTTGAAATCAATGCCAAATAACACTGTTACCATGATCTGTTTCGCGGCCAGTGTAGCACTTGCTCTGAGTGCACCAGTACCCGGGAAGAGCGGCGGAAAGAGCCTAGCACCTAGCGTCCGCAACCTTATAGAAGAGACTGCCACAGTGCTAGAGCGCATTGGTAGCACTCCAAGCCACAGAGATGGTGCATCAGTCGTTTACGGTCGATTCCTCCGCGTCCTAGTCAAACAGGCGCCGAACATTGACCCTTCGCCAGGGATAACTTCCCAAGAATCCGTAGCGTCGATGGCGATACCAGACCTTTTGTCTCTTCCCGCTACAGATGCGGCACTTTCCTCGAACCATCTCCCACAGGACCCCATCTCGAGCTTCTGGCCAGACACACTTCCATTCTCTACAATGTCCTATAACGAGGTCAACGAAACTGTAACGAACTCCGATCTCTTCTCGACGGCGCTCCTAGACCTTCCTTGGAATGACAGTAACCCGTTGTGGACGGACTGGATGAATCTGCCTGACTTCAACTACCCATGATTGTACTCCCACGAACGAAATGTCTTTTAGCTCTCAAATTGAGTGTCTATACCGGCCTTCACTACAGCTTGTGAAGTGAAATCGATACATCAAACATCAATGTCACCGTCAGCCAGTCAAACAATATATCGGAATCGTACCAGCTAGATCCTTCATGTCCGCAGGTAGCAGCTATTTCTCTCGAAATAGCGCGTATTGTGATGATAGCGACATCAATCCATTATGGGATAAATTTTCGTCCAACGACTCTCGACTGATGGAGTATCATAGCCTGCTTACGTAGTGGAATTTTGAGGGCGCGTCACAAGGCCAATATTTTGCCAAGCACAGGCACGAGTGTTACTGAGGTTAAAGCATGACTTGGCTCGGTTTGCTCCCATGAAATTACAAAACCCCGCCAACTGCGGGTTCACGGCAGCACGGCCGATCACCAATCCACCCAATCATATCAAGGACTCTGCTTACATCAGCCACATTCGTTGATTCGGAAGTTGTTATATTGCCGACGCGTCATGACGCCAGAATTCGATATTCGTGCCCATCGCTCGACTTCGGTTCGGAACGTTGACATCAAGACAACCTCCGACGGAGATAACCCGGGACCCTTCATAGAGCGCTGGTCGCCGAAAATCTACTGCCATAGTTCACGTTTGCGTTTGACATAGTTGCATCTACTATAGGGAGCAGCCATAGTTCACAATGGACGCGCTACCTTCATCGTACCGACTGCTCGCCGCGCTTCCTTCACGAATATGCTCGCGTCGCCCTCTGCCTTCCCAATTGCGAGCTGCGCGCTCTCTAGCACCACAATGGAGGTTCACGAACCATAGAAGAAACATCAGCATGGTTGCGGACCGCGCACCTACGATCGACCGCTCGAAGTCTAAGCTTTTCAAAGACGCCGACGAAGCTGTAGCAGATATACAATCCGGCTCTACGGTGCTCAGTGCAGGCTTTGGATTATGTGGGGTCGCCGATACGCTCATCCAGGCGATACAGAAACGCGGTCCACAGTCACTGCACTCATTGACGGCGGTATCGAATAATGCAGGTATAGAGGACGTTGGAGGTTTAGCACTTCTTACAAAAAATGGCCAGGTTGAGAAGTTGATTATCAGCTTCTTAGGGAACAACAAGGCTTTGGAGAAACAATATCTTGGCGGAGGCATTGAGATTGAGCTATGTCCCCAAGGTACACTCGCGGAGAGAATAAGAGCTGGTGGCGCGGGCATCCCAGCCTTCTATACGCCTACAGCTGTAAACACACTACTACAGGATGGAGAGATTCCGGCAAAATTTGACAAGGAAGGCAAAGCGATCGGATACGGTCAGAAGCGAGAGGTGAGGGAATTCAATGGCAAGAAATTCCTCATGGAGACCGCATTAACAGGCGATGTTGCAATCATCCGAGCACACAAAGCCGATGAGGCTGGTAATTGTGTCTTCAGGTAAGCATCCGGCGTTTACTCTAGCAGCAAGCAATAACTAACACTGAATACAGATATACAACCAAAGCCTTTGGCCCTATCATGGCCAAAGCCGCGCGCCTCACTATTGTTGAAGCCGAGGAAATCGTTCCAATCGGTACATTCGATGCGAACGACATTGACCTCCCCGGGATCTTCGTTGATCGCATTGTTCCCTCCACAGCGCCAAAGAACATTGAAATCAAGAAGCTGCGCAGCCCCTCCACATCAAGTAAAGACAAGACACAATCCAAGACAGACCACCGAGCGCGCATCGCGCGTCGTGCCGCAAAAGAGCTCAAGCACGGATACTACGTCAACCTCGGCGTCGGTATTCCCACCGCAGCAGCATCTTTCGTACCCGATGGCGTCAAGGTGTGGCTACAAAGTGAGAATGGCATCTTAGGCATGGGCCCATATCCCACCGAAGACACGATCGACCCAGACATCATCAACGCCGGTAAAGAGACTGTCGAGCTTCTCCCGGGCGCCTCTACCTTTGACAGCGCCGAGTCCTTCGGCATGATCCGCGGCGGCCACGTCGATGTGTCGATTCTTGGCGCTCTCCAAGTCAGCGCATCTGGGGATTTGGCAAACTACATGGTTCCGGGTAAAGTGTTCAAGGGTATGGGCGGTGCCATGGATCTTGTCAGTAACCCGGAAGCGACAAAGGTGGTTGTGGCTACGGAACATGTTGCAAAGGATGGGAGCAGCAAGATTGTGCAGGAGTGCAACTTGCCGCTTACTGGAGCGAAGTGCGTGAGCACTATCATCACGGATCTGTGCGTGTTCGAGGTCAATAGGAAGAGGGGCACTTTAACACTGACCGAGACTGCTCCTGGCGTTAGTGTAGAGGATATCAAGGCGAAGACGGATGCAAAGTTTGAGGTTTCGCCGGATCTGAAGGAGATGGAGTAGGGTCCGTAGGTAATTTGGTGAATTTGGTGAAGTGTATATAGTATAGCGATATTGTCTACATAGTTCACGTTTGGTCACTTGGGTTGTACAGAGTTGTGAACTCGATCGATCGATCGATCTAGTTCATGATCTTGTAACCACCCGAAAATGCTTCAATCGCACGATAAGTGAAGCATGTAGCTCACCGTTCATCCTCGTTGTGTGTGTAGTGCAATGCACGTTTTTACTTTTCTATGCTCAAACTTCGCCCAGACGCCAATGAGGACGAAGAAGCTTCCCTATGCTTGGTCGCCTCGGCCCCTCCGTGCGCTCGTACAACGGACAAAGCTTGGAGCACCGCCAACCCAAGTCTCCGTCACAACACCCTCACCCATCTCTGTACCTTCGTGCGAAAGCCTCCCTCTCACAATATCCATTCCTTCCCCAGGTTCTCGGGACCAAATGAACCACCGCAACCCTCAGGATTCAACGCCATCATCGTTCGGCCGCAACGCTAACGTCGATCACCACCCGTTTTTTCTGCATTCAGCGTGCCGTGGCAGCTGTGCGCTAAGCCTTTCCGCCAATCACGCCCAGTGCATTCCGCCGTATGCCGTTCTTTCCCCACGGGGGACATGATCAGTGCACCTGTGACCCTTGTCGTCGTTAGTTCATCAGCATCTACCCGCCTTCCGAAACAAAGCAGGATAATAAATCGCTGACGGGGCCTCGACGTTGCGACAAGTTAAATCCTTGCCACACCACCACTTGTCCACGCTCTGTTGCTTCAATTGAGATTTCTCTATTGGGAACTGGCTTAGCAGACAGGATGAGCGTCGATAAGATGCACGAAGAGAAGCTTGAGAACAGAGGCGGGAGTGAACAGCTCGAGGCGGGGTTTGTAGGGGAAGGGAATGAGAAGTTGGCCAGGAGGATTGTGTTCAAGATGGATGTCAGGTACGTTCTGGAGTCGCGCAGCCCAACTAACCATCGCGGACATTGTTTGTATTCTGACAGTGCTCGTGCAGACTTCTCCCGATATTAGCGCTGCTCTTCCTGTGCTCGTTCATCGATCGGACGAACGTAGGGAATGCGAAGATTCTAGGCCTGGAGGCCGATATCAAGATTAATGACCACCAATATGCGATTGGACTGTGTGTCTTCTATGCTACGTACATTGCGAGGTATGTCGAACTCCTTTGTGAGAATGGAGGTGGTGGTGGTAGTGGAGCTAATAGGTTACTAGTGAGCTCCCGAGTAATTTGGTCTTGAAGAAGATGTCTCCGAAGATCTGGCTGCCGCTTCTCACTGCTGTCTGGGGTGCGTTGACCATGTGTCTTGGGTTCGTCAGGAACTTTGCGTCGTTTGTCACGGTGCGAGCGCTGCTTGGTGTTGCGGAAGGAGGCTTGTTGCCCGGCATGGTAATACAAAACATCCACGCGAGGCTATCGAAGCATTCGTTAACAATTCGCTCAGGTTCTATATCTTTCGCATTTCTACAGACGACAAGAATTGGCGCTGCGAATAGGGATCTTCTACACAGCTGCCTCGCTCTCAGGGGCATTCGGTGGTCTCCTCGCCCGAGGTTTGAATGCAATCGGCCCAGCTGGCGGCCTCGAAGGCTGGCGCTGGATCTTCATCGTAGAAGGCCTCTTAACCGTCTTCATCGGTCTATGCTCCGCCATCTTCCTCCCAAACTCCATCGAATCATCCCGCTTCCTCTCATCCACCGAGAAGGACTTTGCAAGGCACCGTCTCGGAGAGCAGAGCTCCGATCATGAACGATTCGAGTGGTCTGAAGTCAAGCGCGGCATATTCAATGTACAAGTCTGGCTCAGCGCCCTGGCCTACTTCGCCATCTTGTGCGGCCTCTACTCCTTCGGTCTCTTCCTACCTACTATCATCAACAACCTGAAATTTGCGTCGGACCCGAACAAGGCACAGCTCTGGACCGTTATACCCTACGCCGTCGCAGCATTTTTCACCGTATGTGTCGCTCTTCTATCCGATCGTCTCGCCATGCGTGGACCAGTCATGCTCTGCACGTTGCCCATTGCTATCATCGGATACGGCGTCATCGCCAACAGCACGAATCCACACGTCCAATATGGCATGACATTCATGATGGCAACGGGAATGTACGCAACTGTGCCATGTATTCTCTCTTGGAACAGCAATAACTCCGCGGGCCATTACAAGCGCGCGACTACTTCGGCGTTGCAGCTTGCGATTGCTAACTGTGGTGGCTTCGTGGCGAGTTTCGTGTATCAGAAGAAAGAAGGCCCGCAGTTCCATAAGAGTCATAGTATCATGCTGGGGCTGCTTTGCGCTGCGTGGGTGCTGTAAGTATCGCTTTTTGAAAGGACTTGTGGTCATCTTCGCTAACGATGGATGTAGTATTGCGGCCAATGTTTTTTGGGTCAGGAAGATAAATCATGACAAGGCAAGTGGGAAGCACGCTCGCTGGGAGGGCCAGGGCGACGACCGTGACCCGAGCTTCAAAATGGTGCAGTAACTTAGGTATTCATGGCTACTTCATTGTAGCAAAACGCAAATCTCAATTCATTCCATGTCAACTATCATGCTCGTCTCTCCCCTAACCGTACACCCCCAACCTCCACCCCATGTCTCCACCAGCCCTACTCATCCCCCTCCCCTCCCTCCTACCTCATCCTCCTCCTCGTCATCCCCTCGCCTCTCTCCCTCCTCTCCCCCACACCTCCCACCTAATGCGCAGGCGCAAACGACACAAACCAAGTCCAAAAATGAAAACCAGCATCCCACCCAGGAGTAAGTACAGGCCCACGCACACCTCGCAGACGAAACCACGCGGCAGCGTGCCGGCCCTCACGGCACCTTGACTCCTCGCGGCGCCCGGCTATACAAATAGTTGTTCGATTCATCGTGGTCTTTCATAGAGAAGAGTGTCTGTGTGTGGGAAGGGGAAGGATGTCTAAACTTACCTGACTCAAGTCGCCGAGCTCAATGTCCTCGTTGTGCGCCGCCCTGCGCACAACGAGGCGGGAGAAGATGTTGGTGCGGATGGGGAGGGGCGGGGCGGAGGGTGGTGCGCTCGCGGCGGGCGGCGCGCGAGGGAGCCAGGAGATGGCGCGGGAGGATGCGGAGGGTGGAGGAGCGGCGGACGCGGCGATGTCGTCGGCGACGGGGGTGGTCATGGTGGTGGTGGTGGCGGCAGGCACGTCGTTGGCGGCGACGGCGGCGGCGGAGGCGGCGATGGTGGTGTTGTTGGTGGTGTTGGTGATGTTGGAGGCCATTTTTGATGGTGTGGTGGTGGTTTAGATGTATGTGTGTGGAAGACGTGTTGTGGAAGAAGGTGTTGTAGAACGTCGTGTTGTGGCGAGAGAGCAGAGTAGAGGTGAAGCTTCCATCTATGATCTGCTGGCGTGTCGGTGAAAGTGAATATGAGGTGAGGTGAGGTACAAACTTGGCTACTACTGAGCAAACGCCCTCTTCACTTTCATTTCAGGGCGTCGATCAGAGTGGGAAATGCTCGCCATCTTGAACCGCTGTCACTGACGTCTAAGGGAAGGACTGTCAACAATTAGGTCGTCCCGGGAATCTGAGCTCAGTTCTTTCAGTGGTATCTTATAGTAACTAAGTGTGTTTGATCCTTGAAGTTCTCCTGGCTGAACTTTTGTTTAATATACGTGAATATAAAATGCGTTGAAGACCTCCTTGCTCAATCTTCATATGATAGACTGATAGGAAAAAGGCAGTCCTGGAGGTTGGCTTAGCTCATAGAGCCACAAAGCACGTTAGCTTACTTTCACTTGGTCGGGTGTCGTGAAATTCCACCCTTGAGCTGGTGCAGTAGTGTGGGTGAAGACTTGTTCCACATAGGACTATAGGTTTAATCTTCCACGGCTCAATCGCTCTCAACACACACCTCCAAATGCACCTCCTGCGCCGAGCAACACGTTATCTCAAAAATCATGGCAAAGCTCTCGGCAACCGCATGCTTGGAAAGTCTTCCCAAGCTAATACAAATGCCAGCAACAGTTTACAATGCAGTAACTTCCATTTACGATACGCTCCCGTGCGTCTTCTTGAGGGAGGAGGAAACGGCACCGTTCATCTCTACCGCAACACGAATAAAGGAACACTTGTGGCCGTGAAGACGATTTACCACGATGACCCACAGTCTCCACCGAACGAAGTCCGCATTTTGCAGCTGCTGGGTGGCTCCCACCCACACATCGTTCAATACCACACAATGCTGAGCCATCCGGCCCTCGACTTCCACGTGCAACTCGTCTTCGAGTACTGCCAGTTCGGCGACCTGGTGGACTACGTTAATAGCAGCATCGGCAGAGACAGAGACGTTCCTGAGCCGTTCATCTGGCACGTATTCAAACACGTAGCAGCAGGCCTGTCCTTCATGCACCTGAACAGCGTCGTACACGGAGACATAAAGTCTGCCAACATCCTCATGGCAGCTCCGCGCGACGGCGAGATCTACCCACTGCCCAGAATCGCTGACTTCGGTACAGCACAGGTCAATCCCCCATACAACGTTCCTTACGGTCACCATGCCACTATGGGCTGGCAACCTCCGGAGTGGGAGCATTGCCACGGCCCGGCGGCGGACGTATGGGGCCTAGGTAGTATTGTTCATGAGCTTGCTCATAAGTGCTTACCGCAGCGGGCGATTGAGCCTCCTCCAGCAATGGATTCGATGACTTGGTTCGAGAGCAGTGGCAAGACAGTTCCACCGGGTACGGAACGCGTCGTATGGTACAAGCAGTTCTGCTTTTACATGGCGTTCCACCCGGCTGCTGCCATGCGCCTCGATCGACCTCGACCGTCCTCAAGTACGCCAGCACCTGTAGTGTACAGTAGATTGTTGAACTACATGGTGATGCGTACGCTCGACACTGATGCCGACCGCCGCATCTCAACGATTGAGCTCACTTCGTTGCTGCCAGTTCTCGACACCGTTGCTCGCAACTTGCGCGGCTTGGAGCAAGAGGCGATCCTTAGCGATTTTGATGATGGACGCGACGGTGAGTGGAAGGAGGTTTCTTTCGTCACTGACTCGCAGGTGCTCAGACAGCTCTTTTGCACAGTTGCGTCGCAAGCGAAGCACGAAGGGAACATGGAAATGTTGTCGTGGGGCGCGTCTTTGGTGAAATTGATGAATCCTAGAGATCAGCCCGAAGCGTGTAAGTTCCTCGTGGATTTGGGAGTGTATGCTCGGGCTTGGTTTGGCGGGAAGTCTTTACACGTTTCTGGGTCTGTTCCTCGTTAAAATCTTGAACACTTCGGAGGAGATATCAGGTTCTTCTTCGGATGGTGAATCATCGGTGTACAGACTACCTTCTCATAGCCAGTTCCTAAGTTTATACTTTTGCACAATATAAAGACTCTTTTTATGCTTACCCAATGCCCAAGGTGTACACATACTGTCCGTCCCAGATACATTCATCCTCGCATCGGACCTCACTCACAATGTGCGTGACCACGTCAAGAGTTTCCAACTCGAGTGAACGAGTCGCAGTAAATGCCTTGACCCTCTTGACATGCAATTCTCCAAGTGATTGGAGATTTTCTGGCCAGTTTCACATTTCACAGTCCAGTCTTTGCTTTCACTTTCAAGGCACATTGTGCCTCGCAAACGCGACGGCCTGCCACGGGCGGGCGCAGACAGCGCTGGCGCCTTGATTTCACCATGGTCACTCACTTTCACCCTGTTTGCCCAAGTCTATGCGCTCCTCCGCTTATCTATGCCCCAAAACTTCCCACACAAGCTCAATATCCGCCTCCACCTGCGATCATTTTCAACCAACATCAAGAAGGCAGACTTATTTCAGTCAAGTACTAAACCCCGAGTCAATAGCAAAACACAAGATGGGCACGAATCGCAAGAAGAAGAGCGGCGGTGGTCGAGGTGGGCGCAAGACCGCATCTGGTGGAGGCACGAAAGCAGCTACAGCAACACCTGAGCCGAGCATGCCCAAGCTCAAGCTGAAGCTGAAGCTCCCTAGTAATCCGAATTCCGGTACAGAGTCTGACGACGCGCCGACTGATTGGAACGCTCTAGGTCGACCAAAAGAGTTCGAGGAAGAAGAGGAAGAGCTTCCCGTCGCAGAGCAGACGGTCACTACACGTCGCGGCCGCCAAGTTCGTAAGCCGCAAACTGGAGATGACATCTACGGCAGCGACTTCGATCGTCTCCTCGAGCAGAGCTCCGACCAGAAGGTAGACGATGACGATGACTATCACTATGAGGCTGGTGCAGATGACGTCCAGGTCTTCCAGGTACAAGCTACGCGCAAGTCTGGCCGCCCGTCCAAGAACGTTTCTTTCGCTCCCGAGGAGGATCTTGACGATGGAGAACAAGTTGGTATGTCTTCAGATACCATCACCCGGTCCTCACCCCAATCCGGTCTCTTTCTCATCCCACCAGACCCCGAGGTGTACATGCTCATTGAAGGACTCTGCGGCACATCGGAGATCTTCATCAACCTTTTCCCTGTCGAGGAAACTGCCACCCCCGGAGTCGAGAAGCCCTATACCGCCAAAATGTTGATCCAGTTGTACCTCGTCGGCTACGAGAACAAGCACTGGAACGTATGCGACTTGGTAGCAGATACCTGGATTCGGGCGTTCCACCAGCGTCGCGAGCGTGCCGAGCGAGACACACAGCAGTCGATCTGGCGCCGCAACAAAGTCTTGGAGAATAGGAAGCGGGAGCTGGAAGAGGCGGCACGCAAGATTGAGCGTATCGGAGGCAAGGCACCCAAGGGAATAGGCTTTGACCCCCACCCACCCGACTACGACCTCCCTGTCAACGACCCTTTGCTCGAAGCAGACGTGACACTCTTCAATCCCGCCTTGCTCACAGAGCTGTACAAGCACACCCCAAAATTGTGCGGTGCGCGTTTACTCTGGGCCGATGCAATGACACTCTGCGGCGCGAAGATGGAGCAGGAGATAGTGGATTCAGCCAAGAATGGAACAGAGTGGCCTGCAGATCTCTTGTTCGACATCATGCAGACGAGCTTGCGGATGCTGGGCAAGAAGTTGACGCTCAAGATTGAAGAGAGCACCGAGGGTTGCTGGTGCAAGCGCTATCATGAGCATGTAAAGCATGGCTTGCCGTGCTATAGGGAGCTGGCATGGCTTCAGGTAAATGAGGAGGATGACGGGGATGAGCAGGAGGGTGGTGATGGAGATGACATGGACTTTGAGAGCGCTATGGAGGCGGAGCTGGAGAAGAGCTTCGCTATGGACATGTAGGTGGTCCTAAAGAGAAGAGCGAGAAGGGACTCGGGCGTAAGACGTGATGTTTTTGACGATGCTGAGTTCGAAGAATTCCGAATAAGGTGACTAACGCCTCGAATACGTGGATACGGAGGTTGCTATCGGCGACGAACAGCTTGAGCGAGGAAAGAGCAGTGTTCATAGTGATGATAGCCGATGATACCTCCAAATAAACTTTAGTCACACCCTATGTGCCACACGACGTCTTTTCTGATCACTTGAGGCTTGGAGCCAACGCGATTGCTGAAAACCTCAGATCCCCACCCTTCTCAGACTCTATCCTCATCAGCCTTCCTATCCCCTTTTCCAGTGCAGCCGGACTGAGCGCATCCTCGTCATCCCCGAGCGCACCTCGATCAAGCGGACCCTTCCTGCTACCCTCGAGCTCCCACAAATGCCCGTCCCGCCCCTTAACAAAAGCCACAAAGTGCTGTCCAGTATGCTCATCAGAAACTGGAGTGGGCGCAGCAGTATCTCCGAGTTTCGCGGCCTGAGCATGAGCCTTCTCGAACTCCTCGGAGTCCTCAAGCACTTTGGCCCGCTCCCATATCGGTTTGGGCAGCGCCTCTTCGCGGATCTGAGAGAGGGTAGAGAGGGGCCGGATATGCTTTGATGCTTCGCTGTTGAGTAAGCAGTGCACGAGGCCTATTGAGCCGCAGGCATTGCCGATTGTCTGCTTGAACCAAATGACAGGCTCGTTATCGCCTTTGCCCTCATATTCAGGTTTGTCCTTATCTTCGGTTGTTCGAGTCTCGTGCCATGTGGGTGTGAGTGGGATGATTACAAGGAGTGCGAAGACTGGCCGGGGTATAAAGGCCAATAAGTCGGGATCTGTGAGGGAGTAGACGTCGTAGAAGGATAAGTTGTCGTCTAAGCCTAGGGACTGGGCTAGGTGGTTCATCACCTGGGGGTTGTTTTCGAGGACTGTGAAGAGCTTCTGTTTGGTTGGCGGAGGCATTGTTGTTGGACGATGTTGATATGATGTGCAGTTTTTGATGGTTGGTTTATGGGTGTACGCGGAGATGTACAATGTCGGACTCTCTAGTGGCGAGCGAGGCTAACAGTCCAGCCGCATGTAAGAAAGCTTGAATCAGAAAATCTTTGATCAATTACTTCCTTGCCGTTTTCAAGTCGTAGGTGTACAATAATGCTTATCGAACAATGAATTGGGATGAGTGGCTTCGGAAGAGAATAGTGGCGATGAGTAACTTATACCGCTACCCGCTAGGCATCATAAGACGTTGACATTCACGCCCTACTAGGACTCTTCGGGAAAGCTTGTATAGCCTAGGTAGCAGCCGTACTGGAGCGTGTAGGAGGCGGAGGCCAAGTGCATTGGTAAGTTAGACCCGCTAATCTTCCCCGCATTGGACGACATCTGGGTGCGGGGTATTCACGCAGGAACGAAGTGCTCTTAGCTCATCATTGTGAAATCGCATGTTGTTCCAGAGCATTTGAGATCGTATAGACCACGATACTTGCTAACTTTGAATCTTATTGCTGCTTGGCTACTATTCCTTGTATATCATATCTGCTTTTGAATTCGCAGCCGGACAAGCTTGCGGCTACTCCGGCTCTCCGCATCTTATGTCCACATCCAAGTCCATACAAAAGGCCGCTGTGCTTTAAGCTACTGTCATAATCCAAGATTCCTCTGAATCCCCCTATTTGCCTTTCACTTCCACTATAACTACACTTGAATCATCTCAAGCACCATCTCACACCCACAACACAACCCCCAACATCTCATTCGTGAAGACACACCGCCACCCACCATGGACGACGAAGCCCGACAAGCCCTCGCAAGCATGAAAATGCCACGCCGCCCCATAAACTTCGTGTCTGCGAAATCCGGCGAGATCCTCAAGCTAGGCCATATAACGTGTAGAATAATGGAAGATGGCTCTCGGACAGGTAGGTGTGAAGCTTACTGCTGCTCTCCCCCCTGAAAACACCGAGTTAATCGTTGAGATCATCATCAGACAACCGCATCGGCTCAGCAGAATTCACCCTCCCACCGCACACTGCCGGCCCCCCAGCCCATTGGCACGAAATGCACGACGAAACGTTCCTCGTAACGGCCGGAACTGTACGCTGGTAAAAAAGTGTCTTTCCTGAAATAACCATCCAGATGCTATGCTAACATGCGAAACAGTAAGTGAACCTTCTACGTCGATTACGCAACCCAACAGACACCTACACGCCTCCATCTCCACCTCCCAAAGAAAAACCCCCCTCCAAAAGTACTGTGTCCCTGCAAAACGTCTAACTCCCCTCCATCCCGTAGTCCACGCCCCGACTCAACCCACCACGACGCCTCAGCGGGCGACTACGTCGTCGTCCCGATCCGCGCCCCGCACACCTTCAGCAACCCCACAGACTCAGAATCGAAATTCTTCAACACCTTCACCCCGGCGTTTTACATTGATTACTTCAAGATTCTGGCGCAGATTAGTAGTAGTGATGAGAAAATGAGCAAGGAGAAGAATTTGGAGGTTATGAGTAGGTTTGCCACGATGCCGGCAGGCGAGATGATGGGGAAGGGGAAGAAATGAAGGGTTGGATGGAGGGAAGGGGAGTGTGGTGTGGTGTGGTGTGTGTTATGAAATATTATGTTGAATAGGGGTATGGTTAGAGGTTCAAACGCCTGGCAATGCGCTCCCCTGTGCTAGGTCATGTTCTTATGCCCCCAAAAAAAAACAAGATGCCCAAACCCACCCTGCCATTATCCTATTCAATCCGAGTCCTAACAAACTCCTATGCAAACTCTACCCAAGCCCCTACCCCTCTTGCCCCTCTCCAACAGTGGCACCCCTCCTACCCCTCCTCCTCCTCTTCCCCCTCCTCCATCTCGGGCCGACAAACCCTACACTCCTGATACAACCTGCCGCAAAACTCCCGCACCGTCATTTCCGGGCCTATATCCGCGCCCACGGGATGCCCCTTGATGCAATACCACGTCCACTTGCCGTCCCCTTCCCTCGAGAGATCTCGAGCGAGGTAGTTTTCACCGGGACTCCATGTGTCGAGGCTGAACGTTATGCGGTTGAGTTGGGGACCTCCTCCGTCTCCACCACCTCCGTCTCCACCAACAATCACCCCGTCGTTCTGATCAGATGGAGATGCAGATGGGGATGGTGATGGAGATGAGCAGGTCGTATCAACCGTTTTATCCCCCATCATCTTAAAACTCTGACTAGCGTGGAACCAGATCCACAGCGGATTCCAGAGCGGATCGCCCAGAGCTTTGGCGTCGAGCGTCAGGTTTGTGACGTTGGTGAGGTGGCGCAGTTCGGAGCGGATTTGGAGCGCTAGAGGCCAGGATGTGGAAGTCATGGCGCGCGGGTCCGTGGCGCCGAGCATAGCGGAGGTGGTGATGAGGTGCAGGGAGGCGGTGCGGAGGGAGGCTAGGGTGGTGGGGATATGTTCCATATACGGGTGGGGAGGATGACGGTATTGGTGATGCTGGTGGTGGTGGGGTAGTTGATGGTGAGGACGGTGATGAGGTGGAGGAGGATGAGGGTGACGATGGAGGTTGTGAGGGTTTATAGTTCTGTGGCGAGACGGTAAGGTGGAAAGTTGCGCGCTTGCAGAGCATATCCATATACTCGCCATACACCTGCTTATTCGCCAAGAAGATCCAGTTGCTCTTATGCCCTGCCCTCTTCGCACCTTGCCCAAATCTAGACGATACCCGGCGTCCAGGCATCATCCACAGCGACGAGCTATGCTTCGTACAGGGTTCCGGAGGAGGAGGATAAACCGGGTCTTCGAGCACGTATTCATACACCATATCCCTCAGCTCCTGCGGCAACTCCAAGAACAAAAACGGTCTGCGGCTCTCATATTGCATTCTCTGGTAACGCTTGACAGCCGCCACCAGTAGGAGAAGAACAAGCGGAATGATAAGCGCAAGCAATGTCGTTGTCGTCGTCGCTGTAATACTAATCCCCGATTGATTACTACTACTGCTAGTTGGGAGGAGGGATCGGGAAAGGGTGGAAGCGAGATGAGAACGCCATTGCCATGCTGCCGACGAATCTCCTACTCTTATGATCGTCGACGATCCACTGATCTTGCTGATCCACGATCCAACTTGTGGAGACGAGGAGTCCATCTTGGCTGGTGGCTCCCTAGCCTGGGCGTGGTTCCAAGGTTTGCGGTGCGTACGGAATCCGAATGGGGCCTAACTTGGTTGTAGCACGGCTGCCACTGTCCGGATCCGCAAGTAAGTTACTGTACACCGCGACTGTGCGACTAGCTGTGCAGTACCAAGGCCCGTAGCTTGTTCTTGTATATGAGAAGCTTTCCGCCGAAGATATCACTTGGTTGATGCTGGTAGACTTAATCTCTGCAGCCGAGAATCGTAGGTGACACGAGACGTAGACCGCGATGCGGGTTAACGTTACCGGTACAAGTCGTGGAGAGCGCCAGACGTGCGCATTTGCGAATGCAAGTGCGGTGAAATGAGATGACGAGACAAGGAGAGACGGGCTTCGTAGGTAGTGCGCAGCAGCACGTCTTCAATAACGCTGGTGCCTTGCGACTGGCCTGGATAAGGCAATCTGAAACGATCTGCTTGCCAACCAGCTCATTGCACCGCCACGCTTCGCTTCAAACAAGGCTTTCTCTCCACTTGACAGATTTCACGACGTGCTAAGCTATTCGATAGACTTTCTTGGATAAGCGCGCGAAGTGGATATCGTGTGCCTTCCTGTGTGCATAGAAATGCGCACGCGAAACGCGGAGGTGGCACGGTGAATGGACCTCTCACATAGAAAGTAATCAATGTACTGCTGACTGAGCAGCGGGAGCTAAAGGTAGCGCAGTTGTACTTCCTTTGTAGAGCTTCGGATCCGAGTGTGGCTGCAAGGTTATGAGATGCAGACAAGGGTAAGATGCTAAAGTGCACCGAAAGGGTGTAATGCAGGTCACATCTTCTGAGTTGTTTAGACTTACATATAGAGTTGCATGGCCTCAAAGCTTGACTGCACGCGTTATATAAGCTTGACTGTTTAGTCAGGCGCATTCTAATATGGATGCCCAATTGTGTATAGTAGATGCCTGGCCAATTTGAAAGTTGTAGACAAGAGAGAACAATCCCGCTTCTGAAGATGTCTAGGGTCGCTTTCTCAGAGATCTCTTGCTCTAAGTTGCTTCAATTTTGATTCGTGAATTCGTCTGCGCGCTGCATAGTTGATTGGTTCATTGATTGTGTATTGGCTTTTGCTGTTTACTGTGCTAAGACGAAGAAGCAAGACCGCCTGGGTGGCCGTATTGCTACCGTCTGAAGACCGCATTTTTTCCAGCCTTGGTCTTCTCCACCAACGCTGTTTCATTCCGCATAACATCGTGGGGTATCATGCTCAGCTCGAGCAGCCTTCCAAGCGCTCTGCTTATTCAAACACATCGTGTGGCTTCTCGTCCTTCGGCCAAAACGTCTTTGTTGACCTCACTTCTCGAATGGTAGAATGTCAGTTCGAGGCGACACTGTCGTTCACTCTTCTTCCTGCAAGAATGGATTCGGGATCTCTTCGCTGCCGTCGACGGGCGAGATGACAACAAGGAGGGTGCCACGGGCAACAATGAGGCCGAGCTTGCGATAGCGAACGTTGCCTTCCTCATCTGGCAAGAATGTTAATCGAGTCACGCATGGCAGACGAGTGATATTATACCGGTCAGAGCTTCCTTGACCTCATCGAGGACGAGGTTCATGAGCTGGTCGTAGCCCTTGAGTGTGCCGACGACTGTGTCTAAGTCAGCTTGTGTCGCGCTTTCCCAACTAACATGCTCCTGCCAAAAAGCCCATTGCAGCCCACAAGGCCTTTCTACCCCTCACATTCAGGCATCTTACCTTCTCGGCCGCCGCTGAACTTGACGGTAATCTGCTTGTCCATGTACTTGCTCAGGTCGAGGATATTCTCCTTCTTGGGCCGCTCAGTCTGTCCCGCTGCACCTCCGCCCTGTGCTCCGCCGCGCGCTCCACCCCGCCCGCCGCGGTCGCCTCCTCGTCCACCACCACGTCCTCCCCGGAATGCGCCACGCTCTGACATAGTGCTGGTATGGGAAGGGGGAGAGAAAGAAGCGTGTTGGTGATGCGCCTGCAGTGACGTGCCGCACAGCTCGAAGCTCAATTGGAAGCAAGCCCGGTCGTGGTCTGTGCCCCTCGGGTAAGGCTCCTCTTGTGCCAGGCTCCTCCAGCTCCCACTCACACTCACGTGAGCGCTAGCGCAGATTGATTGCTTACGTGCGCAGGGGTGGAAGAGGGCATCTCCGCTGGCGGCTTCCAGATTCTCCGCTTGGGGCGCTTGTCGACGGTATTGCGCCCTGGGGCCTCTTTGGACCTGCTGGTGCCGACGACGCGTGGGCCTGCGGCATTTTCTCGTCTCCCTTCCCCTCCCAGAGGTGTGCCTCCGCGGCGTCGCAGTCGGTCAGTCAAAGGCATGCGGTACAACACGCCCGCCCGCGCCCTCACCCTCACCCTCGCAGTCGCCCGCCCACGGCTGCCAGGTGCCAGGGCTGCACGCCTGCCGTGTCGCGCGGGTCCAGGACCCGGGGCCTACACAGTGTACTGCGCAGTCTCACCAGGGCTGCGGAGAGACGGCAAATTCTGAAGCATGAGTGAACGCGCAACCCGTCACACGCTGGCCTCCATGGAGCCCAGACCTGGCGAAGGCTGCGGAAGCGCATCCGCCGCGCGCCCTCATTGGCTGCGGGCTCCGCCAGCGCAGGCCAGTGTGTCTTATTTCCGTGCCTGCCAGGCCTGGGGCGCCCGCGTCCACCCTCTCGCCAGCAGCCTGCTTTAGCCCTTTCCCTTGTGGCTGCTTTCCGCGCACCGGTGCTCTTCTGCCACCGAAGCCTGCCACCGAAGCCTGTCTAGCAACGGGCCGCCCTCTGCGAGTCCCGTCCGTCTGCGCGCTCGCAGTCTTTCTCCGCTCCTGCTCCTGCCCTCCTCCCTTCCTTGCACCCGTCTCCTCTGCCATGCAGCAGCGTCTCCGTGATATGGACATGGCGCTTTGATGCGACTCTGTAGCCTCTGCGTTGTGCTCGCTGCGCTGGCTGCGAGCTAGCCTTGTCCGCCGTCCTCCACCCTCCAACTGGCCGCCCGCTCCGTCCCAACGAGTGCCTCGGCCACCTTCCGAGCGCAGAACATGTCCATGTCCAACATGGACCCTCACGCTACTGGCGACCTCACCATGGCTTCGCATGCCTCGCACCACCACGCGCCGCCTGTCCCTCCCCATCTGAAGCGCAAGCGGAGCCCGTCGCAGCATGATATTCACCACGCCTCTGCGCCACTTCCCAAAACCGCCAAGACCCACAACCACCTGCAGATCAACTATCTTGCCAGACACCTCGACGAGGACCTGCCGCTAATCACAAACGATGACACGCTGCCCAACATCCTCTCGCTGCTGGGCGACTACCAGGGCGTGCTGGACCGCCATGAGAGCATGGCCTGCAATCTCGGCGCACGCCCGCTGGGACCCATCCTGATTAAGCGCTTCGAGAGGCTGTTTGACGGTCCGCCGCGTGTACTGAAGAGCCATGGCAAGGATGGCACAACCGTGACATGGCTAGATGTCGTCGAGTTCGCGCGCAACAAGCCAGAGCAATTCCAGCTGGGACAGATGAGTGAAGGTGTGCGGGTTTGCCAATTCTACACCAAGCAATGTCGGGTCCAAATATCAGAAGAGGATTTTGTTCTCATCTCGTCTGGCATACCGCAAAAGATGATCCCTCCGCAACCCATTATTGAGGACGAGGAGAAGGAATTGGGGACAATTGAGATTCTGGAGAAGAACCTTGGTCAAATCTGCCAATTGGCTGACCAAGGTAAGTTCGAACCTCTTCGTCTCAAGTCACACGACATGTGTACAGTGGTTGCTTGTTGAACCCAACATGTCCTATGATGGAGATCCAGTGCCGTTTCCTCTGCTAACCTCTCACAGTTGCTGCTCGCACACGCCAACTCAATCACAGGCTCAAAGGGCGCAAGCAAGCTATTCTTGACCGGCGCACAACCGCAAGCCCTGCTCCGCCTGTTCCCCGACCCTCAAGCCCCTCCAATGTGGCTCTTATGAATGGCGGTAATCCGGTTCCCCCTAAAATGGGTCATGTTCCACCTCCCCAGACATCACCCAGTGGTGGTGGCTTCGTTGCCGTCAATGCGCGTCACCACGAATCTAATGGCCATGGTACCTCTTCGACGACTCGTCACGATCTGCTGTCAAAGTTCCACACAGTGAGCGAACGGCGTCCATCATCTCAGCCCCCGAACGGCACCATTGAACTCACACGACGACCCTCAGTATCAGCTCCTCATGTTATATCTCATCCCTCGACACCAGTGAACAACCCCTCCAGGCCTCCACCTCAAGTCGCTGAAGTTCCGCTACCCATGGTGGCAAGAACTTCGCATATGAATGAGTCGGAGCTGCATTCAATGATGAATTCGCCCGTACCAATACCAAATACGCCTTCCAATCTACTTCCAGCAAACAGTCAACGCGCCAGTCAACCACAAGAGAAAGACGATGGGGGCCCATTCAAGGCAGAAATGGTACACCGGATGGAAGCGCTAGCTAAGGGCGAGCGCATACTGCCACCATGCGACCGGTGCCGCAGACTACACATGGACTGCCTAAAAAACCTGACCGCATGCATGGGTTGCACCAAAAAGCACGCAAAATGCTCATGGAAAGAAGTCCGCGAGGCTGAACTACGTGGCAATTTCTCCTACCCTCCAGCAACGAACAGCAACCCGCACAGCGAGACAAGTGACCTCGACAGCGGCGACCGAGCCAGTACCGGCTCACCTGCCGCAATGATGAGCCCCTCACGCCATGGCCTGACACCATCATCATCACATATCCCACCACCGCCCAATAGCAACAACAATAACGGGCAACATACTCCTCTACAGCATCTCCAAGCACCATCACACGAACGGCCTGATGTTGTACCTCAACAACAGCCCCAACAAGCCCCACACTACGAGATGTCGCACGACGCGCGGATACCGCCGACGCGCAACTCGCCGCCGGATCGCGATAGAGAGCACGAACTGCAAAGAAGCGCAGAAGCGCAGTTACAAGAGGCGGCGCAGTCTAGTCTCGCTGCACACGCACATACACAGACACCTGCTGCGCATGTGAAGGCGAGCACTGAGTATCCGAGTCAGACGCAGACGCAGACTCAACCGCAGCCACCGCAGAAACCGAGCCAACCACCCCAGCAAAGTCAGAACCAGACTATGGTTGCTTAGATGGTCTTCATATACCTCATTGGGCTGTCATTTCTGGAATGGAGGAGACGAAGGGATACATAAGTTGGCTGGCTGAGTGACCGATGATTTTTAGTTGAGTTGAGTCGCGCTGACGACGACACAACCAACCTGGAGCGTTGGAGCGGAGAACGAACGAACAAACAAGCAAGGATGGGCAAAACTACGCGTTATTCATTTCATTGTCCGTTGCTCTTTTCGTTGATGATACCAAAGTTTTTTCCCTCTCAAATCAGTTAAGTCATTCAGTTACTTCTTGCTGTGTAGTATGCTTCTCTCAGTGGTAGGAAACGAACCACCTACTTACCTACCTACCTCTCGGATTTGAAAACTTCCATCGAGTTATCGAATTTTTTATTGAGCGGCATGATTGCAATGTTTCGTCCATCAGATGAATATGTCATGATGATGCATGTGATGTGATGTGATGTGAGACGTTCTTTAAAAAGAAATCATGAAAAATCAAGACCGAAGAAATTCATGGATTGAGATTGAAGATCGAAAGAGACTAGATAGACATTAAGCCATTCCATTCCATTCATTCATTTTTCGGCATTAGTCATTCATCCATGCGTGTATACCCATCCCATGCCATCCCAGTCCATTGTAAAGAGAGCGAGAGAGAGAGAGACACCTAATAAAGCGTATCACCCTTGCGAATACCCTCCGTATCCGCGTTTTGCCCAACAGTGTGGTGACCAGCATAACCAGTAGTAGCACCAGGAGCATTTTGATTACCAAAACCCTCGACCGTCGGCTCCACTGCTGCGATGTTCTCGTAACCCTGACCGCCAGTCTCATAATGGCCAGCAGTACCAGCAAGAGGACCGGTAGTAGTGCTAGTGGCAGGATCATGGTGACCTCCGACGCCAGTGCCAGTGCCAGTATATCCCTGGTTGGTAGTAGTATCATGGATATCATGGACACCCCTGCGTTTGTTTATTAGCATGTTACATCATAAAAAGGGGGGGAAATGTATGTATGCACTGTCGGACATAACTTACCTATCTGTAGAGATCAAATTCGCATCACCAATCGGTCCATCGACACCGATATGCTCCCTCTTGCCCGCCAGACCACCTTCGTGCTGATGCTCCAGCGCCTCACGCGCAGGATGGCCCGGAGGCGGATCCTTGTGCAAACGGTTCTTGCCCTTCCAGCGAGGCGAGTTGGGATCTTGCTCCTCGTCGTAGGCAGCCGCAGTAGTACCGGCACCCAGAGCGCCAGCAGCGTACTCCTTGGAGTGGCGAGGCGAAGACTCAGGAGAGGGAGAGGATGTGTTCTTCTCCTTCTTGCTCTTGTCACGGTGCAAAAAGCCGAGTAGACCGCCCTTCTTCTTCTCCTCACCTTCTTGCTCCTTCTCCTGCTTGCGGGCTTCCTTATCGGCCTCCTTTTCCTGCTTGTACTGCTCCTTCTCGAGACGGTGCTGTTCCTTTTCTTGAGCAGCAATGTCTTTCTCGTGCTTGGCTTCGAGGGCAGCGATCTCTTTCTCATGCTTGTGCTGCGCCTTTTCGTGCTTGGCGGCTTCCTTCTCGTGCGTGTGCTGCTCCTTCTCCAAGCGGTGTTGCTCCTTCTCGCGATCGTGCGCCTCCTTCTTTAGGTGCTCTTGCTGCTCTTTCTCCAGTCGGGCGCGCTCGCGCTCGGCTTCCTCGTGCTGAGAATAGGCGTATGCGCCTCCACCAGCAGCTGCGGCTCCACCAGCAAGGAGAGCAGCGTCGCGCTTGTCATGGTGTTTCTCTGTCTGTGTCTCAGCTGGCACTTGGTTTTGATAGCTTGGAGGTGCGCCCGAAGAGGCAAAGTCCTGCTTCTGGTGAAGTGGTAGATTTTGAGTGTTGTCACCATGCTTCGAGTCTGCATAAGCGGCTGTGCCAGCACCTGCAGCACCAAGTCCGGCACCAGTACCGAGAGCAGCATTGCGGTTGGCGTGGCTGGCAGTGCTAGGATCATTGTAGTTATACTGTGATTGCGTTGGGACAGGGTTGGACCTGGTTGCTCCCGGAGCGGTAGTGTCATAGCGTTGCTCGCCCATCGCAGCTCCCGGTTGGGTGCTTCGGTGCTCGTCATATGCTTTCGCAGCTTCGTGCGCACCATAACCTGCAGCGCCAGTTCCACCAACTACTGCAGCGTCTCGGCCGTAGTGATGCTCACCCTGTTGACCGTCCTTCTCACTGACTCTTGGGTCTGCACGGTTGAGAGTATCCGCCTGGTGTGGTCCAGCCGTAGTGTTGGGTTTCTGCTTCGAAGGATCAGGCTTAACCCTCGGATCAAGAATGTTTGCGATGTTACTGTCATGCGGGCCAATAGTCTTTGAAGCTGGCCCAGTTTCATTCTTGTCGTCACGGTTGGCAGCATACAGCCCACCAGCTGTGGCAGCTCCAGCTCCTGCAAGTGCTGCATCCCGACCATAGTGGTGCTGGGAGTCCTTTTCAGGGGTAGCAGTCGGACCAGACGTGGAGGTATGTCCCAGATTACTCAAAGGTTGTTGCTGTTGTGGGCTCTGGCCAACCACGGGAGCAGGGGCACCAGCAGCACCATAGAAGGTATCATTGCCCGTTGAACGTTGCTGAGGGAACGATCCAGCAGAAGTAGCTGATGACTGCTGGGGAGCAGTGGAAGAGGACAACGGCTGTGAGGCATACGAAGAGTCCTGGGGCAGAACTGCAGTTCCAGTACCAGGTGTATCATTGCGCTGAAGTTCATGGTGCAATCCACCGGCAGTAGCAGCGCCTGCGCCAACAAGAGCAGCATCGCGGCCGTAGTGGTGCTGCGGGTCCTCCGTCTTAGCAGTACCGTGAGACGCAGCAGGACCACTTGCGGCGGAAAGACCTGAGGGGTTGGACGTCTGTGCGGCCTGATGAGGTAGAGTTTCAGACCTAGCTTGCGGATCATATCGCTGTTCCTCAAGGTTCGCCTTTGTGCCCAACGCCCGAGGGTCAAGTGGCTTAGCGCTGTATGGGCTTGATTCTCCGTAAAGAGGCTTGCTACCGGCATCTGAAGGCTCGTGCTGCTTCTGGGAAGCAGCATAACCTAAACCAGCGGCACCAGCACCTAGGCCTCCAGCCAGAGCAGCATCGCGGCCATAGTGATGCTCGTCCTGATGATGTTCGCCAGGAAGGTCAGAAGACCTAGACTGTGGTTGCTCGAGGCTGCCAGTGTGGCGGAGCTCGTGTTGACTAGTCGGAGCATCCGTGCTGGAAGGTCCTAGGGCTGAAGATTGGCCACTAGGCACATCCGAACCGGATGTGGGCGCAATGACCGGGTGATAATCAAGGAATGTCCTTGACTCGTCACCTGGCGTTGGGGTTGGAAACCCACCCGGGACGTGTCGATAGGACGCACTCCGGGTGCCTTGAGGACGCTCATCACTGAGGGCTCCAGCACCAAAGGACCCGGAGGTTGGACCACCTGAAGTTGGTTGAGAGGCTCCAGGGAAGCTACGATCCTGAGTACCATATCCTGGTTCTTGCGACTTTGATGCAGCCGCGGTTGCCGCAGCTAAAGCCTCGGGATTGTGGTGATGCGTTGCGCTACCCGTTGGGCCGGTCCTTGTATTGTCGAATGGAGTGGCTGTTGTGCTGCCTGGCAGACGGTCTGTGGTATTGCTGCTCTGGTACTGCCTTCGCATTAGCATCCAAGCTTTCAGAGTAACAAGAAATTGAGGTGATGAAATGAACTCACGGTAGCAGGCGGCACGTCTCCATAAGTAGCCTGACGGGTCTCTAAACCTTGATCCCTAACATCCCTCTCCTCTGAGCGAGGTAGTGTTTTCGAGGCTCCCACAGCAGTAGCGAGTGCAGCTGCACCAGCGAGGCCCTCGCGGCCGTGACCTTCGCGAGCACCCACTTCTCTCTCTTTCGTTCCTGGTTCGCGCTCGCTGATTGTCTGGTGTTGAGTGGGTGTGGTGTATGCATGTGGTTCTCGTGAAGTTATTCCACCTGCGGCGACACCGGGTAGACCTTCTTGGCCACGGCCTTCGGGAACACCGACCTCCCTCTCTTTAGTGCCAGGCTCTCGCTCGCTGATCGTATTATGCTGAGTAGGTGAGTTTTGCTCGTGTTGGTGTCGTGCATATAGACCACCAGCAGTTCCTGCTGCTGCCGCACCGGCTAGCTTCTCTCGGTCGTGGTTATCGTGGACACCTACACCCTGCTCTGTAGTCCTTGGCTCCCGTTCGTTGATTGTGTCATGCTGAGTGGGTGAGGTGTGCTCATCCTTGTCTTTGTGACCCCGTGAAAAGATTCCACCAAGGATACCAGTCTTCTTCTCCTTAGCACCTGGGTCCTCCTCGGTAGTAGTCTTGTGCTGAGTCGGGGAGACATTTGCATCTTTCTCATTATTATGATGGTGTGCATAAAGACCGCCACCCGCAGCAGTACCAGCTGCTGCTGCACCCGCTAGCTTCTCTCGGTCATGGTCATCATGAACGCCCACTTCCCTCTCCTTGCTTCCGGGCTCTCGTTCGTTAATTGTCTTATGTTGAGCAGGCGAAGCATGTTCATCTTTGTCTTTGTGATCTCGTGAAAAGATACCGCCAAGGATGCCGGACTTCTTCTCCTTGTGATCTGGCTCTTGCTCAGTAGTAGTCTTATGCTGAGTAGGCGTAGCATGTTCATCTTTCTCCTTATTATGATGATGGGCATAAAGACCGCCAGCAGTACCAGCTGCAGCGGCACCAGCTAACTCCTCTTTCCCGTGGCCTTTGTGCACATTAGGGTCATTTTCCCCGGTCAGTGGCTCTTGCTCACCCACGGCCCTGTGTTGGGTGAGTGGAGTGTTGTCATGCGGCTGACGTGAAGCAACGCCGCCAGCAAGTGGGAACGAGCGGTCAGTGTCGGCAGTGTAGCTTTGCTGGCGCAGTGTGTTCTCATACGGCTGCTGCCCCGTTGTCTGTTCAAGACCGGAAGCAGGCTGAGCGCCGGCGCCTGATTTCAGGTTCTGTCCTTCTGTCATGCCTGCAGTTCCTGGGTCTCCACCTCCCACTACTTGGTTTCGATCCATGTACTCCGAAGTGGGGTTGTGTGTGGGCAAGGCAGCATGTTCCTGGCGCTCTCCTGCGCCAAAGCCAATAACGCCAGACTTGATGCTTGCATCACTTATGCCTGTGTTGAGTCCCTCCTTTCCAGTAGGGCTAGCATCTGGACGAAGATGACCTCCAGATGTCGTGCCATGGCTACCAATGGGTTCTCTAGATGTGGTTGAACCGCCAATGGGCTCTCTGGCGTTGTTTGAGCTGCTGAGAGGTCCTCCCGTGGTATTGCTAGAGCTGCCGATGGGAGCTCCAGAAGTTGTGCTTGCCGCGCCAATGGTGCCGTCGGTGCCTAGATGCTCTTCCTTTCCATGACCGTGACCGTGACCAACTGAGGAGCCTGGTTGGGCGAGGGCCACGTAGGGCTCCCCAGAGGTTGTCTGTACCTGGGCGTACGGTCCACCAGCTGCAGTGAGTGTGCCCTCCTTCCCAGCTCCCTTCTTGCCCGTGAACTGATCGTAGATGGGGTGCTGTTCACTGTACGCGTGTCAGTAGTGCCAAACGGAGTACGAGATTTGTGTGCCTACCCGGCGACGGTTGACGAAGAAGTGTGGGTATCCTGTGTCGCATCCTCGCTCTCGCTCTTCTTGTTACCGGAACTATTGCAAAGTCAGTGATAGGTCTTCACGGCTGGTTCGTGATACGGACAGTGCGTGCTTGATCTTCTCCATGCTGCCTGTATTACTGCCTTGGGGTGTACCGTAAGACGGAGCGACAAGGTTGGGATCCTGCAAAGTAATACCGGGGTCAGCTCAAATGTAGTGCTGGGCGTGCTGGGTCAGTCGAAAGCAAGGCACAGCTGGTTGTCTCATAGCATCATGGTGTGGTGTAGCTACCTAGAGCTGGAGCGCCTACGACGTCATAACTTGAGGATAGTGCAGGAAGCTAGATGGCAGCTGCCAATTAGAGGGTGCGGTGGAAACTGTCGAGCCACAAACGGCACGCCCCAGCCCAATTAGAAGGCACGTGTACACGGTTTCGGAGACAAAGCGAAGGCTTCAGTCGATAATGGGGTCATCGTCATCGTTGGACTTGCGGTCAGTTCGAGGCCGCATTTGACCGACATGGCTCTGCGCGTGAGCTGTGAGGCTGCTCGGCCTGACAACGGAGCAGCGTCTGGACACTCGAATCAAAGACATGCAGCATGGTCAAAGGCGATGTTGCGTCTATATATGCGCCTCTGTCTATGGTCTCGTATTTTGTACTGTCGCGCAATCAATTGGTCGCTGTGTGGGATTGCCTACTAGCTGTTCAAGGTGGGCTCGGTGCCCCGCCAGATGATCTCACCTTCTCACCTCGGACGGAACTACCCCACACTTGGTTCCAATTTCGGCACATGACCAAACGCAGCCAGTAATAGCGCCCCAGTCCGGCTGCAGGCACCACGCAGGACTGACCACCATACAGCACGCACTGTACTGTGCACGGCGTGGGCGGGTTGCGGTGTACGTCTTGGTATTTGGCGGGGAATCAACATCGACCTCCTCAAGAGAATGTTGCCCTGTGCCGCGCGTGTGGCGTGTAGTGTGTACGAGTGCAAGTACGGTATTGAACCATTGACACCAGCAACAGCGGAAATAACCTTGGACTAATTACATACTCTGGAGGCTCAACCCACCCCCTGCCAGCCGGCTCCCAACACTATTCCTGCCATGCTCCCGACCGTCAGCAAATAATAATCCTCTTAGGTGGTGGTGGTAGTAGCAGGTAGTCTAGGTGGTAGGTGTTCAGTAGGCGTTGTTTGCGCGAATTATTCTAGTGGCGAGCTGCGGATGCGACGCCCAACGGCACTTGAGCTCCAAGCAGCCCTAGCGCTCGGCCATGTCAGTTCTGGCCCACAACTCGAGCGCTTCCCGCCATTAAGAAGCCTCCTGCTCGCTCGGCCGACGCCTCCCCAACACCAGAGTGCCGTCTCTTGCGCGATTCGCGCCTCCTTCCAGAAGTTTTCTCCTGCAGCCGCTAGTTGTTTAGCTATCATGGCGCCGTCCCACTCCCAGTGCTGACCACGGCTGCTGCTCGGTCGACTCTGACCGCGAAGTCCGCCCACGCCCAACTTCATTCGCGTAGAGGCAGAGCGTGAGGCCGAACAAGCTTTGCCTTGCCCGCGTTTTATTCTAGTGCTGCTGTGCGTTTCAGCCGCCTGCGTGGGCCATTGACATCCCACCTTATTCCCACACGCGCTTCAGCGGCCGCTTGCCTGAGCATTTGAGCGTCCCAGCGCCGTTTCGGACCCTCCATCGACATCTCTGCTTTGGCCCAGCATCTCCACGGCCAGGATTAGCATTACCGCGCGACCCACTGGAGCGTCCGTGTGCCCGATCCCTCCAATCCATATAGTAGTTATCAGCCTCACCCTTCCGACATCATACCGACCGACTTTCCACCCGCCGACCACACCACACACCCTTCTCCTCCTCAACAACTCTTCTCACACCACCACCAAATCCAACGCTTTAACACTCGACGCACCCCGTTCCCGCGTCCATTATCCATTATCCACCATATCGTCCCACAACACCCACCATGCCCGGACAATTCCGCACCCGATTACGGCGGGTTCTGACCGGCTCGCCAGATGAGGGCGGGGCCCTCAGCAAGTTCAAGTCTGGCAGGCACACCAAGACCGGCCTCCCAGAAAGCGACTTCTACCAGCCCGGCGAGAAGATGCCCCCGCTCAAGTACCGCCGCCCGGTCGACCCGGAGCACAAGAAGAACCTTGAGGCATTTAGCTTCACCACAGCATGGCGCCGTCACAGCCACACTAGCCTGTACTCGCCAATGGGAAGCAGACTGCCGAGCCGTAGGAGCAGCTTCAGGAGTAGGCGAGGCCGTAGCCGCAGCCGCAGTAAGCACAGGAGTCGCAGATCGAGCTTCTCGAGCGAGTACGACCATGAAGAGTGGGTGGACAGCGGCATTGGCGCGAGCATTGCGGGCGACGAGAGGCCTGCAAACATCAGGGAGGCCAGTGACGACGAGGGTGACGTCCTTAATGGTGTGTTCAACTCCTTTTTCGCTGCCGCCGACGCGTGCTAATATGCAATATAGTCGGTCTTTCCCGCAACCCCACCGAAGACCCTCGCGATGCTCGCCGGAAACAAGAAGCAGGCGCCCGTCGCTCAAGCTCAGTAAGACAATTATCGCGTCCAGACACGAGTTCCGACCGCACACGCAACGCCTCGCAGCCCTTCTCACCCGAAGAACTCGAACAAGCCCTCGCAAGATCCCATCTCGAAGCCACAAAAGAAGAATCCGACAGGAGTGCGCTTGAAACTCCCGTCGATGGCAGCGAAACTCCCTTGGAGCTTGAATTCGAAGACCCAAGTCCTTTCCTCCGACCCCGCGGCGGCTCTATCTACGTCCCGTACGACGGCCAAGGCACGCCACCAAAACTACCTTTCTGGGGCACCGCCTTCCCGTCCAACAACGATGAAATGTCCTCCGGCCACTTCTCGCGTCGCTGTTCAGTCGCGGGACTTGAGTCTGGTGCTTGCACCCCTGCATATGAAAGACGCGAATCCCTCTTCGTACCAACGGATGCCCCTGGTTTAACACAAGCACGCCGCGTCTCGGTTTTTGTGCCGCCGGAAGACGAGGAATGTGTTTGTCCTCCCGAGCCTACTGCTGCTGAACCTGAAGCGCCAAAGCGGAAGATTCAGCCCTGTGCGCCGTGCGATGCTATTGCTGCGATTCTTGCGAGGCCCGATTAGATCTCTACGAAGCGGCTGCATCGACTTCTTATTTTACTTCACTTCACTTCTCTGTTAATATCTTCAGGCATTGCGTTTTTTTCTGCTTTACACACAAAACTTGTGAGTGAATACTTGCATTTTCCTCGGCGTTTTCCGTCATGTAAGAGCCCACGGATGGCTCCATGTTTCTCAGTCTTTGCTTGGTCTCGGCTTTGGCCAGTTCTTCTTTTTCTCGTTTCAACAATTTGCATGGGACGGCTGGCTGTTTGATAGAAAACGTGCATTTTGTATATTGTGCCTTTTTTATCTTTCAACATCTCTCGCATACTTTTTATGAGCGATGATGCATCTGGCATTAATGCGGTATACGCAGTTTAGCGTGGTCTATAGACAGGAGTCTTGGAAGGACGGCAGTCGAGGAGGAGGCATGGAAGACTTGCGTTGAATAGATGATATAATCTACGATTTTTTGGATTCAACACATTTGAAATTGGCACACAAAGTGTACAACAGATGACGATGTGAATCCTCCTTACGGCGACAACTAAACTTTCACCAAGCAAACACAAAATCTACAAACACAGCTAGTTATTACTTGACATCTCATCTCCTCTAATTCGCACACCACGACAACGATATAGAACCACTGTTCACCCACCGCTCGCTCACACAAACAGTTACATGTGTGTATGTACCCTCTGAGGACGTCCTACTGTGCGAAATTTTCTCTGCACAACCGATCAAACGAATCAATCTGGCTCCTCCACGATTGTCTGCTGTATGTACATGCGCATCACATACACATGCATCGCAGCGCAGCGCATATCCATCCACTCTCCTTTCCCCGCTCTCCTCTCTCATTCGGCGCCACGTCGTGCGTTGCCATACAGAGTAAGTTACGTGGGGTCAACGCAACAAAGCTTCACTAAACTAGATTAGTGCACGTTATCCTTTTTTTTCTTTGCTCCCGACTGTCTCTGGAGTACGCTTCTGCTATGCTCTGCTTTGTCCTACTATTACTGCTACTACAGCATATCGCATCACATCACTGGAGTTGTAAGGAAGGTATACTAAGTAAGTAACGTTACGGTTTACTCGGTAGGTTAGGTAGTGGGTGACAGTACCTATCCTACTTGCTCCTACCACCTCCCGCTCTTGCCTACGGAGTACCTGTTCTCGTCCGCCTCACCCTACGTAGATACCTATCATCCCCTAACTAGGTACCCGGCTCTTCTCTGCTCAGCATCATCGGCAAAGTACCTACCTATCCGCTTAAAACTTATCGGGCGGATAACTTTTAAGCGGATAGTCAAGTTACCGACCATCCATCCATGTCCTAGTCCTAGTCCTCATGATACGGTAGGTACGGTAGGTAGGGATTCCTCCAATGACGCGATTTACAGCGTTGATGCGGGCAGGCGGGCGGGCGGGTTGCCCGATTACGTACTTCCGAAGGTTAAGTCGGGGCGTGGTTGACGTGATTCATGGGAGGGAGCGGGATGGCGCTGCGCTAATTAAGCTGGGGTGGGTGGGTAGACACGGGCTTGGGGGCGGTTCGTACGTAGTGTCATGACTCGTGATATGGTATGTACCGATGGGAATTTGCGAAATGGGGCGGATTTGTATGCGGATCGATGTTTCTTGGTTTTTAAGTTGCCAGTATAGGAAGTAAGGAAATTTATATCTTTGGTTAACCACGTACATAGTTGTCTTCGTTTAATTCAATCTTAATTCAATCTTTATTTTTATTGTTTAGTTGTGTTGGTTGGCTGATGGTGGTGGTGGTGATGATACTAATGGGTAAATGAGCATCCCTACACCCGTCCGGAGGCATGCAAAGGAGGGTGGGTAGATTAGAGTAGGAATAGAAAAAGATGTGGAGTAGAGTTTACGATACTCATAGTTCCTGTTTCTTTCTGATCCGACCGATGTCGAACATCTGAAATGCGGTGAGCAGCAGATGACAGGAAAAAAAGGAAACGAAGCTGGGATAGGTATGAAAGAAATTGAGATGCAGTGAGAGGCAGTGGTGATAATTTGAGACGGAGAGTAACTTAACGAATTGACATAAATCATCACGCGACCGAAACATGCTTGCCAAGGCATTCGTCTGTAGTTTCGTAGATACATACCTAGTCCTATGACCACCATACGCAGCGAGTGACCTTAGCTCATCCAGGCGTTGTGGTTGTTTGTTTCTTATACCACCCATCTCGCGGTACGTATAAAACTCGCAAGTATCATTAGTTCCAGCTTCACACGAGGTCTTTCCTGGATGTTCCTACTTCGTACAGCCGCGATTAGCATGTACTCGATTCGACGTCAGACTGACCGATCAGGCTGCGGAAGACTCACTCCCACGGGTGAGAACTGCCAGCAAGTCCCTCTTCCAAGAGTTATCTATCTGGCTAGCAAAAGAAATCAGACCAATACAGCGAGGGCTGTCCTCTCAGTTGGAATCGTCTTATTTTCTCGTCATTTTTCGCCATTGATATATAAGATAAGTGTAACGTTCTCGAACATACGGCCCATGTGTTACGTTACGCTATGCTCGAGAGAAGACTACGAGGTTTGAAAGTAGCCTAATCCCAACGGTGAAGCACGATGCTGTGCAAGAATGGAATGTCGAAAGATACTTGCACAAAGATGATGCGGGCCTTTGACGTAGCCATTGCACAACTGAGAGCTTCCCCGCGGCAAGGGCATCCAGAGTGGTGATAGGATGATGGAAGATATGGTATATGAGGGATCATAACCATGATCCAATCGGGCGACATGAGTTGGACAATCATGACATAGCCATTAAAGGGGCTTTTGTAGCTATCTTTGCGAATTCGTTAGTTATAGGGGAAGATTGTGAAACGCAAAAGAAGTGCCCGAATTTCAGGATACCGTTCATAGTTGTTTCTGTAGGCATACTCACTAGAGCAAGGTGAGCTTGTATATGGATCGAGAACAATAGCATGAGGAAGGAGCTCGACGGCACTACTACCTGACCAAGAAAAGAAGTCGAAGAACAACACATCGAATATAGAGTCAAACATCATGGCAAGGCGAACTTAAGTGTCTGGGGCCTAGTAAACTCCTTCTGCTTTGCGCATGTACGCCGCCGAGTGCGAATACGACCTTCCTCTACCGCTCGAGTGTCAGCAGGTCAACAACACCTCACACATCTCACCTTCACGGTGCTTACAAGCTCTAGATCTACATAGTAGCAATCGCCACTCTATTAGCGTGAGTAGAATATAGGTGAAAGTCACATCGGACAAGCAGACCGAAGTCTCCTGATGCGCAGCTTCAGTGTTGCACTCGGCAGCTGCGATCCTGAGACAGGGAAATCACTGGGTCCAGGTCACTACCGGTTCGTGCGGCGGCTGAGGCGGCATGGTCGATGCACCGATCTGAGGACTGAGTTTGTCTTCTGCCGGATCGCTGTTGGATCACTGTTCAAAAAGTCCTTCACCCCATCCATGAGCTTGGATTTCCATCTGGGCAAAGACAGGTGTGGCGACACGAGATGGTCATCACGCTCATGATGACTACGCGCCACGATGTTTCGTCAGTGCGAATCGTGCTGGTATCCGTAACAAGTCAACGAGTCCTGCGCGCTTGCTTCTTGTACTCGTCCCGCACTCGCAATCGAGCTCGATCATGCGATTATGCGCTATCGATCTGCCGATGACTTGGGCTCAGGGCTCCAGGTACCAAGATCGCACTGAGACCTGTTTCGGAAGTTGGTCAAGCAACAATCAATAGCGGTTAACTGTCGTTAGAAAAAGGAAACTGCATCCCCGCTGAAACAAGTGATGCTGATCATAGTGGTGTTTGAATCAGATTGGGGGCCGCAGAACAGCGCCTCGTGGGCCACCACCAGGCACACTTTCCCGACTCTGCTGAGCCAAAATCAGGGGTCCTGTACGACAGGCTGGCGAGTTGAGGCTCAGGTGGCCAAAAAAGCAATCTGCGGGGGAAGTCGTAACGAGGTATGCGTAGGCTTGTCGAAACGCAAAGCCGTGGAATGCTGCCTAGGCGAAATTTGGCCATTATCGAATGTCGAGCTTGCGACGACGAGTGTAATATCTCCGACGAGGCCAACAGGAAGCAACTGGAGCGTACCGGTTTCTCCACAGAAATTGCGGGTCTACGCGCACATCAGTCCAAGCTCAACGGCCCGCAAATGCAACGACAGCTCACTGTCCTCATTGCATACGCAGATGGGGCCGTTTAATGCTGTGTACTGGTACCTGCTTCAAGTCCAGACGCCAGCACATACCATTCATCGGCGTGGTGTCCGAAAGACCGAAGATAACCCTTTTCGCAGCCGGGCTTCACCGAGCTTCCCCAACGTTGCTGCCAAGGGGCGTACAAACAAACGGTGCACTGTGGGTAGTGGAGGTACGAGCTACATTAGCTACTGCGGCAACTGATGCGGACTCACGGTTCGCCAATTGCCCTTGCTGAGTTGATGTTTGCAAGTCCCGTTTGCTCCTTGTACACAGATGACTCGACATGCATTTTCACATTGGAGAAGGACGACCTTGTCTGCGGTTGGAGGCGGTACCTCGTCGGTACTTGGGTACTTGGAAAGTCCTTCGTCCCAATACGGTTATTGTTTGAAATTAGAGTAACCGGGCCGTTAAACTTTGGGGCCTCAAATGGCGTCCACCGTCATCATAATGATGATAGTCCTTCACTTCCACGCGCCTGGAGAGGATCTACACCTGGCTACAAGTGGTGTGCAAGCTGTCATTTGCCCACGCTTTGCATGGGAAAGACTGGAATGAAGACTACTAACCGACGTCTCCACAGCGTCCAGTTACTTCACTCCGCGTGTACATCGTCATTTTCGCGACGCACACAGGAGATTAAGGCCACTGACAGTAGCCGCGCGACCGACGATTAACCGCCCCTGCTTCTATACGCGAGTTTAACGCGCTGGTAGCAGGTCGAGATGTGAAAGTCCCTAGCAGCGTCTTTATTTCCGAGGATGTTCCCATCAGGAGAACTGGGGACGCAAGAGTGCGATGGTTGCGCAGATGCGCCTGCTCCACTGGAACGTCCGAGGGGCGGCAGTTTGCGAAGAGAGTATGATTGTGATCGGTAACAAGAATGCGACCTAAGTCTCTGATTTCGATGTTTGGGAAGGCGCTTGACGGGGGTCAGTGTTGATGCTGAGGACAACCACGAGCGTAACAGTCCGTATCAATGCGCTCACGCCCGCAGGATCTCAAGCCGCAAACCGAGAACGAAAAGCCTCAGTTTTCCAGGTCACTATCCTGCTTCTGATCCAAATCGGCAAGACTTGTCTGAAAAGTCTGCCAGTTCGTGCAAGCACTCCTACTTCGGCGTCAAAGGGGGTGGTACGAGCGAGAAGCAGTAGACCACGGACTTTGCAGTGGCTTGGCCTGCAGGACATTGCAGCGCTACTCTTGAGTTATCCAATGCTTTTCAGGGACCATATGCACGTCATTTTGACTGTGGGGCCTGCTAAACCGGCTGCAGCTCGTGATGGTAAGTCTGGCGCAATGGTAGCACGATAACAATATTAGGGATCCGTTCTGGTGGATGTTCAACGTTTGCGCACCTATCTCCTCACCGTTGAGCTAATCGTTCCTGGATTCGTGCCTCATACAACAACTCGATCGAAGATCTTGCCGACTGACAACGGCTGATCACATTATCTCGATCAGTGGGGCTCGTGATGTAGCTACCCGTTTTGGCTCCCGTGTGCGGGAACATCATACCGGGGATTTGTTCTGGGCTTCCAGTATGCTTATCGCGACACAGCTTGCTTGGTGAAAGACCTAGTATTGTGTCGAGGATCAAGCTGTTTTAAGATCTCACAGCCACGTCGTGAGGTCTGTGAGTGTTTAAGGCGCGGCGCCGATGTCGCAAAATCGAGTGGCTAGTTGGGCAACGAATGCCCGGCGTTTCCCTATTGTATCTGCATTCCCTGCAGAAGGGACACTTTTGAAACAAGCCAATCACTGTAGCCGCGGCAAGTGGCTTGTCTGGACCGGAGAATTCTGTGTTGATCGCAAAGAACCTCGTCGATACATGCAGGTCGATGTCGTGTAACACAAAAACCCAGGCGCCCCATGCCCCCGTTGCTCCATCCACAGGAAACGACGGATAGCTGCCCGCATGGTCTCACTCAGCTCACTAATCTGAGGATAATTGGAACTTTTGATCCTCAACAATAAGGACCTAAGCGCTTTGGTTTCGAGACCCCAGCGATCATAGACATCTTGGACCAAGTTGTTGGACAGCGAGTTATACTGAACCCAGTGACGACGGCCTCGTAATGCGATTTAGCGATTGCCGGTTAGCCGGAGAACTTGCAGTAGGCGTGTTTGTTATATGTGAAGCGGCCAAATGATGCAGGATATGAGTCTGTGCAACATCTTTGGCGGCCGTTCCATCACCACCTAGTCCTCGTTGGGCTGAGGTCCACTGGGAAGGACATTCCTGCCGAACGACTGGAGAACATCTGTAGAGTATTCAAAGACGTTTCGCGTAACGAGTGATGCAAAGCATCTAGACATGTGTGGAGACTGCATGCAGGTCCACGGAGGTTGGTTCGAATTCATTGCCTGTAACGGCTTTCACGCAGACTGGTAGGTCGAGCGAGCTAACCTGAGAAATCGAGTGGCTGCTGGCATGGCTGTTCCCCATGGTAAGGTTCCATCCTACAGAAGAGGCGTTCGCTAGAATCTGGAGTTACAATGCACACGGACCGATGAGCAGGTCATGTCAGACACCCTTTTGCAGCCGTTGTTTGGCCGTCTGCAAGGCTGTTGATTTGTGTATTTTAGTCCCTGGGTACGCCTCGGCGTGAGAAATCTTTGGTCTTTGAAGTTCTCCAAGCTGCTGTGTCCACTGCTGATTTGGTTTTCGAAAGTTCCTGGATTTTCGGTGGAGTTTCCCCTTGCAGTAGCTTCGCAATTCAGATCATTGTTCCTTCGCTTCCGCTCAAATCCCATCGATACGGTTGAACGCACACACGCCATTCCAACGACGCCCTGCCTCATCGCGTTCGCGACCGCGCCTCCAGATCGTGATATGTTCCACAGAGTGTAGAGCAAGGCTTCGGCATCTCCTCGCCACTGTCGGAATCTGTTCCGTGCGCTGTGGAATCTTGATTCAAAAACCTACAACTGCGTCGCCTCTTATCCCTTCAATCATCAGAAGATACCCAGGTTTCGATTGTTCGATTCGTTCTTATCATTTTCGATTTTCCTTAGTAAGTCCCACCGCTGTATGTAGATCCTTACGATGCATGCGTCCGCTTGAACGACATCCTGCTAACACATGCAGCTCTGAACCTTCTATCCATCTTGGAAGAATGGCTTCGAGATCGAGCGTGTATCAGCGAGGCGGTTCGAAAGATGCCTTTCAAAGATCACCAGCCATGGGACCTTCGACAGGGTTGATGACGACTTTGTCTCCTTACAATATGGAAGCCCGAAGGAACTCAGATGTCTCTTCATTATCGTTGTCATCGTTCACTACCTACTCATCAGACTACTCGATGCCGCCCACTCCAATCTGTGGACGAAGCCCGTTTAGTACTGAGAGTTTTGAAGCGACGACCCTCGACATGCTCCCTGCGCAGTCGATTCACATGCTTCCGCTCGACTTCCAGATGAAAGCATCCAACTTTGACCAATCCTTGAACGGATCATGGTCTTTCACTGATAATTCGGGCCACATGGACCAGGCTCTACCAATAAGGCCGAACGAAGCTTTCCCACACCACGGGAACTACCTGCAGTCGCAGGCCGCCTATACCGGTATGGAGACGACGGCAGCCGCTGCAGCTCATCCATGGTGCACAGCTGGTCCCACATACCCAAACTTTGATAGTCATATGGACGTAGACGTACTCGATGTCGGCCCCAATGCGTCGATGCATTCAATCTGGCATCTTCCGGTCCAACAGATGCAGGAAGTCACCCCACCAACAATTGTACCGTGTGAGGCCATGCTCAATGAGGAGTATGTTCATGTAGACACGGACCCTGAGATGGGCACAGACTCGTATGATGACACAGATGTGCCACTGCCGCCATCGCCACAACACGTTGTGTTCAAGCAGGAGTCAAGTCCGACTTGGGTGAAGCCGGAGCCAGAGTCGTCTGATGACGAAAGAAGTCTCAAGAGATCCATCTACGAGACGCGGACGGGAGGAAAGTCCGTAAAGAAAGAACCGCGCCTAGGCTGCGTGTCAAAGAGGAAGATGAAGGTCAAGAAGCCAAAGTCTCGATCTGTCCTGTGGAAGATGGAGGATGGAAAGATCGAGAACCATATGGGTGCTGTGTTCCAAGGAGCGGACAACAAATGGCAATGGACTGATCAACAGCCCCGTAAGAAACTGTATTGCAAATTCCCTTACGAAGACGATGACGAGACCATTCCGGACGACCATCACAATATCTGCGGCAAGTCCTTCTTGAGACCTGAACACAGGCAGCGCCACAGGAAAACTCATTGTCCGGACAAGGACTTCCCTTGTCTTCTTTGCGACAAGAGTTTCAATCGCAATGACAACTGCTGGGCACACGGATTCACCCATGTTCACCGACCGGGAAAGAAGGACGGCCGCAACGTCAAATTCTCGCTCCGACAAGTGATATCGGTGATCTCGGATCCAAAGCACATTGAGAAGTTGCTCAATGACTGGAAAAAAGAGGTCGGCAGTGACTACAATCCGGAAGAGGAGGAGGATGACCACCCAGAGTTCCAAGACAAAGTGGAAAAAAACGGCAGGATGGAGTACATTTTCACTTATGATGCAGATGAAGCTGTTCGCAAAATTCGCTGCCTCAGCCAGTAGGTTGCAAAAGGCCGAAGCCTATTAGGGCTTCACGTCTTCGCCCGTCCGCAAGAGCGGGCGTTGTTGTACAAAACCAACATTTCGTTATGTTCCTGGAGTTGATTGGCTCGTGGCTGTTCGCGATACTGTATCATTGCCTAGGCATTCTATCAGTAATTCGCTCTTCATGTACTTTAGATTGATTGCATGTATGCACCCTAATGTATGAGGTAATGACACACATCAATGATTGACGACCACTGCACTTACTCGGGTGACTATGCGTGACTGGCTCGAGAAGCTCGCCAATGCGCAGGGGCGGAATGGGGTGGATGATGGGGACGTGCAGCAAAGTTGCAGCAGAAGCAAAGAGTTGTGGAACGTGAGGTTGACGTGAGGTCTGAGCACGGTTACATCGCTCTGAATTCCGCTTTAGGCTAGCGTCTCGATGCTGTGGCAGGCACTATTTGTTAGCAGGCATTTCTGAGCAGGCTCCACTTCGAGTTTGAATGTAAGCTGTGAAATGCGTACGTCGACAAGCGCATTGCTCGACTTCAGCAGCATACGCTGTTTTCTAATAATGCTCTCTGGTCTCCCACAAATGCCCCATGCAAACGCCAATCCACTATCGATATTGCTACGCCGGCTTTCTCCTAAGTTCATTCTTGCCTCTCTCTAGCATCTTCGACTGCCTTCTCCCAATCATAAAGCTTCGTGTATATGCCCTCTGAGATTGTGATACAGCTACTGCCGACGGCGCAACCCGCCCAGAGACCCACTAGCTTCAAATCTTTTGGAAAACACAAAAACAATGCCAGCGGCACTGCAATGACGTAGTAGACGAAGAGATTACACCAACCACCTATGTTCTGCTTGCCCAGGCCTCGAAGGATGGCGTTTACTAGCGCAGTAGTGGAGTCCGCGAATTGGAATGCAGCTAAGAGCGGTAGAACAGTAGCGACGATCTTGACAACTTCGGGGTCGCTGGTGAAGGCTCTTGGCAGGACGTTCCGTAGACCTGTCAAAAACGTGAAGTCGACAAGCCCGATGATCAAGAAGGTGAGAGTATACATCCGAGTCGCAGTCCGGGCAGCATTTAAGGACCCTGCCCCAATCAAGTTGCCTAGACGTGTCGAGACCGCTACTCCTACCGAGAATGGTACATGGTATATAGCCACTGCTAGAGTCATGACGATGCTCTGGGCAGCCAGATGTGCAGTACTAAGATAGCTTGTAGAAAAGGTAAGAATATCCTAGGTTGGGTTAGCAAAGGTTAATGCACATATCCTGCTCGATAGGAATTAAAGTCGAACGTACGAATGCGAGCCACTCCGTTTCCACCATTACAATTCCTGGGACTGCAAGCTTAGCCATAGGGCCCCAGTGCGAGAAAGCTTCCTTTGTGAACCCTCCCCAGCACTCTAATGACGCTGGATTGATGAAGTAGACGTATATCCAGAGTAAGAATGGAAGCAGGTTTTGGCTGACTACCGTCGCAAGTGCAGCTCCGCTCAGGTCCCAATTCAGTACGAAGACGAAGACGTAGTTCAGCATTATGTTGATTGGAGTTGCAATCAACAGAACAAATAGCGACGCGTTGAACAGTCCTTGTGCTTGAGTAAATCTTTTGCCGGCCTCGAAGATTGCATATCCTGGGGCACCAGCCAGCAGTATAGACAGATATTGACCTGCTAGATGGGCCAGCTGCTTCTCCGGAACAAGGGCCGCAAGGATCCATCCCGAGCAGAGCCAGACCGCTCCAATGGGTACCGTCACAAGCAACATGAACAAGATCATCCTTTGCAAATGAAGGCCCACCATTGTCTTCTTCCCAGATCCATATGCTTGAGCACAAAGTGTATCGAGACTTGTAGCGAGCCCCTCGTACACAGCCAAACCGGTGATGTTTGCTGTCATCGTAGCGAGCGACACGGCTCCAAGCTCATCGGTTCCAATATGGCCGACGACAAAGATGGTGACTAGGGAAAAGCTATACTGAAGGAGGTACGTCCCAATGAGGGGAAGGCTGTACTTGAACAATAACCTTGCTTCTTTCCCTGCTGTCGTCTTCAACTCTTCTACCGTTCCAAACTGGCCGAGGAGTCCTTCCAATTCAGCGGGATCTGGGACCGCTCCATACTGATGTTGCTTTGCAGCGTTATCATGCGCTTTGAGTAGGCCAACGCGCTCCTCGTTGCTGATTGAGAATCGCCGAGGTCCTTCCGGTGCATCCATTGTATATGTTGCTCCTCCGGCGGTAAAGGGATACGGGACAAAGGACAATGCTAGCGACGAGATATCATTGTTGTAATCGAGCTGCTGAGCTTCTTTCTCGTTCAAGTCGGTATTGGATCTGTTGATGGAGGACGGCTGGCGTTCACGCCATAGTGGGGCGACAGGCTGGGCGTCTTCCGTCAATGGCGTCCGCTGCCGCATGGCGATATCGGGCAGCTAGATAAAAGCTTTGGAGGCGCAAAGCTAACGAAAGATTGTTATCTCGCATGCGACAAGTTATAAAAGCTCCGAGTTTGTTGTCCTGTTGTGGAATGAAGTTCCAAGGGATATTTCTGGCGTGGGAAGGTGCTGGTTGCTCTTGCACATTTCCAGGCCATTTCGCACAGGGTCTGCTTGCCATATTGGCCGCTTATCATTAGAGAAGGTACGATTTGCAGCACGCAATCAACCGCAAAGTCTAGGACGTGGGTTAGGAAGAGAGTTAAGCATTGGTGCAGCCTGAGGTGTTAAGCGTAACATGCATCGGAAGAGAGCTCATTGGTGAGGGACGACTTGCCGGTTTCACGACCACTCGTGCGAGGATCCAATCTCATGAACATTTTAAGCACGGTCCGTCAAAATTTGTAGTAATTGCACCTGAACTTACCTTCGAACTCATCCCTTTAGTGTACACGTCCAATGCATCGTATTTCACTAACTCACTCACTCACGCAAGCAGTGCAAATCATCACGTCACATCGCATCCAAACTCATCAAACGACCAACAGATAAGACTCACTAATGATTCTAACATTACTCCTATTCAGAGTCCTACGATCAGACTGACTCTCAAGCTTACGCTATACCCATCTATATAACTCAAGAAAAAGAGTTGAAAAGCGAAAGAAAGAAAGCTACCTAGCTATGCCGTACAAAATGAAGAAGAAAGAAAGGCGCCAGAAGACTACAAGATGGGTAAAAGAGTAGAAGACAAAGTGAAAGTGTCCGAAGAAGAAAGAGCAAAAAGAAACTTCTGTACATAAGTTGAGGAGGGGGGAGATGCACAAATGAACAAGTACATGCAAGCCCCCTACGCCATCCCAATGATATTACTTCCCTGCGCATATCACTGTTCCGCCAGCTGAAAGCACCATCCCAGTGTCTGTGCAAATTACAGACATTTCAAAATAGTGAGTGAACCGCCCACCTCTCAACGCCGCCATGCCACCAGTCCGACCCTCAGGCTTGCCTATTCGCATCCGCAGGCCACTCTTGTCCCACCCAACCACTAACTCACTGCCTCTTCTTCTCCCTCCTCGGCAACCCAGCCTTCCTCCTCATCTCCCGATCACCCTCCGCAAGCCACTGACTCGCTTTAACCATCTGCACGATATTGATCCACTGCTTAAGCACCATGATGGGCGCCGAAACACCCACCAGTATCCACGGCACCGTCGAGTCCATCTTATTCGCGCGCGCCATCTCCATCGCAGCAGCGGAAAACGGGCTAGCGAAGAAGGCGGAAGGCTTGGGGACGGCGGGGGAGCCGGGCTGAACGGATGAAGGGTTGTTGTTGTCGGCGAGGAGGGTGGGTGAGAGGAGCGGAGAGCTGAAGGAGAGGAGGTACAGCGCGATGAAGAAGAGTTCGTTCAGGGCGCAGAAGGTGAAGAGGACTTTCTGCGAGGCCGTTAGCAAGCTGGCATCAACATATCTCATATCTTCCCCGCGCAAAACAAAAGTACAGGAGAGATGATGGCGGCCATACGTTGTTGGAATAATACTGCTTCAACAGCCAACTCCTCGACTCGTCCACGTTCTTATGGCTCTGCCCGCTGCCTCCCATGCTCAACGTCGCGTACATGTGCATGTAGTGGCTCGCCAGATCCAGGCTGATAAGCCCCTGGAACACAATGCTCCAACGAGGAAACGCTTGCGCGAGGAACACGAGCAGACAGGTCGTGGTGCACCTGTCCGTCACCATATCCAGCACGGCGCCAAACTTTGTGCTCTGTTCGTAGGCGCGCGCGGCGTAGCCGTCTAGGGCGTCGAGGAGGCAGGATACGCTGTAGAGGATCGAGCATGTGCGTGGGTGGAGGGGCATGTAGTAGAGAGAAGCGAGGGCAAGAACGACGCGGGAGTAGCCTGGTGGTTTGTGAGTGGGTTGTTCGTTCGTGGTGAGGTACCAGGGAGAAGCATACCGATCAGGTTGGGTATGAAGAGAAAGATGTTTTCTTGCTCGCCCTGTGTGACTTTGGTCGACCTCACGGCAGCACCATTGCCGTTGGCCCTGTTCTGTGTGGTTGCCATTTGGCAGGGGAACCTCGATTGTGATATGTATTGCAGAGTAGTCGCAACCTCGAACCTCACTCTGGACGTCTCTTCAAAGTTGGGGTGCCCCGCAGCTTTTACTATCGCGTGTGGAGCTCCGCCGTGTGCTGTGCTTATTTCTCCTGCGCCGCAAAGAGTTGCGTGTGAGCGTGAGACTTTGGCAGTGTGCCTGGGGTCTATTTTGTGCTTTGAGGCGGAACGGAAGCTCGCGGAAGGTGCGTAGGTGAGGTCAGGTGTTATTACGAGGGCTGCGAAAGCTGTTGAGAAGAAGCTCGTTGGGACGTGTACGGTGGACCAGAAAGTTGTTAAAGTCGGCGAACTGATAAGCCGATAAAGAAGCTTGGGAGCAAGCTAGCGCGCAGGGTTCGTGGATCTCGATGTTTCGCGGGGTTGTTCTGTATAGGAAGGTGTGCTAGAGAAGGTGCGAAGGAGCGTAGGAAATAGGGCAAACAAGAGCGTGGTGAGACAAGAGAATGTTTTGGTGCCTAAGAATTGGCCATGGTGGTAATTGGACATTTCGTCCGCCAGCTCCCGGCTACGCGGCCTAGACCAAAAAGGGGGTCTCTTGGCAGCTTCGCAGGCAATCGGAGTCCGCATCGTGAGGTCCGTATAGCCAACGAATATGGTCCGAAGGTCTTCACAAACTTGTCGACACTGTGGTGACTGTATCTTGCTGTAACGAAATGGATGTAGATATAGTTGGATTGCTAATTTCATCCGGGACTACCATATGCTTGCTGTTTACTTCCCGAAACCTTTGAACTTCGTGCCTGCAGCGATTTTCTTGGACTTGTTCTTCGACAAGGCCTGCTTCTCTTTCGCTTTTGCAGTAGTCAACCCGCGCTCACCTTTACCCTTCTTCCACTCCTTACTCTCGGTCCTCATATCCCTCGCCTCGAGCTTCTTCCTGTCTTTGCCACTCAACTTCTTCTTCTTGTCCTTTCCTGGGCCTGCGATCGGCCCATTGAGGGCTGCAGCACCCTTCTGGTGCTCGGATTTCTTGTCCTTCTCTGACTCGAACCATACACGTTTGGGCCTGGACTTGATCTCGTCTTCGTGCTCAATGAGGTTCACACCACGCTTGAGGTCGCGCTCTGTTATGCTCAAAGCCCGCTCTTCTTTCTCTTCTTTCAGAACTTCCTCAACTTCGTCTTCGAGGTCACGAAGCTTCTTCATCCACCTATCCTGCTCCTCCACGGGGACTTGTCGGCTGACCACTTTGGCGCCCTGATCTCGTGCGGCCTTAACAGCCTGCTTAACTATCTTTCGGTCAGGCTCTGAGGCCAGTGTGCATGCGCGACCGCTTCGTCCAGCACGAGCGGTACGTCCGACACGATGAAGGTAGATTTCGTGACTCTGGGGAGCTTCGTAGTTGATAACAGTGGAAACATTCTTGATATCGAGACCACGTGAGGCCACGTCAGTGGCGAGGAGGTACGCGGACTTTCCTGAGCGGAAAGCTTCGACAGCTTGAATACGCTAGAAAAGAATTAGTCAAAGACACGACGTTTGCTGGGGTGGAGGGACTAACCTGTTCTTGGCTCATGTTGCCGTGAAGTTCACTAGCTTTGAGCCCGCAGAGCGCAAACACAACACGAACCCTATGGGCCTCTTTCTTTTGCCTGAAAAAGATGATTACCCTTTCGGTATATATCTTCTCGCAGATGGACATCAGATAAGCGAGTCGCTTGTCCTCCTTTCCTTGCCTCACTCTCACGAACTCTTGTGTCAGACCTGCTACAGTCTGCTTCTTCGAATCGACCATCAATCTCACAGGTTTGTCCATGCCAATGCGGATCAATTTGTCAACAGAGCTGGTCATTGTAGCGGAGAAGAGCATGGTCTGTCGTGACTTCGGGATGGTGGTCAAGATCTCATTGAGTTGACTCTCGAAACCTTCCTCAAGCATTCGATCGGCCTCGTCGAGAACAAGGATCTCAAGATGTTCGACCTGAAATGCAGCTGTGTTATGCATGTGGTCGATGAAACGACCTGGTGTGGCAATTACTACATCGGGTCTCGTCTTGAGTACAGCCTCTTGCTCTCGCGATGAGAAACCACCAGCCATCAGTGCAAAAGTGATATCGGTGAAGGACGCAAGCTTTGTAGCCACGTTGAAACACTGAACTGCCAATTCACGCGTCGGCATGAAGATGGCGACTCGTGTGGTTGGCACTTTCTTCGGTCGGTAGAGGAGACGTTCCAGGATAGGGATGAGGAAGGCAGCCGTTTTACCGGAACCGGTCTCGGCTCCTCCAACAACATCTTTGCCTTGCATAGCAATTGGGACTGCCTTGCTCTGAATTGGAGTTGGTTCGGTGAAGCCTACAGATGCGAGGCCTCTCAGGATCGGCCTTGAAAGTGACATTGATTGGAACGACCCGGTGCCAGCCTTTGCGCCCTTCTTCTTCTTGATGGGGACACTATCTTCGGGTGCAAAGAAAACAGCAGCCTTCTTCGCCTCCGCGGCGTCCTCTTGTTCGCTCTCATTCTCATCGTCAGAGTCCGCACCCTCGACGTCCATAGGGTGAGGCACGGCAGGGGCCTCCTCATCGTCTGATTCAGCTTCATTTTCCGCCTCACTGGCATTAGATCCATTGTCTTCTACGTCTGAAGCGTCCTCATTTTCATTTTCCTCGTCTTCCGAGTCGCTTGCAGCTCCCATACCGAAGGCGTCTTCAGCCAGCAGTTCGTCATCGTCGCCGAAACCTTCGAAATCGCCAGCATCCGACCCAGCAGTCAGCTCCTGCTCCTCGGCCAGTTTCGCGCTCTTTTTATTTCGCCGTCGTTCTATGATGTCGTCTACGTCCACGGCCGTGCCCTTCTTTCCAGAATTTGAATCTTGCGCTACTGTGCCATTATCGTTGCCCCAGCCATCGAACTCCTCTACGAACCCAGTATCAATGTCGCCGACAGCGAATTCGAAGTCGCTTGCAATGTCGTCATTCTCTTCGACGTCCTCGCCCGGCTGTGGCATCTCGGCTACATTCTCTTCGGCCTCTTCGTCTGGTTCAGGCTCAGCCTGCTTCGCTTTCTTCCCTTTCTTCTTATCCTTTTTAGCCTTCTTAGAGGTGACCTCTTTTGGCTTGACGTTCAAGTCTGGATCCTCGGTGTATTTTCTCTTCTTTCCCCGCCCAGAAAGTTTTGCGGACGCCGCAGCGAGCTCGTCGGCGCCACCGTCGTCGGACACATCGTCGTGGTCGGAGATGGTAAAGACGAAGTCGTCGTCAAGATTCGGCGCCATAATACTGGGACTTTGATACAACGGTCTGCTCTAGCGTGTGAGCGTGCAGTGTTTGGAGGTTGGAAATTCAACTTTTTTGCCAACTCTAGCGTGGAAGTTGCAGGCGGTCAGACGCGACTTCCTTCTGTGATCCCTGTCGAAAGCTCGGGGCAGTCTCGCGCTAGTGCCCATGCGTCCCCGGCCTGCCCATGCCGACCTCCAGGCATCAGAGACGTTTGCTCATAATACTCTCTGCAGCAAACACATATTGCCCAATCGCAATGGATCCTGCGCGCACTAAGCGATCTCATACCGCGTGTTGCAGACTGCCGCCTTGTGATGCTCGCTAACGCACTCCGCCCTCAGCCTGCTAACCCACTGCTTTGAGCCTTATCAGGACACCGAACAACCTGAATGGCTCAGCCTACCTTCATGAAAGCCCCAATGCTAACTTAGTGCTGTTCATCCTTCTACTTCGCAAGGCAGCTGTGACTCATTGTCCTATCAAGAAGGTTAAGTACAAGGCTCCCGGGCAGTTCGATACCGCCTCTATACCCTCCATGGCCTGAACCTTGAATGACAGCCTGATCCATTCAAAGTTGACCATATTCGTCTCTCTACTCCAGATCGATATATCTTTCATTTCTCCCCCTCTCCCCTCTCTTTCAACATATCAAGCGACCTTCTACCTTGCTTGCCTCCTCTCCTTCAACAACACATATTCACTATGGCTCGAACGAAACAAACAGCGCGCAAGTCAACAAATGGCATGTCGAACGGAAGACGTGTCATTCTACCACGCAACCAGTTTACTCCGGCAGCTGTAATTACACCTCAACCACCCAGCACCACACGGGTCCTACGCTCCGATACCGCGAAAGCAGCAGCAGCCTCCACATCGAAAGTCACCACACGAAGCACACGCCGTCGCCGCGCACTGGACCCATGGACCCCCAAGCGGAAAGTGAACCCCAACCCTAAACCACGACCTCGTGCGCCACCGCCAACTCACTTCACATGCCGCATCTGCATCGAGGAGCAACCCGTCGACCACTTCGTGCGATGGTTCCCCCCAAAGCGACCGGGACGAGGCCGACCGACTGGACCAGGCGAAGTTCCCTTCCACTGCGTCGCGCACCTCGCCCGCAACCCACGCAGAAAGCACATCGACCCCGTCTGCAAGACTTGTATCGGACTGTCCCTCTCGGCACGCCTCGACACGCTGGGCGCCCGCGCCATAGGCACCGGCTGCCTGGAGCCCGGCTGCACGGAGCCCTGGTCCCACGAGCACCTCATGACCTACATGCCGCGCGGCGCAGCCCTCGAGAAATTCAACATGGACATGTTCGCAGTGTGGCTGCAGGACGCTGACCCAAAGCCCATGACATGCCTCGCCCCAGGAGGAGGATGCTCAGCAATCGGCGTCCCAGACGCCTCCGCTCCAGGCTACCCCCAGGTCACATGCCACACCTGCTCCTTCCGCTCCTGCGCGGTATGCCTCCTGCCCTGGCACAAGGACCTCACGTGCGCGGAGAACGGCGCAAACCGCATTAACGAGCAGATATCCGACCCGGAGAAAGACACGTTGAAGCTCATGCAGACCAAAGACGGGAAGCGGTGTCCGAATTGCTATCTCGTTATTGAGAAGGATGGAGGCTGTGATAGTATGTTTTGTCTCGGCTGTAAGAAGTACTTCAATTGGGCTACGGCGGCGAGTGCGGTCACGGGCGCGAAGAAGGCGGAGCCCGTGACGCATAGTAACCCGTATTGGCATGTTAATAACGGGCCGGTGGTTTGCGAGATGGATCGTATTGAGGGGGTTGCTAGTGGGGTTTTTAGTGGAATCGTTAACGGGGATGGGGTACCTTTTGTCCGTGCTACTGCTGATGCGGCTTAAATGGAGCCTAAGTGCATGTTAGGGGACTGGGGATATTGACGACTCATGACTTATGGCGTTCTGGTAAGGACTGCTGTCGGATATTACGTTGTTCTCTATAATGTAGGAACAATAATGATGCATGCTCTGTACAAAGAATGATACACGAATTCGATTTCGTGGAGCCCCAAGGCTCCAAATGTTTGTAAATTTGGTTTGTCTGACTTGTGAGGAGGTTATTTACACAATCCCAGTTCCGATCTGAAAAAACCGCACACTGCTGTTCCCCGATGCATTGTGCAAGCAAATTGTTAACCCACCGAAATGCCACTCGAGTTTTCGACTTGACCTACTCGAGTGCACCTAACTCCATTGCCCTAGCGCCGAAGCATGCATTTTCCTGTGAACGCCAACCTGACTAAACCGGGTGATGAAATATAGTAAAGGTGAAGTGAAGAACATGTTCGTGTGTTTTCGTGAGCACAAAGCACGCTTGTTGCAAACCTTTTTGTAGATTTTTAGTGACTGGCAGCGAAGCAGTCCTTTTCCTACTTTTTTTTCTGGTTTTGTTTGTAAGAGCCTCGGAGCGACAAGGAACGAACCTGGTGTGGTATCGGACCTGGAGGCATTAATGGAGCTTTTACTGACCGATACCTATGGCAGCGTGTCAGGGAGGTATTCTGCCGACTAGCCGTATCTTGGGAGCCGCGTGGTAGTGTAACCGCGACTGAAGACACGAGAGTGTTAGAGTCTCATGTTTCCAATTTAATGATGGAAGAGATTATAGCGAACATGCGCAAGCTTAGCTGAGAGAGATCCTATGCCGCCGTCGGAGTGGCCACTCCATTGGTGACAAGCTCGGATTGTTGGCGCTTTGCTGCTGGATGCTCGCTGTCCTGTATTAGCACAAACGTCAGCATGAGAGCGTGAGATTACTCCCGAGCCACCCGGAGGCGCTGAGTGGGTCTAGGGTTTTCTGAACTACGCACGTCGAGGCCTGTCTCAGCGAATGGACGCTTGATGGTCTTAGCGTCCTTCTTTTTCTTTTCCTTAGTAGGCTTCTTCGGTCTCGTTTCGCCCGCCACGAACACGTCGTCAGGGAGTTGGGTGCTGTCACGTTAGCACACAGCCAAAAACCGTCAACATGGGAAACTTACTTGCGAGTATGGACCACTCTGACTTCCATGTTACTCTTATCGTACAGTGCTGAATCTTTACACATGTCTCGGAATCGTGTCACCGGGTAGGAAATGTCGAGTGACTTGGCGCCATCTGCAACGAGTCAGCTATGCATAGAGTAAGTGTACAGTGGATGGGCATACCCGGAGGTATAGCTAGTCCGATGTAGAAAGTGGTCGTGTATATGATGTGAGCGTCGCCGTTGGCTGGTACACTACCCTCTTTAGGTACTTCTGATGCCGGGATCATGTACTCCAGGTTGCCTTGGCTAACCTTATCAACTTGTTCTTCATTCTTGCAACGATGGACACGTTCGAAATAATCGGTATATGGACGAGCGGTATCAATACCAGTCTGTCCATCGTCGATGTGTTTGACGATCCAACGGACTTTTGATTGAACCAAACCGGAGAATGTGGCAGAAGCCTCTTTGGTGCGGCATGAGGCAATGACACTCAGATAGTATTTGTGGTCCTTTGTAAAGAACGAGTGTCGCTCGAAAAGAGCATCCCAGGTCTTTGATCCAGCGAAAATGTGTTGCACAATCTTGTCAGCTCGCCCAAACTCTGCTTGCATGATGCGTAAAGTGGAGGGCATCACCGTATGCGTGGCACACATCGATGGGAATGCAGGTGTGATGATGGGCATCATGTGGCCTCTGTCAGAGCCGTAAACCTAGGTGGTTTAGCAGAAGCAGACTTAAAAAGAAAAGAACTAACCTGTGGGTTCCACACACGAAGATTGAATTCAGCTTCCTCGATATGCTTCAACAGAACCGGCCTTGGCCATGTCCACTTGTACAATAGACTGAAGAACTTTGATATGATTGTCGCACCATTGGCGTAAGGGTAAAGCTGGCAGATGCGAGCAACCATGATGGCCCACGCGACTCCGCCAGGGTAGCCGAACACCGCTCCGTATATGCCTCGGCCTGCATGGGTTAGCCATTGCAAGTCATAAGAAGAAAAGGCACGTACGATTTGACCAAAGCTTGATTGCCCTCAAGGCATGCCGAAAAGCTGTGCCCGGTGGCACGGCCGCTAGAAGCTCTTTTGTGACCCGTGTACCGTTGACGCTTCTCGTTGCGGACTCGGAGAGACCGTCCAAGTTCTTCTTTTCGATGGTGGCCATATCCGCCGGTATTGACACCATCTTTGGCAAAGACGCAAAGATCAAGTCTACGCTCACACCACTATATTCCATCTTGATGATGGGCACATGGGCCTCTTCGACGGGCACAAACTCCTCGATGTCTTCGGCCCGGGACATTTCCTTGAAGGTAGGAGGGAAGGTCATGAAGAAATCGTCGATGGAGACATGTTTGGGCGCAACGACCAGCGTATCGATATCGGAAGTTGGGCCATGAACACCGAGGGCATAGCTGCCAAAGGTGAAAACCTTCCCGCCTGCATTATCGATGGTGGACTGGGGCAGGCCTTTTTGTTTGCACACACGGCGTACAAATTCCTGGACGACTTTGCCTAAATGCTCTATGACAGTCTGCCTACACGGGATCAGTGGTGTTCCACGCTTCTTATGGGGTGGCATCTCCTGTACCTTTTGGCATTACCTTCTGGACTTTCGAACACATTCTCACGCTTCAGCGTCGTTATGAGCTCGTCATTCCGTTTCTCGTCTTCCTTTGTAGGATATGCCTCCGATATAGCGCTCGTAACTCCCCACTGCGCCTTCTTCTGGCCTTCCATGATTGTGGTTGAAGGGTGGAGTAGCTAGTTTGCGCAGCTTGGAAGGTGCTGCGGCCAGCTGATGCGGCGGGAATCGCGATTCAGGCGGCGTGTCGAGGTCGGATTGTCGTGAGCAGCGGCTGGGTGAATGACGATCACGGAATCAGCGCTCCCACATGGCGACGCGGCGTTTCCCAAGATTGGGTTTGGCTGAGTGAATGCATGCAACAAACCGCGGTTGCGCCGTCTTGGGAAAGTACCGAGTGCCAAGTCGCACCCGCCACAGGTGGCTTCACCAGCCCTACGCGTCTGCTAGCGCAGCGCGTTCTCCATCCATGCCACACCAGTCTCGAGTGCTGGCTGACGTCGAGACAATACACGATGGCGAGACGGCTGCCGGCACATCTATCACACAAGAGCGCGCTTGCGCTGCTGCCTCCCTCCAATATCACTGCGCCCATCGAGGCGATTCGACGGGTCCACGATAAGCACTTTGATCGTTGGCCACCGCATATTAATTTGCTCTATCCTTTCGTTGCATCGCCTTCTGAAACAACTGAGCAAGGAGAAGCCTCTATACCTCACTTGAAAGAAGACATCCGCACGCGCATCACGAAAGTAACAAAGCACCACGAACCTTTCCACGTGTCCTTGCTTGCAGACCCGCCTGGCGTGTTCTCACATAACAAAAGAAGCAAGACCGTGTGGTTAGGACCCTCCACGCAATCTGTCCAGCAGCTCCAAGCGGCCCTGCAAGCTGAGTTCTCTGAGTGTAACGCAGATCAGCGAGCCTTCACACCTCATCTGTCATTAGGGCAGGCACGCAGTGAGGGCGGAGTCGAGTCGCTACGCGAGGGGATCAAGAAGAGCGTCCGTGAGTATCTAACTGGAGCTGAGGAAGACACACCTTTGAGTCTAGACTGGCACGTTGACAAGGTCTTCGTCATCGAACGCAAAGGCTACACGGATCGATTCAAAGTTGTTGGCACTATCGAACTAGGGAAGCAATAGCACATGCAGTTTCTTCAATTACTGGCGAAGAACTCTCTCAGATTATCGTCCAGCCACTTCACATCTTCCGTGGACTGTCCAGGCCCTGCAATGATCAGCTACACTCAACCGTTGAACCTGAACAACACTCACCGCCAGCCCAATGTCCCCAAATAGATGGGAAGACCTTCAACGTGCCCACTCCCGACTTCATATTCTGCACTTCAATCTCTGAGTCTTCTGGCGGGAAGTACAAGTCTGTTTTCGCTGGAAGCACCAGGGTCTTCGCCTTGATGCCCTCCATCGCCTTCTTGAAGTCGCCGTTGTACGGCTCTTGCTGCGAGCAATCTCCAGCCTGCCACGTAAGAGCCATAATGAGCATGTTTTCCGGGTCCTTGGATAACGCCCAGGCCTCCCAGAAGTTGACGAGAAAGTCATCTAAGTCCTTGAATCCAAGAGTCGGTGCCTTCTCGTATAGCTTCTCGCGGTAGAACGCCTGACTGAAGCCCCACCCTTTGTTTCAATTTAGTCGACGGCACAAGGCATAGCAAGATGGAAGCATACCAGCATACACACGTCCGAGAGCCTTCAGCCCTGTCTTCTTTTGGTCGGGTGTGAAGGATGGAAGGCCACCACGTGCTCTAACAGTGTGCACGTCCGGCTTTGCAACGCCCGCGGAGCTTGTACCCAAAGCGGCGTAAAGGGCGCTCTTGACGCCCTCTAAAAAGACCTGATTATGCAGACTCGTCTTTGCACTGCCACAGAAAGGTACACCGATATCCATAAAATCGGGGTACTGGGTCAGCCATTGAATAGAAACGATGTCAGCAGTCGCAGGTTCGCAGTTTTGTGCATTACTCACTAGGTCTGGCCTGCGCCCATGGACCAACCCAAGACTGCACGAGCATGGGAGATTCCAAGGTGCTTAGTCACAAGCTCATACTGTGCTCTCACGTCGTCGTAGAACAGGACTTCAGGAAACGGACGCAAGCTCGGCATATTCGACGGCGATGAAGACTGACCATTTCCAAAAAGCGCCGGGATGATGATGTAATATTTGGAAGGGTCTAGAGTCTTGTCTGAGCCGGTAAGCCAAAGATTATCGGATATCGCTAGACACGTCGTCATCAGCCAGCTGGAGGGTGTTGCACGGGAAGTCTAGCTCACTCCCAGAGTACCATGTCGGATAGATGATTGCAGGTAAAGACGGATCACCAAGTGTCTTGTAGGCGATGACTGCGTCTGGTATCTCTCCGCCAGACTTCAGTTTGAAGTTGCCAAGCTTGTATGTTTGGTAATCTTCGGTTGTAGACATGCTGCTGGTATATGCGGGCTTCAGTGCAGAGTACTACTACTTTGAACACAGTCAGCCAGTTGTGATAAGTTGTCGGTACGTAGTCACTCTCCATACTCAAGATTATACTTTATCTTCGGCTCCTGTGATGCTCAAAGGTAGAGCTCCAATGAGGTGTTGATAAGGAAGGTTATCTTAAAATCTCACGTCAACTGCTCTCCTGGAAGCGAAATATATAGCAGAGCGTCCGTTACCTAACACACGAACGTGGTTTTGAAGGATTGAAATCACGTTATGATAACAAAAAGCCCCCGATGACCTTATCATCTGGATACGCGTCAATGTTCCGCTATGAGCTGCCGCACGGCGGGGTAGCTCTACTCGTAGTGGGGTAACGAACGTTGCTATTTGATAGCTTCAAGACAACCCGCATGTATAGTAAGGGTGCCGTTGAATCATGAACATCGATTATACTACTCTACTAACCAGATACTAGGTAGGGGTGCTCGCCTACATCTTTCTAATACAAGTAAGGGACATATACCTCATTGGGGCAGGTTCGGTACCTGACGACATCAACGAATAATTTTGGAGACCTCGGGGAACGTTCCGCGGCTTGCCTGAGCTTCCCTGAAGCCTCGGAATATATCCGTCAATTACCGCCACCAGATTCGAGAACTTAAGTCTGATGAGCCTTTGCTACCCTAGTCGACAGTATTCCAACGACTTGTAGATACCAACATAAGATAGAATTCTCACCTCACATCTCGACTACCATCCCAGCCTCCACACGTACCAATTGACCCTCCACAAACCTATAAATCGCCCACCATGGCATCCGGCAAGCTCGACGCCGAGAAAGAAATAAAACGCAACCCACATGGCGACTTCAAAGCCGTCGAACGCTCGCGTCCCCCTTTCGACACAAGCACCTCAGGCTCTTTCCACTTCACGCAAACCCCGCAACCAGACTGGAAACCCGGCCAAGGCGCCAACACGCCCTCATGCCTCACAAAATCCCACCGCCAAATCGACCCCTATGGCGACGGCCGCGCAATAGCCCACAACTACAAGCTCCTCATCAGCGCCATCGTGCCGCGCCCCGTCGGCTTCACCTCGACCATCAGTGCAGACGGCACATCGACAAACCTGGCGCCCTTCAGCTACTTCAACATGGTGAACCACGACCCGCCCATCTTCGTGCTCGGCTTCGCAGGCGGCATGGACCGCGCGAAAGACACGCTCAAGAATCTGCTCGACACCAAAGAAGCGGTTATCAACATCATCACAGAGGAGTACGTCGAGGCGGCCAACTTCACGAGTATCAATGCGCCCGAGGGGGTCAGTGAGTGGGCGTTTAGCGGGTTGACGGCGGAAAGAAGTACATTTGTCAGGCCTGATCGGGTCAAGGAGGCGGTGTTTAGTATTGAGGCGAAGCTGGTTGAGACGAGGGAGTGGACGAGTAAGAACCCCGCGACGCCAGGGAAGAAGACGGGTGTTACGGCGTTTCTTGAGGGGGTGAATTTTTGGGTCAGGGAGGATGCGGTTGATGAGCAAGGGGTGTTAATTGATCCTGCTGTGAGTTCGTTTTCGATTGCTAGTTGGAAGAGGGCTGGGTTGGGTTACGAAGTACTGACTGGTGTGATACAGGTTATGAAGCCGATTTCGAGGCTGGGAGGGATTACGTATGGCAGGACGACGCAGGCTTTTGAGCTGACGAGGCCGGATTACGATGAGGTTACGAAGGATCCTGAGGTGGCGAAGTTGGCGAAAGCGAAGGGTGATTCGCAGTTGTAACCTGCAGCCCGGGTCTGATCTGCTTGCTCACTGCTCACCTTACGGGTGTTTCTTCTCCCTGGCCAAAATCATAGAGAAAGTCAAAGAAGACGGATGTATATGGATAAATGCACAGGTAAAGTATAGACGCGGGTCGAGAAGATCAATCATGCACTATTCTTGATATCTTCGCAACAACTAGGGAAAAGCTAGAATAATACAACGGAGGACGCTAGACAACCTCGTAAACGCCTACCAAACATTACATGCCTTACACCCATCATTCGCTCAAGCCGTCCTCGTCTTAATTGGCTTCATGCCATACCACCCAATAACACCCATGCCCAAGAACGCCGCCAGACAACTAAACACCAAAGCCACGATTCCACGCGCAGTAAAGCCAGCTGGTATCCTTCCAGCAGGCATGGGCTCACTCGTCAGATCAAGCACATCGACCGAGTTGCCCGCGGCATTGCCCTTGGTAGGCATATTCTGTGCCTGGCAAACTTCCAGGTGGTCCTGAGGGATTTTCCCATCTAACTGCTTCTGTACTTCCAATGGCGCTTCGACCATGGTCGCGATCAAACCGCTGGTAACGTGCCACTCGATATGGCAATGGAAAAGCCAGACGCCGGGGTTGTCTGATTTGAAGCGTAGTCGGATGAAACCGTTAGGACGGACGAGGATGGTGTCGCGGCGCATTGGGGTTGCGGGTAGAGTTGGTGTGCTTGTCGCGTCGTAGAAGCCTGCTTCTTCTTCGCTGCGTTCGACGACTTGGAAGGCGTGGCCGTGGAGATGGAAAGGGTGTCTGGAAGATAGGGAGTCAGTAGGCTGAGGTTAGAAAGTAAAGGGATGATCGAGATTGGACGTACTTTCCCGGATCATCGTTGTTCAGGATGATTTCGATGACTTCGTTGTGGCCGAGGACGAAGGAGTTGGTGTTTGAGCCATACACGGTTGGGTTCGTGGCATTTGAGCCGGTCGATAGAACAGAGTAGAGTGTTGGGACTTTGGGAGGGACGTACGTGACGTCGTTGAAGAAGGCGCTGTAGTCGATTAGCCAAGGCACGAGATGGAGCTTGATGTCGGACTTACTAGTTTGCGCCGTCGTTCAAGTTGTCCATCTTCAAGTCTAGAGTGATAGACTGGTCGACTTTATCAAGTAGCGTTTCCTTATCATACGGCACCAGGTTGAAGTCATCGAAGGGCTCAAACGCGTCAATCTCCTTCGGCTCTGGCTTGTCCTTCGTGTCGTCGTAGACAAGCCAGCCAGTAACGTTGGGGTTTAGACTATCCGGGACCGTGTCGAACAGATCCTCGTCCATACTGCCGACGAAGGCGAAGTTGGAGCTAGTATCGTTCTTCGCTGTCAACAACACACTGTACCGTTGCGCGGCTGTAACGTAAATCATGTCCGCGTCCATGGGTTCCGTGTAGACTCCGTCCACCTCAACGACCTTCATTGTATGCTCTTCAAACCACACGTACTGAGCAGCAAAAGCGCCTATGTTTATGATTCTGAAGAGGTACGTCTTGCCTGCCTCGATCTTAACATTCAAGTTCTGAGTGTCGTTCATCAGTGCTGATTGAGGCACCGGCTCTGCGCCAGATGGGTTCGCAATGCTGATGAAGCCCTTGAGCAGAGCTGGCATAAGGTCATGGTACCAATCCGACAGGGTCAGCACGATCTCCTCGTCATACAGATCCTTATGTGGGTCCTCAGAGTCGTGGACGATCAAGGGTCCGCGTAGACCATCCGGATATTGTCCACGCTCATGACTGTGATACCAGTATGTGCCCGGTTGATCGATCTGATTTCATTAGTGCGTGCGAGGAGAATGTGAGGAGAACACGTACCGTGAAGTTGTATGTGAATGAGCTTCCTGGAGGAATCGAGCATTGGCTCACTCCGACCGGACCATCCATATGTGTCGTGCCGTTCTGGTAAAGACCGTGAAAATGTAGCGAAGTGCTTTCGTTTCCAAGTGAGTTCTTTACATTGATGACGACTTGATCGCCTTTGTTCGCAACGATGGGTGGGAGAGGCCATTGTCCATTGATACCTTGGACTGGACGTGTATAGCCATCAGGACTCGCGTATGTCCATCCAATATCAAAATCGTACTTGACTGTAGCACAATTGGCAATTGACGCAAGTAATGATGCTGGCAGCAGCAAGCTGGACAATGAGGGCGCCATTTTGACCGCAGGTCACAACCGAGAGATAGAAAGACTCGGCTCTAAATCAACGAAGTAAACACTGCGGGTGAGATGGAATCCCAATGGCTCAGCGGCGAGTCTCCACGGTAGGGCGGAATGGAAACTGATGAAAAAGATAAGATCCGATAGTGGGGGATCAGATAAAACCTTGTCGGCGACCAGAAAAAGAAGTCAAAAAGTCTACCAAATCAATACGATGTGGCTTGGTCAGTTATCAGATCATCCATCCACCACACCAGCCGTCCAGAGCAAGTCCGAGCAGGTCTGAAGCGGGGGAGTTCGTGATCGCCAACCTGGGGGCTTGACGGTGCATGAATCGAAGCGCGAGGCGTCTCAGCGTGCTGTCAAATTTTCGTCGTCTTTGGGAACTTGAAGCGAGTACGAAGTTGTTGATTCGCTGCAGCGTGACATTCACCCGGTGTTATCGGCCCATCTGATAATCTGGACCGCTGTTGTGTGCGCCGATCGGCTGGTTGTACTGGGGTAAGCGATGGCCTTATTTGACGAACAAGCCTACGCTAACATGCACTAGCTTGCGCGGAAAAGTCTTGATTCGATCTGAGATGCTTGGCTGCTTTAGCATGTGAGTGGTTGCACGGTGGCCGAGGGAGGGAATGGGGAGAGTGATGGGCAGTCAGATTATATCGAATTTGTTATGCTTCAGGAAAGTCTGTAAGAGCATCAACTGTTCTACGGAATCCGAGGATGAATTGGTATATCAAGAATTGCCAAATGCGTCCGCGGAAGATGAAACTCTAAATGGTCAGGCGATTCATCGTTTCCATGGAAGACTCGGATTGGCATGCAGGGTCATGCAGCCTGGAATTCGGCTTTTACTAGCGCCATCGTACACGGGTGGCATGTCAGTAGTAGATTACATTCTGTCAGATGCCAGCCCCCCAATCTGATTAGATATTTTCCCAAACAAATCCCTCTGTTATCTGATCGAGCATTGCCATTTGCATCGCGACTTTCATATCAGAACATTCAAGATGCCGAACGTCTTTGCTGTACCAGGTATGCTCGATGAGCCTTGCGAGCCATTCATTTTGACACTAGCGCCGTTATACTAACATATGACACCTGCAGTCTTCTTCATCTGTTTCCGCGAGTGCTTAGAGACAAGCATCATTGTCTCTGTCCTGCTCGCTTTCTTGAAGCAAACTCTCGGCCCTGAGGCTGATGCCGCTGTCCGCAAGAGGCTTGTTCGACAGGTCTGGTATGGCGTCGCTGCGGGAATCTTCATATGCCTCATCATCTGTGCTGGCGTGATTGGTACCTTCTACACAGCCGGCCGAAATTCCTTCGAATCCGCAGAATACATCTGGGAAGGTGTCTTTGGAATCCTCGCCAGCATCATCATTACCTTGATGGGCGCAGCTCTTCTTCGCGTCAGCAAGCTACAGGATAAATGGCGTGTCAAGATCTCAAAGGTCCTCGAAGAAAAAGACTCGAAACTGCCTATCAAAGGTAGGTTGAAGAGATGGTCGGAGAAATATGCCATGTTCATCCTGCCCTTCGTTACTGTGCTCCGCGAGGGAATTGAGGCTGTATTGTAAGTTGACACGCAATTGACGCATATGCTAGATACTAATACGTGAACCAGATTCATCGCCGGTGTTGGCCTTGGGCTCCCAGCAACATCCTTCCCGCTCGCTGTGCTTTGTGGCCTCGGCGCAGGTGCCCTCGTTGGCTACCTCATTTACAAGGGCGGCAACAGAACATCTCTCCAGATCTTCCTCGTCATCTCGACCTGCTTCCTGTACCTCGTCGCTGCAGGTCTCTTCTCGAAGGGCGTCTGGAACCTCGAGACAAATGCCTGGGTCAAACTTGCTGGTGAAGGCGCTGCGGAGGCTGGCTCTGGTCCAGGGTAAGCGCATCTGTAGAGGGCTGCGAGTTTGCCAGCTAACCAGTTTCGACAGGAGTTATGACATTAGAAAGAGCGTCTGGCATGTCAACGTGAGTTCCTCTCTGAAAGCCCATTACCCTTGCAGGAAATGACGAAGTATAGTGCTGTTCCCCACTCGATAATGGTGGTGACGGCGGGTTTGGCATCTTCAATTCACTCTTCGGCTGGCAGAACAGTGCGACCTACGGCTCTGTCATCTCTTACAACCTATACTGGCTCGTCGTCATTGTTGGATTCATCTTCCTAGGTTGGAAGGAAAGCAAGGAACAACATAAGGGCGCGGAAGTCGATAGCGAAACATCTAGCGGCCACCACGAAGAAGCGGAAAAGAAGACGGGCACTGAGGGCGCTGTGATAGGTACTACGGTAACGGAGGTGAAATAGGATGTTCATCACCAGGGCGCATACCTATCATCACACGTTCGAACTACGAAAGAGGATCAAACCATGATGGGAGCCCAGAGTGCCAATCGCGCTAGGGCAATGGTTATCTAAGATTAGCTAAGATCAGCATGAAATTGCGAGCTAGGTCGTAACCCCTGAGTCTGCACTGAAACATCACAACATCAACCCTCAAACGAACTTGGTCCATGCTCCTTCCATAATTACAGAGCGTTGTCCCTTGCATCCCATCCCGTCTCGGATCCTTCCTCTCGCCGTCTCTCCAGCGGAATCATATCATGCTACAGTGCGAATGGTGAACTACACCTAAGCAGTGTTTAATCTTCAGGAGACCCAATCGTACCAACTAATGTTAAGGCCCAGGAACTAACTCTCTGCTGCCTGTGACGGTGGCTAGGCATCCCACTCGATACGAGCGATACTATGTAACGCGGTCCCGTATTTTGTGCGAAATATACACCGCACGTTTGTGGCTGAGAGCCTGAGACACAGCCCGAACGCAGGGGGCGCTTTAATTATTAAACTACGATCCGCACCTTCACGCGTTTGTTAATAAGCTTGTTTGTTCCTACACGACCGTTCATTCCCAAACTTTTACAATCGCTCTCTCTTTTGAAAACAAAAAACCCTCGCTCCCTTCTTTTGAAGAAGTTTAATACTACACAAAACAATCTTTGTAATACAGCAAATTACCACTTCCACGATGCAGATCAAGAACCTCGCCGCCCTCGTCGCTGCCGCAGCGCTCAGCAGCACCACTGTCGCCGACTTCGTCATCATCACCAAAATCCCCACTCCTACCGCAATCCCTGACAACGTACGTCCTTTACCAATCTTACCCATTCCCTTCCATCCCATCCCCACCCTCCATCGATAAAGTACAAACAAAACCCAGCAAGCATCAAAACTAACCCGCCCTGCCCACCATCCAGATCCAATCCTACATCTCCTCCCTCGAAAACTTCGTGACCTCCAAAATCGGCGAGCTAACCGCCTCGCTGGGCACATCCGCCGTCTCCGAAGCCGCCTCCGCGCACACCGCGCTCGAATCCTTTGTGAAGACCGCGTCCTACAGCATCCCCAGCGACGTGACGGACATCGGTGCGCTCGAGACGTTTACCACTGTGCCGGACTGGTACAGTGCGCTGCCGAGCGACGTCAAGAGCTACTATGATGCGAATAATGCAAAGGTGCAGAGTCTGTTGAATGAGGCGATTTTGGGCGCGAATGCTACGACGACGGGTGCGAGTGTGAGTGGAAGTAAGACGGGGAGCGCGACGGGGAGTGCTGCGACGGCGCAGAGCACTGGTGGCGCTGCGCCTAGTTCGGTTGCGAAGGTTGTTGGTGCGGGTGTTGCGGCGGCGTTTGTGGGTGTGCTGGCTTTGTAGGTGCGTGTGGTGGTGATGTGATGTGTGATGCGATGTGGTGAACTAGGGCGAGGAAGAGAGGGGGAGGATGTAGAGGGTGTTTTAATATTCTTTGATTCCGCGTAGCTTACTACCGGTATAGCTAGACTTATGGATGGGTACACGTTAATTGAGAGTCGTGGGCCACCAGTCTTTGCATCTCCGTTTGCTTCCACGAAAATTCGGTCCAGTCTCTCCCGGAATCGACCTGTTCATTTCTTTATTCCTATCTGTTCTACTACTCTTCATCCCAGTAATAACTCCACATATCCGTCCCCCTAAAATCATCCGCATACTTCTTCCCCTTAGTCTCCCCCGCCGCACCAGCGCACACAATCAGCGGCAAGAAATGCTCCGCCCCGCCCCTCGGATGCATCACATAGCTCCCCGGCCAGCTCCTCCACGACTCAAACTTGCGTTCCCTCTCAGCGTCATTGTCCGTCATGGCGGCGTCCGATACCGCATTGCTCCACTCTATGTTTTGCTGTTTAAACTTCGGTGTAGACGACGTGCCATCGAACATGAGGCGCAGATTGTGGAAAGTAGCGAAGCCCGAGCCGACGATGGCTATGTTTTGGGAGCGGAGCGTGGAGAGAGCGCGGCCGATGGCGTAGCTTTGAGAGGGCGATTCAGAGGCGAGGACGCTGAGCTGGACGATGGGGGTTTGGGCTTTGGGGTCGATGAGTTTCATGGGGACGAAGACGCCGTGGTCCCATTCTGTTCACGGTGTAATCAGCATACGTTATGATGTGGCATGACAACTCACAGCCAAGGTAAGGTGTTAGGGATAAGTTATGTACGTACCTCGCTCAGCGTTTTTCTCGCACTCTACACCCGCCTCTTTCAACGCCTTTTCTACCAGTCCGGCCACTTCTGGACTCCCTGGCGCGTCGTGCGTGATTTCGTATGACTCGGGAGGAAAGCCATAGTAGTCGTATAAAAGAGAATGCTTGGAACCGCTGGAGATGGTCACTTTGCTCGTCGACCAATGCGCTGTAACCAACACAATGGCTTTGGGAGATTCCTTTGTACCTAGTCCAAGAATCTTAGGCACCTTCGTCTTCAGCGACTTCGTGATCTCCTTGTGCGATGGATCCCCGAGTAACGGCATCGGGCCACCACCGTGCGAAAGGGACACCACAGGAGCAAGGCGTGTCATGTTTCCACTATAGGATGATAACGGAAATTGCTGTATGCCGCGCAGAGGGTTGTCTGTGAAGTTACCAAGAGATGGTTCTGCGGATGCTAGTTGTGGTCGTTGGAGGCTGCTGATGAATGGTGCAAAGAGCGGGATGCGGTGCAGTCTCATGTTCCTGGTAAAAAGGACCGGATGGCGCATATAAGCGTGCCGAAAGAAGAAGGTTGCATAGTGGGCTGTCGGCACTTGGTTTTGAATCGTTCGAAGTTGCGAGATGTCGTGAGTTTGTAATTTGTCTTGGAGCGCGGAATTGGGCCGTCGAGGCTGTCGGAAGCTAGCTGTCCACGCTATCCGAGCATCAATCTCGACTTAAGCGCACAAGAACCTACCACTACTGCTACATTACCTCTGCTTACAAATTTCGTAGTAGTCATTATAAGTCGCTTTCTTCATCGTGTGATCTGTCTGCCATCCTAGGCTTAGATTGCTACTCGTTATGATATACGGGCGGTTAGTGCCTGCAGGCCAATCTTGCACGAACCACGAAGCATGAAGGGCGCAAAATGATGAGAACCTTGATTTGACTCAGCTACGTGAGAAGCGCAGAGCGCGTGATCAAATCCGTAATATGGCTCCAGTAGCCTTCCTGAACAACGTCAATCCCAGGGTATTCCACTATCCAGCGAGGCGATAGGGCTAATCGGAAAGCTGCATCATCTGCGAGTACAAATGCTACCCTTATGAACGCGACGACCCTAACCCAAGACTGTTAAGTAAGAATACGTACTGATCGGGATAATAATGTCCCCTTACCCAAACCGTAATGCTCGAGCATACTCAAATCGTCGGAGAGCCAAGATGGTATTTAAACCTCGACTTCGATGTCATGGTCTCCTAAGTAATTAGTATATTTGATCGATTCAAATGTATTCGCATAGGAGTCAAACTCACCAAGACCATCATCACCATCGGCGCTGTTCTCGCCAGGGTTGCCCACCACTTCATCTTCGGAAGCCGGCTCCTCCTTCTTGACCTGTTTCTTTGCACGGCCTTTGCCCTTGGCAGCAGGTGCCTTCTTGGCGACCTTCTTCTTGGTGTCAGATTTGTTGCCATCAGACTTATTGGCAGCAGAGGTGGTGTCCTTGGTGTCTTCGTCGGCATCGTCGAGGTCCTCGTCGGTAGCCTTGCGCTTCTTACCACCTGTAGCCTTCGGAGCAGGGGCGGATTTGGCATCGCCGTTCGCAACGGGAGCACTAGGTCCATTGAGGAACTTGGAAAAGGTGGGGTGAGCGTCCATCGCCTTCCTCTTGATAGGAGGCCACATCTTCTTAAGGGAACCCGCGGTGTTTTTGGTCAAGGTGGCCATGATATCGTAGTCGTACTGTGTCATAATATTAGCATGCGTTCCATGCTAGGCAGGAAGATGCGACTGAAGTTCAGTAGAGTACATTGAGCTCTTATGAAGCCTTGTGGTCGTCATCGATATTCAAAAGCTTACCTTGTCTGGACCAGTCGAGCTCACGAAAGCGGCAGCGAGAAGCTTGCTTTCTCGCTCCGTGAAGCCAACGAGGGCGTTAGCGGATTCACCACCTGCGACTTCCTTGGGAGGCATATTGCAGTTGCTTATTTGAAGGTCGTAGAAGAGTTATGAGTAGAAGACTCTGGCTTGGACGAAGCTGGGGATGAAGATACGATCGTTGCTGATGCAAGAAAGTATCCGTGGGGAAGAAATTTGCGAGGAGTTATATGAGGTGAGCGGGGGGCAAGGTGAAGGTGAGAAGACGAATTCCTCACCATGAGTTCCCTGTCCAGGCAGCATCTCGAGGTCACCGCGGTTTCCCAGTGCGTCATGTAATTGAGGAGACATTCGTTTGCTTCGACTGATGGAAGCTGTCTGCGTAGTTCCATGCACACCGCTTCTCCATTGGCTGTCCTAAACTTGAGGAAGGAGCAGAGGTGCACCTTCCAGAGTTGAGACACGAAAAGATCACCTGCCGGGCACTGAGAAAGAACATTTCTACCTCACGTATGGGGTTTATTGCAGCCTCGTTGCTGCTTATAGCCCTACATAAATGGAGTGAGAGCGAAATGGAAGATACCTGCTCTGTATGTACGACTCGCAGGTGATATAGAACGAGATGAAGAGCAAGTGATGTTTAGCAAGTAATGAATGCATTAACGTGAAGACAAGCCCTTATCTACCACCTAAGATGGCACAGCACCGCAACACTATGTAGGAACTTCTCCTTCATATTCAATATGGTATTCTAAGTTGCTATTAGGGTAAGTTGTATAAAAACAGGGGTATGTACTGCAACGCTCGTTGTGTGGTGAGCAGGACTACAAGAGCCTTCCGTTGTCGTGGCGCTCTTCTTCACAAATAGCTTCTTCGTACTGCAGAGTACTGAAGGATCGAGATTGCTTTCAGGTCTTGCCGAGCTCCGGATCTGCAAGGAGTTGAGCGCCCTCGATGCTCGGAAGACATCAAGAAAAGGGCCTTTTAGTGTGGATCAACAGATAACAGGGGCTTGAGAGAATCCTCATGGCCAATCTCACCGCCCCCTCCTGGAAGTAACAACGACTCGAGAGCACAGCGAAGGAACAGATGCTTGAAAGTAGACGCGTTACTCGCGGCTATTGTGACAAACAGACAACAATATGGAGATATACGAGGTCTGCAAGCTTAGGTGTACCCGCATACTACGAACCGACTTAAGAATAGCATCGGCAGAGGTAGGTTACGCGGAGTCGGGTGTACCCTTCCGCCCCAGAGTGGCGGTACCAAATCCTAATGTTCGAGTCTCGACGCATGTAGATCATATCTTTCGTATCCGCAATGCATACTGACAAGGCGATGTGGTACGATTATGAGACTGAACGCACGAATGAGCAGGTGCTGCCAGCTGCAGGATGACATTGTTGAGATGATTATCAGTCGAGCAATGCATGTCTCATTGCGGCGCAATTAGCTCAAGTTGGACAGACGAAAAAGCAGACAGAACCGTGTGATAGCGACTATGATGCTGCGTCCTGCCTCACAGCATCAAAGTGGCGTTCGACGTTACGGGCGAGAGGTTCACAGGAGTATCGAATCAAGGCAAGACGGCTGTCGGACGCAGAGGGTAGTGGCAGGCGATACAAGCGTGCGCTGGTCTCCAGCTTGACCGAGTGCTACTCCCATACCTAGCATGATCGACAGGGCCAGGAGAAAAGGTCGAGCAGCGGGTGGTATGCCTGCACTGAGAAACTCGGAAATGTCGCTACATTTCCAGAAGGGCCATTTGACGCCTTGTTCTTCTTCTGGAAACGTTCTTGTCTCAGCCAGGATCTGCGGTGCCGTCATCCGGCCAGAGCTGGCTGTCGCATATTAGCTGCAGTGGTAGGCAGGCAGGCAGGCCGCAGAAGAGGTCTCTATCAAGCGAGGGCTTACGCATAGAGTGGTATTATTGGCAGAGATGAGCGTTAATGCTGCAGTCCGCGACTGTTCGGGCGGAATGCAGAGCCTAGGTGGGATCTGCGACCAGCGGGCCGCCCAGGCACACCTTGTTCCGCCGCAATTTTTGTGCCTTGGACTAAGGTTAGTACCTTTGTACGCGTATTCAGTGCTGCTGGCCGTCGTTTACTCCCCGGCCGACCGTCCCTACTCCTTAACTAGAGCGGTCCTCTCTCACCTGGTCCTCTTACTTCGATTACCTATATACACGACGTTCGCTCCTGCCAATCGCCCCTCGGAACCATCCCTGGCTCCTTCCTCCGGTGACAGCTGCCCCTCGTTATCCCCGCGTCGGACTTGAACGGTCCGGTCGCATGATCGCGCCTAGTAAATCAATTATTCCCACGCGTCACCCGCTCATATCGCGGTCCTCGCCCAAGTCGTAGACAACGGCCCTACTCCACTCACACACATATTCCGTGGACGCCATGGCTTCACATCCGACCCTCACCAGCTCCTACCGGGCGCGCGCCAATCTCCCCACCAGTGGACCTCTAGCTTCATATCTACTGAGCCTCATTTCGACAAAGCAGACGAACCTCTGCCTATCAGCCGACGTGGAAACCTCAGCCGAGCTCCTACAGCTCGCGGACGCGGTTGGCGACTCGATCTGCCTGTTGAAGACACACTGTGACATCGTCACCGACTGGACCGACAGGACGTCACAGGCGTTGCGGGAAATTGCGAGGCGGAAGCGGTTCCTCATCTTCGAAGACCGAAAGTTTGCAGACATTGGAGGTATGCGTTCGCTACTGCTTATGAATTCGCTGCCCTACGCCTTTTGTGCCACACTTGGAACAATCAGAATCTAATCCATGCGCAATAGAGACCGTACAAAAACAGTATACATCCGGACATCACCGCATCGCGCTTTGGGCGGAGATCACGAATGCTCATGTTCTTCCGGGCCCGGCTATTGTTACTGCGCTCGAGAAGGCCGCAGAGGCGACCATCGCGAAATACAACACAGCAGTGCACACCGAAATCTCTGCCTCCCCACGCACACAGCCACCCAACGGAGTAGACGAGGATGAAGAGGATGACACAGTTGACGAAACGGTGATCGAACCACCCATGGAAGTGGAGAACGAGGAGAGGCGACTAAGTGCCAAAGCCACAGACAGAAAACAGAGTGTCGTGAGCGTTACCACGTCCATATCAATGCGAACGGAAAGCATTTCGCCACGCCCAGACGCACACGACGAGGATACCTTCAACTTAGACACAGCCACTGAGCTTCTCCGCTTAGGCGAAGTCCCATTCCTCCGCTCGCTTCTCCTACTCGCAGAGATGAGCTCAGAAGGTCACCTCATGACGCCAGAATATCAGAAGAAGACTGTAGAAATAGCACGCAGCCACCGTGAGTTCGTGATGGGCTTCATCGCACAACGGAGCCTGAACTCTGAACCGGACGACAATTTCATTACGATGACGCCGGGCTGCCAGTTACCGCCCCCCGGACAAGAAGGCAAAAAGTTGGGCGACAACCTGGGCCAACAGTACAACACCCCTCGAAAATTGATCTTGGAACAAGGATGCGATATCATTATTGTTGGGCGAGGCATTGTACGCGCGCAAGATCGGCAATCAGAGGCTGAGCGATACAGGAAGGCCGCATGGGTGGCATACGAGGAGCGCATTGGAAAGAATCAGTGATCCAAGCATGGTGAATAAAAAGCCTGCAACGAGGCCTGGCTGGCCTCGATGAACTTCCGGACCTTTTAGCATGACAGATCTTATGTCTTCATTTTGTGGATTTAACGACGATCTTGTACACAATATACCACGGAGAAGGAGTTACGGACGACCAAGATCTCTTGCAAATGCAGCTGCCAGCGTTCTATTTGGGTAACTCGACAAGCATCAAGTTCTGTAAGCGGCCACAAAAGGTCGCCTCGCGAACGGATAGATACCTGGTAACTATGCAAATCGAAGGATTGGCTTCTTGAACGAAACCTATTGTCTGCGAATGTTCCCACCACGTTGTGAAGCTGCTTCAAAATTACCCACAGTTCACGTATCCTGGATAGAGTCGTAAGGCGTTGGGCATAATGTGGACTCAAACGAGAAGCAGGGAACCTTGGTTAGAGTTGACTTCCAGGACTTACACGAGCCCGGTGCACGGACGCATGTTTTGCCGACTTCACTACATCGTCCCATAGTTCAGCACGCTTTCTACCATTCACTGCACAAAATCTATATGCTCCCCAAGGGTGTTACGGGGCAGTGTGTATGGTCTTACCATGATGAGGAAGCTAATCGTGATCATTGGACTGGAGGACCCAAGAGGTATTCAGGTAGGCGTAGGTTGATTATCATAACCACAGTTCTCTTCCATATTCAATTCCTCCTTCTATTTTCCATGTATCCGCCCTAAGCATGTTTATATTTGAAACCATAGTTTATGTCTAATACTGCTTTCCCGAGTCTATACAAACGTCGCGTTTGCCGCACTCTTTCATCCCCCATATATCTGCTAGGAGCACTTCAGTTCACTTCCACTTCATATCCACATTCACCAAGAGTACTTCAGTCTAATTTCACACCTTGTTTCTTCAAGCTCAACGGTTATGTCTCCTCCATGGAACAACCCAGCGCCGAAGCAGCCAAGCTCCTTCTACATCATGGCGCAATCTGGCCGCACCGTGACGAACCCAGTCTCGCCCTGGGGTCCTATTGAGAGACCTCCCGGTGCTAGAAGACAGCAGCCTGAGGAGGACTATGTACGACTGGGGAGTAGCGCGCTGCTGGAGGGCAGTCTGCCAGACGCGCCCATCATCTACCCGGGCACATTCACTTCAAGTCTCCCGGCCGCAAGTGCAAGAAGGGAAGCCACCCCAGCACGCGCAGGCTCCGACGCCTCATTTTCTTTCACAGGTGCATTCACTCCACATTACCAGGCCATAGGAACAAGAAGGGCAGCCACCCCAGCACGCGCAGGCTCCCACGCCCTATTTCCCTTCTCGCGTGCTTTCCAATCCATCTACCCGCCTGTCCAACCACCGCAGGCATTTTTTAGTTCAACACCACGACCGCGCGTGGAATCCACGTCACCGCCTAGCACCTACAACTCCACGACCGACACCAAGGCAAATACACCCCAGCGCTACATCATCTCCCAAAATCGAGCAGCAGCAGCAGCAGCAGCAGCAGCAGCAACAGCGACAGCGACAGCAACAGCAGCAATCAAACCACCACCACCACCTCTACCCACCGACGACAACAACAACGGCAACAACAAAATGCCCCACAACCCTCCTCCTTCCCCCAATCCTCGCCCGCCGCCCACCACGCACACCTCCCTCCACATATCCCCCACGCCTACAACGCGCATGCCCACCGCGTCCCCGCTCCCACCGACCGCATCTGCGCCTGCAAACAACCCGCCGACACGCCCGCCGTGCAGATAAACCAGTGCGCGAACACACAGTGCGTGGTTGGCTGGTATCACTATCGGTGTTTGGACAAAGGCGAGAAGTTGAGGGCCAGGTATGGGACCATGGTTTGTGCGGTTTGTCGCGGGGAGGAGTTTTTTGTTAGGTTGGGGAGCGTGCATGGGGGTGGGCGGGGTTCTTAGGGAGGGGAATGGGAATGGGATTGGGGAGATGGGGAGAGGGTGGAAGAGGAGGAGGAGGAGGAGGAGGAGGAGGAGGAGGAGGAGGAAGAGGAGATTCTCAGTGCGATGCCAGTTGTTGGTGGGAGTCTGCCAGTTCGACATCCGTATGGGATCGGGGAGGTGTTGAAGTTCGCTACTACTGGGACGACGTCAAGTGCCATCGACACTTCTCCTTCTGCGTCTGCGGTGTCCACTACCGAGGTTTCTGAGGAGCAGAAGGGAGGGACGGTGGTGGGAGGAGCGCTGCCGTATATGGGGTATGCGGAGTCGAGGCCGTATATGATGGCCGAGGCCTATCTAAATGCGGATGCGTATGTCCAGTATGCTGAGGCGGAGGCGGGGGAGACGGAAGAGGAGTATGAAGAGTATGAGGGATATGGAGAGGAGGTTGAGGAGGGTTGGGTGGTTGAGGATGAGGAAACAGGAGGAGTGGAGGAGACTGCTGGGGACGATGACGGTACCACGAGCGTATGAATGAGGAGTCGGACGAACAGAAGTAACATATTCGGGCATAGGTGATGGGTTTGTCCGCCACTCCTAGCTGTATCGAACCAAGCTGGAAACGTAAATGTAGTCCCAAGCCTAGGGCTGCTTGAAGATCACACGATACATGGGAAGTGTGTATGTAGCTACGCACTTTCTACGATGCTACCTACCTAGCTACTTAGCTAGATAATACAAAACCCAAGTGATCAAAAGGCGTTTCTATTTGTTCAAGACATCTTCTCTTCACACAAAACATCTAGAAATCACCGACCGTCAATGCTTTCGTGCTCCCGCGCAGTATTCCACATCTACTATACTAGGAAATCCAAAAAATCCCTCATTTCCGCTAGCAGCCTCCAAGGGCGTTGGTGAGGGCGATGTTACGCGCGAGGTTTGTGGAATTTGGTCCTATCTGGGCGACTGCGCCGCGTTGGCGCCAGCAGGCAGGCAAGTATAACGGTCGATCGGTAACGCTTCTTCGGCCGAGCAGAAAATGGGATGGGAAACGACCACGACTTCTCCTACGCTTCTCTTCCTCTCAAGGTACCAGCGAAGCCTCGTATTCTTTTCCCCTGATCTGTGCTAATCCTTCCCTTCTCTGGCTCGTAATCAAGTTCCAAACGGCCAACCCTTCTCCCACTTTTCCCTCTCCCCCCCATCACGCGCAAACGCATCAATAACCTGCTCCTTCACCTGAGCCAATGCATGCAGCGCCTCATTGTACAGCTCTGACCTCACAAGCCCCTGCTCAGGAAACAGTTCGCCTAAGCTTTCTTTAACCTCACGCATTACTTCCATGCCATGTGCCGCGCCCTCAGCATCGGCATCGAACTCCCGGTGTTCCTGCGCAGAAAAGGCGAAGGGATATGGTGGTGAATTCTTCCCCGTCGTCGCGACCGAGAAGAAGTCATCCCACGATGATTCCAAGTCAGCGACGTGCGCAAGATACGTCGCCTCGCCATCAATAAGAAGATTTCGCGCCAGGAGGAGCAGGAGATAGCTCGGCGTCTGCTGGAACTGCAGAGCAGCGTATAGAAGAGGGATCTTGCGGTGTGTCATTGTATTGTAGAGCACGCAGAGCGATTGCTGTAAGAACAGGGCCTGAGCGCGTCGTCTTGCAGGTGATGATGGATCGAGCGTTTTGAAGTCCTTGGGTAGCTGTGGGCGGTCTAGTAGACCCCCGCTACCGGTAGGTGATGGACCACCATCGTAGTCGATGATTTGAGGCTGGCGCGCTTGGAAGTATAGCGGGGATAGCTCTGTTGACTGCCAATCTATGATGCTCAAGATCTTAGTGGGATTTGACGGGTCGACGAAGATGTTCGCAACGTGGAGATCGCTGTGCCAGAGATGTGGGGATGATATTGTCCGATCGGCTGGGAGGAGGAATTGAATCAGTTCGAGATAACAGTGCAGGGCCTTTAGCTTTTTCTCGCGGGTTGGGCGGTAGGTTCCTGGGCCGCAGAGCGTTATCGGAGACTTGGGCAGCTCAGGAAGTTGCTTGACGCAGGATATCTCTCTATGTCCGATTGCAGCGTGAAATTCTTCGAGAGATTGATCTAAAATACTCATCAGTCAGATACACGTTCTTCTTGGATGACGGAAGTGTCTCACGCGGTCCTCTGTCAAAGTTGATCGCCGCCCTACCGCTGTCAACCCACTCCCGTCCAGTGCATGGGCCGACAGCAAATCTATGATTTGTGATTTGAGCACCGTTTGCGTCAATATATAGCGGCTCTTTATCTGTCTGTAGCTTGCCTAGATCTTCGGAGAAATAGAGACTTCCATATTTGGTGAACGACACCTCCGTCCAGGCTTTCTGAAACCCAGCGATGGCTTTGACTACGGCAAACCGGTCCTCAGCGACCATTTTGGGCCAAACTCGTTCCAGTTCTATCCCCGGGGCCTTTTCCATGATGATGTATTCTGCACCGACGGGATTCTTTTGCGCTTGCGAGCTCCAGGCTAAGGCTTTAGGGACGGGAGTTCTGAGGATAGTTCGTGCCTCCGTTGTGTTAGCTAGGTACATGGATGCAACGCGTACTAGAGGGAGGCGTTACAAATTCCATTGTCGCGACTTCGCTTGCAGTGGTGAAATGCGGTAGACCAGCATTCGGGTTCGGAACTTTAGCTACGACTTGAGACCCATTATCCATGGTAAGTAACATGCTCTTGTTGTACATGCCCTCGGGATACTTTTCGATCCTGGTACATGCTCTTGCTCCAACAGTGTCGGCGGCATGACGCGCAAGCTCTTGGACGTTGAAGCGGACATGGCGCTGCGACATCTCATGCTTTTCATTACAAACGAAACGACCTCGAGTGTAGTTGAAGAGCTCTTCGCCATAGCTGATACCTGATTGAATTAGTGAATGAGCCGAGAATTCTGACTCGGGATAAGCTTACCAGGAAGCAGCGTAGCGGCTAGATTCGACACTGTCCTCCTGCTAACTTTATCCCAATATCCGGCGCATCTAAATGAGCTCATGTCTGTCCGCATACTTAAAGAGCTTTGACGTCGTGTTCGATTCATCTGGAACAAGGAAGGGGCAAGGAGAGTCGATATGGAGAGAGGGGAAGGTACAACCACCTCGAGCACCCATAAGCTAACTTTATTGGGGTGCGCTAAGCACTACACTGTGAGTAATTACGGAACTGGAAGAATGGTGTTGGCTTCTTTCACGAAAAGAACTCGAAGACTGATGTGCTATCTTGCAGCCGAGGGCCACAGTGGTTAATAAAGATGTATAGAGCTTTACCTCTTCGTTGCATCTTGCTGACCCTCCGTATAATACCGCCCTTCGCAGTCTGTACTTCTCCTTGTCATCAACAGAGTGCCGTGTTTACGGACAGTAGTTGTAATAAGTAAGAGCCAAGGGACTGACGTATCAGTCGCGTTAGTGGGGAAATGATGTGATGCGTGCGGAGTGATATCCCACTGGCTGACCGACACACTGACTATGCTGAGCATCCAAGCGCCTCTCCAATACTGCACGAAGTGGGTGTAAACGTGTAAGTCAAGTCCCGTTTGCGTGTACGAAAGCCTCGCACGTGTAAGTGAAAGCTAGACCAGGACCTAGTACGGAAGAGGAAGCCAAGCCACATCGCGCGCTGAGACAAGTGGGGCTTCGAGAGGGTTGAACATATAAAAATTCTCGAGTGGGTATATACAAAGAGCTATATATAAGCAGCTCTGGGTCCGTCTATAAACTGAAATCTGTGTCGACTCTTCTTCCCGAATCACTTGCGTGATTCCAAGGTTTCTCCTTCCTGCAGGTGAGTGAGCTCAGGGTATCTGCTCACTCGCTTCAATGGCTCGCCATGCTAGCCCTCCTGGCTTCTAGGATAGCGTCCTCGTGCGTGGGCGGTCCCTCGTAGTTCTTCTTACCCCAGACGAAGTACCATATCGTAGAGATGACCACAACGGCAGCAAGAACGACAGAGGCGTAGTTCATGGTCTCTGCGGTGACCGCACGGAACGTCGGCATGCAGAAGAGGGGTGTTGCCAGTGCAGACCAGGCTGAGAGTGAGTTAGCTTGGGTGCTACGCAGGTAGCGATCTGACGGAAACATACCCAGTGCGACAACGTTGCAGAACATGCCCAAAGAGCCGAGGTGGAAGAGACCGTTCTTGACCTGCCGGCGTCCAGTGAGGACCGAGCTGAGGATGGGCGCGGCATAGGCCAACGTCAAGCAAATGACACCAACACCAGAGAAAGCATTGAAAGCAGCAGCGGCACCGAAATAGATGAGTCCGAGAGCGAGTTGGACGACCATGCTGAGCATCATGGCGTTGAGGGGAACGTCAAGCTTGGTGTTGACTTCTCTCCACCACTTGTAACCTGGAATAGCACCATCACGAGCGAAGGCCCAGGTGGCACGGGATGCAGCAGTCGTGCATCCGATACCGCAAAGTAAACCAAGGACAAGGAGCGGAATCAAAAGGCCGATGGCGGCGCCCGATGACCCTACCGCCTCCTTGATGATGACTGGGGTTGGCTGACCTGAGAGGAGGGCAGCGAGCGAGGCTTGGTCGGGGAGCACGAAGACAAGGGGGATCAGGAAAACGAGGCCGCAGATGGTGTTGAGCACGACGGTCGCGACCATGGCCTTGGGTACTTGTGTTGCGGGTTCTCGGACCTCTTCGCACATCCTGTATACATGTCAGCACGTGGACAATCTCTATATCGGGTTTACCGAGTTTAACACAGCATATGTCGCAATCGGGTTTGAGCTGCTTGGGAGTGCACAAGTAGTCGCGTGGGATTGTTGCATGGGAAAATTGCTTGGGAATCTGCGCGGGCTTATGTCGCATTGGTAAGAAGGGGAGGCTCACGAAACGATCATTCCCGTCGACGAGGTCGCATAGGCTGCGTGGAGCAATCCAACCATGAATGACCATCCAGGGACCCAGCCAGAATTGGAGGGGTCAAATTCGGTAAAGACGTAGTGGGCGCTGTGGCGGCCATTCTTTGCGATGGCCAGGACGCATACGATAATGGCAATCACACCGGCAAAGGTCCAGAAGATGGCGAAAGTCTACGGTCTGTAAGTAACGCATACATGTGAGGTTGAGGGATAATCTCACATCCAACCATGGCAACCAGCGGTTTCCAAAAGCAGACACGGCATTGCAGATGAGCGTGATACCAAGGAAGATGAGGTAGACTTGGTAGGGTTCACCAGCAAGGATGCCCACTCCAGGCGAGCTTTCGAAGACATTGACGCATGCCACGAAGAAAAGAGCGGTAGCAAACTGAACCGAGAGAGTAATGGTTATGTTGCCAACTACGAAGCACCAACCACAAATCCACGAGGCGATTTTGCGATAAGAAGGTGGCGTTATCATAAACGTTTGGTAGTAGACGCCGCCACTTGTTGGGTAAACGCTCGTAATCTCTCCTAGTGATGCGGCGACACAGAGAATAATCAAAGACACGGCGAGCCAGCCCCAGATAATGTTGGTCGGTCCGCCTCCAACGATGGGGTAGTACAAGGTCGTTGCCAGTCCATAGGGAACGGCAGCGAGGACGAAGGACATGAAGGCGACTTGGAGCGTCGATCTTGAACGAACCAGCTCGGACTTGTAGCCCATGGCGGCCAAAAGGTCGTCGGCATCGGTGCGAGATGTCTCTTCTCCAAGGTGATGGTGGCCGGGCTTCGTCTCTTTCTCCATGTTGCGCGGAATCATGTCGTTTTCGGCCTGATAGGCATCAGACTGGGTGCCGTAGCGGTAGCTAGACATAATTGGCGAGGGTTTGTCGACTTGTCTTCCTGTCGCGAGTAGACCTGGGTCAAAAGGGGTCCTTGAATGTCGCAAAGCAGATCTTTCACACGCTCTTAACGGCGGATGCGCGCCGCCTTTGAGGGCTGCAGAGGGACGTCAGTCGATGCATGGGTCCGGGTCCGCTAGCCAGGAAATGGGCAAGTCTCACGAGCCAACCCACGCAAAATCTCAAATGGCAGAGAAATCCGGCCTTGGCAGTGTCCAATTGCTGATGGACCACTGGTGGCGCGCTCGGATAGGGCTGTTTGGTGGGCCCGAGTAAATCACCGAACGCGGCCAGCGACATCTTTTTCAGCCGCCCCGAGCCGCCGCTGCGTCTCGAAGCTTTCTATCAGTGGGCCAGGGGCTATCTAGCGATCAAATGCCGCACAATGTCCCGGGCGATGGCATACCTAGGTGGATGATGGCTGCATCCTGCTGCGCGCTGCAACATGGGCGCAAGTCGAAGGGTGGGGTGTTCACCGAAGGATTTTACTAAACGATCCTGACGGGAGCCAATGGGAGTCGCCGAGGCAGTCATGTACGGCGTCCGGGCGTCCAAGGACAGTAAGGACAGTAGCGCATCAGCGTACCGGTAGCTTCGTGAAAGACGGCGACGAACCGAAAGGGTGGTCGTGTGCTGCACAGAAGATGACGGGCATATGATACCGTAGGTGTAAGCTGCAGTACGACGTTCTTGCCCAGGCGGTGCGGCGTGCGGATGGATTGGTACATGTATAGACGGAGAGGACATCAGTGAGGATTAGTTACTGGTGGCATGTCGCATCGTCGCTCTTTCCCTCGCGCGAGCAAAACACGCCCTACAATGTCAGACTCGGAAGTCGCGGTCCCCGCTTTGCATCACACGCCTGCTGGCAGAAAACAGTAATGTATAAAGTCAAGATGCAGACATGTTTTGTTCAGGGTGGCATGCTTGAAAGTTGAATGACCCCTGCAGCGTCATCGCCATGCATCACGAAATCGTAGCCCTCGAGAAACAACACCAGCCCCTTCCCCTCGACGGCTTTGACTTCCCACACACGCTCACTGCATACGAGACCACCTCGACCCGCGACGAGCTCCACGCCCGCGTCCGCAATGCGACAATCGTAATCGTCACGACTGTCAAGATAGATGCCGAAACGCTCCACCCCGAAGTGACACCGAAGCTACGTTATATAGCGGTTTCCGCAACTGGCACTGACCCCGTTGACCTCGAAGCCTGTAGGCGGCGCGGCATTCGTGTGACCAATTGCCCCGGCGCGAACTTAGACGCAGTTTCAGAACACGCTATTAGTCTATACTTTGCGAGTAGAAGGCGCACCGTGCTGCTAGACCGCGTGATAAGGGACCATCCTAGTGAATGGAAAAGGGCAGGGAGCGTCAATCGCTACATGCGATTGCCGGATGGCAAGCCACCTTTGACGTGCCAGGATGAAGTCATGGGGGTTATCGGATATGGGGGCTTGGGTATACACACCCAATTCGGATGTGAGATCCAGCGCTGACGAGGCTTGTTTGATAGGAAAACGTATCGCTGCACTGGGTCGCGCGTTAGGCATGCAAGTTAACATTGCAGCCCGCAAGACATCAACGACCCCATCACTAGAGGGCGCACTTCCCCTCTCCAACCCGGAAGATGACCGTATACCATTCGAGGAGGTCCTCTATAAATCTACCGTCCTCGTCCTGTCGCTCCCGAGAAACTCGCAGACGCTGAATCTCCTGTCCACAGCCGAGTTCGCGAAGATGCATCCATACACGGTTTTGATAAATATTGCAAGAGGTGGCATAGTAGACGAGGCAGCCGTTGTCGAGTCATTGAAGGAGAAGCGCATAGCGGGCTATGCCACGGACGTATACACAGTCGAGCCCGTTGGAGGACCAACAGATACGCCGCTTCTGGCGGAGGACGCGAAAGACCTAAATATCACTATGAGCCCGCATCTAGCTTGGTTCTCACAGAGAACCATAAAGAATCTCGGTGACATATTGAAGCAAACGGTAGAAGCCTGGGCGAGTGGCAAAGAAATCAATGTGATCGTTTAGACAGACTCGACAGACTTGAGAACCAAGACCTTTCCACAAGTATTCGGACCCGAGGGAGTGCTTCATCTGTTAGGCAGGTCTGTTGTACTATATCACACAAAGGGCGAGGTAGTAGAATGGTAAGAAATATTTTACATGAACGCAGTCTCCAATCTAGAAAGCTCTCTATGTTTCTTACAGTACTATCCCTATGTCTTTGCGATACTTCAAGATGTAGAGGTTCTTGTAGGTGAAAGGGTACTTGAGGATCAGGGGCTTCATGACAGTGAATGGGGTCCTGAAGGTGAACGGGTTCTTGAAGGTGATAGCAGGTGATGCCCCGTCGCTCCTTCCCCGCGTGAACCGTTTGCTACTGCCTGTGCATTTATTTATCGCGAACCTCTCAACGGCATCAATTCATTCTGCCTTGTTGAACCTATCATTCTGGCTCAACTCTTTCAACTGCTTAAGATGGTAGCCTCCACGCTCCACCGGCTTCTCAATGCAGATGTACCCTGGCTCCACCACGTTCTCATCCTCACATCCGCATTGGTCCTTCCTTCCTCCGGTATCCGCACCTTCCTCTCCGTGCACTGCGTCATTGCAATCCTCTTTGACACCGAAGCTCTGCTCGCAGCCTTCCAGAATCCCAACGAACCACCACTGATCCCCCACCCCTACCTTCCATTTCTCGGCCATGTCGTGGGTATGTTCTGGTATGGCGCGAAGTACTTCGCTCTTGTCAATACGTCCACTCAACACCCAATCTTCAGCCTCCAGACGCTCACCACACGGACAGTCGTCGTCATCGACCCAGCACTGGCAACGGCGATACAGAAGAAGAGCCCGCATCTCACTTTCTACGGATTGATTCTCCGGGTCACGAGACGGCTAGTCGACCTTGATAACCCTACGATGAAAATTATCTCGTGGAATCTAGATGGCGTTGAACACGGCCCGCATGAAAAAGGGCTCCTGAAGGAGAGTGAAGATATGATACACGGAAGTCTATCGCCCGGCCCAATCCTCAATTCGCTATCAACAACGCAGCTCGAGCAGTTCTCCACACTACTCAACGACTTTGTACCCAGAATCGGAGACGGCCAAAGTGTAGGAATCGGACTAATGGAATTCATCAAGCAGATCTTCACCGTAGCAAATGCCTACACCATCTACGGTCCCTCCAACCCATTCGCACTGCATCCGCGCCTCGTCCAATCCTTCTGGGACTACGAAGCTGGCATGGTCGGCCTCATACCCAACATCCTGCCCTCCATCACCAGCCGCAAATCCTGGAAAGCACGCACAGCATTGAACGCTGCCTTTCACGAATTCGTCGAAAACGGACATTTCAGACAAGCCAGCTCGATTATCCAGAAACGCGCCGCGTTCAACATGAAGCACGGCCTCACAGCAGACATGTCCGGACGAACCGAAGTGATACTGTTATTTGGTATCTTGGGCAACGCGGTGCCGACGACGTTTTGGTTTCTCGCGCATATCTTGTCGCGCCCGGAATTGTTGGATGCAATTCGACAGGAGACGAGCCGAGCTATCATCAACCACCAGCATACCACTAACGAGAAGGAAAATGCCCGGTCAATTAGTGTCTCGCTTCTGAAATCACAGTGTCCACTGTTTGTATCTACGTACCGCGAGTCGCTCCGCCACATCGCAAATTTGTCCTCGGTACGGATGGTCACCGGAACACACACGGTCAGCGCACCAGGCCATCCATCCTACCTGCTTAACAAGGGAAATATCATACAAATGGCATCTGGAGTCATTCACGCCGCGCCACGCACATGGGGTTCTGACGCTGCGGAGTTCAGGCCAGAGCGATGGATGACATCTACCCCAACATCCTCCGACGACAAGAAACGCACCGCCCTCCTCCTCCCCAAATCCGTACCTAGCGCTGCATTCCGTCCCTTTGGCGGCGGCGCTGTCCTCTGTCCTGGGCGCCACTTCGCCATGACGGAGATACTGAGCTTCGTCGCCTTGTGCGTGAACATGTTCGACTTCACGGAGGATGCTGTGCAGGGTGGTGGAGCAATCAAGTTGCCGGAGAAAGATGATAGCAGGATGCCGTTGAGCGTTATGAAGCCTGTGAAGGAACCGATTGTGCGGGTTAGACGGAGGGCGGGGACGGAGGGGGTGAAGTGGCGGGTGGAGTGGCGGGTGGAGTTGTAGAGGGCCCCATTCCCCTATGTTGATGTGATTTCGGAGAATGGGGAGTGGGAGGGGTGTTTGATCTAAAAGGGGAAGAGAATGCGAAAAGATAGGACATTTAAGGCAAGAACTTAACATGGATAAATGTTTTGTTCATTACAATTGGATTGGACAGTATGAGCACGCGCAAAATTACGGGCGTATTTGCGACCTGCCACATACTGCGAACTATGTATCTAACACATGAAGTCCAGAGTTGGGTGACATTCGCGAGCTTCATCCAGCTCGTCAATAGTATATCTATAGAACGTCAAGGAACCGTGAGACTCCGAGTATGCTCTCGGTCCACGTTATAATACTTCCTGAGAATGAGATATGAGATACCCCTAATTTTGTCTCTCTGAACGAACGAATGACGCGTGAATGCCTGAAATCCTGTAATCCGAAAAACAGGTACTCATCAAAGAACCACATGCGGCGCAACGCTCACACTGCTCTGCCTCTCCATCCTCCTTCGAGATGCTGCTACTGCCGCTGCTCGGGGTGAGACAGAACCACCACTATCACCATCACCATCACCACCAGCACTACACCACGGATCTCTAAACTCAACCAGAACCTCCAAGCCCACCGCTCCTTCCATCATCTGCAACGTCGGCCATTTATTACTCGTCTCCTTCTCATTCTCAGAACCATGATTACGCTGCCTCCCGTGCTTTCGCTCAGCTAGGAAAGGAGTCAGGCTTGCTGTTCGAGACTGCAGCAGTACCGGTGGTGGTGCAATGACGTTTTGCAAAGGAACGGGTAGTGGTGACATGGGTACGTGGCTCGTCAGCGGTAGTAGTGGTGAGACTACAAATGGGTCATTCGAAGCCTCCTCGAGCCTAGATTTTGGTTGCTGCATGGTTGTTGCTGTAGTACTCTTGCCATCGTCGTGGATTTGGGTGTGCGTTCGAGGTGGTGGCGGTGGTGGTATGGTAGTGGGAAAGAAAGGTGAAAAATGGTTGTTGTTGTAATCGTTGTGGTGGGCAGGAGGAGAAGGTGGATAGATTGCACGTCGTCTGCGCATGGCAAACGGACTCAAGGGGCTCTCGTCACCGCCATCGCTGGTGAAGAAGAGATCCTTCGTCGGAGTCGTCTGAGTGGGAGACAAAACACGCATGATATTGTCTGACGAACTGCGCTGGTGGCGTCGTGGTGGCAGCTTGGGTGGTGTCTTCGGTGTCTCAATCTCACCCACAGATGCAGTTCTGACCATATCCACCACCGCATCGCCGAAGTAATCCTCCTCAACATTCTCTTTCACGCCGTCGAAAAGCTTAGAAATAGGATTCCGACTACGCAGTAGTATCGACTTTGTGCCATCTCTCCTCGATGCCGTACCAGTCGGACTAAGTGTCGCCACCGTCATACCCTTGTTGTCGTCGCTCTTGCGCCTCTGCTGCGAATTAAGAGGATTCGGCGTAACCACCGTAGCAGGCTTAGCAATAGTCTCCTTAGCTTTGATGGCCGACCTCATCTCCTCCTCCGCACTTGTACTTGTACTTGCGAGAGAATGTGGTGTTACCACTGCCTCGCGGGTAGTAGTAGTGATAGCAGGAGCTTGGCTGGCTGGAGAGGGTATGTTGAGCCCTACATCATATTCGATCCAAGGCGCAACCTCCCTGATATTGATTCGATTATCAGCGCTGACTCCTGTGTTGTTACTGCTGTCGTACGAAACGGGCGGGGTGACGTGCTCCAGGTCGCTGGGTGGTGGTCCGGTCGGACTGGGACTGGGTCGCCTGTTGGACTGAGCAGGGGCGACTGCGAGTCTTTTCCTCATAGTAAGACTGAATTGGTTCACGTTCGTCACAGCCATTGGGGAGACGACTTCCTGTCCTGGTGAGGGGGGAACATGGGATCCTTCGTCGAACTTGGGCTGCCTGAACATGGAGCTGTGCAAAGTGCTTGGGGAAGGCTTCCGCGACGCTTCTGGTGCTGCGCTTGGTGGCATGAGAGGCTGTGCAGGTTGTATAGGAGGTGCAGCTTTGGCTGCAAGTTGGAGGTCTTGCTTGATCGACGATGTGGGTTCTGGACCGTTGCGTTTCTGCTCACGGTACACCCTACGGAGTCGCTTGTACTCGGAGTAATCGTCTACTTCGGTGGCTGTTGGGTGCACCATCAGCTCTTCCACGGGAGTGTCATCATTCCGCTCGATCCGAATCTCGAAGAAGATGTCTCCCACTTTCCACTCCCCAGTAGTACTTGTAGTTTTAGCGGTTCGGATGGACCAGCCTTTCACGCTGAACCTGAGATATTGTCAGACGGGCGGCGCACTACGGGCGATGTACGTACAGTCCTTCATATCTGATGCCAGCCTTTGGTCCCCATATGCCGTTGACGCTATGGCTACGGAGGACTCGGATGGGTTCTCTACTCCGCTGTGTCGCAGAGGTCAACTTGAATTTGCCCTTGTCATTTAGTGGGCATCGGTAGGTAAATCGATCTTCTAAAATGCCTTCGACTTCTCGTCTCTCTTTGAGCACTATTGCGTATGCACCTTCTTGGTCGAAAGTTATGCCGCCTTCGACTGACTCAAGTCCGATGATACCAGCATGATATGCGAACATAGTGTTGATCCACCACCTATGATGGCCATGATTAGCGTTTGCAACTGTCAATGAAGCAATTCTCAAACCCACGCTCCAGCTTGGAAGCCCAAGTCGCCAAGTGCGTGCGCTCGTTTGTGATCGAGGTTTTCAGGACAGGTTCTGGCCCACCGCTTGAGGAGAGACTGGATGCAGTATGTTTAGCCGAGCCACACGAATTTCACTAGACATCGTATCCTACCTCCTTGGAGTATTCAGTGGCACTAGCAATACCCTCAAGTCTACCTCCTCTCCCATAGAGGAATGGGTGAATACCACTGAATGGTCCAAACCTTGCTGTCCAAATAGAGATAATCTTGTCGCAATCGTCGCACAAGCGACTAGGCCATCGTGTAGCCACGCCAGTGACGTCTTGAATGGCTTTGTGAATGCCCGTTGCTCGGAGGTCCGACACTGTAATATCTTGCGCATCACGGAGCGCTAAGAAGGTCTCGTGGAGGGTTAAGACGTCATCAGGCTCTAGAACGTGAGCTCCTTCACGAGCGACCATTAAGTCGAGGTCGTCGCGGATCCATGCAGCAAGCCTTTTGAGTCTAGGACGGGAGAAGTCACTGACTGGAGGCGTTTGCGGGTACTGCATGGCGTGAAGTGTTTGGCGGGTGGATGTCAGCAGTGCAGATGAGAATAAAGACACAGTAGGTGAGCAGATGTCGTTGTCTAGATAGGGTGTGCTGCGATTGCAACGTCCTTGATTGATAACGCAGGGAGTGACCTCTGTAGAGGTAGCAGTCGAGAGAGCGACAACGGAAAGAACGCGCACGGTTGAAGGGTCCTACCGATCTGATGCGCCACGTGCGCTTTCCACAATAGAACTACCACAGTTGCCTTATTGATAGCATCATTGCAAAGTTCAGTCTCTTGCTGTCTTTCGCTTCTTGTTCTTGTTTTTCCTCGGCTGTTCCACCGCTGTTCCATTTGCGTCAGCCGCCTTCTCACCGCCGTCATCATCACTAAAGCCGTTCCACTCTTCGGCATCCTCGACCGCCGTTTCTCTCACTTGAGGAATTGTATCGTCTCTTACAAAGCCAGCGACGAAAAAGCCCATTGTGCCTTCGTCAGTGTCCTTTTCACATCGAATACACGCATCCAGAGCCTCCTTCTTCGCTGAGTCATCAAGCTCGCACCCGACCTTATCATCCTCCCAAACACCCCGCCTCTGCCAACTCTTCAAGCCGTCCACTTGCTCCTCTCTCCTAAGAATCCTCCAGCCTCCCTCTATCGCAACAGAAGACGCAAGTGCTTGGAATACTACACCTTCATTCTCCTCGAAATGGATGGAACAGGTAGAGTAGGTTATCTTATGTGCATTGGTAAATCGCATTGCGTGGGTGAGGATATGAAGCTGGAATGTTGATAGAGCTGCAAGTCGCTCGGAGAGCTTGCCATCTATTGGTGTCTCTTCTGGCGTCGATTCGTCGAAGTCCAGGCTGAGAGTCGCAGCCGCGTCAGACGGGTCGCTTGTTTCGTCGCCCCTCTTTCGCTTCTTGGTCTTATCGGGCTTTTGCGAGGATGCTTTACCACCTGGTGCTTCCGGCAAGTGCATCTTGATCGCGTCGTCCCGCCCTACGATACCTGTCCCTGAGCAGCTAGGATCGAGCAGTATCGCGCCAACATTCTCGAACTCGTCTGACCCAGGCTTGGTAGCTAAGAAGTCGCTGCTGCCTTTCACCTGGACTACACCGTCTGCCGAAGCGAGTTTGACCATCTTCTGCAGTGTTATAGTCCTACCCTTGTCGCGCTCGAATGCAATCACCCTCTGTTCTTGACCGGGTTGGATTTTACTGGACACGATTGCAGCTAGGTGTGTAGTCTTGTTTCCCGGAGCTGCAGTAGCATCAATTACGTCCCCGTCACCAGGTTGTGGATCTAGCAAGTAGGCTGGGAAACATGAGGCCTTGTCCTGGAAAATAATCTGACCCGCAGTGTATGCAGGTGACCTGCTCAGATCGATGCGCGAGGGGAGGGCCAGCAGATTGGGTATGTTTGGGTCCTCATAATATGTCTTCGCCCGCTTAGGCGCTAAGAGAACATCTCTCAGGCTATCCGCCTTCTTGAAACCCGCAAATGTGGTCGATAGCTGCTTTTCCAAAGTGCCCTTGATGGTATTGACTCTGACCCAACGCGGGTGCCTGCTTATCTTCTGTGTAGCTCCATCTTCCCTATCCAGCTCGCCATTGTTCACCGCCTGCTTGAACGCGTCCAATGTAGCGTGTCCATGCTGTATACGAGCCTTCGTGAATTCAGCGCTCAATCGAGCTTTATGCCGAGTAATCGCAAGCTTCAAAACGTGGTTCGCGGGAGCAGCGACGCCATTCTTCGCGAGGAGTAAGTCATGGGAGAGTAGGAGCGCAAGGATCGGGGTGAGCTGGGGGATTGTCAGCTAATGTAATGCACGTATATATGCCACGTGAAGTGCTTACTTTCTTCTCAGCCACCAGCAATGCGCATCTCTCAATCACAGGCTTGAGAACCACCGACCATTTCGACGATTCGGCGATGAGAGCGAAGATTTGCGCAGGCGTGCTCTTCAAGTCCTTTTTCTTGTATATACGCGACTTCAAGGATCCGCCTATATTGTCGGAATTGGCGAGAATGGCCGCAGCCTCGTAGTAGAGTGACATTGAAGCTGTATGACGAGGTTGAGATTATTTTTTGGTGTTCGAAGGTCCAATCGGAGTTCACGGAGATAAGTTGACGTAGACCACTTAACCACGACCACCTCTACGAAACAACGTGAAAACAAGATTCAGTCTGTGCATCTACGCTTAACTAGAAGCTATCGGCTATACTCCTCATAATTAGTTCTGGCGGATACAAAGTTCTTGTCCACCAAGATTGCACGGTGTTTGCAGCAGCGAGAAAGGAAACCAAGGCAAATATTTGTAGCTTCTGAAGCACGACGAAACGTAGCAGGTCCGAGAGGTCCGAGACGGGTATACCACTGTCGGTGTTCGAGCGTTGGGCGAAGAGTTCTGGGTCTGAGTCCTTGTAGCTGCGGAATAGATCTGCGCGCAGAGTGGGCACGTAAACCGCGTTGCGCCCACTGCGTAATGCATTCTGCGTGGTAGGTATGCTTGCAAGCTATGATTTGAACAAACTGTTTGCGGTTTGCTGGCAGGTTGGGGGATTCGGCATCGTCTTCTAGATGATACTCCGAAGACACGAGCCGACTCGTGCGTCTCAGGCGGCGAAGAATTCGATCTAGGGCTCTAGGGCAGAGGAATATGTCCTCTGTTACTCATTCCGCAACAATCGCTATGCAGGAGCTTGTTTTCACTGAGTTGTAGGCACCTTCCCAGATAATTTGAGACTCTATATGACAAGAAAAGTCTACACTGGTACATACGCATAGCTTAAAGCCTTCTACTATACTACTGATAATGAGTCCTGGTGGATACACAGACCCGGGCCCAGTGGGCTAGGCAGCCCCAGGCGGCCGCTAGATGGGCGGTGAGGGTCGTGCAGAACACGAATAGGATGGCCATGGCCATGAGGGGGACAGGGGGAGGGATGTTACGAGGCCAGGTCGTAGGATGTCGCTCGAGGACGCTACTGACTTTAGGACGGGACGGTATGTGCTGATCATCCTCAACCCACCACGACTTGGGACACGCTGCTACTACAAGCCCGGAAGAGCTGGGAGGCGTACTGGGGCGGATGGTTGCATCTGTTCTTTGACGACCTGAAGTAGTCGAGCGATGTCTGTTAGATGGCGTAAGTGCTGGCAGCACGTAGGCGACATCGCGTTGCACATTACCCGCAGTGGCGTGGATATTGAACATTTCAGAATCTGACAACCGGGCAGGGAGGCTGCGTCGACACGGCTGTGAACGCGGCCTCCGTCTCTGACTGAGCGAGACCATCTTGATGAAAGATCTCGTCGATGATGGATGCAGAAGATATGAGCTCCTTCGCAAGTTCATTACATGTGTGCTTCTACTTTACTATGAGTACTATCAAATCGCTCAAAGGCTGAAAACCCCGAACTAGGAAAAGCGGTACCTAATATATGTCGGGCAGTTCGACGTTGATGTGCGATACCGCACGCTCGGCCGAGTGCGTCTGGATGCTGTTATATAGTTATAGCTGCCACCCACTTACGGTTTTCTACAGCCTCAAATTTCCTTGCTTTCTCTCTATCTCTCCACTTCTCTACATTCCTCTTGTCGCCCTCATTTTGTTGGTGTTCGTCAGCTCGAAAGTCACGAAGTAACAACATGAGCAAGGCGAGAGACCGACACGACCGCTACCGAAGCGGAGCTCTGCAGCCAAGAGACTGGGCGTAGAGCCTTCAAAAGTGACTGATCATTCAACATGCCCGAGATTCTCGACTAATGACTCTATCCTGCATTCAAGACTTTACTATCAGGGACTGAGTTCCGATTGGCCGTGAAGTTGAGGCATTAGAGACTAATCATTATGCACAACAACGAACGAGCACGAAGCACAATTCACGAGCGAGAGAGAACTCTACCATACCTCCCAGCAGTCGATTCTTCTTTTGGATCAAGATGTGCCAATACAGACGCAGATACGACTCATACGAGGCAATGAGAAGAGAGCCGCACTAGCCGTTGTGGGTTAGGCATGCGAGCGGTTTTCGGCTTTCTTACCGTCATCGCATCTTCACAACTCCCCACTGACAAGACATATAATCATAAGTCTTCCCCGTGGGATCCCTTTCGCACTCACTAGTCGCTTCTATAGCCTGGGGGACCTGTTTGCTGCCAACTCCGCGCGTATCTCCGGACAGTTCGCCAAGATGACCGACAACTCAACAATGCACCATGTTACCGCTTCCGATGCAAGAGCTTACATCGAGAGGGTCCTACTCGGCAACGGCGTGCCGAAAGACAACGCTATCATTGTGGCCAAATGCCTCGTGGAGGCAGATCTTCGTGGGGTAGACACCCACGGCATGAACAGAATACCGAGCTACATGGCACGCATAAGAGAAGGTGTTCTGGACCCAAAAGCATCACCTACCTTGCGCCGCATCACGCCAGCAGTGGCCCAGGTCGACGGCCATAATGGCTTTGGCTTTCTCGCAGCGCACATGGGCATGGCTGCAGCAATCGATATGGCAAAAGAGATAGGCATTGGCATGGCCTCAGTCAAGCATTCAAATCACTTTGGGATGGCAGCATGGGTCGTTCAACAAGCGCTTGATGCAGGGATGATGAGCCTAGTCTTCACCAACTCTTCCCCGGCCCTCCCCGTATGGGGAGGAAAGTCGAAGCTCATGGGGACTTCCCCAATTGCCTGTGGCGCACCGGCCGGTAAGAGCGGCCGGCCCTTCATCATGGACATGGCGCCATCAGTCGCTGCACGTGGCAAGATATATAAAGCGCTGCGAAGAGGGGAGAAGATACCAGAGGACTGGGCATTGGACAAGGATGGGAACAGGACAGACGACCCTGCCAAGGCACTTGAGGGTGTTCTGCTTCCGATGGGTGGCCCTAAAGGCTCCGCAATTGCTATCATGATGGACGTCTTTTCTGGAGTCTTGTCGGGTAGTGCGTTCGCGGGTCATGTCACCAACCCGTACGATCCATCCAAGCCCGCGGATGCCGGACACTTTCTCGTCACCATCAAGCCAGATCTATTCATGAGTGTCGACGACTTCAAGGAGAGGATGGACTACCTGTACCACCGCGTTGTAGGTTCCGATAAAATGTCGGGCATCGACCGCATATACTTCCCGGGCGAAATCGAAGACCTCCACAAGGAGAAGCGCCTAAAGGACGGGATACCGCTTGTGGATGCCGAGATAGAGGCACTGAACAAGGAAGCCACGCGTGTTGGCGCTGCCTCTCTCACTACATCTCTGCCTCCACTGAAATCGCATTTGTAGTCTAGATGCAGCCGAGTCCTCAACACGTACGCTCTTCGGGGCAAAATCTTCCGGCGAACAGCCCTCGTGACGAGTAACCAAGCGCCGTCGTTTTGGAAGCGGTTTGTCGCGACTTTTCAACCAATAACTGGATCTTTAATAATGCGGCTCTTCTTCGGGTCGGTGCTCCCTTTCGGCAGCTCTTAGTTTCTCGACGGCACGTTGCCTAGATGACTGCCAAGGTCTTGGTTTCGATTACCAGGATGTGTATGGGGTGGCATCCGACGAATGACAGTAGTTTGGGACAACCCCGCCAATGTGTTACTCGTCATAGCATCCTACGCTAAGCCCCCGAACAAGGAAGCTTCTCCACAGAAGCCTGCAAAGCTTCATGCTTCCATGTCTGGGCATGCAACGTCGTGGTTGTGTAGCCCGTCACGCAGCCTACGACAGCCCTTAGAATTTTCGCTGACACCCTGGGAGCATCGGTTCAATTGCCCGAACGAGGTTTGGGCAACGGCCTCGGAGCGGGCGATGGCGCTTGGAGTTACTAGAACTAGAGATCATCACGATAGCAGACCGGAGGACGGCATCTGACCTGGCTCGACATGACTTGGGATCCCAAGGTTGCGTGGAGGACCATGGGCCTGGCGTGACCGCTCCGCAATTTGATCTCCGCATATCGCACCCCGCAGTAGGGCCGTCCTGTTGGTAGGTATAAGAAGGGTTGGCGCATCTGGGGTCGTACAGTTCTCCAGTCGCCCTCCATCGTGATCGGACTCGTCAACTTCGCACCTCACGGCAGCGATCAAGTCTTGACCTTCGCCCTCAAAACCGCCCAACATGTGGAATCCATGGCGCGAGAACCTGAAGGATACTCCCAAGGAGTCGCTTAACTGGCGTCTCTGGTATGGAGTCTTTGGTATGATACCGTTCAAACATGTTGTGTGCGCCAGCTGACAACTGTAGTCTTTGGCCTCATGGGCGCTGCTCGAGGTATTGATGAAGGTCTAATCGGCACAACCGCCGAGCTCGAGCCCTTCAAGAAGAAGTTTGGTCTCTCAGACTCATCAAAGTCCCCGCACGAGAAGGCAGAGCTCCTCTCAAACATCACATCCATGGTCCAGATGGGATCGATCCTCGGAGCCTTGATTGCTTTCTTCATCACAGATCGCATTGGTCGTCTCTGGGCCACACGCCAGCTCTGTGTACTATGGGTTGCCGGAATTACCATCTTCCTCACAAGTGCCAAAACTGGATCCGTTGGCCAAATCTACGCTGGCAGGTTTATCGCAGGTATTGGTATTGGACAGACAACTGTTGTTGCGCCCACATACCTTGCTGAAACCGCCCCGAGGGCTATCCGAGGTCTCTGCGTTTGTGCTTTTGCCGGAGCAGTGTACATGTAAGTACATGGTATACATCCAACCTTCTATTTACTAACGCACTTGCCAGCGGTATCATGCTTGCCTACTTCGCATCATGGGGTTCATCGATCCACATCTCCTCGCACACCGACGCGCAGTGGCTGGTTCCCAACAGCATGCACTTGATGTTTGCCGGCATCATCTTCACACTCTCTTTCTTCTCCCGCGAGAGTCCTCGTTGGTTAATCAAGGTCGGCCGCCACGAAGAAGCTCTCGAGAACCTTTCGCGCCTCCGCCAGCTTCCCGGTGATCACCCTTATGTTACATCTGAGATCATCGATATCAACGACCAGCTCAACCGTGAGCGCGAGGCAACGATGGGAACGTCTTGGCTCGGTCCGATCAGGGAACTTTTCTCGAGCAAGGCCAACCTTTACCGCATCATGCTCTCACTCATGTCGCAGTTGTTGGCTCAATGGAGCGGCGCCAACTCAATCGTGAGTAATCACTTTTTTCATTATGGCCAGAAAACAAAAGTGCTAATCGTGTCGCTTCTTGCAGACAATCTATGCTCCTCAGTACTTCGCCATGATGGGTACCTCGGGCCAAAACGAGAAGCTCTTCGCGACCGCCATCTTCGGCGTAGTAAAATTCATCTCCAGCATGTTCTGCGCCTTCTTCCTCATCGACTACATCGGCCGCAAGCGCTCCCTCTCCGCCGGCATATCGCTACAACTCTTCGCCATGCTCTACATGGCCATTTTCCTGCTCGTCGACAACGGCGTCTCCGACAAGTCCAAGCCGCAAACTAGCAGCCAGAAACACGCCGCCATGGGCGCTATCGTCATGATCTACTTCAGCGGCTTCGGATGGGCACTTGGCTGGAACTCTATCCAGTACCTGATCAACTCTGAGATCTACCCTCTGAGACTCCGTGCGCTCGGTGGAAGTATTGCCATGACGTTCCATTTCGTTAACCAATATGGCAACAGCAAGGTAAGCCGCCTCTACTCCCTACGTATACACATATACATGTACATGCATATACTTACAATCACCCCGCAGGCCGTACCCCTAATGTTCCTCGCCATGACCACCGGCGGCACCATGCTCTTCTTCTCGTGCGTCACAGCCATCGGTCTCGCATGGGTGTGGTTCTTCCTGCCCGAGACGACGGGCAAGTCGCTCGAAGCCATGGACGAAATGTTCAGTCTGCCTTGGTACCTTATTGGTCGCAAGGGCGCAGAGCTCACGCGCGGAAGCGGTGGTTTGTCGGAGGTGCTGGATCACGCGGGCGAGAAGGCGGCGACGGTCGAGATGGAAAACGTTGGTGGTGGTGCTGCTGTGCCGGGGGCGCAGGGGCAGAGGGTTGAGAAGGTCTGATAACTGGGAAAAAGGCGGGGGATCCCGGAGTGAGTGCCATTGGAGTGTATATGGGATGACTCTGGTGGAATGCAAGAGGGCTTTGTAAATGGCAATAAGGTTATAGATAAGAATCTCAGATTCTCTATGGAAATCAAAATGCGATGTTATCAAAATGCGCACTTGGTTGACGTTTTTTGTGCCACGACTTTTTGATATACGCATAACTACTCGCGCTTTGATTTTCACTAACTTCTACATTCATTCAAAAAGTCGCGCCATCTCCGCCGCTCCCCACGCCACGCATCGTGCCAACGTACTTATCCCACCTTACAGGCTTTGATGGCTTCTAACATTCAAGCATGATAACACGTTCAGCGTTCCTTCAGACTATCAACGTGTTCTTATAGCGATGGTAATGCGACTTGCTAGCCTATCTAGCTACATACATATACCAAGTAAGCTAGCTAGCCTGACCACTCCTTTAGCTAACCCGACCACTCCTTTAGCTAACCCGACCACTCCTTTAGCTAACCCGACCACTCCTTTAGCTAACCCGACCACTCCTTTAGCTAACCTTGCCAACCTCGATCCTCATCCAACCAACACTTGAATCAATTTCATCCACACACCTCACTCCAACATTCCTTACTTTCACATCATGATAACCTCCTTAACTACCGCAACTTCCTCGACTTTCTCCGCCTTCACAATCATACCCTCACCCTCACGAACCACCACCTGCGCTTCTTCATCATTAATGTCCTCGGCTATTTCAACCACCTCGCAGACGGCTTCTGCTTAACATGCACCATTAGTTAAGCGACTACGATGTAAAGAAAGCGGAGACTTCGCTCGTAATCGTGTTCGTCTATTAGTGCCGGGAGGTTGTGTTGAGCAGCGTACTACGGAGTGCGTACTACGTACTACGGAGTGCGTACTACGTACTACGTATGTACAGTCGGGCAGATAGATCCATTGTACAGGGTCCTGAGTACCTATTAGAGCTGCCGGCCTGCTGCTAGGGATTGCACTGGATTTTAGCTCTCACATTTAGGTATCTAGATAAAAAGAAAAAGCAGGAAATGTGCGACAGCAACGCTAGCTCGCGTCGATTGCGTAACCCCGGTGATAGTAACGTTAAATAGTAGGGATTGAATTTGATTGCATCGGGCTCAGTATGATCGTGGCTTGTACGTGGGGCACTACAACGCCTACATAATCCCGTAAACTCCCCCCACCACACAACCGTCATTCCAAAGGCTAGGAAATAACAACTTAGCCTAATAGAAGGCTCGCTAATATGTACAAAGATGATTTAAATTGATGGAAAATTCCACCGCACGATTCTCTTTTCACGCCCCCCATCTCCCCCTAGAACCCACCAATCCCATCCTCGGAATCAGAGTACGACGATGAGCCCCAGCTACTCCCCTCCTCAGAATACTCATCCTGCTGACTACTCGCAATACCCGCCAGGCCCCTCAACTCCGTAGCCTGCAATGCCTTACCCAGTCCTATAGAAAGCTGCAAGTCCTCATCATCCTCATCATCATCAAGCACATGGTAGCTCCAAGCGTAATCCAGATCAGCCACAGAGTGCGGCTCGCTAGACGGGCCGACGCGGCACTTGACTTTGAGCAGTTCGACAGCAAGTACGGACTCGTCCGAAGATTCTGTGGTGGCGCTGGTGCTGTTGCTGTTGCCATTGTCGAGGCTCGCCGCCGAGTCCACCCGCCTCACGGGCAGACGGAACTGCGACGCAGGAGCCTTGGCCTCGGCCACGACACCATGTTCCACAATCGCGCGTTTGAAAGACGGGTTCTTGAGCGTTTGCACGCCTGTGACGAAATACACGGGCTTGTTCTGGTGCGCCATTTTGCGGAGGAAAGACCGTGTTGTGCTGTCCTTGCGCAGCGTGTTGAAGACTAGGCTGGGCTTGTCGATGGTCGTGTGGGACATTTGCTCTGCGTTTAGGAGAAGCAGGTTCTCGTGTGAGTAGTGCGGTTGGCCGCAGAGCTTGGAGATGAAGCGCGTAGAGGTAAAGCGGCCATATTCGTCGTGGGCGACTGTGTCTTCGTACTTTGATTGCGTGTGGGATTCTTTGTGGGCTGGTGTTGTGGAAGGCTTGAGGGAGGGGGAGTCTGCGTAGAGAGGGTCGGTGACAAGTTGGCCTAGAGTGATGGAGGTGGAAGATAGGGGTGCTGGGAGCACGAGTAGTGGAGACATGGTGTTGCTTGTTTGGTTTGGTAATCTACTTGGAAGGGTCTGAGATTGATGAGACGGACTTGGGGCCAGGAGAGATGTGTACAAGTAGTGATCCGGACTTGGACTGCTGTTGTAAAACCCAGATGCAGGTCTGTCAGTGGGTTGCAGCGTGGTTAAGATATACCTCAGAGTTTACATGTCAGCTCATACCAGCAGCTGTAGCACTATACCACATCTTATCTAGATTTGTGCAGTAGCATAGCGGAGATGCGTCGTAAGATGCTCGCGTCTGGTGTGACATACAGCGGTCCCTACTCGGCTGTCATCGGTCGTCCGGGATCTGTAGGGCTTGACGCGCCCATGCATGCTGGTTGCTGCATACACCTCAATTCCGAATTGCCCCGCCTTCACAGTCTCTTATACTCAATTGGCTGGATGGGACCAGTTGGCGCTCGACTAGATGGTTTACTGGTCGTTTGAAAGGCGGTCTGATGGATGTCGGCTGACACGTTCCTGAGAAATCTCGGATCCGAACGCGAGTTGCATGCCCAGGCTACGCGTTTCCGGATCCGGGGAAGCGATGCCCCGGATTTGATGCATTGCTAGAGGGCCTCGATCGCTGGCCATGTTGGGAAAAGAAGACGTGATGGACCAGGCAGATATGAAACTGACGCTCCTACATGGAACCAGCTCACCGACAACTGTCAGATGCGACAGCTATGCCAAGTGGAATGCATTAGCTGCTTACGAGTGTTGCTATCGATGATTGAGAACATCTGAAGATGTCATTGGATGAATGAATCGCCTTTGCAGTGTGAATTTGATCGAAGGCATCCTGATGAAAGGGCTACAGCCAGGCGTCATGCCATGTTGTAGAAGTGGAGTCTGCCCTTGGTTGTGTGTACGTAAACTTTCCTAGCGATGATGGAGCATGATACCGTTTACAAACACAGGATAAATCTGGGTAAGTTGAAGAGTGGGTCATGATGAATGCAGTTTGATTCGCCCTTGTTTGTCGCTTTTGCGGCTACGGTTGGTGAGGGTGGAGGGCGAGTGGCGCGGAGAATTGAAGGCTGCCCCTTGGCTGATGAAATGTGGCGTTACGTCAGTGCGATGCGCCAACACTCACCGCGGCAACCTTTCATTATTGACGTTATCTCTTTCTAAACGCGTCGCGCTGCTGTCTTGAACATGTACCATGCACTCTTTGCGCGATTGTCGTTGACCACGATTGAAATCCCAATGGGCCGAATGGTCTGGACGCCCTGTGGCCGACGCTGCGTTCGGCAGCGCCGGAAAGATGACACTGCCACAGCGGGATGAGCATGTAGCGTAAACCGGTGTAGACGACTGCGACATGTGCATGTCAAGTCCTCAATTGCAGCATACACTACTGTCTTGATGCCCTGATTAACATGCCAGAGACAGCAACTGACAGCGCCAACCATGATACGCACCGCCAGAATGCGCTCGCCGACATACAGTTCGCTTCGCTCGCCGACGAAGAGCTTACGCCATCCGAAGACGAGACGCCGGAGGAAGGACGGCTGCAATTGGAGACGGTCCAGTCGGCCATTGGAGTGAGCATAGGAGAGCAGCAGACGCGTTTGACCTCGCCAAAGACTCCGGCTGCAGAAAAGGCGGCGGCTTTGGACGACGCTGACGGCGGCGTGCTCCCTGATGGCTGGGATGAAGCAGTAGATGGTCCAGCAGAGGTCGAGGCGACAGCCAATGGGGCGGCCGAGGATGCAGATACAGACAGAAGAGGATGGCAGGAAAGAAGCAACGACGACGGACGACGAGATGCACAGCCTCCAACGCGCCTTCCCTCTCCGTGGCGCGTTGGTCCCAAAACCTTCCACGAGAGAGTGAGCGATCGTGTGAACGACCACCGGGCCGTCCTCCGAACTCACCTACAGAATGGACGGCGGCGAGCGTCCTCGAACGGCTCAATGACGGAGGCTGTGCGCAAGTACATGCCCTTCAACCTTCCAGCCTCCATATCCAAGACGTACAAAGACCTCAACTTTTCTCTTCCCAGCTTCTCAGCGCTGTCTTTGGAGAGCGATCGAATTCGACCATCGCTAGGCACAGTCAACAATCGAAGACGTGGGACATATTCGAACAGTACACCGTTGAGTAGCATACCACAGCATGACGGCGGCTATTCCTCAGCGCTACAACGTCGCAGCAGCGCATCGAGAGGCATCATGGCTTCTCAACACCCCAACACAGCGCCCATCCCTCAACGCGGATTCAGTGACGACAGCAGCTCCACCATAGGACCTCCGCCACTACGGCGAGAGTCCCACGATCAGCCGGTATCGATGCTACGCCGATCCAACTCAGAGGGCTCATTGCTCGTCTACCGCTCCAAGTCCTTTGCTTCTTCTCTCGGTGACGATACTCGCTTCGAGAGCGTGCAAGAGCAAGTGAACAGCAGGCTCAAGGCCATTAGGGACAGTTGGCAAGATTCCAACTTCAAGCTGCCGAGTCCATCGTTTCCCAACTTCAATTTCAGTACTAGAGATGATCTGTTCCGGAGCCGCAATGGCACCATCGCGCCTAAGGGACGGGATGTTGAAGACACTAACACGCATCGCGTGAGCTTCCGTGCGACTATTCCAGCGTCAGCGTCACGAAGCACCACTGCCATGCCCAAGAGACTGCCAGTCAGAGATGGTGCTGCAGACAGCGATTCATATCCTTTCTTCACTCAAGCCCTGAAAGACCTCGAGGGTGACTTGGTTATTCTAGGGGGCTATCGTGGGTCTGTCTTGCGCTCCGCCGAACCCCCCAACCGCCAGGTATGGGTACCCATCAAGGTCGGCTTGAATCTACGCAAAGTAGATTTGGAGGTTCCGCTCGATCCAGATGCCGACGAGCGAATGGAAGAGACCATTTACCCGAGTGGTATGCTGACTCACATTGGGCCTGTGGACATCTCGAAACGCCTGTTCAAGCGTCTCAAGGCATGCGAGAACGTCAAGAGCGGAAAACTGAGGGTTCATAACTATGGGTATGACTGGCGCCTCTCTCCACACTTCCTCAGCGGGCGAATGATCAAGTTTCTGGAGTCATTGCCCTGCAATCAACCTGGTGTGCCCAAGGAGAAGCGTGGTGCCGTGGTCATAGCGCACTCGCTCGGTGGTCTCATCATGCGGCACGCCATCAACCAACGACCAGAACTTGTGGCAGGTATCGTCTACGCTGGTGTGCCTCAGAGATGCGTCAACATTCTCGGGCCTTTCCGCAACGGCGACGATGTTCTGTTCTCATCTCGCGTGCTCACCGCCCAGGTGAACTTCTCCATCCGCACATCCTACGCCCTACTCCCTCTAGATGGCAAGTGTTTCATCAACAAGTACACGAAAGAAGAGTACCCGGTCGACTTCTTCGACGTAAACACATGGAAAGAATGCCGATTATCACCCTGCATAGCCGCTCCCTTCCCCCGCCCCGAGCCAACTAAAGACAGCAACTTCAGCGTGAGCGGTCTAATGAGCGCAATGTCCTCCGCGCTACCCACTCTAGCAAGTCGCAAAAGCAGCTTCAGCTTATCCAAAAGCTCTCAATCAAACAACGCAAACACCTCCTCATCAACCGCGAGCGATGCCGCCAAAGACGTAGCAGACGTGACCCGCAACGCCGCAGACAAAGTATCAGAAGGCGGCGCCCAAACCGCCGGCATGGAACCCCACATGACTCCCAACCCTCACCCATCCCACCCAGCAGAAACCTCCAACGCACCCATCCCCGCCTCAGATATCACAATCCCCTACGACAAAGCAATCTCCTATCTTACACGCGTCCTCGCCGAGACCAAGACCTTCAAGCAACAACTCGCGCACCACCCGCCCCACACCGCCTCGAACGCCTACCCCCTGTCGCGCTCATCTACGGCAAATCCACGCCCACGGTGTACGGCGCAAAAGTCGAGTCCCGCGACGCTATCAAGCGCGCGGATGTGTACGATGAACTTGCTTTTGCGAGCGGGGATGGCGTTGTGCTTGCGAGGGCTGCCATGGTGCCAGAGGGGTATAGTGTTGTTAGGGGCGGCGTTGTGTCGAGTGATCGCGGACATGTTACGTTACTTGGGGACTTGGAGGCTGTGGGGAGGTGTCTGCATGCTGTTATTCATGCGAGGAGGGGTGGGGTTGGGCTGGGGCTGGGTGAGAAGGCTAAAGAAGAGGAAAAGGAGGGGATTGGGGAGGGACAAGGGAGGGAGATGGGCGGTGTGGATGGATTGGGGATGCAGATGCCGCTTGTTGATTGATGCGGAATGATAGGCTGATGGGATGAGGATGATGATGTGATTGATAGAGTACATTATAGATATTCTTAGATTTCACATATTTTCCGAATGCTGGGGTTCAGAATGTATGATGTAGTATGAGGTCGCTCACTTGATTTGACTATACCACTGCTATTGATATAGATGATACAAAAAAAAAAGAGAGTCGAGGGGATAAGGAAGGTACCCCGGTATGGTTGGTTGCCTTTCACCACGCACACACTGGGCGCGACAGCAAACGGGCAGTGGCTGCACTCCATCTATCCAGCGCAGCCCACCACCACAACAACAATCTCGCGTATATATATATACTTTTGTAATCTGTATCATTTCATCGAACGGGGTCAGGTGGCACAACGCGATGGCAGAGGTGGAGAAACCTCGTCTTCTTCTCACAAAGACACACTACCTACCGAAACCAGTCCAGAGTACACCGCCCGTTCGATACCTATAGAAGTCAAAAGACAAAAAAAAAGAACCCCCCCAAAAAAAAAAAAGGAATGGCTGGGTACTAGGTGCTGCAATGCCTAGGTTGGTCAATTCTTTTTACTTCGCTCCTTATTAGGAGAATATCTTTTGCTTTCTTGTTTTCCATGTATATACTAGGGGATTGGCGGCGAAGCAGACAAACTCGAGAGAGAGAGAGAGTAAGTATAGTCGTTGAAAAATTCGGGGTGGTCGGGAATGGGGATTACGGCGGTGGATCGGGTCAGGTTGTATGGGTTGTTGGGTAGGGGTTCTTGACGTTTGTTGGTGTGGATTGGATTGAGTGATTAGTGGGTTTTGCGCTGTCGAAGTGAGCGTGTTGGGGGCGGGTTGGGGGAATGGGAATGGGGATGGGAGTGTGGAGGGGAAGGGGCTTGAGGATTGGTGTTGTGTTGCGATGTTTTTTGACATGATGCTCTGACGCAATATTTTGACGTGGACGTTTTGCTGCCGTGTATTCTGCTATATCTTTTCTTGCCATAGTGTTTTTGCGATGTTATTCTCGCGATTCTGTTTTTGCAGCATTCTGGTACCGTTCTTGTGTAGCGATATCCGAGGGCTGAGGCTAGGAACTTTGCAATAGGTGAACTTGAGTCACATAAGATCGAGAGGATAGAAAGGTGGAATCTATGGTGAGGATGTTTTCGTTGGGTAGGGTGATTGTATTGGAGATGGAAGGGAGTCTTTGGAAGTGATGTCAGGGGATGGGATGTGTACGGTAGACGGTGACGGGGTTGGATGATCGTGGTTAGTGGATTCTCTATGGTTCATATTGAATTCTTACTGAATGAAATCTTGTTTTTGATATTTGTTATTGGATATTGTTCGAAAGACGCGTCTTCTGTGATAGACGTATAGCACTGTGCGACAATGAAGTCAATCTCGTTCGTATTTCCCGCTTTTGAAGTGGGCAATATCAGCTCAGTACGTATCGCTACAGTAAACATTATAGAGCGCGATGTTTGAGAAGGGATCTGGGTTGCAGGAGATGGCTTTATGAGCAGCTGCCTTTCTTTCCTGGGGTATTCATGGCTCTCGTACTTCTTTCTTCTTAACACCCAGATGTGTCTGAGGAATACATCATGTGACTGGTAGGTCATAAGCGACCCCGGTGCTACAGTAGATAAGTTAGTGTGGGACCTCCTCGGAGGGTACCTCCGCACCAATAATGAATCCATAGGTCTAGACTGTAGTAAGCGAAGATAAGGACGATTCGTAACAGATCTACGAAGCCACCAACAAGAATACAGCATAGTCTGGAGAATGACGTGCACCGGGGAAGCCAGAAGGCTATGCCTCTAGGCTTCCTTTGTCTGGGCAATCCAAAGCCTGGTAGCGTTGCCTGCCAATGCGGGGAATCGGTAGATTTTGAGGGCTCAACAATGGCAGCTAACGTTAAGCTATCACCAGCGGGCCGGCCACCATCCCGCATTTAGTAAATGCTCGACACTCATATCCTAGAGGGAGGTGATGAAGTACAGTTACACCCCAACAGGCTCCTCTTAACGACATGGGTGGAAATCGGAAGCTCCGCGCCATGTATACACGCTAGTCTGTAAGTATCTTAGCATTCCCCTCTTCCAGGTGCCGGGCAACTATTGTGGCGCTGGCGCTGGACCCCATCCCCAGCCTCCGTAGCGCTGAAGCGCTTGTTCAACGTCTGGATTGCAATGACTTGTAGATCTTGTCATGTTGTTACCGACACAGAGGATACTCATCCACAATACGACTTCGCGATACGATCGCTTCATGACTATGGTATACAATTCGTCGTCCAACCTCGCCTTGCCCTGTCCGAAAGCGCCATGGTTATCGCCAGCGGAGCTAGATTCTTTCGAATCAGCTGGGAGTGGGCGACATCGAGATGCCCAGCGGGGTGCGAGTTGGCCGATATTCTTCGGAATCCATATTGACAGCTCGCCGCGGAGGACCCTCTGCTGTTTTTGGGGCATGCTCCAGCTGCCTTTTAGCCACCATAGGTACTCGACATACCAGAAGTCTCGGTAGCTGAACGTCTTTGGTGCCCGCGGAGGCTCTGAATCGTAGAAGGTCGAGCCTCTAGAGATTTGACTGCCAACTGAAGGGGACCGATTAAGGTGCGCACGTGATCTATACCGCATGCGGCAGTGGATCTTGGTACGAGCCACGCCTTCGCCGAAAAGGCGATGGCTATGACTGCTCTGATTCGACGTATTGTCGAGGCTTCTCGAAAATCAGACCACTTATACGCCTCAACACCCGCATGCCAGGAATGCGGAGATCTACCAATTGCATGCAGAGCTACGTCTGCATACATGAGCTGCCAAGCGGAAAACTTATCTTGCTCTGTGCGTTGACGGCACGCGCCTAGCCCGCCTAACTGACGAGGTGCGTCCAGATCAAAGCGCTCGTTTCGAAGTCCCTACACAGGATAGAATGGGAGCCTGTTGAACCTAGCTGAGGTCACATTTGGTCGGCAAGACGAGGGATCTCTTCCATACATCATCGAGTTCGAACTCCAAGTATCTGCATACGAGCATGTCCATGCGAACTATAATCACAGCAAAGAATCCGATAGCCCTGATCAGCGCGTAAGTCAAATGACGGTTCAGTGAGGCTAACATGAAGCTAAGCCCTGATAGTCCGCATGGCATTTAACAAGCCTTAGCGAGGATCAGCATATGTATCAGGATTCTGGGCGTCAAATGTAATACCGGGCCAGGCTTGATTGGTAGCTTTATGTTCACCATCATCCAGAAAGTAATTATGCGGAGCATTCTTTGACGCGATCAAGGTGCATCTAACTGTGCCTCACAGCGGGTCGTATTGCAGCCAGTTTCCCAAGATCGTCCCATTATTGCAGCTCTATCTAGTTGAAATTGCTGACATGGAGGCATCCAAGATGCTAGAACAGATCCTATTCGCTGTGGGAACTTGTGTCTCACAAGCCAAAAGCTACTACTTATGCATTACGCATATTCACCTCCAATATCCGTTCATAACTGGCCTACCAAGCGCTCCTCGGCGCTTGATAGCACGTGCACATTACGTGATTGCTTTTGGTTAGGCGAACAAGCAATGTTCCCAGTACCTTGGGAAGACCACCTTTTTGTTTGCTGATGTCCATCCTTCTACGCCACTCTTTTTGAACGGCGAGGTGACGTCTTGCATTCCAGTATTGCTACATCTCTGTTCACCATCTACACAAAAAGTTAGCTGCTTTGCTAGAGCAGTGCTCTCAGGTCGAAATCAGCAAGGCATGATGACTAGGTGTAGCAGTACTGCAAGTCGTTTGAAACAGAATGACCGCAGCGTGAAAGAGTTATAAGCCCAAGCGCGGCCTTTGAAGCAAGCAGCCAATCATCCATCGTCATTCACTTGTTAAATATCTTCCTTGCTGCGGCGATACGACTAAGCCCGGCGCTACTATCTTCGTCACAACGGTGCATGCCCCTCGCCGCGTCCATACCGATGCTAGCGTGTATACAGCTTTAGCCCACGCGCCTCCTCCAGACGCGCAAGCCTCTTCACTACAGTGAGCTCTAGTCAAGGCAAAAAGAAGGATAGTTGAATGGCTGCCTCACGCAGTGAGCGTTGACTACGGTGCAACTGTATTTCATCATAATTGAGACCCTGACGAGTTGAATCGTCGAAGATTAGCGAGGTTGGGCTTTGTTCTTGGTGAATTGACTGGGTAGGTGGAGACCGCTTTACCGAGACATACATTTGCAACTACCATGGTTTCTAGGAATGCTACAACTAGAATGGTAGCTAACAGTCGTTTCACATCGTCAAGCAGCTGCTTATCCTTCAAACCGCAAGATGAGACCTAGTAGTGACCCACGAACACACGCCCCCCTCACAAACCGTCAAACAAAGCCCGTCGCACCTCTGACCTGTGCTTTCCAACTACGCCGCATAGCAGCATATGACACCCATGCTTGTTTGTCCCGCTCATTGTTCCTTGCACTAATGTTGATCAGGCTGTGCACCTCAGGCAAGACGGCGCGCCGAAATCGTTTGGGCAACGGGACAGGTAGGTGAGGTACCGAGCCTCTGGATCTGTTGTCGTATTGACCGATCGGTAGCAGGCCTTCACCCGCCGAGCCACACCACGGTCTGGCTCTTGCTACCGAGATCTTTCTATTAATCTGGCTCCATTCCTTTTCATCTTCAATCACAGATCGGTTCATCAATTGCCTCACTTCGAGGTCACAACATTGCCACCCAAGCCATATCATTCTTTGTTAATAACATTCTCATCTTCAGGTACGTTCAATCACGAATACTTGCCACTGCCCTGCTGATAGAATTAACAGAACATCATCGTTTACAATGGAAATTCGAGGAAATATGTCATACCATCCAAACCACTACCAAGGCGTCATGGAATTACCACCATCTCACAAACCATATCGTTATCCCTCTCAAGACTCAGCGACACCCAATTCCGCCCAGGACCCTTCTGAGGTGGTGCCAGTTTGCCACAGCAGCATGGTCCTCGACTACTCCAATGCCCCGGTGACGAGCACTGCGGAAGATGGATATGATCATTGGATGCTCGTTCAGCCTTCTTATGGCAGCCCACTTTCTACAACTTCATCGATCAGTCTTTCCGAGGGCGTTTCTACTCCACAGTATACTGGGCAGGGGCCGGAACCTATGTACCCCCTGATGGAAGAACCGGTCCCACAAGCTTCAAGCAATTCAAGGAGCAGTGTTGGTTGGGGAGAGAACGCCAATGGTGCTTGTGACTGGCAACAACAGTATACCGAAAACCACATCTGGGATGTACAGATGCCACTACCTCCCTGGAACGGAAACGACTACACGGGCCTTCCTGTACCTCCTATTGAGCCATGCCCTCAACTGGTCAGTAATAGCACGACATCATCATTTTCACCCTCGATGCGTAATCTTTATACCAATCTTCCAGCCGTCGAATCTGCGCGCTTCATGCTCGAAGATGCAACCACAGCCCAGAGAAGCAACTCTCAAGCAGTCACAGCCGAGGAAGTCGGTTCTCAGGAACCTAAGGCTGAGGAAGTCAGCAGTGATGAGGACGACTCCGGATCAGACGATGACTGCGAAGAAATGGACTGCAGCTACGGTCAATCGACATATTCTCGCTCAAGTTACAAGCATAAGGGGCCGCGAAAGGTCTCCCCTGTCCTCAATCTCGGAAAATGGTCCATGGCCGTTGACCCCTGCACCCTGCCTGAGCAACGCCACTACATATGTCCATTCACCAGCCACCCCGATCCCACCGGTCGCATCTGCCACCAGCGGTTCGTGCGCCCTGAACACCTTCGTCGTCACGTCAAGACAGTGCATAGCAACGACAGAGAGTACCCGTGCAAAGTTCCGCAGTGCTCTCGTGTTTTCTCTAGGGGCGACAACCTGAGGGATCACTACTGGACGCATTTGAGTCGCGGTGGGAGGGCGGGCAGAAACGACAAGATGAGTCTTGAGGAGCTGAAGGTGATTTTAGGGCCGAAGGAGAAGAAGCTAGCGAGAAAGCTGAAGCAGAAGCTTCATAAGCAGCAGAAGGAGAAGTCGTGGGTGAAAGATCCCAGGGTGAACAAGTGAGGATAGGCCCCAAGGATGTAGCAGTAGAAGAGTGATGTTAGCGTGTGTGTAATTACTTTTCGGTTTGTTTGGGAATATGGTGGTGTTGGGCAAGCTTGTCCTTTCTGCATGCATTTTGCATGCACACTCATTTTCTTGCTTGGTAACCTGTATTTCCTCATATTGCGTTCTAAGATTATATATCATCTTGATCTCAGTAGATCTAGCGAGTGCTCTCTTTCTTACCAACAGAGAGTTACGCTTATCCATTATGTAACCTAACATGACCGTGTCAAACTTCTGAACTGCTCCCAGTGTGACTCGAAAACAAACTCGCAAACTTCAAAGTTCCAGTGTTTAGACACTTCAATCACAATCCAGCACCATACTGAACCTCGGCCGGATTCTGCTAACCGAACCTTCACCATTGGCGGACTTTAAAAATGCTGTCCACTGGCCTTGCCGTAGAAAAGTGACCCAGCCGATCGGGACCCCCTTCTTGGCTGTCCTTGCAATCGAGCATCTGCAACCCCGTACCGAGATCAGAAAAATACGGAAATCTTCATAATTAGCCAGGGAATAGCATCACTCTGTCGTAGCAGGACATATCAAAATGGCATCCGGCATTCGCCTGAAGCGGCCACGGAGCCATGGGGAAGCGAGCTGCAGATCCGACACATGGCTAGACTAACGTTAAGTTATGCACAGACCCGTTGACGAAAAGGTGTGGTTGCTGCATGAATCCTTGGAAGTCAAGGTTAAGCCCTGCAATTAGACCTGCATGCTGCTGCTCAAGGAATTGACGTTCGCTAACAGCAAAATGAAAGTGATCACAGGTACATATGCTGCCAACTCAAATCTAGAGCCAACGTTTTCTTTGAACAAAGATTGTTGAAGAGATAACATGATTGGGTTAGTTCATCGGCCCGCCAATGGGAAGTACAAAGGCTCGTTACTTGCCACGGAGGTTTACGATCGGGTAAGATGTGAGTTCCCCGGTACCGGCAAGCACATACGCAAGACGGTCTCCGTTGGCCCAAGTACCGGTCATCCGGATGCTGTAGACTCTATGCGTCCTTCCCAGTTTCATTCGACGCAGCAGTAAGCGAACAGTGTAATTACACATCCCGAAGCGCCGCAGCGCTTATATCAACCAACCAGAACTCGGACGCAGCGCCTCCCATCAGCGTAAGCTGCTCAAGAAAGTTAGTGCAGTCTTCACCACCGCAGTTGCCGCTTCAGATTTGCTTTTTGGCTGCGCGTACTGAACCGCTGCAACGTATTCATAACCGGAAGTGGACTACCGCCCCAACCTTACCGTACTCCTCACTGTCACCACTCCAAGACAAATATCACTGCCCTATCGCGCAAAATTCCAAGCTGAGACATGTGACATGGGCAGTCTTTGAAGGGAAATTAATGCGAATGCTACCGCGGTGTTGGAAACTTGAGATCGTTTGCAAGCACCATCCTGTAAGCCTCATTCTTCCAGGGGCGAAAGAGTGATCGTCCCTCACCGCGGAAGCAACACCTCTTCAGCCCTGCACTCGCTCAACAGACATATACCCAAAGGCTCTAGTCTTCCACGGAACAAAACTTTGACAGCTCGGGACATATGATCATCCAGCCTAGGCGGTAGTGATAGACGCGGAGTACTAGGCGGTCTGCGGAAGAGTTTAACTCAACCATGGCCCCTGTAAGTTAGGCCGAGGCAAAGACAGTGAATAGGTACAGACAGATTCCCAACAACAACATTCAACACATACAACCCATGTGAGCAGATCACAAGCCAAGCCAAAATAACAATAATCACGCACGTCTGCCATCGTTCCTGCACACGCAATGCACAAACAACGTGGCAGCCGGCGTGCGTCGCGTCTGACGGGATATGCCCAAAGCCCTTGCATACCCGCCACATGCATCCTCGCAACATACTCTCCCTATCCACCACGGCCCGAAACATTAACCCCGCCAATGACCTAATAAAAAAACTCCCGATTACTGAACTGCTTACATATGGCGGCGTCAAGGAGGAGGAAGAGGAGCTTCCCTTGATCGCTCGCTCGTTAGCTCGCCCGTCCCGCCCACCATCTCCCTCCCCCACACTCAAAGTCAAAGGGAAACTCAACTCAACCCACTCTTCTTTGTTCCGTTTCACCACATCCGCAGCCCACCCACGTGCGCATGCCCTGCGCACCGCCCGCATCCACAGCACCTCCCTGCACAAGAGGAATATGCGATCAGCTGCTCGTATGCTATTCTTGCTGTTTAGCTTGGAGGCGTAGGTTGGGCATTGTTGGGCCCTGAAGGGAGGCTGGAGGCTGGCTGGTGGAGTACGCCAGCCCGCATGTTGAGGCCGACTTTGCCATTGTTTCGTTCTGTAGACACGTGGTGTGTGGGTGTGTGCCGTACGGTGGGTGGCGTCAGGAGCGTTGAGGTGAGGTGTGAGGCGTGTCACTTTTGTGCGTGTGGTGGATGGGATGGCGTTGAGGAATGCTGGGGGCAGGGAAAGGGAAGAAGGTGAGTGAAAAAGGGTAAAAGCTTAAAGGGTACGTAAGGAGTTGTTTGGGTGGCAGTGTATGTATACGCGTGGACTTGCTGGACTCGGACGGGGAGAGGACTTGAGCAAGCTCTGCTTTTGGGCGACAAAGTAGATGAAGGAAATCGAGGATTGTATACTAGCTTCCAAGTTATCATGGATGAGAGTAAGCTACGAGCTCAGAGACCATTATGAAGCATCTCCCACCTGTAATGTTCATGGTTCATACTAAAACAAACTCTCCTTCTTCACACGTCGTCTCGCCTTAGAAAAACGCTGCCCGTGACAATGGCATCTATACTGACAGCCCCGATAAGATAAACTCATAGTGAAAATGAAGGCTGCTATGATACTTAATACAAGATACTAGTAACATCTGCCAGTGGGTTCACTAGAATTTCAGTGTCGAATTGCTCAAAGCCAGTAGTTGACTGTATGCAGTACGTACTGAAGAGTCATGGAGTAAACTCACATAGGTGCCACAAGGAAGATCGTGAGAATCACCGTGCGTATAGTTGACCGTTGTCTTTTGACTCTGCCGACGCTTCGACGTACGCGAATGATAGCCAGTCGAAGAGTCATCACGTTCTATAAGAATGTTCGCTCGTAGCAGTCCTCACTTTTCATATAATTCTTCTTCAATTCCTCGTCTATTCCATACATCGAACTAGAGTTCACAGATTGCTGGAATGCCTTCGACCTCAGACGACGACGTCTCGCTAGCGTACGAGGATTATCCGACGCAAAACATCGAAGATCCGAGTTTCAACCTAAAGAAGCAAACTGAAGGCGAGATTTCCAACCTGAGGGAGCAAATAGAAAGCAAGTACCCCCATTGCTAGTCCGAAGTGCAATCCTTATAAGTACCGATCAGAGCGAACCGGGGTGAGGAAGCAAAACCTACGCAGACGTGATAGAATTCGCATTGTTTGCGTAGCGACTCGGAAAGTCCCTGAGGGTAGCAGCAGAGCCGAATTCGAAATAACTCAGCTCATGAGCAAAAAGGGTGACGAGAGGAAGAACAATGATGGTCGTGAACCTGGAGAGACTGAAAACTTTGAGACTACCGAGTATGTGGCGAATATGGTGAGTTGTCCGGAGTATGATCAGCAAGTGCTTCATGTGCATGGTCCGATCGCAGATACCGAGGTGGACGCTTATCGTCGCCTTCCGGAGACGATTGAGTCCCATTCTGCGGTGAAGACCGCAGGCAGCCAGTAATTAGACGGATAGTAGTGCTCGAGGCAGCTTAATCTCAAACACGACTTGCTCAACCTTGGTTGTGGTCTCATTAGCATGACTTGGAGACAAAATCTCAGACGGCCATGAACACCGACGTAGATCGTTCTTGCTTCTTACTCCCCCAACCAATTATGATTATGCACTCGTAACCCGGGATAGACCAGGATATTCTCCGCTCGAACGTCGTTCACTTTGTTGGTATTCTTCGCCTGGTAGTATTGCGCTCCTGTCTTGTACTAATAACAAGAGGAGGCAAAGCGTGATGTCGCAGGCTACCATCTTCCCCTTCCTCTTCCCCTCTCACGCCGGTCGCCATCGCCGCCACCTCTTCCTCGTCCACCTCTGCCGTAGCCGTGCTCGCGCTCAGGCAGGGCATCGCCTCTCCTCCATTCGCCAGAGGGCACGCCTCCACTCGGACGTCTGTCATCAAATCTTCCGCCTCTGCCTCCTCTTCCAAAGCCGTAGTCACCTCCACCTCGTCCACTGAAGCCATTTTCTCTACCCCGCCCGCCATATCCGCCAGGCCCCGGTCCTCTACCAGGTCCAGAGAGAGAGGGGGGTGCAGCTGGTACGCCGCCGTCGGGCAATGGAGGAAGAATTGCGCATGCGACATAGTCGCCTATGAGGAACTTGACATCGGAAAGAGTCTTGTCTGGGTCTCCATCGAGCTGTTTCAATGCTTCGGCAACAGTTGAAGCATCGCCCCCTTCCATCTCGGTATCTTCAATTTCTGCGTTTGCGCCTATGATGACGGATCCTATATCCCGAGAGATGTAGCGGCCCAGGGCACCTGGACGATTGGCGGCTTGTATGTCTGGGAAGACCAATCGAAACGCGATGCGAGACCCAGTATAGGGCTGCGGCAGAAGCGACGGTACCGCCGAAAGGAGCAACTTGCATAGCTCTCGTAGGCTGCAGCTCTGCCATGTGTAGATCTGGACGTTGGTGGGGAGGCGTGGTAGGGTAGGGTCGAACTCATCCAGCCTTAAATAGTCAGTGACTACAGTAAATAAACACTATACGGGTGGAGATCCACCTATGAAATGCGCCTTGTTTGAAGAAGAGGCGCAACAAGAATGGCGTTGTGGTTTGTCGGTCAATCTTTGCGGGAGCTTGCGCAGCCATATTGGTCGTCGCAGAGCTGCTTGATCAGTGATAGAACAACAACAGGCGCGTAACACCTTCCGTACAGATACAGGTCCAATTAATAAGGGCGGTAAGGCGGATTGTGACGTAACGCAGAGCAGCGAAAGTTGTAGCGTCAAGAGTAGGTACCTAGGAGCTAAACGACGCGGAGAGCTCCCTAGCGCGGCTCCTCGGCAAAACTATAGCACCGAATAGTGAATCTCGAATGCGCTCACTGTCTCCCACCCTCTAATCCTCCACTTCGACTGACATTCACTTCAAATATCCACTATGGACTTCGCGAAGTTAATGTCCGCCCAAATAAAAAAGGGCAAAGATACCGGCTCGCCCGCGGACTCCCAGGACAAGAAGTACCTCAAACGTAGCGAAATCGAAGCGCAACGGCAAGCAGCATATATCGCCGAGCAAGAAGCCGCAGAACGAGCGCGCAGGGAACGAATAGATAATAAAAGGAAAGTAGAGGAAGAAGAAGCGGAGAGGGAAGGAGAGAGGCGAGAGAAGCGAATACGACTGGCTGAAGAATCAAGACGAAGGCGCGAAGAAGAAGAGGAGGCCGAAGAAAGGAGACGAAGAAAGCGGCTAGGCCTGCCTGATCTACCCCCAAAGAAGAAAGAGGGTGAGGATGAGGGTACGCCGATACCTGCGGAGGAGGACATCGAGGATGAAGACCTGGTTGCGAAGCTGAGAGCCTTGGACGAACCGGCGCGGTTATTCGGCGAGACGCACAAGCAGCGCTTGAAACGGTACAAGAAGCGCATCGGGGCAGACAAACTAGCAGCCATCATGACAGACGGTCCAATACCCACTACCCTACAACTAGTGCCAGAGAAGGACATGAAGGTGGAGCTCAAGGTACCCAAAAACAAAGAAGGTCGAGAATTCTTGTTCCGACAGCTGGCGAGCTACTTCACCATGGTGCTCAAAGAATGGGACGTCACACTTGCGAGTCGAGACGCCGAAGTCAAAGAGAGCTATCAAGGCAAGCAAGCCTACGCGGCCATGGTACAAGCACGCGAGAACATGCGCCCGCTTTTCAAGAAGCTCGAGAAGTTCGATCTGCCAGACAGCATTGTTGAGCCGGTCGTCGAGATTGTACATGCTGCACAAGAACGACGCTACGTCGATGCAAATGATGGATACCTCAGACTAAGCATTGGCAAAGCGGCGTGGCCTATTGGTGTTACTATGGTTGGTATTCACGAGCGGAGTGCTAGAGAGAAGTTGCATGAGAGCGATAAGAACGCGGCGCACATTATGAGCGACGAGATGACGAGGAAGTACCTACAGAGTATCAAGAGGTGTTTGAGCTTTGCGCAGACGAGATGGCCACCTACGGATCAGCTGCAACTCATGGGTTGAGTGAATGTATGATTAAATCTTTGCGAAGACTCATGAGAATGCATACGCGCCTGAGCCAGTGTTATGAGGGTGTTTATGCGAATATTCTTGCATGCATGGTCCTCTCGAACAGGAACAAGAGCCAGGTGATGAGTCCAGGAGCGCAAGACGCCGAACACACAGATGTACAATACGCGCCATACACGCGAGAAGATACGGAATTAGGCGATATGATTGAAGACAGGGGGACTGGTGTAAGACATAATTCAGCGGGTGAAGGACAACGCTAGAAAGATGATTTATGATAGCTATGACGTGTTTTGCGCTGTACTATTCGGGCAATTCTTTACATAGTGATGATTATATAGTTCCATAACACTATATAGCGAACTACACCATTACGATTAATGCACGCTTGCCTTCAATCTATCTAGTCCTCAGGTGTTGAGGTTGTTCGGTTCATATCGTTCTTTCCTAAAACGCGCGCTCACGTGCGGGGCAACTATCAAAGCTTGACTACCTTCAATCACAACTGGCTGGACTGAGCCTATAACACCAAACGACCGTTTCACTCCATATTCGTTTCAATTAATCGCCTGTCATACCATTTCAAACTGCCTTGGTAGATGCTTGTGTAGGGCTTCAACAGCAACATGCGCGAAATTGTAACCCTGCAGTTCGGTCAACAGAGCAACTATCTCGGGACACATTTCTGGAATACACAGGTGAGTGCATTGCCTTGTGCTTCTTTTCATTCGCCATCGAGCGATGCGCCCTCAGCCATCCTACCTACTTTAGCTACACACTTCATGCACGTCAGGCTTGCTTTCGGCATCTGGAGGTGGGGAGGCCGCGTACTCTTGGCTTGCTCATCATCGTGCATTCCACATACGACACCCCCTCACCTCCCCCCAGGATATATACATGATCCCGCGTTTATAATTCCTAACGAACTTTCTCCTTTTCTAACATGTTTGGAAGGAATCCTACTTCACATATCCACCAGAACCTCAATCGCCAGTCGATCATGACATCCTGTTTCGGCCTGGTATCGCCCCAGATGGGTCAGATACCTTTACGCCAAGAACACTCATTTACGACCTGAAAGGCGCTTTTGGGAGTATGAAAAAGATCAATGCGCTATATGAGCCGGAAGATGACAGAAGCATATTGGATCAGACTGGAGTATGGCCTTCGAAACCCATCGTCCAGCGGGCGACTCAAACTATTCCACAATCGACGTACCAGGAGCACCTCGATGCTGGTCTGGACCCGCCGCCACTAACTACATCCACTGTTCGATATTGGTCTGATTACAGTCGGGTGTACTATCATCCAAAATCAATTGTCCAACTGTCAGAGTTTGAGGTCAACGACAAACTGATGCCATTCGAGAATTGGTTGGTTGGCATGGAGTTCTTTGAGAAGCTCGAGAGGGAAGTAGACCTAGTCGACAGGGATTTAAGACCATTTGTCGAAGAGTGTGACGGCATACAAGGACTTCAAATCTTCACTGGCGTGGATGATGCCTGGGGCGGATGGGCATCAGGATGGTTGGAGAGGTTGAGGGATGAGTACGGAAAATTGAGTATATGGACTTGGGGTCTAGGAGATCATGGAGCAAATCCAGCAACCCCTCGGGTATGTCTTCGAGCTAGGACTGGTTGAAAGAGGCAACAACTGACATGTTTAGGAGAAACGACTGCAACAAATCGCAAATTCGGCACGATCAATGGAAATCTTGGGTGAACAGTCCTCATTATACATTCCAATGTCGAATAGTCCCGCCAATATTCCAGAATACCTGTCGATGGACGCTACGTCGCCATGGCATATCGCTGCATTACAGGCTGTAGGTGTAGAAAGTGTGACGATCTCGTCTCGCCTGAGAACTTCTACAGGTGGCCGAGGCACGCTTCAGGATATCGAAAACACTATCAATAGCACTGGAAGGCGGCGCATAGCTAAATTTGGGATGAGCATTGCAGACCCAGACGTGCTTTCCCAGAAGGCATCGGACGAGATGGCTTCTGCCGAAAAGGCAGGCTCGGTGACGTCACGTCGCACGAGCGAAGGTGAGGACCAGTTGAGCGGCTTTGATATCGATGTCTTCACACGAGACTACAGAGTCGCTTCCAGGCGGCCAGGCAGGAAAGAGCACATTTTCGGCAGAGCGGAAGCTTCTCGGGGAGACTGGACTCTCTCTGATGATAACGTTGGACGTGATCCTCATGACAGGTTCGACGATGGACCCGTGGTGCAAAGGTATGTTGCTTGTACATTTCCTCAATGGGCACATCCCCGAACGTTTACGAGACACACGATGCCATGATTTGTGTTCGCCACTAATACGAGGGCGGTTCCACATCGGTCGCGTGTTATTGATCAGGATACGGATGTTGGATCCGCGCTAACATTACTCAGGTATACGGCGCCGATACTCTTCCCGCTACTTGACAGTTTCCCAACATCGATGTTCGACGTGGGATCTGGTCATGCCACCAATCTTGCTGTCCATAGTGGGCTCACAACAAGTACAGCTGTTGCGGATCAAATACGAGCGATTGAGCAAATTGTCAAGCGATTGGTGGGAATCGACGAAAGAGAAGCACTCTGCAACGGCCTGCAAGTTCTCGCAGAAGAATATGATGAGGGATGGGACAGCGGGACTGACAGCGATGACGATGAATAGTCGGCGCGACAGCCTAGCAATCGTTCCACTTCGATACTCGTTCCTGCCTACTGTGCGCTCGGGAGATTAATAGCAACGCTGCTATCAAATCCAATACACGCGAGCTGTCTACTAGACAACACAATCATTTTAGCCAGCGATGTGACAGGACGGTCACCACACCGCTGGATGACGATGCCTGATGCTGACCCAAAGGACCACATCCTGGCCGTGTATGCACGTTGAGGCGCTATCGATAACACAATGCACCAGCCCGGCGCGGTCAATATTCCTGCGCTACCCCAAGATTTCTTGGGCCCGAAAAGTTCCCAGACGCTCCATGGCGTGAGCCCGTGAATGCTAAGGAGCTCAGAGAACGAGCCATCATCAAAAATGCGCGACTTAATATTTCCTGTTTTGGCGCGATGACGCGGATAAGCCGACGATTTTTAGCATCAGTCATCATCCATCGTGTGGTCGGCTCCTTGTGGAGCACGATCATCACGACATGAAACAGCGAGCACCACATGGTCCAAAAAATCGTGATCGCAAAATCGTGATCGTAGCCCGAAACTCGGACAGCATGCGACCGAAATCATGATCAGCTCCAACAAACGTCTCAAAACAGCAGCAAAGTAACTCCCTTCACATGTGCAAGTGGAGCTTACTGAGATGCTGATGCCAGCCTCCATAAGCAGGGGCTCAGGGGACAACGAATGGCATTCTTTGTGCTTTTCAGGTACGGCAGCGTGTTGTGCTCCGGTTCGTCGAACGATATGGAAACCACTATCTTCTGCACAGTCTAAGCGGCATCGCGTCTTCAACCGTATGCCTCCAGTGCATGGTGGACCTAGCTCCGCTCGAGACTGGCTTGAGATAAGCCGCGATCAGCTCCCTGCAGAGGGCTTCTGCAGGAACGCCAGGCACAAGTGTTTGGATGGCTAACAAACTAAGCTGACGGCTAAAGCACAGCGAAACTTCCTAAAGTTTTGGTTGAGACGTCTAGCTTCCACAAAGTGTGGTGATATCATGAGGTGCGACGCGGGGTTGCCATGCAAGCGAAACGTTGCGATGGATGGAGTACCAAGCTTCACCCAGCCAGCCACGCCCGCCAACCACATCGCATCGGGTTGCTCAGGATGCAGAACATCCCAGTCTTTCGATAAACAATGCTTGCCAGCGATCGACTAGGTTCCCACCCACCGGTGGCCGATTATCCCAATTAACCCAAGAATCGAATGGTTTGCGACTATTGGAAAGGTTGGGACCCTGCTGCGCTCACCCCGCCATCGCGATAGCAACCAGCCCACGGCAACACCTCCGGTTTGGAGCACGAGAGGCGTCCTGTACTACCCCGACTGCGTTCAAGAGGCGAATATCGTGGGCTGGAGTGGTGGGTGAGCAGGCGTAACAATGGCAGACGTGTGACATTGAATTGTTCTTGACCGGTGTCGCGAAACTGCATCAGGCAGCTCGGCACAGCATACGATTGTCACAGTGAAGGATCGGCTGGATCGTCGTCGTGGTACTAATCATAGCCACAAGCTTTTGAGGCTTGCAACGGTCCTGCCCACCAACGGCAACACACGAGATTCCCATTGTGCAAGCCAGCCGAGGCGACGGTGGAGGCTCCCAAGTTGGTTGTCATTGCATCATTGGCCTTGTCCGCTTGGTGCACGCTCGGCGCCCAGATAGGGGATATCTGCTCACAGATAACGCTCGTAAAGGAAAAGTACGAGGTCAACTCTCTGGGACAGACGTGGCAGCATCGCTGACCGCGGTACTCTCGAATGCGACAGGACGTCGAGACCAAATTGCCGTCATCTCGATCAAAGTATGGTACGCTGGCTGGGAACCTGGTGCAGTAATCCACGACTTCGATTCACTGCAAGCTGGTATGCAGGAAGTGGCAGGACGTGGTGTTCGCCCTGCTGCTTACCACGCACTTACCCCCAACAAGCCTCATGCAGCCCGCCAGCATCCGGTGTGTCCATTGGCTTTCTGTGAACCTGACTTTTATCAGTTGCCGGGGCAGCGTTGGCCTATTGCGTTGCTCCTCAGGTTGCCTAGAGATTGCCTTTTCGAGCAGGTCTCAGCCCGTGCCAGTGTAGTTCGACCCACTGTTACGAGAATTGTGGAGTTGCCTACAGGTCACTATCCTTACCCGCTGCTATGGGGAACGACTTCGGAGGCACTTCCAGCTCGCCGCTTGGCATATGCAACCATGCCGCTACCGACTTCGTATCCATGGGTTGGCCAAAGCAGAAGGCTGGTCGTATGCGTAGTGGTTCTTGCGTAGGGCATATTAAGATCATCTCCCCATCCACTTCTCTCTCGTACTCTCACCCGTCATAAAGTCTTGCTCACTCGCCTCAACAGCTGCAACTCGCTCGCTACGGTTGCTCTGTTACCTTCGTTTGCAAACAGTGCTCCTTACCCTCGGCCATCGTTCAAGCACTCACCACTCGTTGCCTGAGTCAAGATGAAGGGCTCACTGGCGCTGCTCGCCCTTATGGGTGTAGCTGCTGCTGCCCCATATGGTGGTAAGGATGAGTACAAGCCATCGCCTACCGGCTACGTGCCTGTTCCTCCCTCAGTATGTTCGAACCGGAGTCATTGTGTAGGAGAATAGATCTAACATACGCCAGTCCAAGTACATCGCTCCTTCCCCCTCGTCCACACCTTGCGATGAGGAGAGCTCATCGTACCCTGCTAAGCCGACCTCATCGAGCGAGGCTTATCATCCTGTTCCCCCGAAGTCTTCGGAGGTGTACACTCCTGTTCCTCCCAAGCCGACCTCGTCGAGCAAGGGTTATTCCCCTGTTCCTCCGAAGTCGTCAAGCACTCCCTACCCCGAGGAAAGCTCCAGCACCGAGTACCACCCGCACCCTCCTTCAAGCTCGAAGGGCTACCCAGCGTCCTCCCCATCGCCATCGAGCTCCAAGGGATATCCCGCTTCCTCGCCAACTCCATCGAGCACTCCTTGCCCAGAGAGCAGCTCCAGCAGCGCGTACCACCCGCATCCTCCCTCAAGCTCTAAGGGTTATCCGGCATCCTCCCCGACGCCATCTAGCTCCAAGGGCTACCCTGCTTCATCTCCATCTCCATCAAGCACCCCGTGCCCGGAGAGTTCCAGCAGCGCATATGTCCCGCCCCCGCCGCCTCCTTCAAGCTCCAAGGGCTATCCCGCTTCGTCCCCGTCACCATCAAGCACCCCTTGCCCTGAGAGCTCCAGCAGCGCCTACGTTCCGAAGCCCCCGAAGCCTACCACGGAGTACCCTCCCCCGCCAAAGTCCTCAAAGACGCCACCACCAAAGCCATCGAGCACTCCTTGCCCGGAGTCAAGCAGCGCATATGTCCCGCCTCCTCCTAAGCCTACCACATATTATCCTCCTGCGCCCCCAAGCCAACTACCAGCTATGGCAACTCAACCACTCCATGCCCTGAGTCGTCAACCGCTCCACCCCCACCTCCCCCAAGCCCACCACGGAGTACCCTCCTCCTCCCAAGTCATCGGAGAAGCCTCCGCCACCACCTCCGGCGCCAACTACGACTCCTTGCCCTGAGTCCTCCTCGGCGCCGCCGCCACCTCCCAAGCCTACCACGGAGTATCCTACGCCTCCTAAGTCTTCTGTAGTTCCACCTCCACCCCCGCCACCAACTTCGACTCCTTGCCCCGAGTCTTCGACTGTCCCGCCTCCACCTCCTCCCAAGTCGTCTGAGGTGCCACCTCCAGCACCACCGGCGCCGACCTCGACTCCTTGCCCGGAGTCGAGCGCGACCCCACCGCCACCAGCTCCTTCATCTTATGTACCGGTTCCTCCACCAGCTCCTTCATCCTATGTACCGGTTCCTCCAGCTCCATCGTCATATGTACCAGTTCCCCCGGCTCCATCGTCATATGTACCGGTTCCCCCAGCTCCTTCATCCTACGTACCGGTTCCCCCAGCTCCTTCAAGCTACGTACCGGTTCCCCCAGCTCCTTCAAGCTACGTACCGGTTCCCCCAGCTCCTTCAAGTTACGTCCCAGTTCCTCCAGCTTCCTCAGCCTACACACCAGCACCCTCGGCATCATCTCCCCCTTCATACACCAGCTCTACTCCTGCTCCTCCAGAGTTCACTGGCGCTGCTGGCTCCAACAAGCCATTCGTCGCCCTCTTGGCTGGTGCCGTCGCTTTCGCCGCCATGGCTTGAGCGTGGTGAAGGACTGGGTTTTCTTTGTATATCTATTAGACTTCATGACATTCCTTTGATTTAAGTTCAATAAGGTTGGACGGCTGATCACATAATATGGCGCCTGGGCGACTGGGCTGGATATAGATGGGTTGGCATCTCGGTCGAGTTGACCAGACACTCCTTGCGTAGATACGGTTGGGTTATTTTACTTCCTTTCTCTTGTGCCATAGCTTGGCTCGGCTAGGGGGTTTAATGTGTCATGCTCCGACTTGTGTAAAAGCATGTTCGTTGCTACGGACGGGTTTGGAGGAAAGGCTCTGTGTAGTAGTAGTATTGTCAACGGCGTGAATTGTAATGTTTTACAGCTGTGGGTAGATAGCTCATGTAGTTTAGAGAATAATACTTGCTGCCTACTACACTTTTTTCTTGTCGTTCAAATGGACTACTACTGCGAGGTCTTGAATGTGAGTTTGTGTAGTGAGATCACCCCCGCTTGCGTCATGCCGAGTTAACCGATCAGCCTTACATCTGACACCACCCACGCCATAGATACCTAGTCCGCCGTATCAATCCCCACGGCATACGCATCAGGCCCACAGTCTTGGACCCTGGGAACGATGAACTCCGTTAACCTCGACGTAGATCCATCCCTGAAACAATGCACCTAGACAACACAACCCACCCTCACAAAACACTTAATTTTTCGCTAGCAGAACCGCCGTACAACGCACCTTCATCATCTTCATATACCTACAGCACTGTACTTTGAACCGTCATCCGACCTCCTCCAGTCCACCTAACCAACCAAACCAGCCCAATCCAACGACACGTACACCTACCATACCTACAGTCTACATCACCTAACCACTTCACTCCACTCACTCCACTTCACTACCTACCTACCATACCTACCTACCTCACCAATGGATCCCACAAAAAGCAGTCCCACGTCCCTACCAGCAGCAACAAGCGGATCCCGTTCAAAACTGCTATCTACGAATGTCAAAAACTTCCTCAGCAAACCGGCTGTTACGCATCCGCAGAAGGCGCTGACTGTGCAGCTGTGGAATTCGGATCAGAAGGCGAGGAATGTGGATGGGAGGGATGGGAGGGATGGGAGGGATGGGAGGATGGGAGGGATGGGAGGGATGGGAGGGATGGGAGGGATGGGAGGGAGGAGGAAGCGGCCGTGGTGGGAGATGTTGGGGCTGGCGGGGAGAGGGGGTGTCGAGAGGAGGAGAGGGGGAGGAGGATGGTGAGCAGTTTGAGTCGAGGAAGCAGATGGGGTGACGAGCGGGAGTATGGGAAGGATAAGGGGCCGGGACAGAGGATGTGAGGAAGAAGTATGGGAGTGGGTTGGGGAAAGAGGGGACAGGGATACGGCGAAGAGGGACTTCGCGAGTGTGTAGGGTGGAGTGTAGGTGATGATTTGAACTATATAAGGGAGTCTGATCAAGGCTTTTTAATAAAGATGGGGAAATGTTCGACAGGAATTCAAGGGGTTTAAGCGTTCTTTGAGAAAAGGATGGTACATATTGTTCACTAACTATATCGTTTATTTACGAGGAGATGCACTAAACGTCATGTCCGCAGCAGCGCTGTTAGGATGAATGATGTTGGCGAAGTTAAGTTTGGCTCCAAGCAAACACAAAGTAAGTTTGGGAAGAGTTGACTTCATTCCATGCTAACTAGCTATGCAACCAGATCTATCTGCCCGGTTTTACCCAAGTGCCCAGCACAACCGAACAAGCAAATCAATATCACTAACCGTTATAATCCTCAATGCACTTCCTTCCCCTTGCCCAGGAAAACCAAACCTACCCAAACCCCCCTTTCAACCATTCCAAACCCCCATACCCGTTCGTTCTTCCAGCACCACTACCAACCACCATCACTCCCTACCCATTTCTCATCCCCTACTCCCTCTCCATAGGAACATGATTATCCCTCCAATCATACACACTCCGATACACCATCCGATACGCCATATGCGCAAACACAGTCCCCACCAGCGCTCCAAAGACAATATCAACAGGATGATGCTATCCATCCCTAATCTTGCTTCCCGCAAGCAAGGTGGCAATGCACCATGGAGTGACGAAGAGGACGAGTTTCCAATGAGGGATCCTGCCTCTGCCTCTATCTGTGCCTCCGGCCCATTGACCAACAGTGTCCTCCCCGGCATTGGCATTGGCGTTCTGAGGGGCCTGCTGCTTCCCTTTCTCCTGCACAGTTGCTGCGGCTGACTTGGAGTCGTTCAAGTCGGGGTCGGGATACTTGTCAGGGAACCCACCCCTCCTGCCGCGGCCAAAGACCTTGAACTTGGCATTCAGCCACAGCGCGAGGAACCCGAAGCCTGCAAACGCGGCACACGCATGGCCGCTAGGGAAGCTCATCTGGGCTTCTTTGACCTTATCTGAGGGACCCGTGCAGACTTGGCTTGCAGTGTAGTAGTTCGGAGTGGTGGAAGATGGGATGTGAGGAGCGCAGATGGAGAGGAAGTGTGGGCGGAGACCGCCGATGAGGACTTTGATGAGGGATTGAAAGAGGGTTGCTGTTGCGAGGGCGTAGCCTAGGCCGATTAACTGTGCTCGGTCAGTCAGTCAGTCAGTCAAGTTTCAGTCGAATCAAATTGACATCAGATTGACTCCCGTCACTTCCCCTCCATTCCTTTATCCACCCAATCAACCACAGAGAACAGAACCAAATCAATCCTAGGACGGCATGTGTCGGACAGTGTCTCAAGCAGGACGAAGGACAGGAAAAACTCACAGCAGCATTCCCATCCCCAAACTCCCTCGTCCCCCACAGACACAACGCCCCCATAATAACGGCCGGCCCAGCATATCCCACCACGGCACTCACAATCGTCGACACATACTCGCTCCTGTACGGCTGTCCGTACGTCCTGCCCCAGGCACTCCGTTCGATCCCGGCGTACAGAGGGAAGTAGCGTGGTAGTAGCGGCGGTACGAACGTGTAGATGAGGAAGGCGGTGAGCAGGCAGAGCAGTTGCGTTGCGATGTCTGAGAAGTTGTGGCGGAGCCACGTTTTGAAGGGTGGGCGCGTGTGGGCGTGGAAGCCGGGCGTGAGGCGGGCGCGGATGGGGACGCGTGGTGCTGATGGTTGGGGGGCGTTGTTGGTGGGTGGTGCGGCGGCCTGGGGTTGGGCTTCGATGTCTTCGAGGATGGCCATGTGATAGCTTTCGACTGAGGGATTTGTGGCGGGACGACGGGAGGATGATGCTTCAGCTCTGGGAGCTTGTTTGAGAGGTCCTTCGGTGGTCATGGTGGGTTCCTCGGGTTGGTAACGACGAATTGATGGATCAATGCTTGTGCGTGGTGTGATGATGGTGATCATGACGATGATGATGATATGCGTTGTCTGACAAGATACGATACGTATACGATGTGGTTGGTGATAGCTATGGTGGACAAGATGGAGTGTAAAGGGTAGCGATGCCTTTGCCTTTTGTAAGGCGATTTGTTTACAAAGTATCTGCAGTGGTAAGTGCGCTGGACTGCTGTTGCCGATTTGTGTTGGCCTTGAGCAGGAATGTCCTGCGTGGGAGGGCAAGGACGATGTTAAACTAGAGTGTCGCACTTACTCTCACCGATTTCATGTTTGCAACACCAATGCTACACCGCTGAAAGAAGACGGATGCGTTAGTCTCGTACGCAACACTCACCACTTAGACCATGAACGCGGATGAACGTGAATGTCTTCTGCAGGCGAGCAGGCTCATCATTAATACATAGATTTGAAAGAGATAGATCTACCTACGCCTCTCCTAATAATTTCACGTTTGCAATACCACCGCTACATCGCTGAAGGAAGATTAATGCGGTAGTCTCGTACACAATACTCACCACTTAGACCATGAACGCGGATGAACGTGAATGTCTTCTGCAGGCGAGCAGGCTCATCATCAAAACATAGATTTTGAAAGGGGTGGGTATACCCGCGCCTTCAAAATGCACCCAATACCCTAACAATTCGCTCTTCGTCGAGAAACGCCCCTTAATGCACGACATCTCCATCTTACACACCACACCCCACCACAACCCTACTCCCCTTTCCCCCTCCATCCTCCTCCTGCTCCTCTCTCAAAGACACCCACCCTCCTCCCTCCAAACCCCACTCTTGCCCCCTCCTTCAACACAACCCTTACATCTCCTATGCGCTGAAACTTATCCACCGCCTTACACATATCCACCACACTCAACGCAGCGCCCATAACCACCGTCAACGCCTCCATCTCAACGCCCGTAGGCCCCGTACACTGCACCTTTGCCTCTACCGCCACACCTCCGAACGCCATACAACCCTCACCCTCGATAGCACCAGCGCCATCTAAAACGTACAACTCGACGCCAACGTGCGTCAGGCTGATGGGGTGGCACAGAGGAATCAGATCCGGGCATTTCTTCGCCGCCATGATGCCTGCTATGCGAGACACGGAGAGGACGTCTCCTTTCTTGAGGGAGTTGGTGCGGATTAGAGAGAGTGGGGTGGGGTTAGAGAAGGAGACTGTGCCGACGGCGATGGCGGTGCGGATCGTGTGTGGTTTGGCGGAGACGCTGACCATGTGTGCGGAGCCGGAGGATGTGAGGTGGGGGAGGCTGGGTGGTTTTTGGGAGGGAGGTTGTTGAGCGGTCGATGTGGCGGTGGTGGATTTGGCAGACTGAGCTGCTGGTGTTGACGAGGGAGACATGTTAAGATCCAAGGGAGGACGCGAGGATGTCGAGTATAAGCGCCGCGTGAGCGAGTCGAAGGATGGCGCTTCGGCCTTTACGTGTGCGAGGGGCCTGTGATTCTGCCAGCTACGTGGCTCTTCTTTTGTGCTCGGCTGGCTCACTTGTGAAGCACTGTCGTCTTTCAGGAAGCCCATGCCGCCGGCATCCAGCTCATCCCAATCTAATGGCGCGGCCGCATGCTCACTTTTGTGACTCCTTGTTTCAAACACTTCAGCCCACCTCTTTGCCATGCGCTCAGCAGCTTCGTTGCTGAGATCATGGTCCCTGACCATGTGATCCATGACAGACTTTACATGCTCATTAATATTATCCGCTTCCCCCTTGCCGGAACCATCTCCAGAATCATCGAAGCGCGTCTGCCATCTACTCACAAGAATCTTCAACCACGTTTTTAATGTCTTCTCGCTCTTGCTAGTCGACACGTCATAAGGGAGAGTATCGAGGCGTGGGTAAGAACTCTTGAGACGCTCTTGCATTTGCAAGGTTTGGGATTGTAGGTCGGCGACACCGGCCTCGAGGTTTACGGTGAGATTCGAGTCGAGGTGGATCAGTCCTGAAGCGGGGACTTGTAGATGTAGGTCGTCGCTCGGTCTGCGGACTGAGGTGTCCGATTCTGAATCTGCGTCTGCTGCTGTTGATGTGGGAGACTGTATTGTACGGTTCTTGGCAGATAGCTTTGCAGCGACAGATGATATCTCTACGTCATCGATTGGCGCGAATCCTTGTCGGCGAAGTTTTCTAGCTGTTCTCTCAATCTTCTCCACGGCATCATCCAAGATATCGCCCACATCGAAGGATTCAGCCCGTGCCTGCCGATCGATTGTCGGCGTTGGCGTAGGCTGTCTAGTCGCCCTTACCTGTCGTACTGCTTTGCCTTCCTCCTTGAGCTCCTTGAGTTGTGCCAGTAGCTCCTGTTTCTTCGCACGAACCTCCCTTTGTTGCTTCCTCACATGATCTAGCTCTTCTCGTCGCTCATCCTTTACCCCTTCGGCAGCCGCAAGGTGCATTTTGTACTTGAAAAGGATAGCCTGTATGTTCCTAATCTTCTTCTCATGTTCGTCTCGCAGTGCTTGACGCTTTGAGTCGAGCTCGGTCGGATCCTTGTCAGAGTGTGCAGAATTTCTCTTCCAATCTTGCCATAACACTCGTCTAGACGCCGCAGACATCTTGATGTTCCCTAGTTTCATTTCTGTCTGAGTAGACTTCTTGAAATCCTGCCAACTTCCTGGGTCTGTAGCTGGATCGTATTTCTTATCGTGTGCAATGCGCTTCTCCAGCTGTCGGATTTGGCCATGGATATCCGTAAACATCGACTTTGTCACTCGTGGCGAACTGATTTGGCGCAGAGCACGCTTCATATTTCTCCCATCTCTTAACGTATCTGCAACGTTTGCAATAGTGCCTCCTTCTTGCTGACTGTCCCTGTCCATCATGGGTTCTACCACTTCGGCGTGGATTCTTGAGCTCGATTCCCATAGCCTCATCTGGTCAGAATGCTTATCTGCAAACATGGTACTACCAGTCGAGAAAGCTCTCATCGAGGCTCCTATCGGCAATGCTGAAGTAAAAAGATGTGTGTATGATGAGGATACAATCCCGGGCCCTCCGGCGAGGTGTGATCCAGTAGTGGTATGAGATATGTTGTTGCGGCGTTGTGCTGGATGCCATCGTACACTGCGCTTCTGGAGGGGCATGTCCTTGTCTGCACGCACGACGTTAGCAACGCACATCACACAATGGGTGGGAAGAGATGTCCAAAGAGCAAACGGGGTATATGATTGGTTGGGTGTATATATCCACACACACATGTACATCAAGAATAAACGACAGAGCAGACTCACAAGGCAGGGAGAGAAAGAACGCTCAAACACCAACCATGCAAATGACCGCCAGCCATAACGTCGTAAAGTTATCCAAAACCACGACCAATATGAATGATAAGAAATCCGTTTTTCACCCACCAATTAATATCATCGGTCGATTCTCCATATTGGCCAGGTCGTCGAGGTCGGCATGCTTCTCGGCCTTCTTCTTCACCGCTACACCAATCGTCTCAAGGAGCTCGCGCTCTCTTTGGCCCCAGCCAAGGATGGTTTCATCACTCAACCGACCCTCATGGCGGTCTAGTTCAATTTGCCTGATGCGCTCAAAGGCTTCTTGATCAATAGGTTCACCGTTATTGCCTTGTCGTAGGAGATCGCGCAACGAGACCTCGGCATTGCCATGTAGACATACTTTAAGATTACCGTCACTTGTGATGCGCAGTCTGTTGCATGTCCCGCAAAAGTCGTTGGTCATGCTCGTGATGAATCCAACCTTGCCGACAAAGCCAGGAACCCCATATGTCTTGCTCGTGTCGTTCTTGTGGCCCGGTAGACGCTCGAGTCCAGGATATTTTGTTCGAATGATATCCAGCATTTCCTGGAAGCTTATCATCTTGTTTTCGCTCCACTTGTTCCCGCCAAAGGGCATGTACTCGATGAAGCGCACTTCAATGTCCTTCTCACGGCCCAGCTCGACAAAAGGCAGGATTTCTCGCTCGTTTAATCCGCGCATGACTACACAGTTGACCTTGAGCTTGACGTTGGCACCCAATTTGTTCATCTCAAGTATGCGATCGATCGACTTCATGACGGCATCAAAGCCCTTTCGTCTAGTCATAATCTGGAATTGAAACGGATCAAGAGTGTCCAGGCTGAGGTTGATTCCCGTCAAACCAGACTCAACCATAGCGTCCAGCTTCCTGTGTAGCGCAATGCCGTTCGTTGTGAGCGCGAGTTCACGTAACCCTTTCGGGCGCAGACTGCCGATTTGCTGCATCAATGGGACAATGTCGCGGCGTATAGTGGGCTCGCCACCCGTCAAACGAATTTTGGTGACGCCCTGCGAAACGAAAAGCGACGACAGGTAGAAGATCTCGGGTGTGGTGAGCATGTTGGCGGAAGGCGAAAGTGGGATGCCCTCTATTCGCGTTATCAGTAATGTTTCCCATTTTTGACATATCATAGCCCACCTTCTGGCATGCAGTAGAGACATCGTAGATTGCACCGCTCGGTAATGCTAATCCGTAGGTAGTCATGCTGTCTATTGAACGTATCCGTCAAAAAGTCGGAGAATGGCTTCGCGTTCTTGATAGCCTCTTTGCGCTCCAGTACATTTCGTCGCTGCGGCGTCGGGACGGGAGGTATGCCTGACGGGAAATCGACGCTCGGTTCCTGTATCGCAGCATTCGTCGCAATGCTTCTCGCCTGCCACTCGCGTACCGACGGCCGAGTGTGAAATTCGCCACCACTTGCAGCCCAGCGCAGAACCGCGGGGCCCGGCGATGGCCGTGTCCGTACTCTAACCATTTGCGCCATCAAGTAGATTCGGAGGTGGGAAGCGCTCCTCGCCCAACATTTGGAGGGGCGGGCATGGGATCTATATGCACGGTGGAGTCGCGGGTGAAAGATGACTGAAGCTTTACGTGCGCTATCCGTGGAAGGCAAAGGGTTGTCATGGTGCTTGGCATCTGTTAGTCAGGAAGGAGCGAACTGTAAGTGGGGTAAGTTATCACTCGCCGCCGCCAACCGTGAGACGCTTGATTACGGCACATCTTTGCAATGATCATCGCGTGTGCCTACGCACATCCGACACTGGATATTGGAGATGTATTTCTCAGGTGGTTCGAGACTGCTAAAGAATTGCTGCACGAGTCATATTGCTACCATTCCGACGTTTCCGAGCATCGGAAAGGATTCTACGTTGCGAGTATAGACAAGGTCACACTTGATTACACTGAAAATGTTATACCGCAGTTCTAGTGAGTGGATAACTTCTTGTTTCTAATCTATGAAACGGTGTTACCATGCCATGCCATGCCTTCCAATACCGAATTTCCACCCCCAAGATCCCACGAGCCCCCCAAAAAGAAAAAGAATTATGCAAGAAGGATAAACCGGTGTAGTCGTGTAGCAGTCGTTTTATCGTGATAATGTGATGATGTAAGGGTATAAGTGTGATGTTGAATCATCTAAGCGATCGACCGTGAAACAAGTAGTACTGGGTATAATAGTGATCGAGCTCAGCCGCGAACAGTCCGCTCTTCCGCTCATCTATGGGTATCCACCGTCCTCCATCAACCCAATTCGCGACGCTGTCTCTACGCGGGGGTTCAAGTCTGATTAACACATAGGTAAGCAACTCCCAAAGGAATATTAAGAGTCTTATGATGACTCTAGGGACATCGATAACCTCTTCTCTTTCTCCAGCTGCAGTCGCTTCCACATGGCAACGTGGTCGATGCCTTCTTCGACCCAGTGCGGTTCAGCCGCAATCTCCACATCGCCCTTGTCGTTCTTCAGCTCCTCCCGGAAACCATGCTTCTCCCACATGTACTGTATGTTCGCCTGCGCATGGATCATGACGAGGCCTTGCCAGGTAATTTCCTTCTCCTTGTTGTGGCCCTGCATCTGCGCCATCTCCAGCGCTGTGGGCGAGGGCGGGCGGTATATCTTTTCCGAGTTGTTGCTGGCAAAGTCGAAGACGGCGTTGATGAGCAGCTTACTGAGGCCCAGTTTCCGGTAGGCGGTTAATACGGCAAGGCGCCCTAGTTTGACATAGGGTTCCGTAGTGTGATGTCTCTCGGCTTCATCGATCGGCTCAGCATCAGGGTGCTTGTCCGTCTTGTTGTGTTCCTCGACGTATTTGTTCGGGCCGTGTGGTGGCGGTATCAACCGGATCGTTGCGACTGGAACGCGAGTGGCCGTGGCAGAGGCGCGACGAGCATCATCTGCAGGTGTGTTGGGGCCGTGGGAGCGCATGCTCTTTGGTGGCGAGCCTGAGCTTGTGGCTACAGAGGCATACGCGACCCAATGCCAGCTGCGGGCATCGTCTTCGTCGAACTCGGCTTCAAGAGGCACGCCTTGCTCGCCGTAGACCTCTTCGCGAACGGCCATGGCATCCTGGAAGATCTGGGGGACGTGAATGGTCTGTTTGCTGCAGGGGAGCGTGTTGTCGTAGCCGTCAAGGGCGCCTTTGAGTGGCGAGAGCAAGTTGATGAACTCAGTGCCAGTATTGCCGTTGCCGTTGCCGTTTCCACTACCGTTTGAGGCGCCGAAGCCGCCCTTGACGACACTTGCCATTGCGGTCCGTATTCCAACAGGTACTGCAAGTTGCGAGGGACGAGGTTCTGGTAGATATGCGATCGGGGTGGTAGCGGATTTCGCGATAATACGGATACGACGTAGTGGCTTGCACCTGTGTTGTTTGTAGGGCGCAAATACGAGCAAAACTGCTCAAAGCAGGCGCAACCCTCTCTTAAATAGCGACCTTCCGCAAACTCTTAAAATCATGCAATCTGCAGCGTTTGGTTGCCTTGGGTTCCAAACAGTGAGTGATACTTCGGGTATAGGGATGCTGTCTTAAGCCTATAATGGCGGCGAAACTGTCGATCTTCAAACGGTCAAGATTCTGGACGAGTGAGGTGGAGAGGAAGTTTCACCCCTCCCACCCTATGACGTGTTTCCCGCCAAGCTGGACCCTTGCGCGGCTCTCGGTTTCTGCCGCGCCAGATAATTTCTGAAATTCAACCAATCAGTGCCAACGCCCGACAATAAATAGTGGATATTCGCGAAGGCAAAGGTGGAGATCGCCAGCATGGCATGTTTGAGGTGTGGTTGACAGGCATGACAGGTCCAACATCGAACCATATACAGCAGACTAACGTGACACATGAAGTATACATGGCTAATAATATTATGTCTCCACCAACACCACTATGTCTCGAACACGCCTAAGGCAGTTATTGGATATAACAACTCAGCTCAGCCCACCTTTGCCCATATGCTCGGTATCGTACAAGACCGTAAGACATCCAGAGCACTCATAGCCTTGGTCTTTCCTCCAAGCCTCTCGCAATCCCCCTTGAAATCCAGTCACTGATGGCCATGTTCGTCACCATTGGATTGACCCCACTCGCGCTAGGGAAGATGCTTGCATCCGCCACATATAAACCCTCTGTGCCCCAGACCTTGCCCTCAGGGTCAACAACACCATCCTTCTCCACAGCACTCATACGATTCGACCCCATCTGATGCGCAGAGACGAACCCGAATTCAGGCATCCGGAATCCCCTGGCCCGAATCTCATCCAGCCAAGCCTGGAACTTCTCGTCGTTGATGCCGGAGCCTGCTGGCGCGGACTCATCACGGAGGAAGGGCGGCATACCAGGCATGACGGTGAAGATCTCGCTTGCCCCTTCGATAAATTGGATCTTCGCGAGTGCGAGGAGGCCTTCCATGATGTGCTTCTTGTCGAATTTGCTAGTTGAGTATTGAAATCGAACTCTCCCGTCGACAGGGTCCGGGTATACTCGTCCAGTATCACGGTCACGGCAGATGGAGATGTAGCCGGCCATATGCTTCATGCGCGCCGCATCGAGCTTGTACTGGAGTCCGTTCTTCCAGTCCATCCAAATCAGCCATGACGAAGGAATCATGTTTGTTGCCTCCAGCTTTACCCCGTGGCCCTTTCCATCGAGATTTTCATACTCACCGACTACAGAAGTGAGGATTGCGCCTTCCCAGGGCTTGATCTCTTCTTCATGAATACCACCTAGCACAGTGACGGGATGCACGTACAGGTTCCGTCCGATCTGGGGATTTTTAAGGCCAGAGCGCAGTAACAAGAGGGGCGACTGCATGGATCCACCACTGACGATGACACGCTTCGCTTTGATGAGGACCTTTCGCCTTGTCAAGGGCGAGCCAGCGACGCCGCCGTTGATGTCGCGGGATGCCCATGTGCCAAAGACACCTGTTGCTACCTTCTTCCGACCTTTATTCGAGAACACGATTCTCTCCGCGTGGAAACCCTCAATAAACTTTGCACCTGCGCGGGCTGCATCGGGAAGATAAGACACAACAGGGCCCTGCTTTTCGCAAGACCCGCAGCCAAATGTGCAGTGGCCGCAGGCGTGCTGCGCCCCTCCTGTGTTCTGTGGTACCGGCTTATGAGACCATCCCAATTTCCGGGCACCTTCGAGTAGAATCTGATTGCTGCGATTTTGCTTGATGAATTCGGTCGAGACGCCCATACGGCCACAGACGCGATCCAAGGAGCCCTGGAACTCAGCTGAAGTGAAGAACGGGAGACCTTTGGCAGCCCACTCGCGACGGACGTAGCCTTGCGTTTGGAGAGAAGCAGACCAGTTCACTGTCCCGCCACCGCCCCAAGCCTGCCCGGCCACGACACTGACTGAGCCATCGTCTGAAGATACGAAAGCCCCGTTCATGAAAAGATGATTCCACCCATTCGCCTCAGTCATGGGGAAATGATCTGGAGTAAAATGATACGCCTTCTCCGCCACCAGAACCTTGTGGCCAGCCTCAGCCAGATTCTTGGCGCTAACAGCACCTCCACATCCACTCCCAACAATTACCACATCCGTTTCAATGACTTCTGGCTTCTCGCCTGGCGGCATCTGGATGAACTCATAGTCGTATCCTTTGCCAGGTTTCATACCGACAGGTACTCGAGGAACGCCAAGGACACGTCTTAGAGAAGGAGTGCATTTGATCCAGGTTTGCTTTGCGAGCACGGTCAGAGAGCGATGTAGTTGGCGAAGCGTCCCAAGCCTTGCATTAGCCCAGCTTTGGAGTATGGACTCCCTGATATGAGCCGGCTGCTCACTAATTGGCGTGAGGTAGCCCGTCAGCGCAAGAGACCCAACTCTCGTGTTCAGAACGTTCAACACCATGAGCAGCCCCTGTCTCTGATCTTGCGGCATATACATGCCGAAGAGCCTTGACAACTCCAGCTTGAATGCTGGATCCTTGCTCGCATAATCCTCGAGCAGCTCTTTTGCGGCGGCCTCTGCATCGGGGTCATTCTCAGGTGTGAGGCCCCTCAACTTGCTGACGGCTGTCAAGTACTCGCTGTCGGCCACGGCAATGTCATATCGCACGTTTGCAGTGGACATGGGCTTTATTGCCGGAATTACCGCGTCGGTGATGGCGAGTAAGGTCTTCCATTGCGCTGGTGTGAGTGGATCTTCTGATGGGAGTGGCGGGAGCGGTGTTGCTTTCGGCGACACGGGCTCAGTCGGAAGATCCGCCATGTTGGCGCGTCGGTTCAGTCCCTGGGTAATGACGATGGTGTTTAGTCCTGACTAAAGGGTCCGGAATATGGAGTATCTACGATGCTAAAGATGCAGGAACATGGGTGCTACTTGATTCCCCAGATCAGGGCGCCTTCCCCGCGTTGTCAGATGCCGCATGCTGTTTGATGTGGATCCGAAAGAGGCAGTCGTGCCTCGGCGCGTCCCAATCGAGACGACAGCGCCACAACGTGGAAGCCTCGCCCAACAGACAATAAGTTGCGCCTCATCGTCATCCCGGCTTGCGGAAGGGAAAAGTTGCCGGGGTGGTAGAAAATTGTTGAAAACTGTCGAAGTTCGCCACGGCGCGTTATGAAGACGTACGCGCTGACCGCTTTCGGGACGTGATGGAATACTGCATGCAGGGTGCAGGCAGAAGTGGACATCCGACAGAGGAGCGATGGATCCATTGGATGCGCTGGTTGTTATGCTGGGCCTGGTTGGGTCCCAAGAGATATTGGAGGATGTATTCTTCCTGCAACGAATTGCTGCTTCATTATTACCTACCTACCACCGTGGTAGTGGCCTGCCCCACCAGTTGCTCTCGTCTCGCCGCTCGCCGCGGAACGAGTGCGCGTTCCGCGGCTGACCCGCCCTCTCGAGACGCCAACCGCTGCGCGTCTGTCCATCAGCACTCGATCCGCGTGCGATCAGAGCCGCAGCGTCATTCAGGTTGCATTTGCATCATAACATTCTCAACGTCCGCGCCTGACGTCCTCATCGAGATGCGGAGGGCGTTCGGAGAAGTCGAATCTGGTGGGCCAGGATTCCCTGCCGATCCCTGACACTCAACGGGCGTGTGAGTGGCTACATGCATGGCCAGAGATAAGGACTTTCGGCCAATCAGGGGCGTGCGGTGCCCCCGCCTTATCTTTCGAGAGACCGTTGCCCAGCGCTCTGCAGGCGCAAACAAAACGAGCAGGCGTTGCTTTTGAGACATGTCGCGGCGCAGTCACATACAGACATGGAGGAGACAGTCTGGCGTTTTCATAGCATCGCAGTCGTGCTGGAGCAGCAGTCTTGGGCGGAGAAGGCCGCCGTGGTGCTTGCTATTACCCATAAAATTGATCAACATGGCCGATGATAGCCCGCCAAGAGCGGAACCACGTCCCAGTCCAGCCAGGTCGGGCGAGGCTAAGTTCGGATCCTCGCATCCTCGCGTGCATCGCCATCAATCCGCTGTAGGTAATTACTAGAGAAGCCACTGGCCTTATTTTAATTCACCGCAACCCCCAGAGCCTCACCCGCCCCACGGCTTCCTCCGCACTCACACGACCACTCTCCCTCCTCGACTCTCCTGTACCATGCACCGCTGAGTTGCTTTAACGGTCGAGATTGTGGCCCCAGCGTCGTCTGCTGTATCACCGCTTCCCGCCCTCTTATCGCCCGTCCGTACGTCAGCTCCAATTGGAACCCAACTTCAACACCAACACAGAGCCGCACGCGTCCTCTTGGGGCCTGTCCCTTCGTCGCACTGCTGTAGCAGCCGGGCTCTCTTCCCGGTCCGTCAGGCCTGCCGCTGCTCTCACCTGCCGTTCTTCGACAGGTACATTCCTCGATTGTCGCCCACCAGCGCGGCACCTTCACCGCCCTCTTCGCCTTATCGGCCGTCACTCCTTCGAGATATCGTATATATCCCGTACTAGTAGGAGCCCTACCGTCCCTCTGCACCTGCGCAGCTCCACACCAGCATGGCTACCACACTCTCCACCGCGACTGCGATCCCGCAACCCGCATACCAACACCACGCCTACCGCAAGTCGACGCAGTACTCGCCCACGGGCTCGACGGTGAACACGCCCGTCAATGTTTCGCCCACATCGCCGCGCAACACCACACAACTGCCTCTGGGCCGCCACCAGGGCATATACCAGCCCAGGACAGCCATCGGCATACCCGCAGCGCTGAGGAAGACGGAGAAGCCGGGCAGCAAGTCACCCCCAAAGGTCGACTCGGGCATTGGCTCTCCAAACAACGGCTGGATCACCAACGGTCCCGCCCAAGTCGCAAACGACGGTGTCGCAACGCCTGCCTCTCAAATTGGCAACGAAGACATGCAGAGCCTCTACAATGACGTCCCACTGTCTCCCGTGGCTGGCCCTATAACACGCAACCACTGGCAGGTATGTTGTTACTATATTTTCATTTGCCCTCTACGCCGCTATTAGCCTCGTTCATCTTTCCTGTCGCGTGCCCAATACTGTTGGGGTGTTTCGCTCTTACGTACTTTCGGGGTGGATCCCCCTAGCGTCGCATTGGTCTGGCCGCTTTCCACTGTCTGGATTGCCGATGTGCCGGGCGCCTCAACTCATCCGCCATCTCAACAAGAGATGCATGCAGAAATTGAGAGCCCAATGTCGCTGTATGTCGAGGCTCTTGCGGAAGGGGATCTAGTAGTCGTTGATGGTTGCTTCTTCCATGTCGGCGTTCCCTGCTTGGTCACACTGGCGTTTCTCCCCACGCTAGAGCTTTTATCCGATGCAGGGTCGATGTTCGCACCGTCGACGTCTGTGCTTCATTTTGGCTTTGTACATCTTCAACGATTCTAGACCAATCGTACTGACGAACCCGTTTAGGCGGATAGCTCCACTTCGGTATGCTCGGCATCCTCGTGCCAGGAACCGTTCGGCTTCTTCCAGCGCCGCCACCACTGTCGCAAGTGCGGCGGCATCTTCTGCTGGCAGCATTCGGCGAACCAGGTCCGCCTCGATGAGCTCGCGCGATTCCATCCTGATGGCGTATGGCATCGTGCTTGCGATCGCTGCCACAGCTCGTTCCGCGAGTGGGAGCATCTGCGATCGAGCCGCACCAACAGCGAGAGCTCTGGTAGCAGTGTCGGTGCCATGCAGACACCTGCACCCGCAATGCCTGTAAAGCGTCCTGAGAATCAACGCGTCGGCAGCCTGGCGCAGAGCTTCCAAGGTGCCTGGAATTGGAGCACCTTCTGAGCCCGCCTCTTTCTTGTGTTTAGCAGCGACGTCGCCTGCACGCACCCCAGTTGGACCGACGGCCTTTCGTCGTCCACTTCTTTCCTCGATGATATCCGGGTAGCCATTAGCTCGATCTGCCTGGCCTCTCCCACCTTTTACATCCTGACTTGCTTCGAAGCATTTGCATAACAGCATAGTATTGGCGTCCTGCATTCAACGAACGGGTGGTCTTCTGTCTCCCCTGCGATTCAGCGTTTCCTTCCGCCTCTTATGGCACCTTTAGACAGCAGTACCTTCCCCTCGTGGATGCTCACTGTGTTACGGTCGAACTTATGATTGCTGGTTCCGATGCCACTCCTAGACGGCATTGGGTGATGGATTGGGGATGAACCGTTTGCAAGGGAATGGGACATGATTGCATTGGTGTTTTGGCGTTTTTGATTCGATGACTATCTGACTTCAACAATTTACTGGCGTATGTGTGTCGTTTGGAGCTATGGCTCCCGCGGCGTATAGATTGGAGTTGCGGCCGAATTCGTCGGATAATGAACGTGGTTGTGACTGAAATGCAAATCAGTACTTCAAAACAGAGGTGTAAATCATATGTGACGATTTCCGAAAGTACCTTGATGGCGTGATTGATTGAGTCAAAGTGGTGGATGTCGTACCCGTCGTACGCTCACCTACCTAGGCGGGAGGCCATGTTGAGTACTACCCATGCTCGTAGGCACAAGCACAAGAACGGGGAAGGAGTGCAGAACCAACACCACGCGAGATCAAGAAGGGAGGAACAACGAGCAATATAAGCCACAGATGTATGTCAGGAATCGAATGGTGTTACCCTATTGTGGAGTATATGAACCATGTCCGGAGCGCTGGCGGCCTCCGATTGGCTGCGATCCTGTGGACCTGGATGTCGATTTTTCGAAGGCGATGAGGCCATTGAACACATTCCCAGCCCTCAATTCAACATACGAGCGACATTCGATTGTGTTTGACCAGGTTTCCCGCAAATTGACTTGCGTTGCCATCTGCTCGGCGCCATACGCTCTCCTTTACTCCAGGCTTTCGGGGGCGCAATTGCCCCCGCAAGAACTGTACGGTTGTCAAGGCGATATCTCACGGCCATGGTTACCGAGACGGGATCTGGGACACAAACGATGATGCCGGCGATAGAAAGTAGTAGTGGGGTGGTACAAGAGAATGGGAGGCCGAAGAAGCTGCGTGGGCGCGCCTTCTACGAGAGCATCGGCAGTCCGAAGCTTGTACTGGCGCCTATGGTTGAACAATCAGAGTTCGTATGTCTCTCAACCTCTAATCTCCCTCTAACTTAGACCATCGGCTGATATTATTATTTTTTTAGGCATGGCGAATGCTGTCACGATCCTTCCTTCCGCCGTCCCAACAAGCCTCGCTCCTAGCCTACACTCCCATGTTCCACTCGAAGATGTTCAGCGAGAAGAGCCACTACCGCGATGCCCACTTTCAACCTCTCAAGTCCACAATACCATCACCCGTCGACGACTACCACATGTCACAAGTGCAGGAGAGGGAACGACATCTCGACGGAAACCCGGCATTCGACAGACCGCTCACGGTGCAATTTTGCTCCAACGATCCAGACGATTTGCTGAATGCGGCGAAACATGTTGCGCCCTTTTGCGACGCGGTGGATCTAAACTTGGGCTGCCCCCAGGGAATTGCAAAGAGAGGGAAATACGGCGCGTTCTTGCAGGAGCAGCCTGATCTCATTGCAAGAATGATCAGAAAGTTGGACGAGGAGCTCACGGTGCCTGTCACGGCAAAAATGCGTGTTCTTGAAACGCAAGAGAAGACACTGGAGTATGCGAAGACGCTTTTGGACGCTGGCGCGAGTATCATCACAGTCCACGGTCGACGGAGAGAGCAAAAGGGCCATAATACCGGCCTAGCAGATTGGACGATGATCCGCTACCTGAGGGAGAGTCTCCCCAAAGAGACGGTCATCTTCGCAAACGGGAACATCTTGCAACACGAGGATATTGCTGCATGTCTAGAAGCAACAGGCGCAGACGCCGTTATGAGCGCAGAAGGCAATCTTTACGACCCGACCATCTTCGCTGAGCCGCCACACGTAGGTCAGGAAGGAAGAGAATACTGGCGCGGTCGTGATGGAAAAGGCGGGTACAGAATGGACGCTGTCATGCGACGATACATGGACATAATACACAAATACGCCTTGGGCCAAGAACCCCCAGAGCGAAGACCCCTGTGGATGCCTGGAGATCCGGTAGAAGGCCCAGCACCAGAGCACCCAGTAGTCGAAGAACCGAACTCCTCAGAGGAAGGCCCACCAAAGAAGAAAAGGAAGCAAATGTCCAAATCCGAAAAAAAGAAAGAGAAGACGTCAAATCCGAATCTCACGGCTATGCAAGCTCATCTCTTCCACCTCCTCCGCCCGCTCGTTGCAGAACACCACAACGTCCGCGACGCACTCGCGCGATCCCGCACCGGCGATATCGACGCCTTTGAAAACGTGCTCGCACTCACGGAAAAAGCCGTTAAAGAGGGTATCCAGAAATACGAACTCGAACAAGCCAACACTACGGACGAATCTGCCCCCGCAATTAACGAAGAACTAGAAGCATCAGGGAAAGCAGAGGAGAAATTGGATCCATACGAAAGCTCCCTCGCAACGGTCGCCCGATGCAAACGGCCCTATTGGGTGTGTCAGCCGTATGTGAGACCGCTGCCCAAGGAGGCGATTGAGAAGGGGAGTATGACTGTTAGTAAGAAGGAGAGGAAACGGTTGGAAGAAGAACAAGAGCTGGAGAAGAAGGCGGCAGGAGAGAAGGGACGAGATGTTCAGGCTGGGGATGTGGGGCTCGAGGATGGGGGCAGAATTGAGGAAGAGAGGGTGGGCGAGCAGGTCGTGGAGGAGCCGAGGGAGGGCGTGGTTTGTGGATAGGCCGTGTGAGGGGGGATGGGGCATGGAGGGAGAGATGATATACCCAGTTTTGCAATGTGAAATAAGTTATTAGATACAAGGTGAGGTTTTAGTATGTGCTTGCTTCTCTATGCATGACTTGTTCGATGTGACGTGACGTGATGTCGAGGTAAGTCTTGCCCGTTGGCATTCCTTTTCTCACTTTCCTCTCTCTTCTCCCTTAATCTTTTCCTTCTTCTACTTTCCTCCTGCGAGTCTCTTGTTTGTTGCTCACTCCGTCAGTCACATCGTTACGCTTTCTTTTCGAACCAGTCTTGACTTTCTTTGAACTCACTCACTCGCATTTTCCGTAGCTATCTAACTATCTGTCTATTTTTCTTTAGTCATGTCTTTCTTTCCTTCAAACTAGCCCGCCCAACTCTCCTAACTTGCGCACTTCCTTGCAAAGCCTAGGCGCCTGTGCGAATAAGAGACGAAGCCCGGCGTTATCTTGGAAACACTGCAGGGTGTCGAGGACCAGCGGAAGTCTATGATGGTGTTATCCGACATCATACGGGGCTGGGTATTCTCGAGCAAGGGTTTGGAAATGAAAGGTCTAATTTAGACGTACATGTCGGAGACGCACAGTCACGTGAACCAGTGAAAGCAAAGCGCCCCACGAACAGCGTTCCCGCGTCATTCAAAGCTTGGACTTGGAATGCCTGGACCCTCTCTCTATAAAATATTCTTCCGATTGAATTCCTAGATGCGTTTACCTTTACGTTCCACCGAGACCTTCCCACCCATTCAACCCAGGAATTCCCCTCACTACAGTTCCTCACGATCGCTATCGAGATATCACAGAAACCGCCATCATGATCTTGGTCATGTCTCTCATACTGGTCGTCCTGCTTGCTCTGTTGGAGCAGGGCAGCGCCATTCTGCTCCCACCGCCAGGCCCCAATACCCACGGCTACAAGGTTGCTGTCTCCCACTTCCCGCTCACCGATGTCGCACACAAGGATCCTCACAATCAGGCCGAGAATAGGCGCATCATGGTCAGCACGTTTATTCCTGTGAATAAAACTTCCTGCACGAATGAGTGCGAGATTCCATACATGCCACCTCAGACCGCTCGTATAGCAGGTGAACAATTCTTGCTCAACGCACCAAAGGGCGTCTTCGAGATGATGGGCTACAATGTCTGCTGCGGCACGAGCAAAGATACCGATGCGTCTAAGTACCCCGTGGTCGTACTCGAACCGCACGTCGACACGAGCAGACTTCTGTACACAAATATGGCACGTTACATGAGCGCAAACGGCGTCGCCGTCATCCTCCTCGACCACCCAGGCGACTCATCCATCGTGGAATTCCCGCAATCCGACAAATCCTCCCCGTCAACCATCTACAACAGCGGCACCGTTCCCCTCTCTAACTTCTCGCCCCTGACATCTTGGAATGACACCATCACCTCCGCCATCACCACGCGCATCCAAGACATCAACTTCGCCCTCACCCAACTCACCTCGCTCCCGCTCTTGAAGCAGCAATTCCCCTCTCTCCGCCTCACTTCGGCCCTCAACACAACCTCCTACGGTATCGTTGGTCACGGTCTCGGCGGCACAGTCGCCACTTCTCTCTCCTTCTCCAACCCCAAAGGCATCCTCTTCTCAATCAACCTCTCCGGCACCCCACCCCCACCACCGCCACCTCCGCATCCCCATCTACTTCTTCGGCCGCAGCGACTTTCGCCGCTCAAATGACATAAACTGGCCCACCACGTGGTCGCACCTCACGGGCCCAGCGGCAGAATTCGACCTCAACGACTCGGCCATCTTTGACTTCTCCGACCTGCCGGTCATCGTCGAGTTGGCGAATAACGAGGGTGGGATGAAGGGTACCGTGAAGGCGAGGGGTGTTGGCGGAAGCGGGGCGTATGGGATTCATGCGGTTGTGTGCTTTGTGGAGGGCGTGGTCAAGGGTAGGGTGTTGGGGGATATGCGGGGTGTGAGTGATTGTGTGGGCATGTTTGGGGGGATGGTGCCGTATCCCGGGCGTGGTTAAGGAGTGGAGTGGGTGAGCTGGTCGTTGGCTATGGGGAAGATCTTTGGGTAGATGGGGTATTTTACATGTCATCTAGAGACCTTTTAGTGGGGTTTCCTGGATAGACTTGGTACCTAGGTCTAGAAGGATAAGAGATATAGAGTGGAAGAGAGCGCTTAGAGATAATCTAGTGTAAAAGAGTACTGGAATGCTGAGAAACTCGGTGTCCAATATAACCTCATATCGTTCAGTCCTTTAACGCATGGAATAGATACGAGAGATGATTTGCGGACCTAGGAAATGTCATACGAAGCGATTGTACTACACAGTAGCCTCCTCCCTCAACAACCTCGTACTTGAAAATTTCAACGGAAAACATTCAGCCCACACAAGCGAAGTCTCAACTTCCCAAACATGATCCCAATCCAAACCAATCTAAACCACTTCAAATCACACCCAAAGGCGTCAACCCGCCCACCCTATTACTCCACCGTCTACTCAACCTCTCCCCGCCTCCATACCCACCATCATCCTCCAACCCACTAATCCCACTAACCCCACTCATCTGGCTCATCCTCTTCCCCCCATCACTACTTGCATACGAACTAACCGACCTTGCCGAAAACGTACTAAACCTGCTCGAAAACCTCCTACTAAAGTTCCTCGCTCCTCCAGGCCTCATACGTGTCGCAGCCTCATGTCCACTCGTAGTAGCATGAGCAGTCTTCGAGTCGTCATCTTCTTCAGACTCGTAGCGTTCGCTGATGTCAGGAAGGAGGCTTGTCGGCGGCGCAGGCAGACGATGTTCAGGCGGCTCATCGTCTTCAAAAATCATGGATATCGGCTTGGGGGCTAGACCTTCGGCAGATTGGACATGACGCAGTGGTTGGCGTTGGCGACTAGGAGGATAATGAGGTGTTGTTATGTCGGTTGCGGAGTACGATGGTGGTGGGAGTGGTGAGGAGAGATCAATGGCTAGGCTGCCGATGGGTACGGGGGCGGAGATCAAGACGCTTTTGCCGCGCGAGGTTCTGCTGCGGGCGTGAGAGGAGGATGATTTAAGGTCGGGATCGCGGAGGAAGTTTAGGACGTGGTCGCGCAGCCAGTGACGGAAGCGTGGCATCGTGGAGAGTTGGCTTGTGGTGTTTCGAAGGGGTAGTTAACGTTAGGGCAATTGCGGGTGCTTTGATAGCTATCTCAATTATTCTGTTAGATAGATAGTTGACTATACTACATTCAGTGAAAGAAGACGGGAATATAGCGAGAAACAAACAAGACTAAAAAAGACAAAAACATACAACAGCCGGGCTTTCGCCAGTGGTCACCCACCTGGCTACTACTCCGCCGGTCGAGGGCTTATTCGAGGGCTCAACGTATCGAGATCAAACGGGATCGTGTGTTTTCCCATCGCCTATGGTCGTATGTGAAAGGTATAGTGGTGTCGACATATATATAGTCAAAGGAAAAGTAGATCAGGCAGGAAAAGAAAAAGAACGACTTACCAATGGAAGTTTGAAAATACCTGTTTTCTTTCTTCTTCTCTACCCTCGTAGAAAAACTAATAAGTCTTCGCGCGCGCCCTTCCCACCCACTCTCTGTGCTTGCTGCGTTGCGTCGCGTTGAATCAGAAGAAACAAGCTTTCACCACCTGCAACAAGTGGACAAAAGCGCAGACCCACCACCCCCTTCTATACCTTTCTCCGTCCGTTTCATCAAACGCCTTACCTCACGCATCTAACTAATTACACGACCGACCAGCGGTCTGTTGTCTATCATCGATGCTCACCCAGTGAGATGGTTAGGCATGTAAGACCCCGAACATGCTCACTACTCTCCCCATCTCACTCGCTTAACCCCCGCTCCAACCAATCACACCCATCCTTACATCAGCGCCGCACAAGGCGCACCCCGGACTTCATGCAAGGCAAGTTTGCTACATCGCAAGATCGTGCCGTTCGCGGGTAGAATAGATGTGAGGCACCGTCAAGCAGTGTGAACGGTGGGATTTGGCTGGTTGGGATGCAGGTGGCCAGGATGCTACACCGAGAATGTTGGGAACGGGGGATCCGTGCGGCGCGTCGTTTTGATGCTCGCGAGTAGGTGGGTGGGTGTAGTGTCAGCTTGTCGGGCTCGGAGCCGAGAGAGGATATCCGATGGTAATCATGTATAGGCTCACCAAGACGACATTCGGGCCCCTCATGCGATTCTACGCCGCGGTACAGCGTGATTAACAAAGCTCAACTTTGTATATGTACAGACCATTCTTTTTCAATCAGTCTTCTAGACTCCTATAACTAGTTATGGCGAAGATATAGTGATTCGATTTACAATATCGAACATTGTTGTAGTTGAGGGGAAGGAAAGTGCTTTAAGAACGAGCTCCCTCGCACACCTGGTACCATAGATGACCTCAGGAGGCTATAGAGCACGTATAGACTATATCAGAAAAGACACCATTTCGTCGAAAACTTCTATAAGCAGGCAAACTTTGGGTCGTGCAACGTAATCTTCATTAGGTCAATATCAACATTAAGCATTAAAGCATTATATACATCAGTATTCACTGCGCAAGCTCGCAAGAATTACCCCTATTATTTACTTGAAAGCTTCAAACTGAAACATTATCCGCGAGTCCAAACTACTGCGTGCACTGCGCCGCACCCTTCGCGGTCTTCGTCACCATCTGGAGCACGGTCGTGGTAACCTTTTTCGTCGACGTCTTCGTACCAGGCGCGGCAGTCACCGTAGATGTCGCTACTCCACCACCCAGCGTGCTTGTCTGAAACTTAGTAGTGGTGCTGGCGGGCAGCGTAGTCTTAATCACCGAAGTCACATCAACAGACTTCGTAACGTAAATTGTTTGCTGCTCGGCGGTAGTCGTCTGTGTTTTTGTTGCCGTCTTGAAACTGCTGATAGTGACAGCTTGAGCGGTAACGGTGGAAAGAGACGTTGTAGTAGCATAGCTGGTGGATAGAAGCGTGGTCGTAGATGCCTTGAGCGTAGTTGTCTTGCCAATCGTGGATGTTGAGGTAGTAGTTGTCAAGATTGTCGCGCCTGGTTGAGCGATCGTCGACGTCTTCACGAACGAAGTGATTGTGGCGGTGCTCGTGCTGCCTTCGAGCGTGGTGGTCTTCGTGGCGGCGGTCGAGGTCTGTGTGACAAAGGCGGTAGAGCCAGGCTGGGTCGCTGTAGAGGTCTTCACGAAACTGGTAATCGTAGTGCTGACAGTCAGCGTAGTGGTACCGGCAGCGCGAGGAATAATGGCTCCACGGCGAACCATCCGTTGAGCTTCGACTGTGGGAATGCAAGAGAGCGTCGTGGTGGACTTTTTAGTAGTTGTCTTGTACGAGACTGTACTAACGGTGACAGTACTTGCTGCTTTGACAGTCGTTGTCTTCGTGCTAGTTGGCTCTAGGGACACGGTGGTCTTGATCGTCGTGGAAGCTCCCTTCTGAGTGATGGAGCTGGTGGTCAAAACCGTAGATCCCTCACTCTGTGTCACGGTGGTTGCCTTCGGGGTGGACGTGTATAGGACGGTAATAGTTGTAGTTCCCTTTACCGTAGACGTGGTTGCAGCTTTTGTCGTCACTCCATGCTCCGTGATAGTTCCCTTGGCGGTGCTCGTCTTTGTGACAACATCCGGGGTAATTGTGAGACCTGTGTCCTCAGTGACTATATACGTAGAGGTAGATGTGACATCAGGAGAGGTGATGGAGACGGTAGCGGTTGCCTTTTGCGTGCTTGTCTTGATTTCGTCCGCCTCTGTGATAGTGGCCGTTTCTGTAACCTTGACGACAGTTGTAGATGTCACATCTGGCGCCGTAATGAGGGTGCTGGCAGTGAGCTTAATTGTGGAAGTCGTGGTAGTATACGCCGTTACAAGAGGAACACTGCTCGATGAAGTGGCAGAGGCGGAAACGGACGACAGAAGAGACGAGCTGACACGCGAAGAAGCTGAGGTTGACGCAAGGATTGAGCTGCTGGAAGACGAGGCGGTGCTGCAAGTCTGCGCCGAGCCGATGCCGACCGTGAAGGGTTGTGTGTCAACATGCGAAAAGTCGATGAAAGCAGTGGAAGCAAAGAAACTGCTCAGCTGGAACTGAACAACATCAGCATCCGAGAACTGTCGAGAAAAGCTAGCGCGATTGCAGATGCTTGATCCAGGTCCGTAGTTATGGTACTCTCCATACACGACCCCGTCTGTCTGGGGAGAAGACTTGCTCCACTGGTTCCAGCCTGCGGCCTCGATCATGGAGTCGAGATAGCAGTTGACGTATGCAACACGCGAGTAGGAGTTCCATGGACGTCCAAGACCGACATTGGTAAATGTTCCAGAGCCAGAAGCCGGCTTCACGGTACATTGGTCAAAAACAAACCCAGCAGCAGTTGTGTTAGTGGCACGCTTAGAAGCCGTGATGCTAACACCATCCTCGTTGGGCGATATGGTTGAGTCCAGGAAGTAAGCAGCCCCTGTACCGTAGATGAAGTCCACGTTACCCTCAATGTAAGTCTTGAAGGTGAACAAGTAGCCTGAAACGCTAAGTGTGTCCTGGTTACCGTAGATCTGGCATCCGTACAACCCCGCGTACTTGCTGCTCTGGACAGCGAAACCAAGAGAAGCCATGTCTTGCGTGGTGCCGTAGTTGTTCCTGAAGTTGATGTTGTAAGCATGGAAGTAATTGCCCTTAACGTAGACAGTGGCGCCGTCGGTGTTGCTGCCAGAAGTTCCCTGGGTATCAATGCCGTGGCTGGCTTGGATCGTTACTTGGTTTTGGGAATAGTCATCCGTTGCAGAGGAATAGCCCTGGAAAATGGTATGCCCAGATTTGTTGACGATAAGCTGCTCTTCGTAGACACCAGGGTAGATGAAGATGGTGGCGTTTGTCTTGCTCGAGGTTGGTGCAGCGTTCAGCGCATCTTGGATCGTCTGGTATGTAGTAACACCATCGATGGCAGTCTTTGAAACGATCAAGGCACCAGAAGGTGGAGTCATGCCATCGAAGGTCGAGTTTCCGCTGACAGTGGTGTTGGTAGGCGTGGTGACGACTGTCGCAGGTTGCGGGGTGACAATTGAGTTCCAATAAGTCATATCGATCCATTCAGTCGAGTCCATAACAGATGAGAGTGGGTATGTATCTGACGTCAGAAGGGTGGCATTGCCAAAAGCCGTGCGAGCGGCAGCATTGTTCTCCCAGTTGGAGGGGCCGGTGTTGGCATACTCGGCGAAGGTGATGTGGTCAGTTCGTGGATCGGTGGCCGACCAAACCTTCCATCCGCTTGGATTGATAGTGCTATCCAAGTAGGAGTTCTTGATAACGACAAGGGCGTACTGGGAGTAAGGACGACCCAAGTAAACCTTGTTGGTGAGATCCACAGTGGCGCTGGGAGAAGCAGTGAACAGACACTGATCGAAGATATAGCCGCCGATGGCCGACAACGACGCCCTGCTATGGGCGGTCATAGCAGACGACTGACGCTTGGCACCAATTGTGCAACCCTTGAAGTATGCCTTGGAGTATCCCCAGATGAAGTCGATAGCACCACCAATATAACAGGACTCGTAGTATTGATATCCAGCAGTGGCGCCCGTCAGCAAAGTATCTTGCCATCCATCAAATGAGCAAGCGTAAAATGCGATGTCGTTCCCGTAAATTGATGCAGCAAGGGTAACATAGGATGACTCGGAGCCGTCAAGATTATCAGTGTTGATCATGTTGATGTTATACAAGCTAATTCTGTTCGACGCCGTCGCGAAGGTCGCAGTCTCGGCATCGGAGTGACCGGTAGGCAGAGGAGAGACAGAAAGGCCACGAGAGTAAGTGATTGTAACTTGGTTGTCCTTGTACGATTGACCGGGGTTTCCACTCGTGTAACCGATAACTCTCACTGCACCAGGACGGTTGACGGACGGGATCTGCTCGTTGTAAGAGCCAGGGTACAAAAATATGGTCTGATTGGTAGAATCTTTTGGAAGCGAGGCAAGAGCAGCTGTGAGGTTCGTGAAAGAAGCATTGTGACTTCCATCGACAGAGACAATGACAGCAAAAGCAGGTGGAACAGTGCCACTATCCGGATGGGCATTGATCGTGGCAGTAGTGACCGATCCGGTTGTAGTGGACGTTGGTGAAGCACTGGCGGATGCTGTAGTGGAAGCATTGGCGGAGGGCGTTGACGGACCAGTCAAGCTATAGGAAGGGACCATGTTATAAGTGGTCATGTCTAGCCACGTAGTGTCGCCAATCCATGCAGCAAGCTGGTAATTCGCAGCTTGAGATGCCGTCAGGTTGGTCGCAAAACTAGCACGTTGGGTAGATGCCTGCCATGAGCCAGGTCCCGCGTTGTTGTATTCACCGAACAAGACGTTGGAGGTTTGCGGGCTGCTTGTAGACCACACAGACCAGCCAGCATCCTTGATGTGCTTGTCAATGTATGAGTTCATGTAGACAGCGATCGAGTACTGCGAGTAGGGACGACCGAGGTAGCTGAGCCCATATGTGCTGCCGTAGGTGGAGCTGTAAGTGACCATACAAGAGTCGAACACATAACCACCGGCGACGTCCGCGCTAGCTCGGGACTGTGCAGCAATACACGACCCAGGCGTATTCGTAACAACTTTACATTGATGGAAGTACGCAGTAGAGAAACCCCAGATGAAGTCAACACTGCCCTCGATGTAGCAGTTGCTGAACACCTGTGTGCCCTTGTTGGCAAGCAAGGTATCTTGGAAGCCGATGAAAGAGCATCCATAGGCCGCTATGTTTGCTCCATAAAAGTCGGCAGCTAGGGCAGCGGTGTTCGTTGTTTGTGGATATGTGTTCACAAAGTCGATATTGTATATCGCTAGGCCAGAGTTGTCGTTCGTCTTCTTAGAATAGATAACGGGCGTCTGCTCGTTTTGACCGGCGCTGGTCAGGACACCCTTGGAGAACTCCAATCTGACCTGGTTCTGCGTGTAATCGTTGGTAAAGCTAGTGGCACCAATCAAAGTAACTTTTCCTTTTCGCGTCATAGAGATCTGTTCGACATACGTGCCAGCACCGATCTTGATGGTGTATGGGTTGCTATCATTGGGCAGGGCATTGATAGCGGCTGTCACGTTGCTGTAGTCACAGGGTCCAGGTGTCTTGGAAACAACAAGGGTACCAGAGGGCGCTGGAGCAGAGCAGGTCGACGAAGCAGACGCGGAGCTGACGGTTGCTGAGCTTGAAGAAGTGGAGTTGGAAGAGCTCGAAGCGCTGGCAGAAAGCGTCAAAGAGCCGGAAACGGTCGAGGAGCCAGAAGCGACCGAAGAGCTTGACGCCGACAACGAGGCAGATGTGGAGCTTATGGTGACCGAAACAGTGGATGTGGAGCTGACGACACCTGAAGAGCTTGAAAGTATAGTGGACGAAGCAGCCGAAGAAGCTGCTGATGAGGCAGAGGCAAGCTGAGCGGCGTCCGAGTCTTGGAGGGACGAGAGGACACCCTGATCGATCCAAGCAAGAGATGAGCTACCATAAGGCGAGAAAGCATTTCCATAGACCTTATCGATGGTGAATTGAGAGACTCCATCGACTGTGAGAAGAACATCATAGCTAGCGCGCGAGGCAGCATTCTTAGCGTACGAGCCTGCGCCAGTAGACAAGAACTCGCCATAGTACGATGAGTAGGTAGTGGCTGAACTGTGAATCCCGGCAGGAGCAATCAAGCTTCCCATGGCGGTATTTCTAAAAATCGCCACCGCTCCAGCATTGTTAGGCGCTGCCAGGAAGACTCCAGTGTTGCTGTAACCCGACTTCTGCTGGATAGTGCTAGAGTCGAAGACGACACTAGAGTTGTAGAAGGTACTGCCGACTGTCGCACCCTTGTTGTATACGATACTTGCGCTGGATGAAAGAGGTACGATGGTAGATTTGTAGACGTATGCTGTAGGGAAATTGTAGAACAGCTTATCTGAGCCCTCGATGTACGAATTTGCGAAGAATGCGAGTCCGTACGAGGCGGAGATGGCGGTGGCACCCGGGGAAACTATTGAACAGCCATAGAAAGCGATGTTGTAACCCCTGATCGAGAGCGTAACTGCATTAGTCGATGCGCTGGTGGTGGCTGAGTTGACGATGTTGAGATTCCGTACAGTGACACCCTTCGAGTTGCTGGTTCCGATAGTAAGAGCGGCCGAAGAGTATGAAAGGGTGACCTGGTTTTGCGTCCAGTCTGCAGCTGAAGTGGCAGTGGCGCCAACAATGGTTACAGTTCCAGTTCCAGTTACAGTGACGGCCTCCGAGTATGTTCCTGCTAGAACAGTAACGGTAGGGATACCGCTGAGCTGAGCAGCGCTTACAGCGGCATTGATAGCAGTGAACTGTCCCGAGCCATCCGTCGCCACGGTAATAACAGACTTAGAACCACTTGAAGTTGCAGATACTGCAGAGGATGAAGAGGGTGTGGGGGTCGCAGAAGGCGTAGAAAGTACGGAGGAACTGAGTGATGAGCTCAGTACAGTAGTCGTATCAACAGCACTACTCTGCGCAGCGGCAAGCCCAAGCAGGGCTGCGACGACAAAAGACCGCATGGTAAATGACGACCTATTCGAAAAGAACGAGTGACAGTGGGAAGGGGATCATTTTGAACCCGGAGATCTTCACTGGGATATATATCAAATATCTCTGGATCTGGATCTGGCTCTGGACCTAGTCCTGTTTCCTTCATGATACCGTTTACGAGTGCGTAACCTCGGCTGACTTTGGACATCTGGTAGTCTAGATCGCCACAGAAGCCATGATGGCCAAGATAATTAGGGCGAGGGTCGGTCGATTCGCGGGTCATCGACTCAGATGGGCAAGGAAGTCCCCTGATCGATTAGGTATCGCGGTATCGGATGATCTCCACGGCGAACACATGGATAGAAAGATCGCCATACATCATGGACTCGGAGGCTCTAACACGCGGGATGGAAATATTGATGGCTTGACAGGGCGTAGTAATTGGTGGGAGTTCATCCATGAGCCCGTAAGTGGTGGCGTGGCATTTTGACAACGGGTACCTGCCGTCCAAGGCCGGAGCAAAACTTTGGATCTGTATTAGCCTTATCTAGTATCGTTTTGAGGCTACAGCTTAGCACAAGCCATCTGCTCTACAGATCTCGGTGGACCCCGGCGATATGATATCGCGGCGGCTCGTATCTGGGAAACCCCATGGAGGAATAGTGGACCTCGACGATGGCATTGCATTCAGCAATGCGTGCAATCTTAATAGTTATATACCACACGTCTATGGCGCGCATCGTGGTGTACTTCTTTAAAATTGGTGGCGACATATATTCTTGGGGCTTGCAACGACCTCAGGATACCCGTTAGGTACACTTACTGTACTAGTTCATCGGTGAGATCACTCCGCGATCACCACACCAGAGAACTTCTTAGCGGGTCTTTCAAGTGTTCTGGATGGAGGACCTGTTCACGTAGGTAGGCAAGCTTCGATATACCCAGGAAAAGTGGCGTCTGAATGCTTATACCCAAGAGCCAGGCTCACGGCACGTGGGAGTGGAAACAGTCCATGCTTTCAGTTCGCGTGGCTTTCGCTAACGAAAATTTTCCTCCAATGAGTTTCGCCGTAGAAGTGCCGTGTACACTAAGTCACGTGTTTCATTGTTCTATTCTCGCCTCGACCGCAGTCTATCTCGTTAGCTCAGGAACGTTGCTTCTAATTCTATATCCATATCATTACTACGTAGAAGGCTTTTCCGGACCGTCTGTCGTGCGCGATACCGCGGCAGATGCCATGAGAGCTGAGTGACTGCCGTACGGGCAATCTGTCAATTCGGGCCTTCACACAGTGGGGGTCCGGGGACGAAGTCCAGCCACTCTCCATCCTGAAGTTTGTTTTCGCGTGGTGACCGGTGACCTTGTAACTTTACGAGATGGAGAGGATGGAGAGCAAGATGTTTAGCAATGCGCAGACCCGTTAGACTATACAGAACTTACGCGGCAAGGAGATTGCGAAGGGGATTAAGCGGAGTGAGATCGCACTAGTACTAGGCTCAAGCCGTTGCGAACGCGATTGACGGTGACGGTGACGGTGACGGTGGAACCTTATAAGATGGAGAAGATGGACCGCAGGCTGTTTATTAGCAATGCGCATACCCCTTTAGACTGCAGGTAGATACAGAAATTACATAGGTAGTAAGGAGCACAGGGAATTAAGCGGAGCTGAGATTGCACTAGTATTAGGCTCGATCCGTTGCGAACGCAAGGTCCCTTCGCGTTGATTCGACACTTCGGAAGTGGACCGGCACTACCACTACAACGAAGTTGCTCAGACGTGTGGTTGTACTCCACTGAAGTGCTTCTAGCAGCAGCAGCATCATCATAATTCCTAATAGATTACGTCATTTTGTATAGTGTTATGGCAGTAGTTTCGTCGCACAACATTCAAATTTTAAACGTCGACGAGCTAGAGCAGTTTGCGATGAGATCAGGACGGCCATGCCTTGCTACCGACAATAATCTTTGAGCTTCACATAATGTCTCTTGTAAACCTTCAAGCCAAGGCCTGGTTCCTAGACCCATAATGCGTAGATGTACAAGGACTGAAAGGGTGTTCCTGATGAATTAGCTGCACATAAATTCCGCGTATGCCGTTCGTTTGCTTGCATACGTCTTAGCCGTGTAAATCTCAAGGAGCAGAAAGTCAAATATTAAAGATCGAATCCGTGTTGACGTGAAACGTTGACGAGCTTCATAGACATTAACGGCAACTGAATTGCCATACTAGAGGCGTCTTCGCTTTTTGAGTCTTTGGCATGCATGATATCGGAAGGGGGTAACAGACCTGGCCAACTCCTGATGTAGTTCGAGAGTGTCGCATCTTGCATATTGGACGACAACAATGCAATTCGAAGCGGCGAGTCCCAAGCAAAAGAAAAAAACAGCTTCGTAATCACAGCTACGGGATATAATGGTTTTAGAATGCAAATTTCGAGTCGATCTGTAAATGTCGTTGCTGTCAGATAATACTGTCGCACGATCTATCTACCTAACAATGTAGCAGCGTCTCTTTTAGTCAACCATGGATCTACATGTAAATATGATACCATCTTGCCCCTCCTCTCTAATTCTGCAATCATCCTTCTCACACTACTACCCCGACTTCATCTGCCTCTTCCCCTCTCCCCTCTCCCCCCTTCCTCATCTCCTTCCTCTCCTCTATCCTCCCCCTCAATCTCCCCAACACTATTCATAAGCCTTCTTCCAAACACCCCCCAACACCCTGCACACGACCTCCTCGAACACGGCTGCAAAAGCGTAATCTCATTCATATGCTTCCCTTTCATCTTCCGTTTTACACCACCATAGTGGAAGCCCCAGAGTCTGGGTTTGCAACTTGAAACACCTTCCCGGCCTCCTACACGTGGCGGCGTTTTCTTGTGAGGTTGAGGTTGAGATTCATGTCGAGGGCGATGAGCAGTTGAGGGTTCAGCAATGCGATGACCAGATTGTTGGCTTTTAGATGAAGAGAATACTTCGCGTCGCGGTTTTGCTGGAAGTGGGATGGGACTGGGGGGTTTGGAAGGGTTTGGACGGTGCGGGTCGAAGGAGTTCCATATTTCTTTGGGTATGTCTTTCGGTATGGTGATCCTGAGGCGTGGTCGTGGTGCTGACATGTGTGGTCTGCGGTGTATCTGGTTTGAAATGAGGTAATGTGATAAAGTGGTACGTAAAACAGTGAGTGAGTGATAATTGAATGATGGCTGAAGATTACACATAGGGAGATGAATTGTTCTCGTGCCGTTAACTATGTGGTAACTACATACCGCAAACAGTCAATTGTCTTCACTCTGTTTGATTACTTGTTTGTTGGTCGGTCGCTGGCGTAATTGCTTGCGAGATGCTTGTCTAAGGGCTGAGACATGTGAATGTACGGCTACTACGTTAGATCTTTTCTAGATGCGTTCCAAGTTATACGTTTGCTTTAGTCATTGTGAACAATGTATTACTACTACCTCGCTTCAGTGCATTTAAGGATGAGCAAAACGAGCTGAATGGGCAAGCCTTGGGAGCATTAGACGACGATGGGAAGTCTACGATGTATACTTTCGGTATAATGATGTCTATTCACAAATAGGCTCCTGATTGCCGTCGATGCGAAACCGATGAGCATGAGGCGATATCGTCTCTAATCGTAGCATTGACTCCAAAGTCCACCACTCCTGGAGAAGCTTTGGCTCTCTACAAACTTGCTCAATGTACATCTCCCATATTTGTCGGCACCGCAGAACTCTAGTGGATGAACGAGATCATTCACAATGACTCGGACAAACTCTTCCTTCTCGTGCTTGCACTGTAATTTCTCAACGTACATTCTCGCAGCAAAAGGTACAGTCCATGCTGCGGAGTAGCCGTGAGTCTTCTTTGTATCCTGGATAGTTGTGTTCGGAAGTAGTTGAGTTTTGTTGTACAATCCAAGGGCAGCGAGGATACCACTAATGTCGTTGTCGTGACTGAAGTCGGCGTAGACCTTGCGATCAAGTGGGAACGTCGCTGGATCAGAGTCGAGCGTGCTGTTCGTTGTGGTGTGGTCTTCGACAGGCGTCTCAGTCAGTCGCGCCAGAAGCTCATTCACGTATCCAACGCCTTGCGTGGCACCAAGCGGATTGCCCACCCCGTAGCCGTAGAACTTTCCAAGTGTCTGGAAGTAGTCATAGCCATGCCAGTCCTTCTCGGTGAATAAGTGACAGAACTCGGACACCTTGGCAGTGGGGTGCGCAAGTGTGTGGAAGGGACACATGTCCATCAGGTACACAATCGAGGTCGCGCTAAGGTTGGTGCCCAGCGCCGAGTTGATTCGCTCCTGTATCGGCGGTACAAATTGCGAGGCCCAAACCTGCTGCGCTCTATCACCGAGGCCATGATTCGGTCCGCCCTCGAATGCAGGGCAAGTGTCGTGCGATAAGGTGTTGTTCCAAGCGGGTCCTTCGGGAATCACCACATCAATGTTGTTTGGCTCGGACTTCAGCGACTGTGCGATGCCTGCAAGCCACTTCTCGCCCGACTCGACCACACGATGCTGGCCTCCAGCGCGCACAAACGGCGTATGCTTTTCGACCAGCTTTTGATATCGGCGGTAAAAGTGAGCTCCTGAGTTCACCATCTCCTGCCTCCCAGCGTCGGTAAGCTCATCCGCGCCCAGCGCATAGTTGAAGTCCTTCAAGAACTTGAATTTATCTGGATACGTTGTGCTGGTGTTCTGGATCTCGGCGATCAACAAAGCGTAGGCTATGGATTTGCCCAAGGTCGGGTCGCGGCCACCGTGTCGGGAAAGTACGTTCGCGAAGGTGACATCGCACCCCTTTGGAGGCGCAACGTCGATGTCGGAGGGAACAGAGTACCAAAGCGAGTACTGGCCCCAGAAGTGCGTCGTCTTTGGGCTGCAGCGGTAGCCATCGTCGATGGTGTCGCAGGACTTGTTTCGCGACAAGGCGATGAGGAGACTGCAAGGTCAGATTGATTGCGGGAGAGGCACGTGAGGTGTTATCGCACCTGATAAGGCTGAAGATGCAAAAGAGACCCCCAACGACGTGCCATATAAGGCCACTAGGACCATTTTTTGACCGCGAGCCCTGTCTCGACTGGACGGACGGAAGCTCCTCCTTTTCGCTCAATGGCAGGGGCGCGTACTCTTGCGCGCGATTACCCCGCATTCTGTTCCAAGCGCGCGCCATCATACTGGCTGTATGTGAGTACCGTGGTATTACTCGCGTAGCGGTCGGAGTCGTGGATGGAAATGTGGAAAGCTTCAAGCAATGACGTAATGCCTCATGTCGCGGGTGCCTGTGGTGAACGCAAGTGCAAAGAAATGTCTGTATACACGCAACGGGGAAAAGAATGTACAGTGTTGAAGAATAGCTGCGATGGTGAAGAGCCGCACGTCAAGCTCGCTACTGTGACAGCCATCATGGTGTTTGACGTGAAGGTTCAGTGGTCCAGTAGACGGCCCACGTTGTGCCGAGGCCGCCAAGCACCCATCAGCCGCCGCGACGAGCGTCCTTCACCTTTCATACCTGATGCTGTGTCTGTTCCTCTCCTGCCCATCAGATGATTTTTCGTCTCGTATCTGTTCAGACGCCCTTGACGCGTGAGCTGGGTGGCCCGAACGCGAGTTCGTGGCGTACCGATCTCGGGCATTACTACCGGCGTTATGTCACTGCTGCATCGTCAGCAGCCGATAAAGGATTTGGACACGCCTGATTGGGCACTACCCCATGTTTCGTCGCTTGCACGAACCCCGGGACAGGGTGGCTTATCTGTGGAGAGGCACGCCGCCAACCACCACCCAAGATACGCACAAGCTTCGACAAGCTTTGAACCTCTGCTGGACATGCCTGTTGTGGATAGCGACGTCAACGGCGGCTTAGGTACGGAATCGCCGCCGCGTCTCCTCTTCGGTCTCACCGTCGCATTTTCCTTATATACTCTTATGGCCATCCCTATGCCTTCCATCTGATCTTCTCCTTATTACGCTCGGCATCGTGGATACTTAGGGACACTGAAGATGTCAAAACCTGTTGCGCCGGGACGTTTGGACGATGAGGCGCAACTGGAGGCGCTGGGCCACAAGGGCGAACTCCAGCGCAACTTTAGCCTTCTGTCCATGTTAGGGTTGGCATTTGCCATTCTCAATTCATGGACAGCACTCTCGTCGTCGCTCAGTCTCGCTTTGCCTAGCGGTGGCTCGACGAGTGTAATATGGGGCCTACTGACGGCCGGTATTTGCAATTTGGCTTTGGCTGCATCACTCGCCGAGTTTCTATCGGCATATCCTACCGCTGGCGGACAGTACGTGCTCTTTCTAGTCTTGACATCACCTGGCTAATTGTGCGCAAAGATACCATTGGGTAGCTGTCATTACTCCGAAGAGATGGGTGCCGCTCGCTTCGTGGATCACCGGCTGGATCAATGTTTCTGGATGGCTTGCATTGACCACCTCAGGAGGTCTGCTCGTCTCGCAACTGATCTCTGGCCTGATTCTTATGTTCCATCCGGACTTCAGTCTAAAACCGTATCAGGTATACCTGATATACGTTGCTCTGACGCTTATTGCCTTCTTCATCAACGCCTTCCTGAACAGTCTGCTGCCGTACGTCAACAAGACAGCATTCATCTGGAGTATCGGAGGCTTTGCAATCATTTGTATCACCGTCCTCGCATGCGCCTCACCAAACTACTCTTCTGCAGAGTTTGTCTTCACAGACTTTACAAATGAGACAGGCTGGCCTGATGGCATCGCCTGGCTTTTGGGGTTACTCCAGGGAGGCTTTGGTATTACGGGCTACGACGCTGTCGCGCATATGATTGAAGAGATCCCGAATGCATCTGTTGAGGGACCCAAGATTATGATATACTGCGTCTGTATTGGAACAGTTACCGGGTTTATCTTCCTGATGGTCCTGCTCTTCGTTTCTGGTGGAAATGTCGAGGAAATCACTGGGTCATCCTATGGTCCTCTCCTGCAAATCTTGTACACTGCGACTAGCAGCCGCGCAGGAGCCGTCTGCCTGCTCATGTTCCCACTTCTGTGTATGGTCTTCGCAGAAACCGCGATCATGGTATGTGTCTTTCAGATCACCTGCAGCTTCGGAATACTAACATGATATACAGACGACGAGCTCTCGGATGACCTACGCTTTCGCTCGAGACGGCGGCCTTCCTTGGTCAAGGTTCTTTGCAAAGGTCCACCCACGCCTTGGGCAGCCGTTGAACGCTCTGATGCTGGCCGCTGGACTGACTATTCTGTTCGGAGTGATCTTGATTGGCTCAAGCAGCGCATTCAATGCTCTCATTTCCGCGTCGGTCGTTGCTCTTGGCGTAAGCTACGCCATTCCCATTGCTATCAATGTCTGTCGCGGAAGAAAGATGTTGGGTCCAAGGGCTTTCGTGCTACCTCCCCTTCTCGGCTGGGCTGCCAACCTCCTCGGTCTTGCTTACACCATTATCACGACTGTGCTCTTTTTATTCCCACCAGAGCTTCCAGTTACACCTTCAAACATGAGTGAGTGGCTTCAGGACCTCTGGTGTATCATCAGCTAATAAAAAACAGATTATTGTGTCGTGGCTTTTGGAATCATCCTGTTCATAAGTACCATCCAATGGTTCGTAGACGGCCGCAAGAACTTTACTGGACCGCGAGCAGATATGGGTCTGGAAGTGCTAGAGGCGATGAAGAGTCAAGAACCGAGCAATGGCAACTCCCTCCATCCAAAAGTCGCTGGTGAAGAGCTTGGTCCGCATATGGCCAAATGAGAAGTAGAGCATGTCACGCAATAGATAATTATGTTGCTCACTACCGTATAAATCACTCTTCCGACGTCATCCTCGCGGCTGCTACCTACAGGTGACTCTCGATTCGCGACACTCTATGACTGGTTACATGCGCAGGGCTTCCTTTTGCGATCCACTTTTCTCCTTTCACTACGCGCACAGTCGCAACGCCAAGAGCTCTGCCACTACGCAGCTACCCCTCCTGGATAACTGCTCCTGTTTGCCTTGTCGATTTCCTTTCCATCCCCGCTGCTCAACTGCCTGCACCGACGATATTCTTCGACAACACAGCCCGAGCAGAAACCGACTTTTCAACAACACGAACAAACAGAAAATATGTTCAGTGCTTTCTCCGCCCTCAAGGGCATGTGGTCTGCGCCCAGATCCCGTTCCACTGCGGCCGTTGCGGCGTCTACACCAGACACACCCCCCACGAGCGCGAAACAAACTGCACAGGCAGTTCCTAGCCCCATGATGGCCACGCCCACGCCTATGGGCTCAGTTAACTATCCAACTTTGCCCTGCTTTGACAACCCACCAATCGCCGCGCCAACTCCCGTCGAGTTCATGTCGCCACTACAGCAGCGTCCCACATCCGTTCCCTTTGGCGGGGCGAGCCAGTCAAAGGCATCTCATGTCATCGATGAAGACCACCATACACACGAAGGCCGCCATGCCACTTCCACGCCTACACCAGACAAAGGCGGCGATCGTCTGAAGCTGCAGCCAAAGCGCCAACAGGACTGTCACCGCAAGCCATCGCCACCAAAGAAACAGCGTGACTTCGTCTCCGAGATCGTATACGAAGTCGCAAGCAAAGATAATCCTCTCCCTGAAGGCTACCTGGGCACATTTCGCGGCAGTCGCTGGTACGCACCCGACTACAATGCTTGCCTCGACTGCGGGCTCGCCGGCGAACACCGACTTGTATGTGGCCACTGGGTCAAGAGCGAAGAGCCATGTGGTATAAACTGCAAGTCTGAGAACTTCGACCAGGACCCCTTCAACTGCCCAATCTGCCACGACGTTGTCCACGACATCCTAAGGAACAAGCTCACAGACGCCGAGCAGGCAAAGCTTACGCACCTCAAGAGCAAAAACGCAGCATTGTTGCTCGGAGTTGCCATAGAGATTGTCATGAAGCGCGCACCTGAGCTCAAGGCCAACGTCACCGAGACGATACATAGTATCCTGCGAAAGAACTACGGTCGATCCTGTGGGTTCTCGACCGGTCCGCCACCAGTCGAGACGCCGCCGCTGGAGCAGACGATCCGAGAGATTCAAGAACATCAAGAGCAGAAGGAGCACGATAGATACGCCAAGGAGAATCCACTGAATAAGCATGAGAAGCGCAAAGACATGAACGACACCACAGACGCAGACACAGACAGCGGTTCTCAAAGCGACAGCGACAGCACGCTAGTCGGTAGCACACATACTCCTAAGAGCTCCAACAAGAAGCTCAAAAAGAAGCTCGAAACCCACCGTGAGCCCGTCACCGAGCGTACCCGCGGCAAAAAGCGTACCCTCCCAGTCATCTCGTCTGCGTACGGTCACCCTGCTCACCGTGCTAGACGCATTACTTTGACGGCCCCAAAGGACATCGGAGAGGCGTTGTTCGTGGATGCGACGATTATCGAAATGGAGAAGGAGGAGTGGAGTAGGAAGAAGCGCCGGGTATCATGAAGGGAGCATGGAGCGCGTTGAGGTCAAGCAACAGCGAAGATGAACACCGTGGAGGTCAAAACGCTGTGGGATCAGATAAGCAGACATTGTTCTAAAATTTGAAGTATCTGAGCTGGCGAAAGAACGCGTTGGACGGGACAATGGTTCTATTGAAGTGCAGAGTCTTAGTATCTTCAACTGTCGTTCTATTTCAGCAACTATAGTCCAACATTATCGTATCCGCCCGAAAGCATCATGAAGTCTGCATATTGAAGTCAAATACACCTACCTCCGCGCATAAGAAGAACTGCTGGAAACCACACCGCACTCAAAAGCACTATGATTAGTATGCTTCACGATAAGGTTTCTGCATTGATATATCTTCAAGTTCACGTTGTAACGGTATTCTTCGCTAAGAACACCAATCAGGAGCGTGCATGATTGCGCGACTGATCATGCTGTCCGCTGTCATCAATGCCACCGATGGACCCTTCAGCTACTTTCGCCATCCAGTAGGTATAGAGAACACGTTGTACAATAATTTAATTACACGACTTGTTAGCTACACCCGTTTGCGATTGTAACTTTCCATTCGCGCACGCTGGTTATGCACGAGCTTATTCCCCGTATCTCTGTCTAATTATCAGAGCGCCCCGCTTCAGGTTTCCCTGTTGCTTAAACGACAAGAACACTAGTACACCATTCTCTGAACTTGTTACGACCTAATGGCCAGATGCCACCTTTGTAACGACTTCGAGATTGGCGAGGGAGATGAATTACCTTCCCATATCTGGGTCGCACATATACTCAGCTCCCAGTGCCGTTATTGTCAGACGTTAGTCAAAGCCCTCAACACTTTGAAATCAGAAATTCTCTCTGAAGACTACCGGAACTATCAGTTGGAACAAACTGAAGTCACTTTCCGCATCGAGCTATCCCGTCCAGGGGAGATCTGGATTTTCGCATTCAATAATGATCGTTCTTGGCTGGAACTCCGCCTACACTTCTTTCAGTCGGTGCACACCAACTCCAATGCACGCGCAATTGATACTTTCCACTTCCCATTACGCGGTGAAATTGCGCCAGTGGCTGGAGATCCAGCGATGTGGAGGTTTCTCCGTTCTTCACTTCGAACGTGCTTGGAAGAACACTCGGAGTGCATGAATGCGCAAGACTCCATGTGGTATCCCAAAAGACTGTTATCGCTACGAATAGACGGCAAGGGCGAGAGAACAATCCGGTTGATTGAAACGAGGCTTCAGCGTCCACAATCCGCGTATATTGCATTATCTCATTGCTGGGGATCTGAGCAATTACTTCGCACCACTAGCGACACTCTACAATCTCACCAGAACATGATCGATAGCTCAAAGCTACCGCGCACGTTTCAAAACACCGTCACTGTTGCGCAAGAGCTAGGTGTGTCTTATATATGGATTGACAGCCTCTGCATCGTTCAAGATCAAGAGGATGATTGGGCGCATCACGCGGAACAGATGGACAAGATATACGAAAGTGCGTTATTTGTTGTGGCAGCTGCGTCCTCATGGGGTGGCTTAGTACCTTTTTTGGGGTCAGACGCTCCATCGAATCGACATACTCGCTGTGCTGTTGATGTTGACTTTAGCGCCAAGGAAGATGCCAGTGTCGCTGGCTCGACTGTAGTCATCAAAGCCAGAAAGGTTGACGGGCGTCTTGGGCCATCCTGGGCTGAGAGCCCACTTGACGCACGAGCATGGGCCTTTCAGGAGAGTTACTTTGCTGTGCGATTAATGAGTTTCGCTCAAGACGAGGCGAGATGGCAGTGTAAAGTGGCGGCAGGCTGTGAGTCCGACGGGGCCCTACATACTCGGGAAGCCCATGATTGGCAACATCCTGAACCAGGAGATATGGACGACGGAGGGGCAGTGATCCTGCAGAAGTGGCGCGACATTGTCGGAGAGTACGCATCACGACAGCTGACTTACAACACTGACAGACTACCGGCCATAGCAGGGGTTGCTTCTCGTTTCCATTCATTGTTACAGTCGAATTACGTCGCTGGACTCTGGCAAGTCGAGTTGCCTTTCGGACTTGGCTGGTTCCGCAGGGAACTTACCGATTGCCCAACCGATACCCCGCTGATACCATCATGCATGGATAATGGAGTCCCAACGTGGTCCTGGGCTTCCAACTACGAGACTAGCTATTGGCTTTGGGCCTACCAGATTTATTTGACGACATCTCCCGATCCCGAGGATGAATCTCAGATTCAACTAAGGAGCAAGGTTGACATCATACGAATCGAATGCGTCCCAAGCGCAGCTACCAACGCGTTTGGAACTGTGAGAACTGGAAGCTTCATCGAGCTACGCGGTCGTCTAGTTCGAGCTGTGATGCAGAACGATGCATATGGGTGTGCCAGCGTGCAAAGAGATGGTTTCAATTCGCAGCTGGTCCTCCCCGATTGCAGATTGACAAGCGTCATGAACCCTGTTAATGGTATAGAAAAGTACGGGTTCATGCGACGAGACTCATTTGACTGTAGTCCCACTCAGCTGAATGGCACTACTGAACGAAATCCGGCACGGAGTAGTGGATATGTGTTTTGCCTGCTGCTCTACTCTGGCACATTTCGAGGCGAATCAAAAGCGTGCATTCTGATCCTTGGACAAGTATCGGATGGAGATACTACATTGTATCAACGTTTAGGCCTTGGAGGCGGCAAATTTGAAGATTGGTCAGGGCCGCTATATGGCGGACGGAAGCACTGGGCACCCTGGCACGGCTGGGAAGAGCTTGATCAATGGGAAGATTGGGAGAGATGGTTTACGGATGCGGAGCTACACACTGTGAGGATTGTGTGATTTAACCTTGTATATGATCGAGAGAGAATGATCCAATGAGTTATCGGGGCCATAAAAATATGACAACGGTCTTCTCAAAGTACAGTTCTCTATCTAGATGTACCCCTGGACGTAGCAAAATTACACCGTGCCATGCGCGTCAGCATAAATAATGCTAACACTATCTTACCTTGATAGCAGTAGAGAGGTTTCACTCAACCCAAGTATGTCTCTTAATTTAGTTATAGGTATCTCGATCTTGGAACACAGGTTATAGTTTAGTTTAGGTAGTAATTCTGTCTCTTATCACCCCCTTTTAGAAGTAGAAATCTAAAAGATATAATCTTTGTGTACAACTTTCTTCACGTACTTGTGTCCGACAGGCAGGGGGGTTCTAGCTGTGTTATGATTGAAAGTACTATTTGCGATACCCAATTTTTGTGTTAAATATAGACTTGCAAAACAGATAGGTATAAATTAAGATCAGGGGTAGATTAGTATATTAAGATGAATTCTCAGATCTCTCAAAGTCCCTCAAGACTCTACAATGTCTTAAGGTTACGTGCGAGACTGCTAATAGCCTTCCATTCCTCTAGGAGGGCTCTGTGGCCTCAGCCGTACTTTGTCCGTGACACGGAGTCTGCGGTAAATTGACTACGTAGCAATCCTTTCTGTTGGTGGCCCCACACCACCTGGATAAATTCAGGCCACTTCAACCCGTCGGCCCATCGCAGTGCGCACAAAACACCAATTGACGTTAAGAGCACAAATACGCGTATCTTGCAGAAATCCCTTTTACTTCGTGATTGGCGTGGACCACTGAGGTAGGTGGTATAAACATGGCTATCCGGCATAGACTATGACGCGATTACATGCATTATTGTCTGATTCTTCCCCGGATTTGGGCAGGGGTTACACCGTAGCTTCCGTTTCTACTTTGGAATCCCGCACGTGGCTTGGGCGATTAAGCTTCTTTACTGTACAAGGAAATGATTGGTGTAAGTAGGCCTCCCGTGCGGGTCGTAGTACCATGGCGCAGCCACTACCAACTGCACACCATCGTACCATAGCCAACGGGCCGGTGTTTGAGATTCCACATCGTGTACCACCTACTTCATTGTAAAATTCGCTGTACCCGAAAACTTGAATAATCAGTCATTCAAAAACTACTGCGTGCAGAACGTAAACCACATGCATGTTGCAGATGTATTGAAGTGCCAGTAGCATTAAATACGGAAGGGATTCGAACCTTACCAAATTGTAACGCAAGAACGTCATAGAAATAAGCCTCACTCTTTGTGGCAATTGCTCTTGGCACCTGTTGGACATGGATGTTGATGAAGATCGTCCTTAGGCAACCCGTACTAACAACGGTTTTCACCAACAACGAGATCCTTAAGGATCTTCAACCCAGAAGTGACATTTTGTAACCCGCTAGTGGACTCATTATGGGGGCGATGTTGGGGAGGACGGCACAAGAATATACTGTGTTGGAAGGAAGGCAGGGAACATGACGATGATCGAGGTGCGAATGTAGCAAGATACTGGAGCTCTTTGGGTATAAAGACCTTCGTCAATCACGTCGAAAGGAGAACACCACAACGCACTTCACAGGAGCTTCTCAGACATCCATCCAACTGAGGCATCATTTGCCTCTCCCACTTCATCATGCGCTCCGTCATCTTTGCTCTCGCCGCCACAGCCATGGCCGCGGACGTTTCCGTGGTCTGGCGCCATGAGAAGTCCTCCGGTAGCACTTCGCTCGCCATCCACTCGGCCGACGACCACTCAGTCCTCGCTGAGAGCTGCGGCGACCATATTGGAACAGTCGACTTCTCCAACGTCGACGAGAACGGCGCTGGGAATTTCAGCGTTGAAGGTAACACCTTCGCTGTTAGCAGCAAGAACCAAGACGGCGTGAGCTGCACTCGGATCTACAATGGCGCTGTAGCTGTCGTCAACTGCTCCCCTGTCGACTTCGATGTGCCAGAAGGTACTCCCAAGTCAGCAGACTGCTTCACTGACGACGAGGCAAAGGCTTCGTTCGTTGCGCTGAAGGCAAGACACGTTGATGACATGGTATCTGCCACGCGCGTGGAGCAACGCGATAGCCCGAGCAAGACTTTCAGGCCGCGCCAACAGTGCTACGACGAGACGGGAACTGCACAGATTGGCGACGGCGACCCGCACCAGAACTACTACCACAAGCAAATCTCTGTAAGCACCTGAAAAGTCTAACAGAGTATCCGTAAATGAGCAGAGTTGACTGTGTCGTAGGAAAATATCAACTGTGGTGCAGCCCCTTCGTGCTCTGCCGGCTACGAAGAGTCCAAGTCCTACACGATAGGCTGGACATCGGGTATCAGCGCTGACGGCTGGATCTCGGCTGGCTTCGACGTGCAAAAGAGCTGGGAAACGGGCAACGAGTACACGTGCTATGGTGCCTCGGGAGACGAAGTCTGCATTTGGTACAACACTGCGCATACGGCTTGTGAGTTGGCCCTCTTCCCCCACCTCGAGTTGAGTCACTTTTCTAACGAAACATGACAGATACGGTGGAGAATTGGGCACAGAACACATGCAATGGAACGCCGAAGAGGTTCTCGGATCCCTTTGTTATGAAGTCCCCGAACAAGGCTAATCGTGGGGGTGGTATGTACTGTGTTATCGGCACTTGCCGGGCCCAGGGAGACGCGTACTGGGATAACACTGGCCGTGCTGGCGGTCCTTGAATGGCTTTAAGTCATTAACATGGGTCCTGGGTATCGCGCGTTCTGGAACGGCTGTTGGGTGTCATGCAATCTGGAAGTGTGCTAGTAGTATTCGCATAATAAATCTGTGAAGAATGGTCTTTCTCTGCGTTTGATGTGACGTTTTTTTTATTTTTAGGTATATTGACATATGAGACGGAAGTTTCTCATGTTAATGAACGATGTAAGCCTTTGATACACTTTTACTGGAAGATTTTATGGTCAAAGGTACTAGATATGTATGATTATGCATATAGTGCTCTGCGATATGTACCGTGAAATGAGATATGCTGTATCGCATCTTATCCTGTTATATAAGCTATGCTAGTACTACTTATACTTAGTGTCTGTGTAGATTCAAGAGCTTGAAATTAGCTAGACCAAAAGTATCCTTAAGATCCGTATCGAAGACCTACTGCAGGAAATTCGTGGTTTTAGATGTTGATATTGTGCCTTGGGTTCACGGAGAAAGTGCTGTTCCCTTGGAACTTCGATCGACTAGTTGATACATTAAACGAGGCCTACTGTTGACCATCATTATAAGCATTCGAAAATCAGATCATATCGAAGTCAGTGTATTGGCCTGGATCGAGTGTACCATTTATCACCGTGGTACAGAGGTAAGTGCGAGCGCACCAGCGTATGAAGCACTCATAGCAGTTCTAGACGAAAATCGACGGGATAGCGATGAGCATATGCATATTGATATTGATATCGAGAAAAGAATTCAGTTGGACAGCGATTTGTTGTGGAAGGCTGTAGAACAATAATCACCGCAGCAAGACAAGCCAGACGGACTGCGGCAACCGCAAGTTCCCAAGCCCAGTGGCCGAGAACAAATGTTTCTTGTTGTTGTCGCCTAGAAAGATCAGCAACATTTCTCGTTTCCAAATACTTTCGTGTAGACATTGATGTTAAATGTGAAGCTGCTTGCTTTTGAGCCAGTAGTGTCCGTTTCGAAAGAATCTGTACTCTGTGATGGTTCCAAGGTTTCCAGTAGATGGCTCATTGATAGTGCCTGCGTACTCGGATCGTGACCTAGGTTGCGGCCTGATGTCAGCCTGAAAGGCTGTGGGCAGTCACTCGATTGTAGAAATGTGTCGCAATGGCACATCGCCTCCACTATAGACCTGTGAGTAAAAACCCTGGAAAGGTGCCAAAAATCACTATGAGAAGTCATGAGAACCGGATTCGGTTTCGCATCCCTGCGTGGCAGTTGCGCGGGAATTTGAGCCTACCTAATACAGTAAAGATGAAGATGGTAAGCGCGAGAAACCCCGCTTATACCCGTATGAGATGTGCGTAGCCACCACATCATGTCACCGAAGTAGCGCCTAAACTGACGTAAGATCTTACTTCTTTGAAACGCTACTTACATATAACAACAACAACGACGTTATATAGAACAGTAAACCCCCACGAAAGAATACAACAGACTTTTTCAAAAGGCCTGTACACTTCTCCCAATCATGCATCTTTATGATAGCACCGTTCCATCCGGAAATGCCTACAAGGTCCAACTCTTACTTACGCAGCTTAACATCGCATACAAGCAAACTAGTCTAGACATTCTCGCTACACCCTCCGAATCTCGCAAGCCAGAGTTTCTGGCTATCAACCCAAACGGACACGTACCAGCCTTGGTGCTTGACGACGGTTCCATCCTTACAGAATCAAACGCTATTCTGTTCTATCTAGCGGAAGGCTCTTCTTACCTGCCAGACGACAAGTTCAAGCGTGCGCAAGTGCTGCAATGGATGTTTTTTGAGCAGGATTCGCATAAACCGTATGTGGTACGTACTGCTGGAATCTCCGGAATGCACATACAATCGCGTCGTGCAGGCATATATTACTGATTTGTGCTCATCATTGTGTAGTCGAAATGGAAGTACAGGACATACTGGGCCCCTCATGGCTTCGATGATCTTCCGAAAGACCAGGTCGACGACATGCGCGTTAAAGGACAGACTGCCATCGATGTGATGGAGAAGCATCTGAGCGATAGCCCGGGCAGGGATTGGTTCGTAGGTGATAGTTATAGTATTGCTGATATCGCACTTTATGCATATACAAGTCATGCTGAGATTTTGGGGTTCAGAGTTGGTCAGAACGTAAAACGTTGGTTGGCGAGGGTGAAAGAGACGGAAGGGTTTGTGAGGATCAAGAAAGATCCTACTGGGAAAAATCCATATTGATGAAAGGATAGAGCCTTCGCCAATGTGGTTATCATTATGACGATTCTGTATAGGACACAAAAATCTGCAGCTTGCGCGCTCCATGAATGTTCTCCAATCGTGGATCTATAATGATAGTTGAATCTTGCACCGTGCTATAATCAGGAGTAGAATGTAGTCATGATATAGACTTGTATTCTTCTGATCTACGAATCAGGTCTGCTGCCTTTTCAGCTATCGCGTATACTGTCGTCATGAGATGCGCGGCTGGCAAGATTGGGATGGCACTTGCATCAGTGACTCTCAGTCCCTGAACACCGTAGAAACTGAGCTTGCAATCAACAACGCCGCCTTCTTCTTTTGCGCCCATCTTAGCGCTACCAGTCGGATGCCACAATGTGGAGGCGCTTCCTTTGGTAAAGGTATCAATATCCGCATCGCTGGTAATGTTGGCCCCTGAAAAGAGTTCGAAAGGCGAGAGCTCAGCAATACCTGGTGCTTTGGAGAGGTGTCGTGCAAGCTGAATGCCTTCGCATTGATGTTTAGCAGCAAAGGACACAGAGGACTCATACAAGAGTTTCAGAACTGGGTTTCTGTATTCGCGGCTGCTATCGAATATATTTCTCGTCGTTGGGGTGACAAGTGATGACTTGAACACCATCGGTATCGGGATACGTTACAAAAGTGTTGGGTCGACGAGGCTCGTGTATGCTAACACGGTATCTAGGAGGCTTCGGCGACGAGAACACTGATGTACTTTCGCATCCTGCTCTACGCGACTGCCATTCTGTCTATCATCCACTTCATAGGCCTCCTATATTTCCTCGGGAGGAGGACACGAGGCGTATGGGTAACAAGATGGCGATGAGCGACTAGTCTCGAGCGAAGCATGTGACCACTCACACAGCCATGCAGCGTCTCGTAGTCAGTCCTGCCGGCCCTCCTGCTCCGTACTTTTCTCCAATAAACCCGTAGTACGAAACTTCCTCGCAGGGATTTTCCTCTCGAAGAGCTCATCCAGGTCATCATACGTCCGACCATTTGGCTCGGGCAATCTCCACCAACTCCATGCAATCCCCACCAACGAAGTAGCTGCCCAGACGAACCCCGCTTTCGCACCCCACCCCCAAGCTGTGGAGTTTAGCATCCGTGGCGTGATGAACAGCGTGATGATGCCTGAGATGTTGTAGGAGTTTCTTGGGAGGACGATTGTTTTGGAGCGTAGGCGCGTCGATGGGATCTCGGAGACGAGAGAGTAGCAGATGGGCCCGACTGTTGCGTCGTAGGTGAGTGTGAATATGAGGAGGAGCGATGCAATGACCCAGTTGAGAGCGGATGGGTGGACGTTGGCGGTTTTGGATGCGGACGAAGCTATGGCTCCGGGGGCTGGAGACGCCTTGATGGTTGTGTGTTTTTGTGGAACGCATGCCAGTATTCCAATTAATAATAAAATCATGAACATGAGAGCTTGACCGGATAGGTAGAGAGTGCGGCGGCCAAAGTACACCATGAGAGCCCACGAGATGATAACACCGACCAGACCCAGGGCGAACTGACCAAGGGATAGTGTGAACGCATGTCGAGAGCTCAAGCCAGCTTGTTCGACTGTACTGCGTTAGCATGCTCGTAATTTTTACTTCATTATGCGAACGATCTCTTGTGCAAAGTTCACATATGACTTACAGAAGTACGTCGAGAATCCCATGATGGAACCCCCGCACAGGGTCTGAATGGTCCAGCACATACACGCAATTTCGGTGCGCCTCCTATCAATGCCTTTGAAGCAATCCCAGTACCGCGTTCCGGACTGAAGCTTCTTCTCTTTCCTATCTGTTTCGACCATCTTTTCTATCGTATCGCAGGTCCAATAATGGTGTTCTTCTTCAGTCTCATTGGAGGACCTTTTGCGCAGCCGATGTAGTGCATATCTCGCATCTGGAATGCGATCTTGTCGGACAAGCCAATACGGGGATTCGGGGGCATACCAAACTGCGATTGAAATTGGAACCGGGAAGATCCATTGAAGCGCAAACGGTATGCGGTACGACCAAACAGAGGTGGTATTGGAAATCATGCCACGGAGGACGATGGCAGCCATTAGTTGGCCGAGAACCCAACATGCGTTCACATATCTACCGGTTGGTCAGCCGTTTATTCCATCTACTGAGCATAATGCACGCGCTGGAGGGAGACAACAGGAAGAGCAAAAATACGTACGTGGTCAGGTAAGCCCTGAGAGCGACAGGGCACACATCCGCCGCATAAACTGTACTAATGCATTGAAAAAACCCCCAAGGCACACCCAGCAAACACTGACCCGCAAGCAGCACAACCTTCGTCTTCGCATAGTAGGGCACAAAGATAGCGAGACTTATTGCCACTAACCCCACCATGAGCGTGCGTCGATAGCCAATCTTCTCACTCAAGGTGCCAGCAGCAAACAGACCGAAGATCTGCCCGACTAAACCACCGTTGACAAGCGCGCTCTGCCAACCGGCATTGATCTCATACTTGCCGTCAGCTTGGGGGGTTCCAAATTGTTGTCGGAATGGTTCTAAGGCGAACAAGTTGGGTATGAGGATGGTCGTATAGCCTTCCATAACGAGCGTCATTGATAGATGAACGGACCATACGATGGCTTTTGGGTAGAGACGAATGCCCTGGCGCAGAGTCATTGACTTCTCGGTAACAAATGAAGGTGTTTCGGTCAGACATGATATGGTTGATCTGGCTGTCGTGCAGGCGACGAGAGTGTCGTTTTTTGTACTTCCGGGGCTCGTCTCATCTGGTTTGTCACGTTGTTCTAGTGTCTTTAGGAGCTTTTGAATTCTGTTAAGCTTCACTTCGTTGACAGATGCCATCTTTGAGGTTCAGGGGCAGGCTGAGTGGGGATGTGAAACCGTTGCGAAAGACTTTGAGATAGCAAGAAAGATAAAGGGACGCCAGTTGTAGGCAAAGGGGGAGAAGGGTTCCATACTTAAACCGAAACAAACCGCAAGCACGTGCAATCATGAGCCTTCGTTACATACAATGAAGGCAGGCACAATATTGAGTCCGGAGTGACTCCAAAACAGACAAGTGGCCCATCCCATGAACTTAGAACGGCGCCTGATATGAGCTATGCGTAGGAGAAGGCACTAAGGCTGAGGAATGAGGTAGGCAACGAACGGCGGTATGTAGACTGGACTTGAGCGAATGAAACAACGGGCTTTTGCGGGCTTCCGCTATCCTGAATGAATGAACCAAATAAATGCGACGATAGAGTCGTCCAGAACGTACTTGGCAATCATTGGAACGGGGTAAAATTAAGAAGGCGTACGCGCACAAGATTCAATAGTTCATGATACGGAGAAGCTGTAATGTTGGATGTGCCGGAGCGAGCGGAGGCTCGCGAGTGACTGGTGTATCGTTAGTAGTCGGGTGCAAATCTCGGGCCGCCCCGCACTCGACTGCGCTTTACGAGCTATACTCCGGTTCTTAGGATGACTGGCGAAACAGCGACTGTATCACTATATGAGCATGAGATCATGACTCGACATGAGAAAGACGACTCTTGTGGTTCGCGCATCGATTAGTTGTATACTCGCGCAGGGAGGTGAAGAGTCTGTCTTCGTCGGGGAAGTAGGTGTAGCAAACGCTATGCAAAGATCTCCATAGCAGATTATCGTCCGTAGCAAGAGCATCATTGAAATCAAGTTCGTTTTGTTGGTATCTTGTCTAGCCTTCCGTCGACTACCATACTGCAGAATCAACGATTGTCTACTGCTTAGCCGCAGCTGCAGCTTCCTTCTCCTTCTTTTTCTTTTCCACCTCCGCCATCTTCAACGCCTTCTTCATCGCATTTTTCGTCATGGGCTTACCATCTGCATCCAGCGTGGGCCCACCCTGGGTTGTCTCCTCCGTCTTCTCCACCTTGGGCTTTGTAGGGTTTGGGTTGCCCTTCCACTCCAGTTTCCGGGGTCGTAGGTACTCTTCGAGGACTTCATCTGTGACCTTAGATCTCGCATCCTGGAACTTCTTGACGTATTGAGACATCATGTCGACGCACTCTTTCTTCATCTCGCCGCTCAACAGCTCACCTTTGCGGTACTCGTCTGCGAGTCGCAAGAGCTTAGCATCGTCGTCTTCGAAGTAGGAAAGATATTGGTATGGTACGTCGATGTCGGGATTGCCGCCCTTCTCGCGGTGCAACTCCAGGGTTTCTTGTCCTCCTGAAAAGGCATGGTTGTTGATCTTCTTCTTGATCTGCTTCTCGGTGTCGCTCATGAAGATAGCGGAGTTGGGATTTGATGCACTCATCTTTCCGCCTGCGCCTTGCAATGCGGTCAGGAACTTGGAGTGAAGGAGCGCAGGCTTCGGTGACGGATGATCCATTCTGCTGCAGTTGTCACGCACGAGGCGGAAGTATGGATCTTGATCGATAGCACAAGGAATGAGGCACGGCATTGCGGCCAGCTTCTGTGAACGGTGATAGGTCTTGATGTCTTGTCCCCAAATGAAGGGGTACGATGAGGCGAAGGCCGCAACGCACTGCTTAGCAGCGAATGCATTGCTACCAATATTTGTTGAGCCGTGGAAGCCAAACGCTCCACGTACTTGGTTGTTTGTGATTAGTTTCTCAAACTCAGTAGCGTTCAGACTAAAGTGCCTGTTGTAACCCGATGTGAAGAATTCTGAATCGATGTATATGAACGTCTTTTCCACATCGAAACCCATGGAGATGATGTCCTTCGCGTTCTGCCTTGAGAACTCGTATACCTCATGTTGCTTGAGCTTCTCCTTGAATAGGAACTTCTCATCATCAGTCAACATGATGACCAGGGGTACATCGAAGACGTCCTGCAACCACTTTGTGAACTCGAAGGGTATCGTGTGACCAATGTGCATGGCATCACTGCTCGGGCCGCGGCCGGTGTAGAGTAGGAAATCCTCTCCTCGCTCGTATGTGTCGAGAATGAGTTCTAGATCTCGGTGGGAGAAGAATAGTCTTCGCCGTAACCAGCGGTGCGGCTTGTGTCCTGTCACGCGCTCGAAGCGTTCGAGCAGCGCATCATCCACGAGCTTCGTGGCCCACTGCTGTGAAATTGCAGCATAGTCGAACTCCTTGACGTTGCCGTCCTCGTCAACGGCAGCCTGTACGTCCCATGGGTTGATCTCCTGCTCGGTCGCCTTCGAGACGGGCTGGGTCGCGGTTTCTGCAAGGGAAAGAGCAGCGACGGAAGGTGGTTCGGGCTCAGTCATGGCTGGCGCAATGGTGCGAAGCGCGCTCGAGGAATTGACACGAGAGAATAAGGAGCAGGTCGTAACTTTTCCCGAATGGCGACCGTGTTAATATAATTTACCCTCGCATTGACTCATCCTCAATCAACAAAGTGAAAGCTCCCCGCCGCAATTTGGATCGCACCTGCCCCGCCCTGCGCCACACCTCCACCAGCCAATCGGCAAAAAGCTGTGAAAGACCGCCGCTGAGGAGGCAAAACTCGTGACAATCGTCAGAGCTCCGTACGCTTCTGCTCGTCCGGATTCCGTCAGACGACCTTTCCCCCTTCAACCCCACACCCATCAATGCCCTTGCGTCACAAATCCAAAACCAGCAATTGCACACGATTGACAATGCGCCTTCGTCACCTAAGATAGAGAAACGCGCATCACAGGTCGCTTGAAGCTCCTACTACTACAACATAACCTACTCAAGACTGCAAACATTACAACGACTACTGCTCAACCCCTCGCTTTCCTGGACTCTACTTTAAACAAGGGATATCGCGAAGATGGTCAAATTCTACTCGTCAAACGAGACGTACTCTTACCCTTTCCCCGCCGTTACCCTCGCCTACTTCCTCCGCTACCCGAACCCTTACTCTACACACGTGCTCTCCACCGACACCATTGCGCGCCACTACGACCCAGAATCGCAGCGCCTCACAACCATCCGCCTACACCTTAAGCGCTCAAAACTACCCTCAGCCGTCCTCAAACTTCTCCCCAGGTCAATACTCGGTGCCTCAGCCAGCGGCGACACCCAGTCTTATATTCTCGAGAAGAGCGTCGTGGACGTCAAGGAAGGATGGATGGACACGGAGTCTCGGAATCTCGAGTGGACGGGCGTGCTGTCCGTCGTAGAGCGGCAGATGTTCAAGCGGCCTGCGCCGCCAGCTGTGCCGGCTGATGAGGCGAAATTGTGGCAGGGCATGGAAGGCGCTGCGCGACGGCACGGCTTCATAAACTTCGGCGGCATGGGCGCGGGCGCAAAAGTCGAAGACACGGGCGAGACAACGGATGTAACGAGCTCGGTCACACTGCACAGTCACATTGGGGAAACATGGAAGAGGAAGCGCGAGGCGGCGCGCGAGGGCACCGCCGCCTTAGTGGATGACGAGCAGCCACAGAAAGTCGGATTCCTGAGGAGCTGGGGTACTGCGGCTTTGCAGCGGAATATCGAGAAGATTGGGCTTACGAGGGCGCAGCGGAGTCAGCCGAATGCCAGGGAGGGCATGAAGGTTGTGCTGGAGCGGATGCGAGAGGGAGGGCTTGTGGCTGTGTTGGATGGCATGCGACAGGATCGGGAGGCCATTCTCGCTGGTCGCCCTTTGGCACTCCCGCCACGAGGAGACAACAACGAATAACTCATCTCGAGGCCCACTTACGACGCTCAAATTGGTGCTTAGTGTTCTTGGATGGAAAAAAGAAAGCACTTTCATGTTTATGGTGTGAACGACATTTAGCGACGGCGCAATGGTTTCTCTCCCTACTTGGCCCCTACTTTCACTACCCCTTGCTCTTTACTGTTCGGTCGAGTCGGGTTCTGTCTTACTACTACTTATCCTTCGCTTCGCTGCTCATCCACAGGGCAATGAGTTTCAATAGCAAGCGGTCTTCTGTACCATATAACGAATTTGTGGCCAACGCAGCAAAAGCAAATGAAACAATTCAAAAGTAAGATTTTCTGTCCAAAATGACTTGTTGTAATATGTAAGGGTGAAAAGCAGAACGCATAGTATATCGAACATTAACAAAGGGCACGATAGTGGGTATCATATATCCGGCGCAGCAACTAAACATGAATCAATAAGCATGAAGCACACCAGGAACTCCGTCCGCTCAGCTGTCCCATATCGGTCCAAAGGCTCTTACACCTCTCTTTTCCAAGCCTCCCACCACCGCCTTCGTGACAGCTTCGTTGCTCAGCACGAATACCGCCTCGGCACGCACCTCGATCATCATCTTCCATGCCACCTCTAGCAGATTCGGTCGCCCCATCTCAGATGTGTCGAGGATGAGTGCATCGGAATCCGCTTTGTCGACGAGGGAAAGAATTCGGGGCCCGAATGTGGTGAGTGGGGAGCGCGTGCTCCAGATGAGTCGGGCAAATTGTGAGGGGGGCCGGTCCAGGAGGGAAGACAGGCTGGGACCGATACCAGATCCAGTTGTCACAATCAGCACACGGGGAAAGAGGCATGATAGTGAGAGCACTCCTGCTTTTGGGTGACTTTTGACCCAAAATCGCATCTGCACAGTGGACTCCCTTGGCAGTTCTTTGGTCGTTCCTAGTTGGCTTTTGGTAATGATTTGGTGCACACTGTTTCGCATTTGGGCATGCTGGATTACATTTTTCGTCCAGTCCCCAGCATCTGAGATAACCATACTGGCGCCTGGCTCGTTCGGGTCAAGGGATGGGAATGTAGCGAAAGGATGCCATTCATATAGAGGAGCAGAGGATATGCTCAGGCACGAAAATTTATGTACTTTATTGGGAAAAGAGAGCTGGAGCGCGTGGGAGGAGAGCGCACGAGCGGTGAAATTCCAGCGGCGGAGGCGGAGCCAAGGGTATATAAGAAGGAGGGTCATGATGGAGAGATTCCAGAAAGTTGGGTTGCGGAGAAGAATGGAGCCTATGGTCTCGGTAGAGTTTGATAACGCGGACTTTTCCTGCGAGAGGAGAAGCAGCTGCGCCCAGAACAGCCCGATGGAGGTCCAGCCCAGAAATCGATGCGTCATCTCAAACGTGTCATGGTGTTTCGTCCGAATACTCGGGAACGCCAGAAGTACCACTGTCATCAAAAGAAGACAGACCACCCATGTGATGATAATGACAGGAAAAGTATGTGACCCTTTTGTTATGCAAGTCCAGCTCATAACCCCAGTGAAGATGAGCCACCACAGTGTTCCCACAACTGCAGCACCACTGTGGATACCTCCATAGCAGTAGACCCTTGACATCATGGTCCTGATCCGTAGCGGTAAAGACCATGGGACCAACCACGCGGTTCGGAAGAGGAGATTGACGAAGCAGTCTTGTCGAACGAAGATTGCGAGGAGGAAGTTTGATGATGCGAAGGTTCCGAGTGTGTCGAGATCGAGAATAGTCTTAAGGTTGTTGGAGTGTTGCTGTAGAAGGATGGCGACTCCGATGAGGTTGAGCACAAAGACGAGCGTGAAGAAGCGTCGGTAGACGGTGAAGATGGCGAACCTGAGATGACGGATAACTCGTATGCATCTTGAAGGTGAAGAGCTGAGATGTTCTTGTTGTGTTCTAAACTTGCATAAAAGGGGGTTTGGGGCTGCTGAAGAAGTGCAAAGCGCTGATACGTCATTGCTTGAAGATCTACGGGAAGGAACAAGGTGGAGTGCTTTTTCAAGATCGATGACTTCTTCGTATGAAGGTGGTAACAGGAACTGATCCGGATCGAAGTCCAACGCTGGCGGAAATGTAGGCAGCGGCAGCGCCAAGGTGCTTTGCTCTTTCTCTTGATGGTGTTTGTTACTTGATGGTGATGTTCTCCTCTTCCACCAATGCTCATACTGGCAGCGGGTACCCGTAGAGCGATCCATTCCGCCCGCTGTTTGTTGTATGACGTTGTGAGACGTGATGAAGTGTAGAGAACCGCTGGAGAAAACGTTGTTGGATGGGTCGTGCAAGCCGAACCGGGTAAACGAAATGTTTATACTGCGGGCAAACGAAGCCGCAGACCAGTAACCTGGATAAACAAACGGTTCTCGCAGAAACCGGTCGGATACTAGCACTGGCTGCAGGTAGGAGAAAACAGCAAGGAGAGCCAGTGACGAAATGAAAGGGGAACACAAGAACGAACGGGTTGTGTGTACTTGCCTCAGCCATGGTGTGTTTCATGCCAAATGGAGAAGCTGCAGTCTTGACTTTTTCCACGTGGAATGCATTCTGGGAAGGCACGACAGGCTTCCTGCATATCAGGGAAGCGCCACGGACTCCACTTCGGCATGGTAGTTGCCACTTGGACTCTCCTGGTCACAACATGCCGGGCATGGAGTGCTCACCCTCTGATGATGGCGTGATGATGATGGCAAGTGAAGTGTTTGAGTCGAAGACAGCGGCTCATAGTGATGTTACAGATTCGCCTCATGTTGTGGATGGCGCGCAACTAAGTTACTGGAGATGAACCCATTCCAGCGCCCTTGGCGACACCGACCATGTTGTCATTTGGTATGACCCTGAGAACTACCGAGAATACCACGCAGCTTGCCTGGGCGTCACCACTCCCCGAGGCGTCACCGGCATCTGGCCGATGGCAAAGCTCGGACTTGGAGGGCCGTTGTACACACTGCGTGTTCAGATGCGGGGCGCATCGTTCTGCAGACGTGAAATCTCTGCTCAAATTGGTACAACAACCTGTGGCAGCTTTGCACAAGAGACTCGACTGGTCTGCCTTGAGTGTCCCTTGCGTGTAACGAAGCCAGGCTCACAAGAACCCAGATACCCGGTCGAGGGAGGATAGCGTGCTCACACACGCAGGACCAGGACGGAGCGTCAGATACGCGCCCACCGTTGGTCTATTGACGGAAAGCTAGCTTCAATTCGCAGGTGAGTTTGTTAAGACAGATTCATTCGGACCAATTCTCGTTGCTAGTGAGGATCTCTGATTCCGAGACGACGCTGACTCCTCTTATTTCCTAGCGGTTCGCTCGGAGTGACTATGAACAACTTGCGACCATGACATGCCCGTTTTGGGAAGGTTTTGGAAACACATCGGTCTTGCGGACGCTGGCTAGCAACTGTGGCATACCTTGCAGCACTTGTTTGGTGACAAACACACTAAGTCGTAGCGTTGCTGCATTAGTTCCCTAATCGTTCTGACGTTTCGGTACATTGCCGATCTGAGGCTGGCGATGCATGTCAATGCGCCGTGTCACCCACAAACGGCCGCCGTGTAACCACATGCAGGCGTGTTTATGTTTGAGTAGATCAGGACCTGGATGCGTCGATCTGGGGTCTGGTGCCCTCGCACAGCAGCTATCGTGCTGCCTGTTTGAGCCAGCATCGACGGTGCTACACATGTATTTTCTCCGAAACTGGTGATCTGTGTCATTCGCAGTCGTCCCTTGCCATTTTCATAAAGACTGCAGACGCCCCAGCATCCGGATATAGGCTACATCAAGGCGGCAAATGCTCGACCCGACTCGCAGTATCTTGGATGATGCCTGTGCTGCATGCTATAGGAGGTTAGCAATTGTGAAGAACCTTAAACTCACTTGGCCCCAAGGGAGAAGTGGAGAAGCAATGCAAAACTTTTGATTAAGAATGTGAATCGCAAGCCCCGAACTCGTCAATCCTGCCGTCTCCGCTAGCTGAATGTGCATATATCCATTTGTCAGAGTAAAATTTTCTAGGAAACGCGAACTATCGTTATGGGGCCGAAGAAATATTATCGTGAAATCAATCCTGACCAGATCGCGGAATCTCGCCCAAGATCCCTTCTTGTCTCATGATCAACGCAGCAATCAACGCAGGAATCCACAGCCGTTGTTGGCCATGAAGGCTGACTTTTCATCCACCAATCTGTCGCTCTCCGAGTTGAAGCTGGTCTGATCAAAGTGCTCAATTTTCACCTCCCTGGAATTGATCATGCCTTCTACAAGCTGTAGCGCCATTTCGTGGCCGATCAATTCTCGGAGATGGGCCCATAGCTCGAAGTCCAGACAATGAGCTAGAGTGTCAATCACAAGCTTGAGGAGTCTTTTCGGTGGGCTCTTGTCTTTGAAAACGTTGATGAAGACGATCTCTAGGACAGGGTCCGCGGCCCCAGAACCATAGCCGAGTAACGTGTGTATGGGAACGGCATTTGCTCGGGCATGTTGAATAGAATCAGCCGCTGCGTTGTAGAGCTTGCTGAGACACGTCTCTGCGAGCGCCTCCACGCCAAGTTTGGTGGCCAAATTCAGGACAGCGTACAGCATATCCGGCTCTTCGCATTGCATTGGCCTTTGGTAGATCCACTGAACAAAAGAAAGTATGGCAGTCTCCTCGATTCCGGGTAATATTAATCTTTTCTGGGCGATGGCTTTTACGCTATCATCTTTGGCCTTCTGTGCCTCCATCTTTTTCACCTGGTGGAGCCTGACGTACAAGGACTGGGCAACTGTTTGTACGGCATGCGACTTGAGGAGGGGTATACGTGCCCTAACGCTCATATTACGGCTCCACTCCTTGCTATCCCTCTTTACTCTGGTATTCTTTTTGGTGATCTGATCCTCAACGGCATCAACGATGACCTTTCGAGTCTCGGCCTGATACTCGAGAAGTGGATGTTTCTCGAAGATGTGCAGTATTAGCGGTATGACCTAAGGATTGTATGGCGTTAGCAATCTGTATACAGTAGCCCTGAACTGTCCAAGGACTTTCGCAAGTTTAGTCTAAAGATGCAAACCACGGAAACGTACCTTCGCCCCCATATCATCGTTCTCAAACTGCTCTGTTGTAGTTTCTGGGAACATATACAACGCCAACCGATCCATCATGGCGTCGCTCTGAATATATCGCCCCCGCAGAAGCTTAGCGCGAGCACACAATTGCTCGAAGAGCTTGCTGTGACAACGCAACAGTCCTTCGTGTATGGTGACTTGGCAGCTGAGACGTTCTCCATATTCAACTGATATAGCGACATCCATGAGGGTCCTATTTGTTTAGATAGAGCAAATATGAAGATGGAAGCTTCCGTTTGATACTTACTGGAGGGGTTTGAAGTCTCCAGATAGTTCTTTCTTGTTGTCGGTATGGACTTGAGCCTCGGCTCCTACGAGGATGCAGTCGATATCAGAACTCTGCGATGTAGACTTCGGTGGTGTCATTTTAGCTTCATTTTCGTTGCTCTCAAGAGCAGTGGTCGAGGCTCGAGAAGCAGGTGCAGATGGCGTGATAGTTGTTGCGCGATCCATCATGTAGTGTAGGAGGTAAACTCTGTGTCTGACCAAATGTGTCTGGTTGTACTGAATAAAAGAATGGTGGATAGAAAGAGGTTAACGGGCGAAGGTGAGGAGTTTTATATGATGCTTTGCGTGGCCAATATCGTTGTCTCTTACCTTGGTGTCAGTATGGTGAGGCAGATGCTCAGCCTGGGTGAGAGAGATGAGCATAATTACAACTATCATCACCCGAACGCACCGTCCATTGGCAGGGGAATCTATGGTCAGCTTCATCTAAGTCTTCAGAAAGACACATGTTGCATGCAAATACGCCCTCTGTCGAACTAGAAGCCATACACAACGTCGTGAATGCCTTCGCAAACATTTACTGGGAAGATACACCTTGTCGAAACACATTATAGCGGTGAGACCAGTGCGATAATTTTGTTGCTTGCCGATTCATCACAAAAGCAGTCGAGCATGAGCATATTGTGAAGGATGGCAGCTCGAGTGATGTGTGACGATGTTTTGGTACCTGATGCGACGCACAGACCACATCGAAACCCCCGCGGTGATCACTGTCAACACCACAATCCCAAGAAAACAGCGCGTCGTCATGGCCACTTTCCACCGCGAACGCGTCGAACACGCGTTGAACGAGCTGCTTGTTCGAATCATACCCGAAGATCCCAATGAAGATGAGGAAGCAGCGAACCAACGTTTCGAGGACGCCTTCGACTTCGCAATCGACGAACTCGAGGGTGCGGGGGAACCACCTCTTGTCCCAGATGTCAACCATATTGCAAGCCTAATCGATAGTAGAGGTACTGCTGTTATAATTATTCTTGTTACAGTCCGCTGATACTTATTCAAGTTGCTGGACCTGGAAATGATCGCAAGAAGAGCGCTCGCATCCACAACCTTCTCTCCCGCCTTGAGACGCAACCTGTTCTGGATCAGAAGTGGCGTATGCTATACTTCCTGTATAAGCTCTCCGACGAGCCTGCGCCTGCTATAGAACAAATCGTTATTCCCGATCCTCGAGCTCTCACCCACGAACCCACTACGCCATCGAAACGTCCGAGTTCAAGCGCCCAACCTGCCGCCAGTCCAGCTTTCCGAGACGCTTTCGCGAAGCCAGGCCTGGCGCGCCTACCAGTCAACGACGGATCGCCCAAAGCAGCGCCACGTGTGGCGCCCATACCGGATAGGGCAGAAAAGCGGAAAGAGCGACGTCAACAAGAGGCAAGTAAGGAGCAGCAAACAGAACCGGGACACACCGAGAAGGTGGATATGGGGCCATCAGAGCCTGCGCTGTTGCGCGATTTACCTTTCACTCTACAAGGGCTTTCCTCCACGAACCTCGTGTTTCCTTCCTCGACCGCGCTCAAGCTCCCTGCGAATCTGCCGGTGCCTATCATCAGCCTTTTACACACCCTCGCCGAACCCGCGATACTGTATAAGGGGCTAGCAGAGTTTGTGGAGTCTGGTGACGGCGGTCTTATAGGACAGAGCTTTCGCTCAGCGTTGGCTAAAGAGCTGCGGGCATATCTGGGGCTAGTCGCAACTCTAGAGGGCCAAATTAGGAGAGCTCTCGCAAAGTTGAGCGAGGGACCAGCGTACCAAGGCGTCAGTAAGGCCGGTGTCACATTGAAGCGATGCGTCATTTGGATCCGCGAACCGACCATGGGACTGCGGCTAATGAGTTTGATGGTGGAGGAGTCGAAGAGTAAAAAAGGAGGCGAACTTATTGCACTCATCCACTCCTTCTCCCTCAACCATGGGGATCCCTACGTCATGGCATTTGCGGAGCGCCTGCTTTCTGATGTGACGCGACCCTTTTACGATATGCTCAGACAATGGGTGTACGACGGAGAGCTCTCTGATCCCTTTGGCGAGTTCTTCGTATCTGAACAAAGCGAAGATGAAATCCACGAAGCGAACGGTAATGAAGGCAAGGGAGGCGCAACGAGTGTTTGGGAGGATAAGTACAAACTGAACGACAGGATGGTGCCTACCATCGTTACAGATGATTTTGCCAAGAAAGTGTTCCTTATCGGCAAGACTCTGAACTTCATTCGATATGGCTGTGGTGATGCAGCGTGGGTGGATACATACTCGAAAGAAGCGTCCAAGGAGCTACGGTACGGCGATACTGCGAATCTCGAGCGTTCCATTGGCGACGCGTACAAAACAACAATGGCGCGTCTCATCGACCTCATGGCGAACAAATTCAAGCTGTTTGACCACCTACAGGCGCTGAAGCAGTATATGCTCCTTGGTGCTGGCGACTTCATCGCAGTGCTCATGGAATCTTTATCATCCAACCTGGATAGGCCAGCAAACACGCAATATCGTCATACGCTCACTGCTCAGCTTGAGCACGCTGTTCGCAACTCAAATGCACAGTTTGACACGTCGGATGTGCTGCGACGCCTCGACTCGCGAATGCTCGAACTCTCGCATGGCGAGATTGGTTGGGATGTGTTTACACTGGAATACAAGATCGATGCCCCAGTGGATGTCATTGTCACCCCATTTGGTTCAAAACAATATCTAAAAGTCTTCAACTTCCTATGGCGAGTGAAGCGTGTTGAATTCGCACTCGGATCAACATGGCGACGCTGTATGACTGGCGCTCGCGGTGTTCTCGGCACCGTATCCGACAAGGTCGGTGCAGATTGGAAGAAAGCACGCTGCGCCATGGCCGAGATGGTCCACTTCGTCAACCAACTGCAACACTACATTCTCTTCGAAGTCATAGAATCATCCTGGATCGATCTCCAGAAAGCATTGAAGAAGCCTGAGAGTACGCTTGACGACATGATAGAAGCGCATGCAAAGTATCTCAACAACATCACTCGAAAGGGCCTCCTTGGGAGTCAGAGCATCGATTTCACTGCGCAATTACACGAGCTGCTGAAGACAATGCTCGCCTACAAAGATGCAGTAGATGGCTTGTACTCATTCTCCGTCGCAGAATTTACACGCCGTCAAGAGCACGCAGCGAAGATCGAAACACGCACCGCAGCGGGCAGATGGGGCCTCTCTGAGAAAGACACGCACGGCTCTTCATCGCCCGACCCTTTTTCAGCACCGCGCGCCTCATCACGACAAGATCCCGACTCGCCTTTCCCGCCACCCCTTCTTAAAGTCGGCGCCGCTGGCTCCGGTGAAGATGATGTTCTTCCCGCTCTGCAGAAGCGGTTAAGCCATCTCATGGAAGACTTCAAGGGCAGGATTAGTGTGTTGTTGGGTGATTTGGTGCACTCGCCTGATGGAGAGCTGAAGATGCTGGCTGTCAATATCAATTTTAATGATGTTTATAAGCCGGAGAGAAGGAAGAGAAAAGGCGACAAGAAGAGGGAGAAGGAGAAGGAGACGCCCAGGGCTTCGACGACGACTGCTGTTGCAGCATGAGGAGGGTAGAGCACTCGAGAAAGAAAGAAGCACATCATTGATGGCGCATTCGGTATTTTGCCATTACTAGCCAGTTATGCTGTTATGGTTGTATTTGCACTGAGATGGCGTCAGTACAAGCTGCTATGTAGCCTCGCTCCTCCGATGGTCGAGTAACTTGAGCGAGCTCAGCATGATATTATGATACCCAACGTCGACTTTCCAATCCAACAAACTCTCAACTTCTCGCATGATTGCTTGCTTGCTTTGCTATTTAACGTGCTGCGTGCGGTGTTTTCCAAGAAATCACGGGATGCGAGATGATCAAGGCAACGCACATCAGGCCCGTGCCCCGACTTTGGTAGCGTAGAAACTGTTTGGACAATTGAACAGCTAAACGGATCCCATTGTACATCCCAGGGTACCCTCAGCTGCATACAATCATCCTTTCCAACCTCCAAAACTCACTCAACAACCCTCCCATACCCAAACCCCCTCACCCCACTACTAACCCACACCCCTCCCCAACCCCCACCGTATCCACCCCAACCGGCTCCTCCATACAATACCCCTTCCCAAGCGCCCACCGCCGACTCGTGCCGCGCTGCCCCCAGCCCCAACCTTCGCGCTCCTCACCGAATGCCCCAGCGACCCGCAAACGGCTTCCGCAACTCCCCTTCATCTCCATTACCAGGCTCCTTCAACGTTCTGCTGGTAAACTCTCCAGACGGTACGCCCACCGGTGGCGTGACCCAGCGGCCGCCGCGGTAGAGGTAAAGCGAGCTGATTGTCCCCTCGGTAAGTTCGTTGACTTCGTTGAAGAGCATTACTTCTCTGTACGCGGGCGCGGCTGGGTTCTCTGGGAGCGCGCGGGAGCGTGAAGAGTCGTACATGGAGCGCTGGGTGGTTTTGAGAACGGTGAAGGGAGAGGAAGGTGTGGGGGCCGTGTCGAGCTTTAGTGTCCATTGGGGGTGATGGTGGTGGTGTTGATGTTGCGGCGGGAAGAGAGTCGGTTGGTCCGAGGGTGAGGGCGCCGCCTGTTAGGGGAGAGGGTGTGAATGTGTTCGCGGGGTGGGGCTTTGTTTTTGGGTTTGGTGGATCCAGGAGGGTGGGTAGAGGGTTGAGAGGGGGACGGCGGGTACGACGGACATTTCTACTGTCATGTTGGCGGATTTGTTGAAGAGGACTCGAAGCTGTCGTTTGTTAGTCTTCTGCTGGTACGCAGTACTTTATTGTGACGTTCTACCTTCAGCGCCTCATCCTGCCCGCCTTTTTCACTCCATGTGTTGACTTCCTTTAACAGATCTTCATGCAATGCTTTGCCATCTTGCAACCTCTTTTCGACTTGATCAAAATCAAAGTGCTGCGCTGCTTCTACCATGCGATCCCGGTGGTACGCTAGCATGTAGAATGGCGACGGTGTGATGAAGTTGAGATCTGGTCTTGAATTCTCATCTGAAGTGAGAAGGAGAGGATCATAGCGGATGGAAGTGAAAAGCTGGAATTGGTCCTCGGTTGCCATCTTTACATTGGCGAATTACCTCTTATTAGTAATGGTGTTGAGGTAACTTGACAGATGCTGAATCGAAGATTTTGGGTGTCAGAAGGGTCTACTCTCGGGGACGGCGACTAGGAAATCCTTGAATTGCTCGACTCGTTCACGGTCTGTCTAAGTAGAAGTTGTTACTGTGGGTGTTGGAGTGTCGTGGTGGATGATCCACTCATTTGCATGTAAACTCCGATGACACCGATGCTGATTTTCATGCACAGAGACGTGGCAAAGGAAACGCTGTACCCGTAGCCGTAATTGATCAAGCTCACTTTGGATACCATGAGAAAGTAAATAGCCCAACTAACCTTTGCAAATTATCGAAATGGCAGAAGACCACATAGTGTGTCTTGTGTCACGTGAAGATGGCCGGAGGACATTATGTAGCACATGCATTTTTTTTCGAGGCCAGCGAAACAGACCAAGCAAAAGCAGGCAAAGTGCCTAAGCTTCAAGTCCACCCAAGTACTGTCATGTCTTGAAAGTTAGAGTGAAATGGGAATGCTGAGGCGCAGAAGCGCGTTCACGTACGGCTCGGTTGATGACGTCCGCCTCGAGCGCTCAGGCCAAGCCCCGAGTTTCCTAAGTTAGCCCAAACTTTTCGACGCAGCTCAGCCATTGCAACACCCGCCGTTGAGCATTACGTGCCCCTCCCCACCACCTCTCCATCTCTTTAATATTCGCCCTGACCTCACCATGGCGCCGACCAATGCACCGCTGCCCAACACCCCGGGCCCCTTCCCCGTCCAGATCCCCGTCGACCAAGGCACAAGCTCGCTATGGGACCGCTTGTCGAACTGGGCATCCGAGAACAAGGGCGTCGTATACACCATTGCCGGGATAACATTGGTAGTGGGCGCGGGTGGTGCAGTCTACTACTTTTCGAACACAGACTCGAGGACAGACGAGAGCGCGACCGAGTCCTCGGCGAACAAGCGGAAGAGGCAGCGCGAGCGGAAGCGCGCGAAGGAGCGGGCTGAGAAGGAGTCTGCTACAGAAAAGAGCACAACAGAGACAGCGACTGGTATGTGGATTGATAGATTGGTATGCCGAACGACAGCCGCTAATCAGACAACAGAACCAAAGAAGGCCTCGGTAGCAGCGGCGAGCGAAGATGAGCTACCAGACGTCGACGAGAACTCTGTGGGCGCCCTATCAGAAGAGGTACGGTTACTCGTCCGTCCAAATATGCCCTGTTTCCTCAGCTAACATATTACAGGAACGAAAGGACTACGCAGCGAAGCTCAAGGCAGCAGGCAACAAGGCTTACGGCTCCAAAGACTACAACCGCGCCATTGATTTATACGCCAAGGCCATTCTCTGCAAACAAGACCCCGTCTTCTACTCGAACCGCGCAGCCTGCTACAATGCCATGTCAGATTGGGACAAGGTCATCGAGGACACCACCGCCGCCATCAACCTCGACAACGAGTACGTCAAGGCCCTGAACCGACGAGCAAACGCATATGAGCAGGTAGAGCGCAACAGCGAGGCCCTGCTCGACTACACGGCCAGCTGCATCATTGACGGTTTCCGGAACGAGAGCAGCGCACAGAGCGTAGAGCGCCTGCTCAAGAAAGTTGCCGAGACCAAGGGCAAGGCCATCCTGGCTGGCAAGGAGAAGAAGCTCCCGAGCCCAACTTTTGTCACCAACTATCTGCAGAGCTTCCGTCCCAAGCCAGCCCCAGCAGGCCTCGAGGACGATGCGGACCTCGATGAGGAGAGTGGAAAGGGTCAACTGCGCAAGGGATTGAAGGCCATGGCCACCAAGACGGGAGAGGGCTACACGGAAGCTGCTACAGCTTTCGACCGCGCGCTTGAGCTTGGAGACCTCGGTGATCACGAGGCTTTCGCGTACAACATGCGCGGGACGTTCAGCTACCTCAAGGGTGACAACGAGGACGCCCTGAAAGACATGGACAAGAGCATCGAGCTGCAACCCACACTAACACAGAGCTTCATTAAGCGGGCCAGCATGCACCTTGAGCTCGCCAACCCCGACGCCGCGGAGGCCGACTTCGCTGCAGCCCTCGAGCAAAACTCCAGCGACCCAGACATCTACTACCACCGCGCACAACTCCACTTCATCAAGTCTGAATTCGGCGAAGCCGCAAAGGACTACCAGAAATCCATTGATCTAGACAAGGACTTTATCTTCTCACACATCCAGCTCGGTGTAACACAATACAAGATGGGCAGCATCGCCTCTTCAATGGCCACTTTCCGCCGCTGCATGAAGAACTTCACCCAGGTTCCCGATGTATACAACTACTACGGCGAGCTCCTGCTCGACCAGCAGAAGTACCAAGAGGCGATCGAGAAGTTCGACACAGCAGTTGAAATGGAGAAGACGTCCAAGCCGCTAGGTATGAACGTCCTGCCGCTTATTAACAAGGCGCTCGCGCTGTTCCAATGGAAGAACGACTTCTCCGAGGCAGAGAAGCTGTGCGAGAAGGCGCTAATCATCGACCCCGAATGCGACATCGCCGTGGCGACAATGGCGCAGCTGCTACTGCAGCAGGGTAAGGTCACAGAAGCACTCAAGTACTTTGAGCGCGCGGCGGAGCTGTCCCGGACAGAGGGCGAGATCGTCAATGCGCTGAGCTACGCAGAGGCCACCAGGACGCAACTTGAGGTACGTCGGAATCCAAACATAAAGTATCCCCACACCGTTGTCATCAACGGTGTCCCCTTTTCTCAGTCCAATCTCACAACGATTCTAACACGTCGCGATTAAAGGTCCAGGAGAAATACCCTAAGCTTGCGTCGAGATTGGGCGCTATGGGCGGCGGGGCGCCGGGTGGTGCGGGATTCGGTGCCATGCGGTAAAGAAATGATATATCATGTCGACGCGACCACTCGACGCGAACACATACCAGTGAATGGTAAACTTGGTAACGCGTGAACTCTTCTCGATCTCACCTTTTGTTCAACAAAAAATGTATTTAACACCCGACTCGACTCGATGGGATGGATGGACCGCTAGCTAGCCTGCCTTTTTTGTTTGGCAAAAAGAGATGGATGGAATGGTTGGTTGATAGGTGGTAACTAGCTAGGGCTTGACATGGCGTTTTGTAATGATGAGAAACTTCCCCCTCTTGTAAACATGTACACCAGCAATTCGGTAGTAGGAATGAATGGAAACGGAGTGTCCTGATCACTTTATGCAGGCATGCATGTAGATGAGCATGGGCAATGTCAGTTGTCGCGGCCCAACGTGAAGGTGGCGAAGTCATGTTGGGCCGTTTATGGGTATTGTATGAATGGATCATGTAGAGATTTTGTACAAGGAGATGTTGAGTTGCTTGTTTGTAGGCTTAGTAAGAAGTAACATAGGTAGTTACACGTGATTCGTCTGTCATCTTTTGTGTGACTTGAACTCAGCCCCAGATCATGTATCTCCCTCCTAAAATAAAGAGGCTGAGCTACCCCCGTTCGCCAGGCTGTTTTGAAGCGGACTTCATTAATCAGGAGTTCTAGTCCACCTGAGTCTCATATGCTTCTTACCTTGATAGTCTTCGTGAATAATTCCTAGGATCAGAACCACCCTGTCAACCGACAAATATGGCGGAAAACCTCACCGCTGGCGATGGTTGTGTGCCTGAGCACCAGGCTGAGCACGGCAACGAACCCCACCTTGATGTCTACAGCTTCCACGCCGAAGACAGAACGGAGACTCCGCAATGTCCACTGCTGCGCAACGAACACCAAAAAAATGCAACTTCTACACAGAACTCAGACACGCCTTTGGACAGTTACAATACGGTCGCAGAAGAGCGCATATCACTCGCATCAGACACGCCTTTGGACAATCATATACATACGGTCGTAGAAGAGAGCATATCATCCGCATCAGACGCCAAAGCAGCCCGTCGTCGGTCCACCTCGATGTGGCACGATAGTTGGGTGCCAGAGTTGGTCAGCATCAGCCTCGCAATGCTATCTCTCCTGGCAATTGTCATTTTACTTGTCATACACAGGGATAAGCCATTACCAAAATGGCCAAAAATGATCACTATCAACTCGTTGCTCGCCGTTTTCTCAACGTTACTGAAAATGGGGCTCGCTTTGCCCCTCTCGGAAGGTGAGTACAGTCAACATCAAGTATCAAGTGTGCGTCGTTGACATTTCGAACAGGCATTAGTCAAAAGAAGTGGCAATGGTTCCGAAAGTCCAGGACTTTGGCTGATGTAGAAAATCACGATTCGGCTAGCCGCGGTCCTTTAGGATCTCTTCTGCTATTATTCAGAGGATCTGGGCAGTATGTAAATCACCACACATAACAACGCGCTCAAAAGACTAACATTCGGAAGCTTTATGACATATTTAGGTGCCTTCCTAACCATCTTGGCCCTCCTGCTAGATCCGTTTGTTTAACAATTGGTTCATTACAACGTTTGCCTCCAACCAAAGCCAAACAGCATTGCTACCGTTGCAAGAACAAACTTCTACACACTCCCTGGCGAATTAGGAGATACTGAATATGGCAAACGTATCGAGGATCTTTATGCTGCCATCTATCGTGGGGCAGTGAATCCTTCTGATGACCCTGCGTCATACATCTTAACTCAGTGTGATACCGGGAACTGCACTTTCTCCTCGCCGACAAACACCCCATCAAACGCAGCCACTTACAGTTCCGTTGGCCTTTGCTCCTCGTGTGCGGATATCTCCGATCAGATTCAGAGAACCATGAGTGAATATGGGCCCTCTTATAAACTGCCTGGAGGACCGGGATCCTATTTGGAAACTCAGACTTTATACACCAACTGGTCAGCCCCAACAGTGACAGCCTGGATAGGCCACTATCTCGGCAGCCCGACGATAGGCACTTTTAAGAGTCTGCACTATTTCACGGGGAAAGATGATGGGGACAAAGCAGATGATAGCGCAAAGGCTTTCTCGTGCTCAGTCTACACATGCATAAAGACATACAATGGCAACATCATCAATGGCATCTTGTCTGAGAGTATTGTGGAAACCACCCCATTGACGCAAAACTACATACTAGCCACCAATCAAACACTTAGGAATGGAACGTACAGCAAATGTGTATCATCTTCGACAAACCAAACTGGCTACTATCTCGTTGCATCGCAAGACATGGAAACCGTCCCTACCAATATCACGTTCGACAGCATCATTGATACGGACTCGGGTATTACCCGTGATGCATTGTGGTACCCGTTGGATTGTGTTTGGGCTTTTAACTCCACGCCTGCGACAAGTCTGCACTTCTATTTTAGTCAACTATTCCAGCAAGGGGAGGTTGCCCGAGACCCTGGCAAAGTGGCAATACAAGGGGATGTCATATTGCGCTCCTTCTTTGAAGGTAGTCACCCGGACTTGAGCTTTGTTACCCAATACTGGCAAAATCTAACTGATGCAATGACATCGGTTATACGAGCAAACGGCATCGAGGGCGTCTCAGGTTATGCGTACGGAACCGCCATGTTCTCTGATACGTGCGCCAATGTTCAATGGGCGTGGATGTCCCTGCCGGCTCTCGTGGTGCTAGGAGTTATGATTTTCCTTGGGGATTTGATGTTTACAAACCCAGGGAGACGAAGACGGGAACAGCCATTATGGAAGTCTTCTGCACTAGCATTAGTGTTCACAGATTTGAACATTGGCGAGACAGCAAGAGGAGGAGGAGCGCTACCAACCAAATCTGAACTGGATTATATAGCTAAAGAAACCAAAGTTCAGATGAGTAATAGTGATGGGCGACCATTCTTATCTTAGTCTGAGGACTAGTTGGACTATGAACGGCTAGACTATAGGCTCGAGACATTCCTTCGGAAGCCTTGTTACTACGGACTAGAATTGGGACTGTGTGACTAATTGAATGAGAGTATACTATATTGATAAACAGTACAGGAGCAGAGAAAGTATCAATCACAATTATATTATATCGTAAAGTATATGTTTTTTGTACTTGAAGGTGAGTACATGTCCAAAGCATAAAAATGAATTCCAGAGTGCTCGTAATGTCTTTCCGTTGTCCCCAACGCTTCTATCCCAGCTAGTGATACAGGTAAGTTAGAAAGTGAGGTACGTATGGGCTACGAGGAAGTGTCAGATGTATTCCCCCCTACCACTCAGTTCAAAAATGATTGCTGAGATCCCATGTTTAAGTCCCTAAACAAAGCAAAGCATCTGCGTAGCAACAGAACGATGAAAAATCTTGTTACCAGTGCGAACAGAAAGCTAATAACAAGAGAGAGACCAATGAAGCTCTCGAGGAAGCTTACCTAGCACTTTTCAGCCTGTCTGTAACCATGAGAAAAGTAAAGAGATGGATATCACCCGCCATAGAATCCTGATCCCCCAGCTCCATACAGGTGCTAAAACTCCTCCATCAAGTCTCACCGTCGCATACACACACATACACAGCATTCTAGATCCGACAATTACCATCTCGCACCGCAAGCCCAAACCCCCAAACATGCACCTTCCTCTCCCTAAACGGCCCCAACCCCTATCTCACAAACAAACTCAGCACCCCATCTACCCCCGGCTCACACGCCATATTCCCAATCTCGCCCACCTTCTTCCAATCCGCATACCGGGCTCCCGCCTCAATCGATCACGAGAAAGTAGCCAAGCAAGGAGTGGCAAGGTGACCTTCTTCATCTTCCCCTTTCCAAATAAGGAGTGGAAGCTAGTTAGACCAAGCAAAAAAGCGGCAATATTACAACATCAGCCGAGCAGCAGCGGTCGGTCCACCATGATCTCTACTACCTTTAATCCGCAAACCTCACCTGCACCTCAGGCTGCAGCAGCACAACTAACCGCCTCCCCCTCTAACAGCATACTTTCTCCCTGCCCATCTGCCCACCAGGCCCTCACACCTCACCTCACCCTCTTCACCTTGTACCCTAACGCCCCCGTATACTGTGCCTGTCTTCACTTCACGCTCTCCGGCAGCACGCTCATCTAATCCAGGCACACGCACACATACGGCCTCGCCTCGCTTCCCACCTCTCCCTCTCCCATCCGCTACCTAATCCACGTGACACCCTCCACACATTCAGCGGAAACTCCATACCTACCCGCTGCAGCAAGCGCGTAATTTTGCCCGTTTAGCCGATGTAGATCCAGATGGGGGATCGCGAAGCAGAGAATATAAAGGGGGAGGGGAGAGGAGAGGAGTAAGGATGATTTTGTCATTTGCTAGACGCTTTGAGATAGGTAGGGAGTGGGGATCTAGAAGCTAGATAGAGCGGGACACCTGAAAGGTACATACGGGAAGGTCACTCGATGCGCGGTGCAGCAGCAGTGCAGGCTTCAATTGTTACGGCCTCCATCTCCCTACATTGGATCCGGCCTTTGTCTAGCTATTCGTTTGATTGTTTGTTTGCGGGAGGAATGGAGTCCAATTAGTCCCCACCCTATCCGCAACAAACTTGGGAATATGCCTCCCTCCTCCTACCTCTCCTAAACTCGTATTTTTTATTCCTTGATCCGCCGTGACCACCACCACCTCCTCCACCCCCACCCCGTCCGTCACTCCCCTCATTCCCAATCCCCTAATTCCTGCATTACTCCCCACTCAACTGCAAGATAAGCGTACTAGCAACGTCCAAAAACGGAAACGGACTCGTAACAATCTTCTCCCCGTCCTTCCTGCGCCCCGCACCCACCTCTTCCGTCCGCTCCCTCAGCACGCCCTTACCCGTCCCATCCCTCAACTCCCTGGCCAGGTCCTCTGGAAGTGGCTCGCCCTCGCCCAGTCTCCGCCATACACCCTGTTCGTCGTCCCAGCCGTCTTCATGGTGGTGATGGGCGGGCTGGGAGGAAGATAGGGCGAGATTGGAGATGGAAGTGTTGGATGTGGAAGAGGCTTTGATCTCGCGGACTAGATTGGAGACGAGGCGTTCGTAGCCTGCGCAGCGGAAGTCGACGACGAAGAAGTCGCGGTCGATGCTGTAGAGTTGGATCGACATGTATATCCACACCGCTTCATCCGGCTGCGGATAGTCTTCACCGGCGGAAGCAGCAGCAGTGCGCTCGGCTAGAGTCATGTTCTCCGTGTTCTGGTTGAGGCTAGACGTGCTGGTGTTTGTGGAGCTGCGTCTGCGCAGACCGGAGGGATCGGAGGCGAGATCGACGCGCGAGGAGTGAGTGGATGAGGGGTGTGCGACGCCAGGTGGGAACATGCCTTCTTTGCGGAAACGGGCGTTGATGACCCAAGGGTCTTCGGGGATGTGGTAGCCCCAGTCGTTGGTGTGGTTGTAGTGTCGCTTTTGTCGGCCTCGCGTTTCTTGTTCGTCGGCGCTGCCGTTGCGTACAGTAAGCGGCTCGCGATGCGGTGAGTTGAAGCGGTCTCCTTGATCTTCTTGGGAAGAATGCGAAGATATCGATGAGCCTCGAGAGCGGCTTCGTGATCTCGAACGCGACCGTTCTTGTGACTCTCGAGAAGCACTGCGGCTGCGGGATCCACTTCGTCCGCCAGCTTTACGAATCTTCGGTATCTCCCAATCAGCACCCATTGCCTTCAGTGCCTTGAAGATCGCCAACATAGCCTCAGCTGGCTGGTTTCTTGAACGGATACCGAATTGCCATTTCGTCGGTCGAGCCTTCTTTGCAGGTAAACTCGTCATTGGTTCAGGCCTTTGCCTATGAGACTCTGGAGTTGCGCGGAAGTTTGGCTTTAGCCGTCGAGCTGATATTTGTCGTTGTTCTTCAGTTTGTTCTGAGTTTGGAAGAGCATCGTCCTGCGGGTTGTTGAGCGGCCTAGGATGGCCTTTCATATACGCTTTGTGGTACTCTGTCAAACTGCTGGGGAGGATAGCGACTGTGCTAACAGGGCTGCGCACATTGGCAAGCTGGCTGCTGGCATTGGAGCCTTGCCGTGCGCGTTCGTGCTCGGATGATGAAGCTGGCGGAATTACTTGTGGGCGTGAAATACTGGAAAGGGTATTGGGTATCGAGGTGCTCAAGTAGCTTTCATGGTGAGAAGGTGGAGATTGCGCGAAGAATGGCTGGAGGTTCTTCTCATTGGTCAACAATGCTGCGTGTCATGTCAGTAATTTGATCAAGGCACATAACAGGGGGAAAGGGAGATGACTTACGATTTGTCTTCATAATCTGGTTCTCCCGGACGATCAGGTAAGCATCTTTGATTGCGCTGGGCTCGTCACGTGCCAGTGCTTCCTGAACGTCGTGCTTCGCGTAACCCATCGTCTTACCCAGCTTCGTAACGACAGTCTCGTGCAGCTTCTGTACAACGGGGGCAGGCGCTGAAGGTGCCAAAACCTTGGGATCGATGGCCTTGTTTGGATCTGCACCGCTATCGTAGAACTCCTGCACAGGCGGCTCGAGGTATGTGGGCAAGTCCTTGGTGAACCAGGGATCTTGGCGCAGTTCTGGGATGGTGATGCGGTGGACTGGGTTGACCATCAACATCTTCTTGATGAGCGAGACGGCGCCTGGTGATAGATAACTTGGTATGCTGTAGTTGCCCGCGGCGATCTTCTTGAATAGCGTAGGGATGTACTCGTCGTCGAAGGGTAGTCGCCCCACCAACAGGACGTAGAGGATGACACCGCAGCTCCAAACGTCTACTTCGGGTCCAGCATACAGCTTGCCCGATATGACCTCGGGGGCAGCATAATTGGGGCTACCGCAACTCGTCTTCAAGAAATTGCCATCCGTCATGATATTGCTCAGCCCGAAGTCGGCGATTTTGACATTATAGTGGTCGTCCAGCAGCAGGTTCTCTGGCTTCAGATCGCGATGCACGATCTTGTGTCGATGGCAGTATTCGACGGCGCACACGATTTGTTGGAAGAATTTCCGCGCTTTGTCTTCCTGTAGCCGCCCATTGTTTACAATGTAGTCAAACAGCTCTCCGCCGGCGTATTCGAGGACCATGATGATCTCGGCTGGTGTCGTTATAACGGTGTATCTAGCGCAGGGTTAGTATGACTTCAGTATGTATGTATGCCCAAACTTACAGCTTGATGATGTGCGGATGTCTCAGCAGCTGCAGATACTGGATCTCGCGCTCGATCCTGCCAGCCATATCCCTCGTCACCAGTCGCTTCCGATTGATGATCTTCAGGGCAACCTTCTGCCCGCTGACCTGGTGCGTCGCCAATTTGACCTTGCCGAACGAGCCCTCGCCAAGCGTCTTCACAATCGTGTACTGGCCCAGCCGCTGGTTTGCCTTGGAGTCTCTGCTTCTGCTCTCATTAGCGGTTGTAGCGAGGGCGGTGGACGGCGCTGGAGAGAAATCGACCGTCTTGGTGGTGCTCGCTCCGCCCCGCCGCGGGGGAGGCATGGACATGGACAGCTCCTCCAGGTCCTCATTGTCGATGGCGGACGACATGGTGAGGGTGGACTAGGCTATGGGCGCGCGGAAGTATAGCTGTATACCGCAGTTAGCAGGTGTGCCGCCGACTCAAGCAGGCGCAGGGCCCAAGGAAGCGGGAGATGGACGGACTCACTCACTGCCCCGCTCGCGCATGTACTGGGGAGGCTCTCATCAACGATAAGAAGAGTCCAAGGGCGCCGGAAGCTTCATGCGGGTGGCAGAAAGCGGTCGGCAAAGTGTGCTTGATCGGTGTGAGCGTGCAGCGCAGCGAGGGTCCTGCGGCTGCGGATGCTGATTGACTGCTGTCGCCGGCGGTGCATGCGCTGCACAGCTGTACAGTACAGCAGGTAGTAAGTAGTGGGGCGCTGCAAGAATGAAACGCCGCGAGCGCAGGCGGTGTAACGAGCGCAGGCACGAGTAAAGGAGGGACAGAGGTGACAGGTTAAGGTGGTGTGGACGACGTCGCTGTTTGTCTCGTCCACACATGGGCTGGGCGCAAAAAGTGACGACGCAGGTTGGCAGGCATCCCCTCATGCAGCGGCTGGGAACCTCCCGCGAACGCTTTACCCTTACCGAGCCTGAGCCTGTGCCCTCCCAACACCCGTCGTCGGCTAGCCGCTCCCAGCTGGGAAATGGACGTGGTCTGCGTACAGGACACCACAATGGGGCATTATGATTATATACTATTTACGAGCGCTGGCCCGCGGCTTTGGATACATTCTGCACTATATACGCTTCAGCAGCAGTTCGCAGCAATGCCGTCAGCCCCAGCATGTTGACTCGCATAAAGAGTGCTCATCCCGCCTCCACGCGACTCCCACGACGTCCCCGTGACCGCCCACATGCCCATCTCACGAGACGATGACAGCCCAACGCTCTCTGATCGGTCACGGCCTCTCCAATCAACGCTGCTCGCAAGTCTCCTCCGCCCACTTCTCGCGCTACCGTCATCTGAAGCAGAACATGCGGCCTAGACCTCGCTGCTGTACCTCGCGCCGCGCTGCACCATCCACGTAGACCGCCTCGGCCTCGCTGGTCGAGCTGGCACTGCTGATCTGCTTGGCTCTCTTATTCCCGAATATCTTCAGCAGCAGGACCATGCTTGCCGCGCTCAGTATACTGGCGCATAGGATTCCAATCATGACCAGGTTGCTCTTGCGGTACCTGTGCGGTCCGACCTTGGCATCCTCTGGCCATCCCGAGTACAGCGCGTAGGTAGTCAAGATACTTCCCAGGTTGCCCAGTCCAGACACGAGTGCACTGGCTGCTGCTACACCAACTTCGCCGTGACGCGGTTGGAAGATCTCGTTGGCCCAGGTCATGCAGATCGGCACCGTTGGTCCAAGTCCAAAGCCCACCAGCAGGACGCCGCCGTATCGCGACCAGTTCTTGGCGAATGTAGCTACTAGAAGGCCAGTGATTTGAATCATGACAGCGCCGCTGAAGAAGAGAGCGCGGTGGTGGTGGAAACGATCAGAGATAGGGGTAACAAGCAGAATTGCAATGAGGTCCATCTGGAGACTGTTAGTCTGATCCGCATGTGATGGATTTGACACTCACGATCCAAATCGGTGCAGAAAGCAGACTGAGCTGGATACCAGTCAACGATGGGTTGATGCCGCGGATGATGACAGTTGCGTAAGCCTGCGTTCCATTCCCAACTCCCACTACGCCAAAGTACATGATGACAAGTGGGTAGATCCTCCAGTCAATCACTACATTCCAGAGATCTTTCATGTTCCACATAGGGCGGTGGTATACTCGTGTCAGGTCCTCGTAATGGACTCTTGCATCCTCGCCAGTCAAAGCTGGTCTGCCTTCGGGGAGAAACTTCAACCATCCCGATCGGTCGCGCACTTCTCCAGGGGGAAGAGGTCTGTCGGGCAGCCACCAGAGGAGTGACACGCCGACAATGAAGCCGATGATGCCGTAGAGCAGGAACATCCATTGAAACCCGACGAGGCCTCCAAGCCCATCCATCTCTTGGAAACCAGCAGAGACCAGGCCCACGACCGCCGCTGAGACCTGGGAGGCCGTGAAGTAGCGCCCAATGCGCTTGCCAGTTCGCGAAGGAGGGTAGAAGAGAGTCAAGTAGTATGACATGCCGGGCCACATGCCTGCAATAACAATACCCAAGAGCAGTCGGAGTAGGCTACATGGTTAGTAAGTATATAGTCATCAATACACATGGATATACTCACTAGAAGCTCCACGCTGCCTTCATAGCAGTCAAACACATACCAATGATGCCAACACAAGTGACAATTCTACTCATCCAAGCATGGGGGCTAACTCTTGACATGATGAGGTTTGACGGCAAGTCGAAGATAACATAGCAGACGTAGAACAGCGCCAAACCGGTAGATACCTGCTTTGGGGTGATGTGTAGTACAGATGCAAGATCATGGCCCTCTGCCAGGTTCATCGTTTGCGCAAGTCCAATGTTGGAACGGATTGCTGAGCATAGGAAGTAGAGAATCCAGAATGCTGGAAGTATGCGGCGGTCAAGCTTGCTGTGATGGTTAATATTTCCTATTCTTTGTGGAGGTAGGATACTCACGCGTATACTCTCTCTATCCTATCGATATCAATCATCTCAGGCGGTCCTCCCTCAACATCGTGATGCACTTCTCCCAGCTTTGGTGCAGTGCTTTCCTGAACCACCTTCTCAGGCGGGGCACGCCCAATTGCCTCGTCTGAAGCCATAACAACACTCGTTCACAATGTAAAACAAGAAATTGATGACTCAAACGGTGCAAGATGAGAAGATATATACAGACCAAGACCCGAGCCAACAAGTTGTTGCATTCGATAAGTTAAACCGATGCCGGCCGGGACATCATTCGTTGACTACAAATCTTTTTCTACCCGTGGGGTGCGCTAGCCATGCTTTAGGGAACGATCGTGCTGTATGAGGTTTCTCCACGCGGGCCAGCACAAGCCCGGAGACGTGGATTTTGCTAATTTCATGCAGCGAGTCCCGAGTGCCTCGGGCTTCGGGGGTGAACATGTCCATACGGTAAAGCTGGATGGGAACTCTGAAGGTGGGTGTGGATCGTGTTCGACTAAACTCAATGAGGGGCAGATTGCGGATGATCTGCAAGAGGAGCTTGGACGCTGGAATTTGGTCATCATCGTCATGAAATGAAGTCGCGTTGGACAAGAAACTTATTATTATAATAACACATCTGTGACCCCAATGTGTCCGATAGTATACCAGATGTTCGCGAACAACTTCGTGCGCTCAGCGCGCAGCATACGATACCCCCGCAAAGCTCCAGTCCTCCGTCTGCGAGGTTCAAGAAATGTCTCGACATTAGCAGAGAACCCACACATTGTAAAACTCGACCCAACTTCTAATCACCTCCCTCCACTTGACAACTAACACTTAGATAGTATGTACACAAACACCCTCTAGATCCCCATAAATCCCTGCTCTCCCTCCTCCCCACAAACCCTCCAACGCCCCAACTCGCAATCGGCACCTGCGACTCTCTCCCCGTAACCCCCCAAAACTTCACACCAAACCCGTCCTTCCTCCCCATCCTCTCCTCCGTCTTCGCCACACACGCAACATCCGATCCCTACGTCGTCCAACAAGCCTCCGCCTACGCCTCGCCCGGCGGCTTCAACCTCTCCTCTCAACCCACCGACGGCTCAGGCGGCGCAAACCACCAGGGCGGCGCGGGCGGCGCAGGACATGGCGGCTGGATACATGTGAGCGATGTGAGGAATCCGCCGGATTATGGCCGGATTGCGTGGCCGGAGGATATCCTGGGCAGTGTGGAGGTGGATGGGAATGGGAGGTTTAGTGATGGGACGTGGCAGGATAGCGGGACGTATCGGATTGTTACGAGAGAGGGGGTGCTAGGGTTGACGGAGTTTATGAGGGGGAAGATGGTGGAGAGGTTGCAGGAGTTAGAGAGGGAGATCAAGTTGAAGGGGTAGGCTGGTTGAAGACGGTGTTGTGTAAGCGTTGGAAAGCAGACATGGTAATCATGGATGCCGGCTACCTGCTCGGATGAAATCCTTGAATTAATGTATAACTATGCATGTATCTTGAAGACATGTCATAGCTCAAATAATGAATAATATCAATCCACTCACCTATAACTGTTCCTGCCGATCATGGCAACTACGTCTTGGCAGATATACCAAATGTCCCACCACACAACCCTCTACTTTCGTAGGTGGTACACCCACACAACGCACAACCAACGCAGCTCCCCAAACCACGAAGCACCTCAACAATCCACCTCCACAATGGGCGACTCCAAATCCCCCGCGCCCGTCTCCGTCCTCTTCGTCTGCCTTGGAAACATCTGTACATCTCCCCTCCCCGCACCCACACCCTCCAGTCCACCTCTAACAAACCTCCCCAGGCCGCTCCACAATGGCCGAAGGCGTATTCCAGTCGCTCACCCGCCCCACCTCCTCCTCCTCCTCCTCTGATAAACCACCCCACCCTCTCATCTCAACCATCGACTCCTGCGGCACAGGCGCCTACCACATCGGCTCCTCCCCAGACTCACGCACAATGGCCACGTTGAAAAGAACGGCATAACCTCGTACCGGCACTCTGCGCGCAAATTCAACCCCGCACGGGATTTCGAGGAGTTCGATTATATATTCGCTATGGATGAGGAGAATTTGGAGGATCTGATGGCGTTGAGGGGAAGGGAGGTTAAGAGGAGGGGTGGTGGGGAGGATGGGGTTGGGAGGGTTATGCTGTTTGGGGAGTTTGGGGAGGGAGGGGAAGGGGAGGAGGAAGAGGGCGGAGGAGATACAGGATCCGTATTATGGTGGGGATGATGGGTTTACGGTTGCCTTTGAGCAGAGTGTGAGGTTTTCCAAGGGGTTTTTGGAGAGGTTGGAGGCTGGGGAGTTGAGCTGCTGTTGATGTGGATGTGGATGGTGATGGGGAATGGAAGAGGGCGGTTTTGATTGATCACATGGATTGGCAAAGAAGGCGCCGATCTGGTTCTTGATCATATCCAGATTAGCTGTGGATGAGATGGAAGCCCGAGGCTGTAGCTATGTCATGAGGCATTAAGTGAGATGGAGAGAGATCAGACGACAGCAGCGGTATGATACCCCATAGACTTTTCTTACGCGGAAAACAGTGAGCTTCACAGTAATTAGTTCGCCTTGGGTAGTCTACGACAACGAGAGGCTTAGAAATGAGAATCCTTCAACTAGTCCTCGACTCGTTTCTTGACTCAATCCATCTCTCATGGTACAGAGTATGTTCATACTGAAAGCGAAATTGCATTGCACCACGATGCATAAAGATTGGAATGACGATACTGCATCAGGTAACTTTTGACGATATTTGATGATCGTCAGTCAAAAGGCTGCAACTTCGGTTGTCAGCCACAACTCGTGGACCGGTGTCTTTAGCTCGTCTCCTGTCCGGTTAGAACGCCCCGTCATGGTCATCCTTCATCGCTCTCAGCCGCACGAGGGCTGAGGGTTCGCGGGAAGACATGGCAAATTGCAAGATGCCGGTACAGAGAGCACCCGGAAAGCAGAAGAAGCACAAGGAGACTGTTATGTATCATAGTCTACCAATTCGAGAGGACCAAGCGGTTGTAACATTTCGGCCCTTTGATAACCGTTGCGGATGATCTCACACTTCGCCCGAAATAGAACAGCTTCGTAACTCGGCGCGGCTGAGGGCTCTGGTGCGCCACGTGAATGCGCAGCGAATTATCCGCAGTGGCAGGGAAGGGCTAGTTTCAGGGCTGCGTCGGCTTGGCGGGCGGGCTCTTGAATGAACAAACAGTGGAGCGTACGAGGAGCCAGCTGCATCAGGGCTGAGGGCTGAGAGACGGCTTGCTTCCTTTGTATACATCTTGAGCCCAGCCGTAGATTGAGAAGCTCTTCTTGACATTTTCTTTTTCCCTCCCGGTGTTACATGACCGATCACCGCACACCCGCCGTTGCTGTGGTAAACACACTGCGGTGCTCCCTAGCGACGCTATTCGTACCCACCAAACGCATCTGAAACCGACCTGTCTAGCCGGATTCCCGCAACGCCCATTCGAGGAATCAACAAAGCGCATCGTCGACTTCCTGGGCAACCTAGCTAGTCTGCGCGTGTGTTTTGGACTGTGGACTCGGAGATCGCACACATCCTGCCGCGAGTTGATTGAAGGCGCAGCAATCATAAGACCAGGATGTCTGGCTACAACCGACTTGGTAAGTAACCTTGCCTACTTCCCTACCCGTAACGGCTACCACGATTGCGTCGTACGCATGACTGCGCCGAGCTTTTGCGCCGCCCTGGACGCTCGGGTCCAATACATCACTACTCTTCATTCCTCAACCATCATACTCGGCTAGCTTCACGACTGACCGCGACCTTGCACAGGCGGCTCAACAGGCGGCGGCGACGACCACTACGAAATGGACCCGCGAAGACCTGGCAGAACGCCCTCTCCTGGGCAACCACTACGAGGCTATCAGCTCGAAGACCGATATGCGTCACCACAACCCGGTGTCTTGGAGATTCCTATGGGACCCAACCCAGCAGCAGCTTCTGGGGATAGGTTACCTCTCCAGCCAAGTGTGAGTGTTGCGCAAAGCCATGTTCTGCCATATAAGCTGACAGTTGCTAGTATTCTGTCGAAAACATTCCCTACGCCGCTGGTAACTACCACGACGACTACGATCCTCGCCCTGGAGGCCAGCGCCATGACAGCGACTACTCCCTCGATCCCCAGGCGCATCACGATGCATACTACAACCAGCCCTACGATCCCTCACCGCATGATGAGAGCCCACATCCAGCCTATGGCACGCAGCCGACCCACTACTGGCAGGACGAAGATGATAGGAGACCCATGATGCCCGGCTCAAATGCATACGGCCCAGATCCGCACGATGCAGACGTAGACCCAGAGAACCCGTTCCACGAGGGCGAGGATCCATTTCACGACGAGGCTGCGCCGACACCGGCTCCAGCTCAAATAAAGCGATGGAAGACTGTCAAGGAGGTCCAACTGTTCAAAGGCAACTTGGTGCTAGATTGCCCTATTCCCCCACGGTTACTCAATCAAGTACCACATGCACAGCCCCCTGAGCGCGACGAGTTCACACATATGCGATACTCCGCTGCCACATGCGATCCCGCAGACTTCGATGCCGAGCGATTTACGTTGCGCCAGAAGCTTTTCGCAAAGCCTAGGCATACGGAGCTATTCATCGTGGTCACTATGTACAACGAGGAGGACGAGCTCTTCGCGCGTACAATGACTGGCGTAATGAAGAACATTGAATACATGAATTCGCGGACAAACAGCAAGACGTGGGGCAAGGACGCGTGGAAAAAGATTGTGGTGTGCGTCGTCAGCGATGGACGTGCCAAGATCAATCCGCGGACCCGAGCCGTGCTAGCAGCACTCGGTGTCTATCAAGACGGCATTGCCAAGCAGCAGGTCAACGGCAAGGATGTGACTGCGCATATTTACGAGTATACTACTCAGATGACCCTGGACATCAAGAAGGGCGTTGTTGGTGTGAAGAAGGGAAACACTCCAGTACAGATGCTTTTCTGTCTCAAGGAGAAGAATCAAAAGAAAATCAACTCTCATAGATGGTTCTTTCAGGCATTCGGCGCTGTTCTGGACCCTAACATTTGTGTCTTGATCGACGCGGGTACCAAACCTGGTAAGGACTCGATTTACCAACTCTGGAAGGCGTTCGACTTGGAACCCATGTGTGCAGGTGCTTGTGGTGAGATCAAGGCCATGTTGGTTCACGGGAAGAAGCTCCTGAACCCCCTGGTCGCAACGCAGAACTTCGAATATAAGATGAGTAACATTCTGGATAAGCCACTGGAGTCAGCGTTTGGTTTCATCACTGTCCTTCCTGGAGCGTTTTCCGCCTACCGCTACGTTGCACTTCAAAACGATAAGACGGGACAAGGACCACTGGAAAAGTACTTTGCAGGCGAGAAGATGCACGGCGCGAACGCTGGCATCTTCACGGCCAACATGTATCTGGCAGAGGATCGTATTCTTTGCTTCGAACTGGTCTCTAAGAGAAATTGTCACTGGATTTTGCAGTACGTGAAGTCCGCTACCGGCGAGACCGATGTACCGACCACGATGGCCGAGTTTATCAGTCAGCGTCGTCGATGGCTTAACGGTTCCTTCTTCGCTGCTGTCTACGCCCTGGCCCATTCTTTCGACATCTTCCGCAGCGATCACTCGTTCCTTCGCAAAATGATGTTTCTCGTCGAATTCATATATCAAACTATCAGCATGCTCTTCGCTTGGTTTGCGCTCGGTAACTTCTTCTTGGTCTTCCGCATTCTCACTGCTTCACTACAAACCGAACTCGGGACGGCCGGCAAAGTGTTGTTTATCATTTTCGAATGGTTGTACATCGCTGTCCTGATAACGTGTTTTATCTTGTCACTCGGAAATAGACCGCAAGGTTCAAACAGATGGTACATGTCCATGGTGTACTTCTGGTGCATCATCATGGCATATCTCATGTTTGCGTCGATTTACATCACTGTCCGGTCTGTTCAATCACAAATCAAAACTAACAACGGTTTCAATGTGGCGGATCTGTTCAAGGACAAGATTTTTGCGACACTCATCATATCACTGCTATCGACGTATGTGATGTGGTTAGTTGTCTCAATCATCTTCCTCGACCCGTGGCACATGTTCACCTCCTTTATACAATACCTCCTCATGACGCCCACATACATCAACATCCTTAACGTCTATGCGTTCTGTAACACCCACGACATTACTTGGGGAACAAAGGGAGACGACAAACCGGAGAAACTTCCCTCAGTCACTACGAAAGCTGACGGTAAAGCTGACATTCACGCACCAACCGACGATGCAGATCTCAACACGCAATACGAAACAGAGCTCCGAGTCTTCAGCACGAAATGGAAGGAGGAGAAGAAGGTGCCCTCGCCTGGAGAAAAGCAGGAAGATTACTACAAAGGCTTCAGATCTGGCGTCGTTTTGTTTTGGATGTTCTGCAATCTGGGTCTTTCGGCCCTCGTTCTGCAGGCAGGTGGTCTGGAAATCACAGTCAGTGATCCGGACGAGGCACAGGCGAAGCAAACACAAGCGGCAACGATCTACCTAGCAGTTGTGCTCTACAGTGTAGCAGGACTAGCTGCTTTCAGATTTATTGGAGCAATGTGGTTCTTGGTGGTTCGCATGGTAAGTGTTCCCAATGGCTCTCGAGTTCCCAAGACTCTCAGTGGCAGATTACTAACAAGCGTGACAGTTTCGAGGTGTATAAGTAGGTATCGATCTACGAATGAAGGGTTACGGAACGTATGTTGAGGTATGACATTTGAATGGAGTTGGGCATAGCACGTTGACCCCATTCAGCTTACCGATTATGATGTCCATGACTAGATACCATTTTCTGAAAAGAGCGCGGTGTTTGTAAGTATTAGGTACATGTAACAAATTTCAAACGTCTCAATCACATATCAAACTTTACTTTCCTTTCTGTCGGTATGCTTCCATACCTCTGATGAACCATTCTTGCACATATCGACCTCACTCTCACCATATCGTCCACTCATCCATCTTGCTAGTGTCACTGACATTGCACATCTTCCTCTCTTCCTTCCTCTCTCTCTCTCTCTCACCGTGTCGGTATCAATTCGTCATTAGAGCGGACCGTGCCCAGCAGCGATATCGATACGCGGCAACTACAGCCTTCTCCAGCTTTCTACCTCCTCACCTCCAGCCTGACCTTTCCCACATACAGTAACTCCGCTGGTCTCTCAGTGCACTACGACGGACCAGGCGCACGCGTCGAGTCGTCAGCGACTCCATCGCATACTTCCAGCAATTTTAGCGATACTCTTCGCTGCACCTGCTCGAATCAATCTCAAGGTTGTCATAGGTGCGTGTGTTTGTTTGTTCCTTCCCCATACAAAAGCTTGGCAAACACCGTCGGCCTATCTTGCGCGCCGCGACAACACACTCACTGACTTCACGCCATCTTTAGACCCTCAACTGCCTCGACTGAAAGTCTACTCCACGACTCTCAACAATCTACTAGACCATCGAAAAGTCTCTGCTAGCCATCATGGCAGGCTGGGATACTGGCGCCGGTATGTATATTGAGAGCTCACAGCGAAACAGCGAAACAGCATCGTGCTAACACGTCGTTAGGTGGTGGCGACACGTGGAATGCAGAGCATGCGGGCGAGAACTGGGGCGGCGACGCCGGCGGTGCAGCAGTCAATGCTGACGCTGGCGCTGGTGACTCTTGGGGCGGTGGGGGTGATGCCGGCGGCGGTGCTGGAGGAGGTGATCACGGTGGTCAGACTTGTCGAATGTGAGTAGATCCCCACAACACCAGGTCACAGTTCGTGCTCGAATACTGACTCAATTATAGTTGCAACCAGACCGGCCACTTCGCCCGCGAATGCCCTGATAAGCCCGAGGGAGGCGGTCTGACGGGAGAATGCTACAACTGCGGTGAGGTCGGTCACAACAAGGCTGATTGCACGAACCCTCGCTTCGAGCGCCCTTTCTCCGGCACTTGCAACTCTTGCGGCCAAGAGGGCCACCCTGCGCGCGAATGCCCGACCAACCCTATGAAGTGCAAGCTCTGCGATCAGCCAGGCCATAAGGCGCTTGAATGCAAGTCTCGCCGTATCGTCGATTGGACTGGCGTCCCTGAGTTGGAGTCCGGAGACGCTTGGACTGCCTTGATCGACGCTTCGAAGATCAAGGACCTGGATACCTTCCGAACCTGTCTGAGGGCTTATGCTCGCGCCACCTTGGACGAGTTCAGCCTTCCTGCTGTGGAGGAGGCTCTTCGAGAGGATGGCCTGGGCGTCTACTTGATCGCCAAGCAGCAGGACATCGCTGTCAACATGACTATCATCGACTTGATTGGCAACCCGGACCGGGAGTACGTTCTTTCCATCCAGTTGTCCGACAAGCCTCGCCGCGCGAAGCTTGCTCAAGGCTGGCCCGAGAACGCTGCGCAGAATATCGAGCGTCTTGCTTCTGCTGGTTTCGTCCAGGACAAGGGTGTTCCGCTCTGCGGCAACTGTGGTGAGCTTGGCCACATTCGCAAGGTAAGCTCCCCGTATTACCCAACAGTTCTATTAATCTAACATCTTCCTAGCATTGCAAGCAAGAGCAGGCCGAGCGCGAGTCCATGACACCCGCCGTTCAGTGCGTCTACTGCCAAGAGGTCGGCCATCGTGCTCGCGATTGCCCCAAGGAGCGCGTCAATCCGTATGCCTGCAAGAACTGCAAGCAGGAGGGTCACGTCGCCAAAGAGTGCCCCGAGCCACGTTCAGCTGAGGGCGTCGAGTGCCGCAAGTGCAACGAGACCGGTCACTTCTCCAAGGATGTAAGTACAACCCTTGTTCGTCTAAGCTCAAGATATCTTTCAGCCCTTAGAACGATTGCAAGAGTCTATAGCCCTAGCTAACAAACGACAGTGTCCCAACGTCGAAGCTCGGACCTGCCGTAATTGCGGCTCGGCGGACCACATTGCTAAGGAGTGCGACCAGCCTCGTAACCCTGCCACCGTAACGTGCCGCAACTGCGATGAAGTAGGCCATTTCTCCAAGGACTGCCCCAAACCTCGCGACTACAGCAGAGTTCAGTGCCGCAACTGCAACGAGATGGGTCATACTGAGAAGGTATGTGTTTTTATCAAGAGAACTGTAAGGCAATTTTCGCTAACGGACAACAGCGCTGCAAGGCTCCGATCGCCGAGGGCAACGGTATGGGCGACGGAGGCCCTGTTGAGGCTGCTGGAGGCTGGGACACTTCTGGAGATGCTGCTGCTACTGCAGGTGGCGAAGAGTCCTCCTGGGGTGCTGGCGACACCGGTGGTGGCAGCAAGTTCAACTGGTAGGCGACCTACGTCCACTTGCGACAATCACGGTCATACATCAAGAGGATGGCGAGACATTGTGAGGGAGAGAGGAGTATCATGGACATTGAGTCCGGCTTTCATTAGCTTTCTGACTGCGTGGTGGTTTCGGCTGCCCAGATTTCACTAGCTTCACGACAGACACAGGAGTCAACGACATCCGTATATGGATGCCTTCAAAATGCAATTTGATTGCTCACTACTCATTCCATGACATCGTGAATCATTTCGTACGTGTCTCCGATCACGCAAGTTGTGACATCGTCCTATGTGTTGTGGCGTAGTGTCACGCTCTTGGGTAGGACGCTCAAGTTTTAACCCGCAACTGGTGGGTGGATAGGTAAGATTCATGGAGGTTCTACATAGTAAGGTATTATTCCTAACGTTACGCTCCCTTCTTATGATGATATAGGCTTGCCGCTGAGTTTAATACATCGTGCCCTATCTATTACACCACACATGCAGTGTTGACTGCGACAAACAGTCACAGATGAGTATGGTTGTTGGGCTTCGACTGCTCGCTACTCATTCCATGATATGCTGAAGTATCCTGCGTCTCTTCGTGCGTGGCTCCGGTTACATAAGTGATGATCTCGTCCCATTTGATGACTGTGACACACAGTTAGAGATGAGTTCGGCGATTGCATGATGAGTTTGGCTGCATGTATTGCGATTTAGTTGCTTGTTACTTATGCTATGGCCTCGTGAGTCAATCTAGGTCTCTTCATGCGTGGCCCTAGTTACACGAGTTATGACATCGTCTTAAGTGATGACAGCGACAAACAGTCAGAGATGAAGTTGGTTAGTGCAAGATGAATTCGGTCGTTCTTTTTTGAAAGCTCAGTACCACAGTTATTCTATACTTCATGAATCACTCTAGGTCTCTTCATGCGTGGCTCCTTTGGTTACGCAAGTTATGACATCGTCGTACGTGATGACCGCGACAAACAGTCACAGGTCCAGCACATAGTCGATAGCAGAGACCAACTGGCACTCTAGCAATCAACCATACCACCTATATGAACATTCTACCAATTCGATCCCCTCAGGAGACCACCACTCCGAACTTAGAGGGCGTGCAGACAGCCTCCAGAGGGGCTGGATGGATGCATCGGCTGTGAGTTCGGGATTCTTCTTTGCGTACATCATGTTGTTGTGCGGGATTGAATCTATACAGTTGAGTTGGTTGAGTTCATAGGCAAGAGTAGAATGTAGCCTGATGGATTTAAACAAAGATCAGCCAATTCTAATAAGTTAGGTATCATGTTGTCGGCGATACTATTAATGCTTGAAGTTTAGTTATTCCCAAAGAAGCACTATCATCGCTTCATGAATAGCCGTCCCGGACATTTGTTCTTCCTCGAATTCAATGTAAGGTAGACAGTTGATTAGGTATGCAATAGATGATGGATGAGGATGGAGGAAGGAGGACGGATGACGTGCATCCAGCGCATGAACGGGTCAAGGGTTCTTTCTGGTCGCGTAGCCGCCGAGGATCACGGACGCGCCATCATCCTTGCACGTTCGTTACGCTCGCTCCCTCCCGATGGGTAGAAGCCCGGGGGAAGGAAATTTGGGGATTACGCGTCCCTTTAAGGACCACAGATTTTAGAGGGTGATGGTGGATCATGGAAGGAAGATAGATGGATGGTGTCCGTTGATGAAGGATCTCGGGAATGATGATTGGTTGGCTTGCACACTAACGTTAACTTACACCACGCGAGCATAGAAACGACTCCTTTTACTAGTCCATGGACAGTAGTTCTGTTCCTCGAATATTTGATTCCACTCGCCTCACAAGCCTCCAATACACTATATATACAAATTCCCATCTCGCGCCTAAACCTCCCCAACCGCCCACACCCCTCCCCTCGTGCATCCGTCTACTTCGGTACCACCCACCATGACCCTAACCTTCTACGTTTCCACTACCTAGCCGCCAAGCAAAAATACCCGCCGCCAACCCTCTTACAGTAGGACAGTGCCAGTGCCAAACCAGGTCAGGTCAGGTCAAGTCCGGTCGGGTCAAGGCGCAAATTCAGGCCAGGCGAGCCGCCGGCCCAGTCTCTGAACTGAACTGAACCGAACTGGGAAACCATCGATGAAGTTATTCACGTGGTTTTAGCCTAGTGTGCATGTGGGCGAGTAGGTACTTTGGTACCTAGTTAAAAGCAGTTCTTAAGTCGTTCTGGCTGGGCGGGCGCGTGGCAAGCTTATTCTGAACCAGGCATTAATTAATTTCGGGTCAAGGAAGAGAGAAGAAACCACTGGGAAAGTTCTCACGTAAAGAAAGAAGGGAAGAAGTGGCACAGCGAGGGCTGCATCAGTCAGTCAGCCTTACCATCGAGCTTGCCAGACGCGCATCTAGCGATGTACTTACTGTACGCCCGAAAGTTCTGTGCCGCAAAGCGATCGGTACAGTGGTGTCTCGCTTGCACAGCGTGAGAGACACAACTAAGACAGTATGCGTTGGTGGAGGCGCGGCATCGTGCTGTGCCGCAACAGTAAGGAGATCAGAATCCAAGGCGCGGATGCGTGGATGCCAGGATCTGTAATTGCCGCCTAGTGGCGTAAGAACGTGGGCGTTCTCGTGGCGTTGGGAAAGTGGATGGTGGAAGGCCGCATGCATATTTGATTTGGAGGACGATGAAGAACAACTGTCTGAGGCTTCAAGCAGTATATCTGATTATGTGCGTAACATCGAGAACGTCAATACAAGCACGGAATAGCATGCAGGCAGCGAGAGATGAAAGTCGCAACTTTTGTATTATGCTAAGGTGTCTATTCTTGCTTTGTAAACAGATGAGCCACCCTATGCTGTATCCCAGAACGCCTCATCGCCGGTGCAATGATCTAAATGAGAAAAAGGGATCATCGTTCCGAATATGCATGATGAAGGGTATCGTGAAGATTAAAGAAACGTAAATACAAAGCGACATGCTCCACTCAACTACATAGTCAATCGTAACGACGACACATGGTATGCGCGGAGCAGCGCGAAATGAAGAAAGCACCAATCATGGCGACGCATGAAAGGTAAGGGACGTTCCGACATGTCCGAAACGACCATGGCAGGCTCAGCGCTTACTGCTTAGGACCGAAGATCCAATCTGCGAATCGTGTTAGCCATCGGATCTACACTTTCGATTTTCTAGAATAGACTTACATTGCGCCGCGTACTTGACCTCCCAGGTAGGCTTCATACCCTTGCAAGTAGCAGGCTTGTTGCCGCCGGCCGTCTCGACACGATAGACGGAGTCGATGCCACCTTGGGCGGCGCCCTTGGTGTCCTTGAGGTAGAGCCACTGGACGGCAGGGAGACCATTGTTGCCGGGGCAGGCGGCGGCGGGGGCATCAGTCGCGTTGAGCTTGCTGACTGGGGCCAATGGCTGGGGCTGAATTTGCAGCTTGTCGAGTGAGAAGACTGGCGTGTTGGCGCCAGAGATCATCTGGAAGAAGTGGTGACCGGCGACATTCTGGTAGCCTTGAGATGTGAGGCTGAATTCAAGCGTCTTGGGTGCATTGCTCAGAGCGAGAGCGAGAGGGGCAATGGAGCCGAGCTTCCACTTCGCCATGGGGTCCTTGTTGAGGTTGGAGCCGATGTCGTAGAGGGTCGCTTTGTGAGATGTCAGTGGTGACTTCTATTTCAGGGAAGGAGATACTCACCAAGAGCGCCAGTGGTTCCGGGAACAGAGCTGTCATCGCTAGTAGCGCAAGTGTAGTTCTGCGTGCCGATACCAAGGAGCACATATTTGAGCTGCTCAGTTGGTGCGGGCAGTGCGCTCTGCGGGAACAACTTGGCGAGGTTGCTGAGGTCGGTCGCAGGAGCGTAGACCGTCGGCTGACCGGGCCATGGCAAGGCAGTGACGGAGCCTGCAAAGAAGACGAGAGCCGTAGACAGTGTAGAGAAGAGCATGTTTATTGATCTTGCGATTGATTGAGGTGTAGCGAAGTAGGATTGAGAACGTGGGGAAGGAAGGATGGAGAACAGGTGGAGGTGTGAGAAGCAGATTTAAAACGTTGTGGGCTCGTGGGGGGGAAATCCGGCAAGCGCCAAGCTCGTGGTGAGGATAGGAAGGCGCGAAGTGAGAGTGAAGTGAAGCTTCCCGATCAGGCAGTTGGACTTGGGGAAGGCTTATGAGAAAGAAGGCAACACGCAATCGAGTAGATGGGAAAAGGAGACTCTGTGGTGACGTAGAAGGCGAACCACTCGCTGCCTGCCTCTTGGATGATCAGAAGTCGAGGTTGGTATCGTTGTTGCACGACCTCGTCCACCAGGCGGTTAACGATCTTATACCTCTTCTGCACGCTCGCATCCCTGGCGCTCGGCCGTTGGACAGGCCGCCTTTGCATGCCGCCATGTGGATGTACGCCGACACAGACCACCTTCTCGACCGGAATTCCTTCTGCGACCCTTGAAGCGACATGCAGAGCCAAATTGGTGAGACCTGGAGGTGCTCCATGGCGTGCCAGGGTGCTCCTTCCTGCACCAGCCGCCTTACCCAGAGCGGGAGGCTGGCTAAAAAGGCTTGTGCTTGCTGTAAGCGCTGATACGTGCAATTTCACGATCGCTTGCAGGGGTTGACCGAGCGATTCGATGCGCCAGCCTGTCTCTCATTGAGCCGCATGGCGGCGGCGCTGCTTTCTCGTGTTGAGCCTCCATTCGCGCAACCGACTCTCGACAATGTTGGACTATAAACAATGCCTCCACGGGAGTTGGATCTGACAACGAAGGGTCCATTCTGCCTTAGGCGGTGCGCAGCCCGTCAGCTAAAGGGAGGATCCTTTAGTTTCAGTGTCTAGCGTCCAAACAAAGTCAAAACGTGCCGGCAAAGATCCCGCAGCTTAGGAGTTGGGTCTCTCAGCTACCCGAAGAGGAGGCTAGATAGAGGCCCCAGCTCCCTGGCCTTCACCCGCCGTCCGTGCGCCTGCAGACGCCATGCATACACGGCTGGTAAACTGGCCTAATGCGGTCAGTAAAAGGCAGCAAATGACCCGATAGTGGCATGCACGTACTATCGAAAGGTCCCGCTTCGAGCTCTATTGTTGGCTAATTAGCTTGAGGCGTCAGCCCAGATGAACGGAAATTGCGGCGAGCCTCGATACCATCCATGGTCGATAGCGTGCGGCGCGGATCTGGTCGAGTCTTTCGTAGAACCGCTTCGCTAACGTACAGAGGCAAAGGCTACTTTCTTGAAGATGCGCATGAGGTTGTGGAACCACATAGCGTGCGTATCAAGAAGCATGAGCAAAGTCAACATGCTCCCGAATCGCAGAATGTTAATTGCATGCAAGATCAGCAGGATAAGCGAAAAGCTGCTTGCGCAAAGCTGCCCTTCGTCCCGGTCCTCGGCACGCGTATATTGATTGAATCGCCTGATAGATGCCGACTGAGGCTGTGCGCAGCGTGAGCTCCTTCAGTGTCCCAACACGAACAGCTCCGCAAATTAATCTACAATTGTCGTCGTCCAGAGTCGTTTTGGCCCCAAAAGGAATGAAAGAGGGGTAAAATGTTGGATCATGTTGGCTTCCTTAGTCTCCTGCAAGGCCGCCTAACAGGCGACATTAGCTTTCTTTTCTCGCTTCTCGCACGACAGTAAGCTCGAGACACGTCTTGAGGACATGCGCGTGCTGTATGCGGGCCGGATGCCAGTAGAGTCAGTAAACGTTTCGTTTGACAAGTGGAGTGACCCTGGAGGACATCAAGTATGGTTCTCGACTTGGCATTGTGTTTCGAAAGCTACGGGAGTTCAGGTCGAACTGTGTCAGAGCTTCAAGCGAACCGTTTCAGAAGATCGTCCCGTAGAAACCTGCGACAGGTACCGTAGCTAGAAAACCGACATCGAACGCTTTCAGGAGTAGCCTTTATTTAGTTGGAAACAATTGAGTTGCGGGAAGGTTGCGCTCCTGTCAGCGTTCTGTGGTGCTTTTCAAACGTTTGATGGCTCCTGCATGGACTGCATGGCCGTTTTCGAGACTGTGATACCCACCGCGACGGGAAGTGCGCGCAACCTCATCTGCCTATCTTTCCAAGGATCATTTTCAACCAGAGGTCTGGAGCATGCGTTGGAAATACCAGTATCTCCTAAAGAACCCATTATATGACGCTTACAGTTTCATCTCCGGCTTTGGGCTTCGAGTCTAGGTTCCCAAGTAGTCGCAGCTATTGATACGCATTTGACCAATTCATCCTAATCGAACAGACCATGGAGGTCGTTTTGCGTAAGCATCATGTTCAACAACAGAGCACGCGGTTGGTTGTGGAGATGCGTATCGACCCGATTAGGAAGGGACTGATTGGGTAGCGGGGAAGGCCTAAACAGGCAACACTTTGCCCCCACGATGATCAACTGGTAAGCTGACGAGCTGCCACGCCTACCACGCAACGAGGACTTCAGTACCTATTCACCTCATTGAATCATGGATCATCGCGCATAGAAGGCTTCTTCTGACCAGTGAAATCTCATTTCGCGATGGTGGACCAAAACTTGCAGCATGTTGATGGCACCTTGAAGGCGTTCATGTTGCTGACGAAGAGCTTATTCTCCATAAGCGGATTGGCTATAGTGATATCTATCGTAAGTACGATACAACTTTAGGAAATTTACATTGACCCATTCGTCCTAGTTGTTGATTCTGTACTTTTTCCACAATGTTTTCGTACACCCACTCCGAAGTTACCCAGGACCACTGCTTTGGCGCTCGTTCCGCTTTCCATACGTCATCTCCACTCAACGAGGAGAGCTTCACAACCGGCTCAAAGATTTCCATACCAAATATGGGCCTGTTGTGCGTGTTGCACCTAATGAGCTTGCGTATGCCGATGCTGCAGCATGGAAAGACATCTACGCTAACCGTCCCGGCCATTTGCCGTTTCAACGGAACCGGACCTGGTTCAAGAAGATGAGACCAGACGAGCCGAACTCTATTGTTGGCTTTGATGAAGACGATCACGCCAGATATAGGCGCGCTTTTGCAAACGCATTCTCGGAGAAGAGCCTACGAGATCAAGCACCTGTGATCGAAAGCCATGTCGATGAGTTCATAACGCAACTAAAAGCTCCCATCTCCGGCCCACAAGGGTTAGACAAAACGGTGGACTTTGCGAAGTGGTTCAACTTCCTCACTTTTGACATATCTGGCGACCTCACTTTCGGCGAATCCTTCGACTGTGTCAAGACGGGCACGGAGCACTTCTGGGTCGAGATAACACAAGATTTTGGTAAAGGACTCGCCTTGATTGCGTCGGTGAACCAGTATTATCCTCTTGATAAGCTGCTTCGGTACATCATTCCCAAGCATATACTACAGAGGAGTAAAGACCATCGTGCCATGAGTTCTGAAAAAGCCCAGAAGAGGGTAGCGCTAGATACGGATCGACCGGATTGGGTGACTCCAACTAAGAAGTACAACGCCCAGAAAGGTGAATTCACCGACCCTGAGTGGGGGATCAATTTGCTTGTCATTGCATTTGCCGCGAGCGAGACGACGGCCAGTGCTTTGACGGCAATTATACGAGAACTTGTGCAGAATACAGGCGTTCTACACCGCCTGACGCAGGAAATACGGGAAGCCTTCGAGCACGAGAGTGATATCGCCATTGCGTCGACAGGTAACCTAGCATACCTCAATGCAGTCATCAGTGAAGGCCTACGACTATGTCCACCGGCCGTCATCGGAATACCGAGAATTGTGCCGGCAGGCGGGGACACCGTATGCGGGAAATGGCTACCAGAAGGTGTACGTCTTCTCCACCCCCAGTGTCTCTTATCTAAACTAACCATGCACAGACTTATGTATCCTACAACCAATACCCGGCGAATCATCAATCCTATAACTTCCACCACCCCAACACATTCCTTCCTGAGCGTTTCATCTCCCCCGATCCAAAGACTGATAATATGGCCGGGTTTCAGCCCTTCTCAGTGGGAAGACATAACTGCCTTGGTAGCAAAGTCGCTTGGAATGAGATGCGGCTTGTGCTGGCGAGATTGCTGTGGAGCTTTGATATTAGTTTGAAGAATGAGAAGGATAGGTGGGACTGGGGTGAGCAGAAGACGTATATTCTTTGGGTGAGTGTGCAAGCGAGAATGACGGTATTTACTGACTTAGTTCAGGACAAGAAACCATTGGAGGTGGTCCTTCGTAATGCTGGGAATTCTTAACAATAGTATCCAATCTACAACGACACCTGGTAGCAGTTGGCGATATCAACACCCGCCTAGGTGACTACATTGGGAACATTGGGTGACTATTTTTGAAACCTTATGATACCGTGGCGAATACATTAGCAACAAGACCTGACTTTCATAAACCCATTGCATTCCCAGACGGTATACAGGAGCTCTGTATCAAATTTTATAAAATGTTCACACGGGCCTAGGAAGGGAGACGAGATGACTTGCACATCTGACAGTAAGCAAGCGGATTTGGGATCTGGAGACTACGCCCCTGACAACAGGATGCAAGACTGTTTAGGCTAGGAAGGGAGCACAGAACTCGAGGGACGGTTTTTTGAAGCAGCTCTAGCAGCACCAAATAGCTATAGACATGTAGTTGCAGTACACCACAGTTCCATACCTCTCCCACACCATGCAGGAAAACGTGAGGGACGTGTCGAGAGTATGAGCCAGCTATTCATCCAAGGACATCGTTCGTGAGAGAATAGTGGAAAAAGATTTTGCCCCTGGCCACGTATTTAACGATATGTTCGTGTTCACGTCGCCCTCTAGGTTCAGAGTCGTCCCAGCAGATTCAAACTTACTGTAAAAGCCTCCAACCTATTCGGTAGCAGGAGAGCTCGCAGTGCTTCTGTTGACGCAGCATCATCTTCTGGATAGCAGGTGCGCCGTCTACGGCTGGAAACTTATTGCCCGTCCGACGCATCAGGTTGATTTCATCCAGCTTCCTTTCGCTTTGCGACAGCATTCTCGTAGGCGCTCAGTTCCACATTGCCAGCGTCCCAAACAGCAACCGCCTGTACGAATGCGCCTCTCTCCTTCCGCCGCTCTACATAGCCGAGCACGTTGATCCAGGTGCCGACATCGAGCTCCTGCCGCTTTATCTGTTCAAGAACATGTTCGACATCAACGTTCGCGATCACAGACGGGCTGGAAGCAGGATAGTTGTGCTTGAGGCGCAAAGTCGCGGTTGTAACGATGTACTCCTCGACGCTGTCGCACGTTAGCCATGGTCCTTTCTCCCTGGATCCGGCAACACTACCAGCCCAGAAAGCGAACCTTTGTCCCAGGTTCGCATCCCACGAGATCCGTCAGCAGGACGAGATTCGATGCCACGGGTCCAGACATGGTGTCGAGTGAAGGTAGCGGGGAATCTTATGGCCGATGCCGAATGTGCACGTGCCATCGTTAGCGCGAACGACATCATACCCTCGTGCATCCAGGCGGCCGATACTGACCTCGCAGGCATCCTTCAATCACACATCCTCGACCACCGCGCCGCTGCAAAATCTCGCGAATATACTTCAGGCTACGCCGTCATCACCTCTTTCTTCGTCTCCGAAAAGTACGTCAAGACGGTCCTCTCTCGACTCACCCCTCCCCCGCTATCTGGGTATCTGATAGCTCACCCGAACTTGTTCTGGATTTGCAGGAGCAGGTTCACCCAGACAAAGCTGACTGAATATTCATAGACCTACTACACCATGAGCGGCTGGGGCCTGGGCTGGTTCGGCGGCGGCCAGGCGAAGAAGGAGGCGCCGAAGAAGGCGATTCTCCAGCTTCGAGGGCAACTTGAGATGCTGAACAAGAGAGAGAAGCACCTGCAAAACCAAATGGACGAGCAAGATACGCTAGCGCGGAAATACGTCTCTACCAACAAGAGCGGTACTTCAGCCCTCACGACTCGAAGCAGGCAACATCGCTAATGTACTTCACAGCGGCGAAAGCAGCGTTACGGCGGAAGAAGCAGTTTGAACACTCGCTGGAGCAAACGAGCGCTCAGATCATGACCCTAGAAAAGGAGATATATTCGATCGAGACGGCGAATATCAACAAGGAGACGCTGGACGCTATGAAGAATGCGGGATCCGCCATGAAGCAGATACATGCTGGTCTTACCATCGACAAGGTGGACAACGTCATGTACGTCATCCTCCCTTTTCCCACCCTCTCCCCCTACCTGGATCACACCCGCGGTCTCGACCAAGGACGCTAACACATATTTATCTTGAAGGGAAGATCTCCGCGAACAACACGCCATCGGCGAAGAAATCAGCGAAGCAATAACCTCAGGCGTAACATCCACCGGCATCGACGAAGACGAGCTCGACGAGGAACTCGCAGAACTACAACAAGAGAAGCTCGACGAAGATATGCTCAAGACGGGCAACGTGCCTGTTGGCGATACCGTCGGCCGACTACCGCAGGCGCCGCATACAGAGGTCAAGGGCAAGGCGCCGCAGAGACTCGAGGAAGACGATGAAGAGGAGGAGCTGAGGAAGTTGCAGGCTGAGATGGCTATGTGAGCGGACAAGCGAGATTGGCCAGCTTTGCAGGACAACGCAAGTAGCAGGCTGATGATTTATCCATAGATGATTGAGCGCGAGCGGAGGGATACTACAGCGGTTTGTGGGAGTGGAGGAAGAGAGGACACTCCAGGCGTACGGCGATTCTTCATTCAGCGGCGGGAAATCTGCGTTTGGCCCTTTCCCATGTGTTTTCATTGCGGCGAAGGCATTTGAGGCCTTGGATTCTACATTGAGCTTTACACTACACTATCTAGGAGATGCACAATGCCGACAGCGGCTGATGGATATACCACACCTTTTACATTTTGGACTGTTCCCATGTTACCTTTTGCCTCTTCTGATCGAACATGGCCTCAAGGCACGCATCAATGTTATTTCAGGCAACAGATATACGAACTCCGATTATGATCCTTGGCAAACATCACAACTCAAGCACAGTTCTAGGCCTCAGGTTTATCATATCTCAGAACTTACGCGTCTAACTAACTATACTTCTTTCGCCTAAGCTAAGTTGTCTTACGTAGTACAGTTCAGTCCAATCAATCGTCCTCCATGCACCACCCACCCATCCTTCCAGGCATCTATGTATGAACCCCTTCCCAAATCATTATCATATACCCACAATAAGGTATAACGCGAAATCCACTTTTGAAGACAAAACAGTCCGAAGAAACCCCAACCGCGCTGTGTGATGGGTATCATTATCTGACAGGGTAGTACCTGAACGCCGTAACTTTGAAGAACAATGCGTGTTGCGTGTCGTGAGATAAGTCGTTGCGCTCGGAAAAGGACGAATAGCGAGAATCGAGCAACGAGGCTCGTGAAGCTCCTGGGGAAGGTATTAGATCACCACATCCTCGACCAACATGACAGCGGAAACACTGATTCGAAACCAGCAGCAATCTACTCTGCTTTCGGTCCCACGTTATCGCTGTCTTGCTTCTTGGCTCCCTCTGCACTTTCCACAGTGTCTGTATTGGTCTCGGTAATTGACCGCCTGAGCGGTGTGCCATTCTGCACCGCTGGGGATCCAGGCACAGGGGTAAGCGGCTCGACACTAGGTCGATGAGAGGCCGGGAGAGGATAGGCTGTTGCAGAAGATGAAGGTGCGGGAGCAGGCGCTGCGCTGGCCATGTTGGGAGTGAACTTATGGGGTTCACCAGTCGCTTGCTGTGTTGGCGCTGGCGATGGAACAGTAGCTTGGGGCGCAGTCTGTTGTGTCGGCGGCTGTTGTTGTTGCGCCACCACAGCATCCGCCGCAATCGCTGCAGCCGTGCCAGCTGCAATAGTACTGGTGGAACCCGGGACATTGGGCGCGGGAACGTTCTCCTCCTTGACCGGCGGCGCACTAGTGAGATGTTTGGCAACACCTTCAATGCTACGAATAGACTTGAGGAGCAATTTCTCCGACTCCGTCAGACTCGCTTCGGGTACAGTGGTGTCCACGCAAGCTCTGATAGCGTTGTCGACCTTCTTGTCTTCGCCGGGTTCAAGTCTAGCTTCGAGGTAGACTTTGCGGAAGGCTTCGAGCTGACGGATCAGGTCGGGGTGCGTGGCTAGCGGGTAGCGACCAGATGGGTGAGGAATGGTGCCTTCATGAGATGATCCCTGTTGTGGCGCGCCATGCGGAGGTTGCTGCGCATATGGTGATGCCGAAGCTTGAGCAGGCGGTGCTGCTGAAGGAGCTGATTGTTGGCCTTGAGGTGGGTAGGTCGGGTACGGTCGCGGAGGGCCATATGGACTAGCACCAGCAGTAGCGTATTGCTGTCCGCCATAAGGACTTGCCGTAGGCGGGCCACTGTATGTCTGCGGGGCAGTGGTCGGGTAAAGAACGCCATACTGACCACTTGGACCAGCTGCCGAGCTGACCGGAGGCGTTTGAGAGTTAGGTGGCGGATACGGTCGGGGAGGCTGTTGTGCTGAAGGACTGCCGGTAGTGTTCCCACCTCCCCAAGGGGATGCATACGGTGAGGCGTGGTGTGGTGCACCGTGCGGTGCACTTGGCGCTGTGGTATTGGCGTCTCGTGCCATACTCGGAGGAAGACGAGGTTGCGCAAGACTTGGCGGCAATCTTGGAGCAGCTGGTGGCATGGCATGTGGCATGCCTGGATGGTAAGGGTAGCCAGGCTGAGGGTAGGGCGGATAACCATTTGAAGGCGGATAGTACGGTTGTCTCTGAGCGTGGTTGATCGGAGGGCTGACCTGTCTCTTCCTGCGTTCCTTTTCGATGGAGACCTCAGGGTTGACCCTCCAGTTGAACCCTTTGCCTTCCTTGTCTCCTTTGACAAAAGCGTCATGTTGGCCGAGATTGTGTCGCACACTTGACTGCCAACCACTAGTCGTGGTCTTGAACTTGTACCATGGATATTTCTTCTCAATGTAGTTGTATATCTGCTGTAGGTTCATCTGACCTGTAGCGGAGGAAGAGATTGCCTCATGAATAAGAACCACATAGTTTGCTGATGGTCGTTGCAGCTGCTCTTCAGTGTAGTCTTCAATGCGCATCTCGGGCGATGGAGTTCGAGGAGGTTTAACCAGCTTGGCCTGTTTCTTGTCACCTGAGATTGTACCATCGCCCTTCTCGGTTGACTCCATGACGTCGTCGTCTTCGCCGTCAGCAGCATTTGATTCTTTGCGTTTGGGAGCTTTGGGTTTGATCGTAGGCGCAGGTATATCGGCTGGATCAATGCCAGCGGCTTTGGCTCTCTCGATCTCCTTGGCTTGCTTGATGAGCTGAGATCTTTGTCGCTTCGACATAACGCCGTCCTTCGGCGGTCTACCAGGTCCTTTGCGTTTCTCGACAACGTGGCCGATGAGGGCGGGCGGCAAATTATGTTGCCTGGCCATCTCCTCTGTGATGAGACCATCGATTTCTCCCCCAGCCTCAATCTCGCCCTCGAAAGGTTTGCGTAGCAGAGGCGGGCTGTCATTTGGCACGGGTTTGCTTGGGCTTGGCTCAACTCTCTCCTTGCCCGGAGTCTCTGCTACAGGTTCTTCCACGGGTGTCTCGTCTTTGACGACCGTCTTGGAAGGTACCTTGGCTGGCGCTTTGCCTTTCTCCTTGGGCTCCTTGGATTCCTTGAGCTCTTTTGAAGCTTTTGGCTCCTTCGCGGGTTCTCTAAACGGTTCCTTGGGTTTGGATTTCACCTTCTTCGAAGGAGGCTCTTCGGGAGTAGGATCTCGGTGCTTTCTCTTGTGGGCCTTCTTGTTGTCTTTCTGAGGCGGAGGCGGGAGTGGTGCAGGAGCTTTGATCTTAAGCTTCAGACTCTGTTTTTGTCGCGGTCGTGGCACAGGCTCTTGGTAGTCCTCCATGTCATCGTCCCCAACGGCCTCTTCCGAATCAATATCGCTGTCGATAGGGTAGTGGTATACATGACGTGGGTTGATACTCAACTCCCCTTCGCTTTCGGAGCTGATCTGTTCGTCGCTTTCCAACTCGCCATGGCCATTCTCGAAAGAGAAACTCATCGGCCGAGAACCCGACTCTTGGCGATGTCGTTGATCCTCGGTGAGTGCTATATCAGGCAAGTAGAACTGGACATCGACAGCACCAATCGTCAGTGTGTCGCCGTGATCCAGAGCGACGACCCCGCCCTGAGGGATGAACGTGTCCCCGTGATGCAAGCCATTCGCACCCAGCACTTGGACACTGAAATGACCCTTGTCAAAGTCGTAGAAGATCTTAGCATGCTGCCGAGAAATGCCTTTAGGTCCGTTGGCACCGGTCCTAGCGGTGATGTGTTGAGGATGAATGGGTACAATGGGGCAGTCGTTCGGGTCTTCGGGAACATGGCCGTCGAATTGGGCGGGCACTTCTGGGAATGCCTGCATGATCATATCTTGCGGAGCCCGTTCTGCCGGCTTCTCCTCGCCCGACTCGCCAGTAGGGTGCGAGGCCGAGCTGAGCGAGTGCGAGGCATTGCTGTGGCGACGCTGTTGGTATTCCATGGGCATTGACTCAATGGGTGCACTGACAATACCGCCCTTCTCGCTGATGACGCTGCGGGCGCCTCGACGGTCGCGCTTTCTCTTCTTGCTCTTCTTTCCATTCAGCAGTTCCTCGGCGGCCTGAGGTTGGCCCTCAGCGTGGAGTTGGTCGACCCTGGCAAGCCTGCGCATGTCCCGGTGGGCGAGGGCAATGTTACGGCCGAGAATGATCTGGTACGTGTGCATGTAGTAGGACCCATCATCGAAGCGGAGACGTGCGAACGCAGTAAGACGTTCGTCGGTGATGGTAGGTTGGGGGAGCGGCAGAGGGAAATCCATGGGGGCAAAGCTGGGGTCCATGGCGATTCCGTTCATGTTCGCAGAGTCTGCAAAGGAGATTGGGGGATCGAGGGCGCACAGGCCGTTGTTGAAGCTGGGGCCCATCAGGTCGCTGTTGATGTTTTTGTTTTCGCCGTCATGGTGGGCAGGCGCGCCTTCGCCCGCGAGGGCAGGCATGTTCTGCGTCGTCGCATCGGCAGCGGTCGCGACTTCCATGTCGGCAGGTTGAGGAGCAGGGGCGGCGGGCGAGAGGAGACCGTCGCGAGTGTCATGGTGGGCGCTGGCATTGTTTTGAACGTCACCGGAAGAGACTACGACCATGCTGGCGTCGCCATCTTCCTCGAGTGCGTGGGCGTGGATGTCGTGGTAGTGGCACCAGTGGTTGCTGTATGGGAGTCCGACGCTGTAGTCGTCTGCACAGGGTCAACGTTAGCGGCCAGCCACTTTTCGCGCGCTGGAAAGAGCGCCCAGCGACGTCGCGCATCGCATACCTTCAAATGGGAGCCCTCGCGGTGCAGTGTATATGCGCGCAGTGAGCGTTTCGCGTCCAGCAGCGAATATGGGGAGCGATAGCGGAACGTCCAAGTCTTCCGACGTTGTTGCTCGGCGCCCGTGAGAGGCTGGAGGCGCTGATCGGCTTGTTCCTTCTGCACGTGCGGCGCTAGACATCTCCGCGTTGCCCGATTGTACTTGGACCGAACGAGACCACTCCAGTGCCTCGCGAATGTGTCTATACTGGCGCTCATAAACATCGTTCGCAGCATTCACGGATTCCTGCAATTGCAGTGCTGTGCGGGAGCGCACGCCCGCCATCGTGACTGTTCAGCCAGCGCCAGCAGGCGTGAAAGGTGGTGGAGGTGTGGGACAGGCACACAAGTGAAGCAAAAAAAGTTGAAGAAGAGAAGAACTGGCAGACTGGACGTCGACATGCGTTTGCAGACTCGGTGAAAGCTCACGTTGAATCCAACTCTGGTAATCTTCGCAGGCTTCACTTCGACGCCGCGTCTGGACGACTTACCCAGGGTACTACCACCGCTCTGCGAATGCAGCATCATCCACACCAAAACTCTGTCCTCCTGTTGAGGACTGTTATCGACAAGGCTACGATCGGGGCGGCGGGTTCAATTCGCGTAAATCCTCCTACAATATGGCACCAAAGAAGAAAAGCAAGCAGGACTCCAAACCTATCGCTCCTTCTCAGCCAGCCCAAAGATCGCCCAATTGGCCTCCACTCACCCCTCTTATCCCAGAGTCAGATCTTGCTCCGCACGAGGTACTGCCCGGCCAAATTGTCACCATAAGCAATTTCTGGACAGCTACGCTATGCAAGAACTATGTTGCATTTCTCTCCTCGCTACCCTTAACCACCACCCCAGGTAAGCCCAAAAAGGGCGATGCTGTACGCGTAAATGATCGCTATCAAATTGACGATCATGCTTTCGCCGAGAGGTTGTGGAGTGAAACATCGTTGAAGGGCCTAGTCACGGGCGCTACGGGCGACGACGATGGACTCGGCTTGTCAGAGACCCAGCGCAAGGAACTGTGGGGTGGCGAAGTCATTGGCCTGAACCCTAACATACGAATATATCGCTATTCAAAAGGGCAATTCTTCGATCAACACTGTACGCGCGTCGTTCCGCTGGAAAGATCTCTGGGTCCCAGAATGCGTACCATGGACCATGCTGACGAGCTCTAGATGATGACTCAAATAACATAACGATTCCTGGTCCTCAATCCACTCCAGCCCGCACAACATGGACCTTGCTGCTCTACCTAACTTCGCCAGCCACAGGTTGTATTGGTGGAGAAACCGTGTTTTACCCAGACATACCGAAGAAGAAGAGCAAAGATCCGCCGCCCGAACCTTTTGTCGTTGGGCTTGAAGTTGGCATGGCGCTACTTCATCGTCACGGTGTTGATTGCATGCTACATGAAGGGCGAGAAGTGCTGGAAGGCGAGAAATGGGTAATCAGAAGCGATTTATGTGTCAGACGATGAGTGTTCCATGGATGCGTCAATGTCGTCGTCCAACCAGAGCGAGTGCAAGGAAAACATGAGATAAAATCCTACCGCGATACCATTCAGAAGTGTTGTTCGTTCACTTGGTTGAAGAATAACAGCTACCCTTGGGTATTTCACGTATATCGTAAAGATAGCTTCCGCGGCGAAAGTATGCTATAGGCGTCTCGATAGTGCATCAATAAGGCGACCATCTTTAGTTAAGACGTCGTCTCAATCTAGGCTACGATGCCATGTTTACGAACTCCTCCTCGCCGAGTCGCATTCCATCACTATAGGCGCAGGCTACCTGACTCGCCGACGCCTTCTGACGAACCCGCCTCATCAACCCACAGTATATCGCCGAAGCCTGAAGATCGCGCCTGGAAAACGGATATTCCAGACCTGCCACTCGATCTCGTGCCGCTGGTTGAGTGGCAGCAACATCTTTATGCCCCAGGATGGTTTGTTTATTGTTTCTCTTCCGCGTAAGTCCAGGCACTATGGCTTTTGCGGTTCACTTACTAATAGATCGCGCAGACCTTAGGAACACTCCTCCTGTCGACGAGTATATTTTTGCAGAACTTCGCGCTAAAGCAGCTGTGCAGATCTTCGTTGGTGAATTAGAAGACAGCCAACCAGACGATGCTTTAGCTATCAGAGTCCATCAGGCCATCAGAGAGACTGGTGACCGTCAAAGCGTAATCTTAGCCTCCCCAGGCATCTAAGTACCGAAACTTGAGATACGTCTTCGGAACCTATGCGCAGACCTATGGCTCAAGGAATTAGACAGCTTTGTTCAGATCACCCTCCCGTTGCTAGTAAGCCACGCTCGCATACGGTCTATGAACACTTCCATCGCGCCTCCAACGTTCTTGCTGTTGCGACATCACCTACAATGTACATTGGAGAATATGACGACTTTATATACTCACACGGCTACTCACGTAACGACGTTTGAATTGAGTTTCACGCCATGCTCGCTTGCAGTGGAAGTCGGACTAGCGTCTCACTCTTGGCGATTCATCCATCGTTTCATCGCACAGCACCAACCCAACATCAGTTAGCCTCCCCCTTCGAAATGCTTAATTCCCGTTTCAGACCTTTCGCATCGCGCCTCGACTTGCCTTTTGGTTGCTTCGCTCCTGCCACACAGCAGCGGCATTTCTGGGGCTCGCGCGATGTAAAACATGTGCAGTTGCATAGTGTTTGCGTGGTTCGACCGGCTGGGAATGGAGGGATGAGTACATCTCGAGCCGCGAGCACTGCTGCCTTTGCTCTCCTTAGCTGCGCTCACCTTTTTCCCTTCGTACCAATTGTTTTTTGTTCTCTCCGACCGGGTGTCGTTCTTTTCACAGTAATTGATTATGATGGAACCGCAACATCAATACACGAACGTTCATTCGCACGACCACCATCATGATGACGACTCATCGACTGAAGTGGAATCTCTCGTTGGGATGGAGAAGCAATGGGCGAGTGGCGAGTTCGAGCACAGGAGACCTCGTACAAGACGGCAAAGAATCTTCTCCTCGATTGCTGCTGTGGTGAAATGGGTTGTCGTGATAGCACTACAGCTCATCATCATCGGCTTACTGGCAAGGGATCAAGGATTGCTAGAATCTACAAGGTGGCGGAGTCAGTCAACGAGTGCGAATGATGTTGGAGGCGATATCACCGGATGGGGACCACATGGTACGCTCTCACTCAGCCAAAGGACCTTTGCATTTGATCGAGACTGACTGTGATGCTCCAGTTCCAACTCAAATCACCCAGTTCAAAATCAACCAAACCTTCGCCCCATACAACACATCCGAATTCTTCAAGCCCGAAACCCTCCGAGCCTGGAACGAATTAATGCCCGGTAAGTCTGCCACAGCCACCCTACTCCTCACTGATCTCCCGGTTCTAACAACCCGTTCTTTCCAGTCGGCATGGGCTTCCAATCCATTCCAGACCCCCTCCATTTACCACGACCTGCCCACCCCCATCGTCTGGCCGAACCAAACCGTCTTCACCACCTCGGTAACCCACCAACTGCACTGCCTCTACGCCGTCGTCGCCGTCTACTCGGGCCTAACTGCGCACCACGAGCTCGAAGAAGACCACCACTGGCACATGATTCACTGCTTCGACTACATGCGGCAGGCGATTATGTGCTCGGCGGATATGAGTCTAGAGGGGCTGGAGACGACGTTTCCGGATAAGAATGGTGGGAGCGATGGATGGGATAGTAAGCATGTTTGTAAGGACTGGGGCGCTGTGAGGAGGAGGTTGGAGAGCGTTAGGGCGTATGATGACCAGCAGATTTATTGAGCGGGTGTGTGGGCAGGGTGCGAGGGCGGGGTGATTCTGTGGTAGCCAGTCTTGTTCATAAGGTTAGCTGGTAGCTGCATTCGTTGTACTTTGACCACATGTTACTCGAGAAATTCATGGTCGGCTCCCGGGTGTATGGTGTATGTTATGAACTTTAGCTTCTTACTACTACTAGATAGTTACCTCCACGCATACGTGTAAAGTTCAGCAATTCGCCGTGTAAGTCGGACACCAAAGACTTCCTTGCTGTTACACAAGTTACATGCACTATATCTTCACTACTATCAAAGGACCACACGGCAGCCTCGAAGAAACTAGCTGCCCACGGCCTACTTATTCGTCTTATTCATTTAATGTCGGATAGATTTGTGGCATGAGTGAAGTGCTGTCTGGCCCCACGATATACCTACATCTGAACGAACTGTTCATTATTTTGCTGTTTGGGCCGGGGAGTGTGGAATAGCTAGCATGAAGGCGGAACAGTGATGCGTCAGAATTGAAAGAATAGGAAGGCGTTCGATGCAACTGAATGGTAGATTCAAAGGGCAAAACTCGCGTGATGAGCAGACGAATGTAAGGCATTCGTGTGACATGAATCTTCAGGCATCGACAGAGTATAAAATGTACGTGTCCCACATCATTCCTTGTACCCAAAACATCCCAAAGATATCGAAGTCAAACAAGATATATCACGTACAAACATCGACCCCACCAACTACGCACAGGTCTTCGCTCAGTAGTTACACCAAAACCCAGCACACACCACCACTGACACCATTGCCAAACACCGTGCATACGCACAAGCACACAGACCCGGTAGAAGACTCACCCACCTCGACAACCCATTCATCACTCACTCAGGAGCTGACATCCTTCGCCTACACTCAAACTCGTAATTCCGCCTCCGACATGTCTGAAACCCAACCCGCCCAAGTGAATGATAAGGATGCTTCCTTCACAGAAGCATGGCGTACCCATCCTATCGGCTATCCCCGCCTCGCCGAACGCATAGGTGTTAGCCCTGAGACGCTCATCTTTCGAAAATTCACCGCGCTTAATGCGCGCATGTTGCTCTACAGGCAAGCTGAGCTTGTCATGCTAGAAAATTAGTTACGTCATGCGGAAAGACAAGACAATGAGGACAAAGAAGGGAACAAATCGCGTTATGCGACGAATTACCGTCACCTTATGCAGAGCTACAAAGACGGCGATACGTATCAGTTGGATCTGGTAACCAAGATTCAGGAAAAGCTGGATGACTACAGTACGTGTACACAATGGCTCGGGTCAACTGTCATGTCTAAGGTCGACTTGCTGACGACGAGACAGACAAAGCACTCATACAGCAATACAACTTACATCAGATTCCCGATCCTACGCACTTCGATCTCACGGATATTCATAACCTCCTCTGGAGTGATGCGATGGGTGCAGGCGCAATGAGAGGTAGCGATGTTAACATCTATGGCCACGGTGATGATCCGGAGTTGCATGCTCTGGATCTCGCTGCTTTATGTCCGCGCGAAAAGCACGATGTGTTCTCCCAATGGATATGAGAGAACGCAATTCACTTCTTCAGGGGCGGGCTTGGTCGTCTCGATAAGCCGAACAAACAGCTTGGATCTAACGTATATTACGACTCCACGGTGTTGAAGATAACGGGATGGATCACTTTCGGCATAGCGTCGTTGCTACCGATCGCATCGATTCTGGTTCTCATCAATGTACACACGTTGGAGGCAAAGCTCTTCACGGTAGCAGCGTTCGATGTGTTGCTGAATGTATGTTTGACGGTGTTCACGGATGCGGGCCGCAGCGATCTCTTCGTTGCGACTGCTGTGTATGTATTTCTTCCTTCATTGATATGACCTTTGCTAACATTCGTAGATTCACTGCCGTACAGCTCCTTGGGTCATATTGCTTCACATAAGCCAATTGAGTGCGTTTCATCTGGGGTAGCTGGAAGCGGCATCTGAAGTCGCTGTGGTTGAATTGATAATGTAGCTGAGCAAGGGATGTACTCACATAGATCAATCTAACCGTGTGTTCATACAAATCGATTACTTGAGTTCAAAAGAAATTACTCTAGTGTAGCATATACTATTCTCGCCTGGAGATGAATACAGGCAGTTCCTGACATTTAAGATGGAACCCTTCCCGGATGAATGTGTCTTTTTCGGGGTAGACGTGCCGGTAGTCGAAACGTCGAAACAATGTAGCGACCGTCTTTTTAAGCTCCATAAAAGCCACATTCCGGCCAATGCAAGCTCTAGGACCATAGCTAAAGCCAAGGAATGCTTTTTCTAGCTCAGCCTTATCAGGTCCCATCCAGCGCTCAGGTATAAACTCCTGGGCATTAGTGCCCCAGACTCGAGGATCGCGATGCGTAGTGTACGTAGGCGTAGAAAGTACGGTTCCTTCTTTGAAGTGCTGTCCGCAGACAGTAGCTCCCCCAGCTGGTACGACACGCGGTAGACCCACCGAGACGGTGGTTCGAAGACGCAGTGTTTCGTAAATAACACCTTGAGTGAAGGGCAAATCCTTACAGTCCACGAACATGGCCACATGATCTTTGGGCAAAGGAGACGGATAACATTGGTGGAGTTCTTCCTGGAGTTTCTTATACTTATCCGGATTCCGTAGCAGCATGTCAATCACGTGAGTGATTGTGTTTCCAGTAGTGTCGCTTCCTGCAATAAGCTGTGTCAAAGCTTCGGCCTTGATCTCGAGATCTGGGAGGTTGCCGTCAGTGTCCGGATCACGAGCAGTCAGAAGATAATAGAGAATATCTTTGCGCTGGGGATCGACTTCAGCTTTCATTCGCTTTTCCACTGCGGCTACGCCTATCTTTCCCAGAGCTTGCGCGGCTTGTAATCCTTTTTGGAAGAAAGTGTCGAAGAAGAAGTAAGGAGTCCATGCTATGCCAGAGTTAGTATCACTAGCAATAGAATTGCTTGAGAGGAATTACTCTTGATCCATGGCATCTGACCAACGGTAGCGCACCACTCTCCGCGGTCACGGAGTTTTTTGATCCCACCCAAAGCATCCTCGCCAGCGGCAGTGAATCCGAACGGAGCACCAAAAGCCTAATGTGTCATCAGTACGAGACGCATTTCAACTTCAATTCAACTTACCAGGTCACCTATAATGTCAAATGCTAGGAAAGCACTCCAGACAGCGGCGTCAATAGCAGCTTCTCCCTTCTTCATCCTCAACCTAATTTCCGAGTTCACCTCGTTAAGTGCAACATATTTACCACCAAACCCAGTGTCAATCAAATCCTCCATTCTTTTGCCCAAAGTGAATAGGCCGGTCGTGATGTATGGTTCAAATTGGACCATAGCTTTCGGGCTGAACATATGGGCAACATATTTTCTCTTCCTAGAGTGCGCGGCGCGATTGCGAGTGGTGAATATTCCTTGTTGGATGTTGTCGAAAGCATAATAAAATTCCGATTTGAGGAAACCATTTCCATGGCCTAGGACATCACGAATACTGTCAGGATGCGAGATACTAACGTGATCCGGGCCAAGCCGAACAAAGTCGCCATGCTTCTTGTGCAGATCATACGTTGCGTGGGAGAGTCGGTGATTGCGCGCCCAGTACAGAGACCAAAAGTTAGAGAAATGTGCAAGCGTCGGACCAGGATATTTCTTAAGGTCAAGACTGTCGCGGAAATACGGCAAAGTGTAGTAAATCTACAGGTTTTGTGATCAGCACTGACTTAGTGTAAGAATGAATTCGCTTACGACAAAGAGAATGACAGGAGAAAGAGCAATTGCTATTGGACGGTATGTCTGTCTGAGACTCTCAGAAGTTGCTGTGTCCATTTCTATGAAATTATCTTCCGGGATGAGATACCAGTGATGGAAGTACATCTGTGCGGTGTAGTACACCGAGCATTTAATACTTGGACTTTAAGAGTACGATGATAGCTCCATGACACACCTCGTTTGTGCAACTGAAAACCCCATTTTCGCCCACTGTTGAGAAATACAATAGAAATCCTACCAAATCCTATGGGCTTAGAGATAGTAGACGGCTTCCTTATCTCTCTGCATCCTGTCGTTGACTGTCCTTCGGGTATAAGACGGGAATAGGTGTTCCCCGCAGGCTACCGGCCACCTCACCACCAAAACCCTCGTTGCACTCTATCTTCGATCTGAACCGCTGAAGAGGGACTGAAGTTGATTAAGGACATTGATATAATGTAGGTCATTGAGATCCCATATCATCTTCATTGCAGAACTTGCTGTTTGCGGAGCCTTGCACCCGTATGTGCCCTTAAGATATCAAGGCATAATGCTGATAAGTAGCAAAGGGAGAAGGATAAGGCTGCAGCATATGATGAAACGAATCTATTTGCTATAGCATTGTAGACGTCTGTGCCCACCTTGAAGAAAACCGGTCACATCACTGACATGTTTCATGCGCACTCACTTACAGGTGGCCAAGGCTCGCGTCAGAACGAGAAACGACTTGCAGTTTAGTGTAGCTAATGTCAAGTTTCACCGAGTCCCCAGATTTGATGCTTTTTGTTTGACAGTGATCTACTCCGGGGTACTCTCCAGGACCTTATTCCAGACTTGTTTCTTGCAGATACGAGGGAGGCCTAGATCTGCTATGACTACCTAGGTACGTAGTGTGCAGATAAGATGAGAGCAAGCGCCGGAGGATGGATCTCGATAGTGGGGGAATACCGGTAGACAAATCTGGGAAATCACTTGCATGGTCCCGTAAAACCCGTTTAACGCCGGTCGCAATGCGAAAAGCTGTGTGAAGCACTGCACGCTCTGTCAAAGAAAAGGAAGGATGTGACTGAACTTGACTGTGTGGAAGCATGCATTGAAGGTGGACTGGCAGGTGGAATAAGAATAGATACTCTAGGGAGGAGATAGCTGCGTATAGAACAGATCGACTTTTTCAGGCTGATGTACTAAACTTCAGAGCACATCACAACTGTGAAACTATTGCAGAAGTGGAAAAAGGAGCGAGTCCTAGGAAACGGCCACGTGCCCAGAAATCCTCCACCCCTCAAGTCATCACCGGAAAATTCGACCATCGTATATACCGGTAGTTACCCCAAACGTGCGTTCGGGGGCTGCGCCACAACTAGCACCAGTTTCGTGGAGAGTTTCCAAGAACACCCCCGCATTTGTACCAAGCCACCAATGTAAGGCCGAATACGCTGGGCGCTATGCTCCGGCAGACTCCCATTGGCTTCGAATAATTTGAGGACTTCGCCATGGCTTTCGCACTGTTCTGATCACACGAAAAACTTCTCGGCGTGAATGGCACGTTTTGTTGTTCAGCATGGATCCGGGCGCCGGCACCGTGGGTTCGCCTACGATCTCTCAATCTGGATATATCTCCTTCTCCCAAGAGCTGGGTTCCGATGAAAAGGTAGGCCTAGATCTTGATGGAGCTGCTTCTATGGTTACTTTGTCCTTCAATTACGCTGCCTTGTGTTAGCCATGTTCCAAGCCGTGCCAAAGGACTACCTACTGCACTTGTTGCGCGATGACGCAAACCGGGCTTGTTCCGCCTCGTGGTATATACACTGATGCTACACCTAAAGCTTGGAAGTCAGAATTTACCTCGGCCGCAAAGAAAGCGTTATGGATATAAACCGACATCTTCTAGTCCTGTTGTTGGGGCTGTACCACTCAGTGTACCCTACCCATCTCAGCACCGAGTGACGACTTGAAATTAGTACTCTTATTCCGGTCACCATGAACAACGACGATCATGAGAAGGATGTTACAATTCAAAACGAGAAATACAGCCAACCTGTCAATGAAAACAATGGCGTTGACTACGAAGCCTTCGATCAGATCGAAGAAAAGAGACTGATTCGCAAGGTTGACTGGAGGCTTCTCCCCATCCTAGGCGCGTTATACTCCATAGCACTAATTGATCGCACCAATGTAAGTAAAAACCGAAAATCAGTAATACAGTCGAGTACAGTTCACTACTTACGCTTCACAGATTTCCAATGCGCGCGTTGCTGGCATGGGCGAAGACCTCGGCCTGCAGATTGGAAATCGATACACCATTGTACTAGTCGTATTCTTTCCAACATATGCTCTCCTCGAACTTCCTTCAAACATCATACTGCGAAAAGTAGGAAGCGCCAACTGGCTTGCATTCATTGCTCTATCCTGGGGTGCTGTTATGATTGGACAAGGGTTTGTCAAAAGCTGGATCACGCTGACAATATGCCGTGTCCTTTTGGGCGCGTTTGAGGCGGGCTTCTTCCCTGGTTGTGTATACTTGATAACATGCTGGTACTGCCGTTATGAGACCCAGAAGCGGTAAGTGCCAGGCGTGGTGGATACACACAGCACCGCAGTTCGATGGACTGACGCAAAAGATAGGCTGGGAGGCTTCTACCTCTTCTCTGTCGGCATTGGCGGCCTCGCCAACATCCTCGCGTACGGCCTCATGCAGATGGAAGGCCTTGCTGGTCTCCGCGGATGGCAATATATTTTCGTCATAGAAGGCATCATGACCTGTGTTGTCGCCATCGCCGCCTGGTTCATCATCCTCGACTTTCCGGACAAAGCCGAGCACAAGGGCTTCCTCACTCGACGCGAAGCTGCGGTTATCCTGCAAAGAATCGAGAACGATAGAGGCGACTCTGTTGCTGATCCCTTGACCTGGTCGAAATTCGTCGGACATCTTGCAGACCTCAAACTTTGGGCCTATGCTACGCTCTTCATGTCAACTACCATGCCAGCTTATGCATTCTCGTACTTTCTGCCCGTTATCTTGGTGGGTATGGGCTACTCTGCAGGTCAAGCAAATGCCCTGGCTGCACCTCCTGCGATTACCGCCATGTTCACAGCCTTTGGATTCGCCTGGCTGGGCGACAAGTACCGTCTCCGCGCTCCTGTCATCGCTGCGCAGTCTCTACTAGCTATTGTAGGTCTGATGATCGTTGCATATGCGGAGAACAATGGCGCACGATACTTCGGTACGTTCCTCGGTATCTGTGGATGTCAGGGTAATGTACCAGCTATACTCGCCTACCAAAGCAACAACATTAGAGGTCAAAGCAAAAGATCAGTTGGGAGCGCATTGCAGATTGGTTTTGGCGCAATTGGAGGTATTCTCGCCTCGACCACGTTCCGCCAGGTAGACGCGCCGAGGTACATTACGGGTCTTTGGGTCACAGCGGGACTACAGTTCTATATCTTGATCGTATTGTGTTTCACGAGTGCGTATTTCTGGACGAAGAACAAGAAAGTGGATCGACAGATAGCAAATGGAGAGCCGGTCGAGCCTAATGAAGGTCAAGTTGGGTTCAAATACACAATCTGATTTTCGTGGTATGCAAACCATTAGAATAGGAAGGAACTACTACAGAGAAGAGGGGCGATCGGTCAGTTACGATTCAATGATATCTAAATGTTCTACTTTGCTTCACCGGCTTTCAAGTCACATTAAATTGTTCTCATCTTAATAACACTTCGCCGTTGTCGCAGCTGTGCGCTTTTAACGTTCAATTCGCCGCAGAGGTTGCCGTTCGCGCAGACCCCACATTCACGTTACCTAGTCTCCCTCAATCGAATATTGGCACAAGACTTGTCTACTCTAGCAACGCTAAGCTTCAATAGATAAGGGAACATGAATTGACCGGTTTGGGGGCCGGGAATCGCAATCACAAATTCATATCGGCATCTGACGAGTACACACCAATCAGCTGCACAGATAACTGGAGTAATATAGTTTGTACGACTTCAGCACCACACCACGCAGGTAAACGATGCCATCTGAGGTGAGCTATCGTATGGAAGTCTCGAGGATATGTATATCTCGAGAGACTGGAACTATCTCTTCAACACATGCGCATCACAATCGCAAGTCATGACGCCATCCGATACTACGCAAACGTTCCTGAAAACGGGTGTACCAGAAGAAAAGAATAATCACAATTGCGCGAAAAGACGGTCTTCGTGTGGAAGCGGTAATTTCGCTCATCGATGGAGGTCATCGTGGCAAGCACCAACTACCATGGTGGGCCTGCTCTGTCTAGGAGGCGCTCTGGCTCTCAGCCACCACTTCTTCTACCAATCCCTTCGGGGTACAAGAGTACCCAACAATCATGCTCAACAGTTAAACACCGCCTACGGTGCTGGATTCGCCTTCCTCGCTAAGGCAGCGTTCATTGGCGCCATTGCCTCAGCATACACACAACACATCTGGCTTGAATCCCACCGAAAGTTCTCGAAGATATCGACGATCGATTCGAAATTCATGGCATTATCCAGCATCTTCTCACTATTGGACCCTCAATTTCTGCTGAAGTCAAAGGTTGGTGCCTTACTAGCCTTGCTCACTTGGTATGTTGTGGCATCGCAACTTCCTTCCGGTTTAAAGTGTCTGGTAAATCTGACTCTCGCCAGGATTCTACCGCTTTCTGCAGTCGTTAGTCCTGCCACCCTTGCAGTCCGGACGACGCAAACTTCGGAAGTCGCCACACTATATGTGCCAAGATTGGATTTTAAGACCCTCGCAATGTGGGAGGTAGGCCCTTCGATAAATCGGTTGTCACGTTTAGTCACGTCCGGCGTTCAGATTCTACCAGTTGAAGCTTTTATTCCCAATGCGAGATACACCTTGAAGTTTATGGGACCGTCTCTCAAATGAAGCACACCTTCCACCGCTATTCAGAAGAACATCGACGCTGTGTTCAATACAGTCAACAGAACAATTGTAGTGCGAGGAGCTGTATACGCTGCGTTCAGCCCTTTTACACCCTATACCAGACGCGGTCGCCGAGTCTGGCCCATAGACAGCCCTGAACAGTCCTTGGATAATGAGGATAATTGGCAAGACTTTGTGGATTTATGCCTGTTAGAATCCAACGAAAATTGTTTTTTTTCCTGGCCCTTCTTCCACGGAAGACCAGGCAATTTCGATGCATGGCCTGGCCAGACAGTAGATACCGCCAATGCTCTCTGGATTCGTCTCGGCGACGAACGCCTTGCATGCTCAATTCAGCAAACTAGATACAGTGTTGACTTTGACGCACGTCAATCCCTCTCTGCTTTAAAAAGCTACAACTTCGACCACCGGGGAACTTTCGAGGCAACATCCAACGGAACTCAAGGCTTTGTCCACGTAACACAGCCCCTCCTCACTATCCTCTCTGGTGCGACCTGGTATGGGTCTGCTCGAATGCGCCCCGACCGAAATGCTAAAGTCAAAGTGCATGTTAGATGTTGGGTACCGGGAATCTCGAACCAACGTTCATTCAACTCCTCTCACAACAATGGTCAATGCCAAAGCCCATGAGATAGGAAACGATCTAGATGAAGTACTAGATGATCTAGTGGTGTGGCTACCGGGACCTGACTTTCACGCATTCGACACACTAGACGAATTATTTCCGCGAAATCTTTCACTCGGTGGCTTTATCGAGGAAATGAGTAGGAACTTGACATTGAGCTACTTCTCAAACCCAAAATATTTGACCTTCAATAGCACTTCTGCTGAAGTGACGACAACACACTCTTTCAATATCTACGCATACAACGCAAAAAACCTTATTGTTGCCTACTCCGTTGCCTTCGGCACAACACTCCTCGCGGTCCTCGTCGGAATTTATGCGTTTGTCGCGAATGGACGCATTAACAGCACGGCGTCATTCTCATCAATTTTATGCGCGACGGTGCGGAATCGGGCATTGGCTGAACTGGTTGAACGGGCTGCACTGGAACGAGTTGCACCTTTACCTGGAGTTCAAAAGGCGTTTGCGTCACTCCTTGCCAGACAACACTTATTAGACGTGAGGTTGAAATACGGCAGATTGGTGGAAGAGCAGGGCGGCAGTAATGGGCAGGGTACAGAGGTTGAAGAAGATGCTGATTATAATGGTGTAGAGGCTTTTGGGATGCCAGGTCAAATGAAGTAGACACGAAAAAAACAAGGAGTAGCAAGATCTAACGGACTTCAAGCCATGACCTGGATAGTACCGGTACCTTCAAATCCTTCAAAAGATGTAATAACAACCTCGACTATGCTGAACTCCAACCTTGGCCTGTAGAAAAAGGAAAAACCTATCAAGCTCACTTAGATCTCGTGTTGTACTGGATATCATAATATAATGTTTCCCTTGTCGTACTATCAACTGCCGACTCGTGGTGGTAGTTGCCCCAAAAGGGTAAAGCGTACGCTAATGACGTTTGTCGATCATGTTCCAGGTCTGCTTCAGGGCGAAAATAGCAACAGCTGACAACTCAATCAGCAACGACATGTCTCAGCTTCAGCCGCAGCAGCCTCACTTCCGATATGCTGTCCTCTTCCTATCTCTCTTCAGAGTCTCATAATACACGAATCCCAGCCTTACAATAGCCAAGCAATCCGTACCTCTAGTCGTTAATCGTAATACACGGCCGACCTATGCCTAGCACTGCATTGCATTAGGCATTCCACACATAGCCGACACCTCACCTCCTCCCACGCCGATTCGACAATCCACCCTTCCTCTCGGCACCGCCAAGCTCCCCACCTTACACCTTACCCTCCCTTACATACCCACCCGCAATCATGAGCTCGAAACACCACCTCCACGTCGCGGCCTCGATCCCCGCACACCTCACACCCGCCGACATCATCGCCGCCCTGCACGACCACAAGACGGCCCTGACCCTCCAAGCCCTCACCACAGGCCACACAAAAGCCGATTCCACGGCGCCCGAAACGCTAAAAGACACATACTGGTACCCTCCAGACCAGTACCCCATCACCACGTACAACGTCCGCGAGTGCATAACGCTACTCCCCGGCGTGGGCGAGTTCGGCAAGAAATACATCACGTTCCCGAGCTGCTTTCAGGATACCAAGGCCGGGATCAAGACGCGCGCAGATGCGAGCGGGGTGATTGTGCGCGCCGAGTTTCGGGTTGTGAGGGGCGGAGCTGGGGCCGAGGTGGAGGGCGAGGGCATGGGCGTGGGTGATGCCGAGTGGGTGCTGGTCGAGGATGTAGAGGTGAGTTGTAGCTGGTGGCTTATGCCGTTTGTGAAGGGCAAGATGGAGCAGGCGCATAGGGATGTGTGCAGGAAGGTGGTGGAGAAGGTGGAGATGGAAAAGAGGCAGGAGGCGGTGGCTAGCAGTGCTGGTAGTGTTTCCAAAGGGAAGGGTAGGGCGGACATGATGACGGGTATGGATAGGGGCAACTTTGGTGACGCGAGTAGGCAGCCTCATCAGGCTGAATCGTACTACGAGCGGTATGGGAAGGCACAGAGAGATGGAGGAGGAGGAGGGACTGAGGGATTGGTCGAGGCTGATGCTGTGGAGACGCAGAGGGTGGAGATGCCTGCACCACCACTACCAGAGAAGATTACATATCGATGATACCATCCACGGGTTTGGGCTTGGGCTTGGGCGTTCAGGTGCACATACGAGCGAGATTTCTTTACGCTAATTCATGACGCGATGAGTGCGAAGGAGCTAGTATCTAGTGCTTCATCACCATCAAGAAACGACTGTTGTAACCAATGATATACCACTATGAGCCATACAAGATGTGTTACACGAATTAGTCAACTAAACTACTCTTCACTACCCCTGGAGTACTTCGTTTGGGTTTCAGAAGCAACATTGTATAACGTGATCGTGTAGCAAGGAGGGTTACAACGCACTTTCGTTAAGGTAGCTCTATATCACAAACATACCACCTGAAGACTTGCATGAAATTTTAGCTTGGCTTGATCAAAAGGCTCTCAGCTACTCCAGGAGTCCTCGCATACATTTCAAGCTTTCCATCGTAGCGCCATCCCGCAGCGAGAAGAGCAACAAGATGCATCTGCTCTTCTACTACACTGGATATCTACGCTTCCGCGATAACTGTGCACCCTCACCAAACAATTCCCTAATCCCCATCCCCTGCACACTAAACACCTCCCTAACCCTCCCAACCTCCCCTCGCTCAACTCCACAACCCCTAAAATACCCCTCCGCACCACCCCAGCGTCTCTCCACCTCATCAAGCAACGCCTCCATACTCCCCGCCCGCGCCCCAACCATCCTCTCACACCTCCTCCGCGCCTCTCGCTCCCCATACTCCTTGAACGCACCTTTCGCTAAGAGGCGGTCAACGTTGATGTGGCGCGTGGGCGCGAGACCGAGTTCCGAGAGCGTGTATTCGTGGATTATGGTGGGCGCGGGGACGTGTAGGAGCAGCAGTAGGAGGGAGATGAAGATGCCGGTGCGGTTGTTGCCGGTTGTGCAGTGCATGAAGAGGGCGGGTGGTGGTTGTGGCTCTTGTTCGATGGTTGTTGATAGGAGGTGCTGGAGGACTGTTTTCATCATTGGGGCGCCGGAGGTTAGGATCTCGATGAAGGCGGATACGATATCCTGTGGGTAGGCATGAGCTTCAGTTCCAATTTGCGTGTTCTTTGGATAGAGTTTTTCGTTATACTGGGGCAGATGATGGGGAAATATACCGCTGGATCCTCACTAGCATACATCTCGTACCTCTCCCGCGCCTTCTCCTCCGTATACTCCTCATCACTGAATACCGGCGCCCACACCCTTTCAATTCCCCACTCCTGCATATCTTTGAACCCGCCTGCTTTTTCAATCTGCTGCTTACTTCGCAAGTCGAAATCTGTTTTTACGTGCAGTTCTTGCAGCTTGGCGATCCCGGCTGCAGTGATGCGCGTGGTGTCTGAGCCGCGGAAGAGAATGCCGCGGCGTACATGGTGAGGTTTTTCTGGTATAGAGGGTAAGGTGATGGGCCAGCCGCCTATGTCGCGGAAGTTGGAGACTCCGGGGACGATGTGGAAAGGGAAGAAAGAAGGATGTGGTGCGCGTGGTGCTGGTTCTGAAGATGTTGGGGGACTTGCTTCGGCGGGTTTTGCAGTGAGCATCGTGAAATATCAAGTCAAAGTTGGCGATGAATGACTTGATAGTGCCTTCAGTGTAGTATGCGGGGTGCATGCAGGAACCCCACGCTGCCTTGCTATATCCTTGCCATAGCAGCCGGCTGCTAAATGCAACTTCATGCACGAACATTGCCACGGGACCGCTTACTCATGAAAGAATTTGCATCTCTTGAGTTGCGCCTGTTTCCTAGCCTCGATATTAGCATTACTGTGTCAGACTACAAATGTTTTTGGTTCCACCAAGACTAGTGATAGTACTAATATTAGATAGCCTCAAATGACTTGTTGTATTCAGAGTTGAGTTTGACTATCACGTTGTGTTGAGAGTATCATCGTTGTTATCGTCCTGAAATCGGTCGTGCTCGTTCGCCAGAGGGGTGCGTGGCTTGTAATTTTGGTCAAACAAAGCCTCCATGTTTTCGAGGCTTCGGCCGCTAGTTTCAGGGTAGAAAAGGTCTGGAGAGATCATTTAGTGGGATCATCAAGATGCAATCTGTAGAGTTGCTTGGTACGTACAGATAATGATCCCAGAAACGAGGTTCGTGCTCATGAAGATAAAGTGTGTCTTTGAACCAATCCTTTCTATACCGATGGGCCAGATCTGGGATGAGATGATGGAGCCGATCGAGGATCCTGATGCTGCAATGTTCAATCCTTTTGCGCGGAAGTTCGTGGGAAAGATTTCTGAGCCGTAAACCCAAGCGGCAGGTCCAAATCCAATTGAGAATGCAAAAGTGTAGATGAATATAAATGCGATGCAAGTGTAGTCTGCTACGTGGTTGATATTATTCGGGTACGCGATGGGCAGAGCCCCGTTCAGCTGCGCTACGTTAGTGGAAGAGTTGTACTGGGACTGTGCAATATACCATCAGTGCCATGGTCATAACAAAGCAAGAAACGACCAGAGTTAGTCTTCTACCATAGATGTCTACTAACCATGTGTCAACAATGGTGAAGCCAATCTTGATGGTCAACTCGACGCCACCGATCAATAGTGTCATTTTCCGCGGGACTCCCAGGCCCATCAAGACAGTCGGTAGGTAGTACTTCAAGGAAACGTTGCCGCACATCTGAGCCATGAATTGCAGCAGAGAAGCACGCCACAAGCGGTTGAATAGGGGGCGATGCGTGAACAAAGCGGTCCATTTCTGACTGGTGGCAATCTTTCGTTGGTGCACATCTTGCTCGATCAAATCAACTTCGTCTTTGATTTGTTCGTGCGATGGATCCATAGCTCGAAGCCAAGCAATACTATTTCTTGCTGCTGCACTACGACCATGCTCAACAAGCCAGCGAGGACTGTCACGCTTCAGCTTTGGTCACTCAGAGATTATTGCAACATACCTTTCTGGGCAGAAGAAGACGCCACCGAGGAATATCGCTTCTGGGACAAGTTGCAGTGCCATGGAAAGCCTCCAGCCGTAGTACATGCCCTGCGTACTCTCCCAGTGGCTGATAGCGTACCCGACCCTGCAAGTGGTAAGCTTGAGACTTTCATTGTAATTTGAATCAATACCAGAAGGCGGAGGCTAGACCGACAACTAAGCCGACGTGATTGATCACTACATATCGTCCGCGATGCTTTGCTGGTGACACCTCGCTGTGAAGCGCTCAGCAACAGTTACTGAAATGTGACCAAGATAAACACCTTTGGAATAGTGGTACAGAAGTTGAGACAATGGCAAGACCAAGGCCGCATATTATACGACCAACAATCATGGTCCCAACACCGTGAGACCCTTTGGCCTCCGTCTGAAGGATTGCACCGACGCTTGTTGTAAGTACACCGGCTGCTGCCGCTACTCTTCGGCCGTACTGGTCGGCCAGCGGATGCGCGATGAAGAGGTAGCTGACCCATGTACCAAGATAGTAGATGGATGTGATGGTTCCAATCATGCCCTTTGAGGGGTGATTGAGAGATTTCTGGAAGCCTGGGTGCACGTAAATGGAAGCCATTATTCCAATGTTGTAACTTCACTGATGTTAGTATCCTACCGGAAATGGTGAAGGTCGCCTACCCCCAGGCCAGTGAAGCAAGACCAAAGAATGTACTGACTGCTAGCAGCCTCGTGGTGGCCATGCTAGGTAGCGAAGCATGCAACATGGTCGGCATTCAAACACAGAAAGGTAGAATGTTTCAAATGGCCTTTAGACAATTTCCGTGTTCGGTGTCAGAGCCATCACAGACCGCAGCGCCGAATACTGCGTTTAAGCTGCCGCTGCCGCTACATCCAGTGATCTGGTTGTGGCGTTCGGTTCTGCATCTCCATCCCACGCTTTCAGGTAATTCGCGGGGACAATTGCCGAGTCGCGTTCTACGAGCTTTATTCTGCGCTAAAATCCAGAGCTACACATGTAATGCAAGAAGTAGATAACTGAGAGCAGATATCGTGCAGTCTTTGGTTCGATGTCTCATGGTATGAACAAGAAGGAGCGAAGGATCTCGAGGCCGAGGTGGTGCTTAGCGTGCACGGCCGCCTGCTACTATCCCCCCTCGTGTGCTTCCATCAACCTACTTCCAATTCGACACCATTTTTCCATCGTCACCTCGTTCAACCATCGCAAAAGATAGCCTTAAATACCGTAGGCCATTGAATATTCTGCGTCTTAAGGTTCTGAGGCGGAAGATATACGAACAGAGCCAAATCAATGAAGGACCTCGCGAACCAATGATCAAGCACTACTTCAGAACTCCTTCGCTCAGTTCCACTGACTCTCCAGCTCTTAGCACGTGTGATGTCTGTCGACCAGGCTAAATGAAACTGCCGATTGAACGCAACCCTGACGCCCAGCTCGCTGTCGCCCGATCGTCTATACGCTGGCCAATCAGACAGCTGCAGTCATTTATGTCGAACTTCTACCTTCACGATTGCTCAATATAGCTAAAGTACCAGCTTTCTAGCATGGTCAATGACAGGATTTGACTATTGGCTATCAGCCATCATCTACTTGTGCGGCTCTGATCATTCCCCGGAATTATATGTCCTCGAGATTGCGCTCTCTTCAGGCGAGGTAACCCGGAAACTCTCAAAATGGAGCCCTTCTGGAATGCAACACGCGATACTAGTACACTTACTTCACATTCCCCATGACGCAAGTACCTGCGCACGCAAAGATATATTCTAAGCGCATTAGGTGTTGAAGGCAGTGGCTCAGTGGTCCAAGATGGGCGCGCAAGATCGCTTGAAAGAGGAGGAAAGGCTCTTGGGAGGTACGTCAGCTTCAAGTACTGTATGAGCGAGCATCCTAAGACTACACAGATATCGTCATGGAAGAAAAGGGAGTGTCACTTAATGCTCAGGAGGAGGAGAAAGCAACATGGACGAACCTCCCACACAAAAAGCAGCTACTCTTGCTTTCGCTATGCCGCCTCTCGACACCGCTATCGAATGCCTGCCTCCTGCCATACCTGTACTTCCTCGTCAAGTCGATTCTGGCAGATCCAGAACACCACACCGCGACTCAACAAATATCTCGATTGACAGGGCTTCTTGTGGCTGCATATCCCGTAGGACAGATGATGACGAGCATGCTATGGGGTCGACTTTCGGATATATACGGTCGCAAGCCAGCCATTCTGCTTGGTCTCACCATTAGTGTGGTTGCTAATCTGGCATTTGGCTTCTCACGCACCATAGGTATGCTGGTTTTCTGGAGAGTGTTAGCTGGAATGGCGAACGGTATCTTGGGAGTAATGCGGACAATGACTGCCGAGATCGTCAAAGAGCGTAAACACCGACCAAGGGCATTCCTAGCACCGCCGGTGATATTCAACTCCGGGAGAGTCATTTCTCTAGCGGTTGGAGGCTGTCTGGCTGACCCAGTTGAGAATTTGCCCTCTCTTTTTGGACCACGTGGACTCTTCAACGTCTCCAAGAATTCAGATGGCGTGAAATGGGCACTTCAGTATCCATATGCGTTGCCGGCCATTTTTAACGGCGCCGTACTTTTTGTATGTCTCGTATTGGCTACCTTTTGGCTCCGAGAAAGTCTTTCAGAGAAGGAGAACCATAAAGATCTTGGTCTTGCTCTCGGCGAAGCGTTGTCTGGGTTCATCAAGCGAAAAGTTCTGCGGAAACCAGCCAGCGGGTACGCATTAGTTCAGGTGGAGGAAACGGAGGCAGTAAGGCCCAGTATCTCGACCACACCCTCTTCTGCGGGCTTTTCAACGCCAACGAACTTCACGAGCCGACCACTCCTCCGCGACATCTGGACGCCGTTGCTTGTGAAGACCTTGGTGGCTTTTGCATTACTACCCCTTCATACGGCAACATTTCTCCACGTCTTCCCGGTCTTTCTTAGTATGCCAACTGCTACCAGCTCAAGTTCCAGCATGTTCCATTTCATAGGTGGTCTGGGTTTAGCATCGCCAACGATCGGTCTCTATCTTGCTACATTCGGCATCGCTGGTATTTTACTTCAGTTGTTCATATACCCGCGCTTGCAGAGCCGCATTGGAACGCTAGGCGTCTTTCGTTTGGCCAGCTTGATCTTTCCGCTGGCATACATATCTGCACCATTTCTCGCATTAGCCTCTGGCTACGGACCAGCAAAGTACATCGCAATGGCCGCTGTTCTCTTCACGCAAATCATCGCACGCACAATGGCTATTCCGAGCAGCGTCATCCTTCTAACAGAAGTCGCACCTCATAGAAGTGTTCTCGGCACTATTCACGGTGCTGGAAATACTCTCAGCGCGTTTTCGAGTGCCTGTGGTCCGGCGATTGGGGGCGTGCTCTTGGCGAAAGGTATAGAGATGGAAGCTGTCGGTCTCGTTTGGTGGACATGGCTCAGTGTAGTGTCTGTCGTAACGCTCGTGTGGAGTTTTGTACTTGACAAGTCGCAGCAGGATGGCGACATCTGCGAAAGTGACTAAAGTTTGTGTTAATAGTGGGTCAAATGTCTCCAACAGCTTCTGGAATAGCATGCACTGGCTGAATACCATATAGCTTCCAGATATCTGACCAAGTTCTCAAAATCCTTTGCTTGCTGCAGACCATTCAACTCCAGGGTATCAAAGGATGTCTCAAGGCTGTCTGAGAAGCACTCTCAATTTTTCGATTGTCGGCCGTGTAGAAACATGCATACGGGGCACAGGCATAACAGCAAAGACACGCGTCTCCATTTGATCTCACTCCGACTGTTGGCTCTAGAGGCTTGTAATTCAGTCGCATTTGTCTTGCATGTGCAGCCTAATGGTTCCAACTCTGTGCGGAAGTCGCTCCTTCCTCCCACCACCGCCAAGACAAGTGAAATCATAAAGGGCAGGCTGGCATCACCTCTCCCCTCCTCACGCCTCCATCCCGTTCTTTTCGTATTCTGTCACTTTTCCTGTCATCTGTCACCCGCATTCACGCTCAATACACGCTTAGTACACCTCAGGATGGACGAGGATAGCCCAAAGTGGATTCTCGGTGAGTGCCTGCTCTTGCTCTTGCACCCTTTACTGACGAATGACGTAGAGCACGCAGTCAGCAACAAGGCCATGTGCAATCAGGCTTCTTGTAAGAGCCGCGGAGTTAAGATTCAGACTGGTGAACTGCGTATCGGTACGCATACGCTCTTCAATGGAGATGGCGAGTCAAGGATGTATTATGCATGGCGTCACTGGTAAGTTTTCGAATGCCCACAGGAATGATTCGGACGCTGCATGTCGCGTCGCTATAGTCGTTGGACCGCAAGTCGTACAGTCCGCGGCTTCCTCTCACCCGGTCTCCAAGATCGCGGCTGCACAGCAAGATTGAGAGTGATTTACATCTCATCTACTAAAGGCAGAAATGCCGGCTCATTCCAACTACCTCTGCTTACACAGTAGTGCGTTCTCATACCGAGCAATGCTAACGCCATGATAGGGCTTGCGCAACCACGCACCAAATCAAGGGCCTGAAAGAAACCACCGATAATGACCCCACCAAGGTGCCAGGCTATGACCGCCTCAGCCCTGAGAGCCAGGAACAAGTCAAGCTTGCATTTGAGAACGGTAAACCTGTCGACAAGGAGTTCAAGGGCATCCGTGAAGATCTAGCTAAGAACGTGCGACGTTACGGTCACGAGTTCCCTAATGCCCAAGGTTACAAAGTCGATACACCGAAGCGAGCTGCTGCATGCCGTGGTCCAGATTGTCTGTCTAAGGGTACTAACGTCTTGAAAGGCGAGCTGAGGCTTGGTCTTGCGATCCCCTTTGATGGAGAGCACGTTTCTTGGGTCTACAAACACTGGTCAGCCACAGCCTTACACTAAATATTTCAATCCGCCCTAATACTGTCGCAGGCAATGCATGTCTGAACAAGATCTTGCGTCAGCTCAAGAGCACTACCACGGCAACTTATTCGAAGGTCTCGATGACATTCCAGTTGAGTACCGACAAGCCGTTGAGGAGACATTCAAGAAGGGCCAAGTTGTGAAACCGCCCGAGCTTGCATTAGCACCTACACCAGCGAAGTCGAGGAAGCCGCGGACCAAAAAGGCGATCGTTATCAGCGACGACGATGATGAGATGACAGAGGATCAGAAGCCAAAGAAATCCCGAGCGAAGAAGAAGGGAGATGCAGGCGATGAGGAGGAGGAAGCTCCAAAGCTGAAGCGTAACCGCAAGAAGCGCGCCATTGAGGAAGTCGACGTCAGCGAAGAAGAATATGTGCCCAAGAAGACAAGGAGCAGACAGACACCTATGCAGGAGGAGATAGACCCAGCAGTGGCCAGCATCCAGGCTCTAGCGGAAAAGATGCGAGAGGAGGCAGGGAAATAGGAGTTTACCGCGAAGCATGGCCGCAATGCATGGCTGTTGATATGAATTATAGTTCGCTACATCAGTAATAGTCTGACAGCTACGAGGTAGACATATGTAGGAAGCAAACGTTCTCACCGCTGACCCTAAGTCACCAGTCGCGTTCCCAACTAGGTGCGTACTCGTAACCACAGCTTTGAGCCTCTGCCATGCCGCCTTGTGACGTGATGTACTTACTCGACTAACTCTAAAAGTGTACTCCATGTAGGAATCTTGTGGTAGACACCGCGTTTGATCTGCTAGGTATGGAGGTAGTGAAGGATAACGGCTGACCAATCGGTGGATTTCCGTGCCGTACGACCACCAAAGCTCCCAACGCCGCATGCTAGGTAGTCGCAAGCTGGTCACATCTCCAACGGCCCCACCAGAGCTGCTTCTAGTTCTACAACACAGTACACCATTCCAATTTCGCAGCTGTCGACTACTCGCATCAAAAACCCGATCCTCAAATACCACAAGCCTGCCAAAGTCCAGAAACGACAGCCACGATGCCCGGCAAGATCGTCTCGGTGACATCGTCATCACACTTCTCAACCCTCCTCTCGCAATCTACATACACAATCGTCGACTTCTACGCCGACTGGTGCGGTCCCTGCAAAGCAATTGCGCCCGTGTTCCAATCCCTCGCGGAGAAAGAGACGAAACCAGGGAAGCTACAATTCGTCAAGGTAGATGTAGACGCCCAGCAAGAAGTTGCGCGGAAGTATGGCGTGTCAGCGTGAGTCTCGACTATACACTTCGATCGCGTGATGAACAATGCAGCTAACGTGGGTGGTGGTCTTGTAGTATGCCAACCTTCCTCGTAATCAAATCCTCGTCCGTCGTCGAAACCATCCGCGGCGCCAACCCCTCCGCCCTCACCGCTGCCGTCCGCAAAGCCGCCAACGACTCAGGCGGCTCCTCCCCCGCTGTCTTCCAAACAAAAGGCCGTACGCTCGGCTCGAGTTCAGAACCTAGCAGGCCGGTGAATGAAAGCCCACTTGCCGGGCTTCAGCGGCTGATTGTTGGGAATGGAGGCTTCAGCGATATTGCGGTGAGATTTGTAGCGTTGTATGTGATAAGTTTGTTTGCGTTTGATGGATTCAAGGCTGCTGAGAATAGTGCGTTCAATGTTAGGGCGAGGAGATAAACGGGATGGGATAGGGGGATCTGGTCGGTATGGGCGTTTTGGGTTGGGAATTGGGGCGTCTTGGTTCGGATTAGGCAGTGGAGCGAGCTCATTCTCGAAGGCCGGGAAGGAATGGATGCGGAGAAGCAAGAAGGGCATCATACGCACCGGCATGGGATACCTATGGTAAGCCTGTGGGTACTGCTTTCATTCTCGTTATCGCAGTTCTTTCTCACGAAGTCAAGAAAGAGAGTTCAACCACTGCGAAACCATGAATAACAGTCATCAGTCATATTCTCCTCACCATATGGCTCCCAAACCTTGTCGGTCAATGTCCCGTGTGTGTTTGGCTATCTACTGTTGTTCCCTCTTTCTCTTCCTATCAGCTGAGTCTCGACTTCACTCATCGAAGCATCTTCTGCTCTGTATGGGGCCAGCTTTGCACTCAGTTCTACCATATGCCGCTAAGCGCATTCACGAGCGGCTTAGCTGATGTGAGCGTAACTGGTAATATGATGTGCACCAAGCTCTAGCTGTTTTAGAGAAATTAGGGTTGAAAAGATCGTAGGTTCGGGTGTATGCGTGATTACACGTAACTTCTTGCATTAACCATCTTTAGGCGACGAAATCGATTTCCGAGCTTGGTGTGGATAGATGCACTGCGGCGCTGTGTCCTCACTGCTCTTCAGCCAGCCACTACATCCTGTTACAGCGGACCATTTCGACCCGTCGCCAGCATCGACTCACCGTCACGTGAAATTAGTGCATCGTTTCGTCGGTGCAGAACGTTTGGTTAGTCGGCCCAGGCATCTCGTCATACTGAGTCGCTACCTGCGCCTATTCTGGTGGTTTACGGTTGTCACGACATCCACTGATCTGCACGGTGGCTATGCCAAGTGGCGCGCCTTAGACACGCGGGACCTCCCTATGATTGGTCAACACACCGACTTTAACGGCAATTAGAAACTGGGCTCTAAGCTGACTAACTGTACTTGGAAGGATTGGGGTATGCAAGTTTAGGGTGGAGTATATACTATGGGGCCAAGCTTTCCTGCGCCTTGACAGAGCCTCAACATCGTCAGCTGCATGGACCTCACATGGGATCGTGGCTTCTACCAAGCCGCGAACAAGCACATACGCATGCCAGGCTGAACGATTCCGTCGGGTCATCATCAGGATGGTAACTTTATATAAGGCGATCAGTGTCTGCGCCGTCGAAATGTATCAACTTCGCCCAAGGATAACGCCCTGAAGGTTACCGCCCTACAGGTTAACACCTTGCCCAGAACTGCTGACATCCTCACGACAACATGAGTCGTATCGCTTCTTTCCTGGCCGCTGGCCTCGCAGCGACAGCTGTTACTGCGCGCCCTACATCCGAGCGGTGGACTAGGCAAACCAGTAGCAACACGAGCATGATCTACAGCTTTGAGGATGTGAGTATCGCGAATAAAACTAGTCTGTAATAAGCTGATAGTAAATCCAGCTTCCATCTTCTGCTGATCTCGAATGGACGCCATGCTACGATCGTTTCGACTGCGCCAACCTTGAAGTACCTCTTGACTACGCAGAACCCGATATTGGCACTACCATAATCGCATTCATCCGTCAAGAAGCTACCAACGGCACTGGTCATGACATTCTGTTCAACCCCGGTGGACCAGGCGGCTCCGGCGTCGACTACATCCTGTCAGGCGGAGGCGACAAGATCATCGAACTTACCGGTGGCAAGAATGGCGTTGTCAGTTTCGATCCCCGAGGCGTCAATAACAGCGGAATCGCGTTGACTTGTTTCCCTGATGACCCTGACGCCCGTGACGCGTACTATTCCTCGATGAACACGGATTTACCGACTCTGAACGAGGACTATTACCAGGCTATTGCTCTTGGCCAGTGGTGTACTCAGGCGAATAATGGCACGTACGCGAGATATGCTGGTACTTCCGCAGTGGTTCAGGATATGATGCACTTCACTGAGCTGCAAGCTGCACTAAATGGCGACGAGAAGCCTGAAGAGTCGCAGATTTGGTACTATGGTGCAAGTTATGGCACTGTCATCGGACATACGCTTGCAATGCTGTATCCCGACCGTATTGGACGCATTGTCGTCGACGCCAACGTTAACTCTGAGAACTGGTTCAACGGCCTCGTTAGGACATCTGTCGAGACCTCCGACGACGGTTATGATTGGTTCTTTAAGCTCTGCGCCGAAGCTGGCCTAGGCAAGTGCGCTTTCGCTGGGAACTCTTCAAGCGGCGACGATATCAAGAAACGCTTCGACTCCCTTCTCACGAGACTGGAAAAAGCTCCTGTTGTTTCTAACGACACGACCAGCCCCAGCGGGCCGCAGATCATCACCAAGAGCCGCGTTCTAAATGTAGGATTTGGCACGCTATACAGTCCAGTCAGCCAGTGGCCGCTCCTTGCCGCAGGCCTATACTTTCTTGAAAAGGACAATGCCACTGGATGGATCGAGGTTGAGCAGGCTCTAAGTGAGCCTACGAACCCCGGTCCATTCAACTACACGAGCATCGCCGCACAGGAAACTCTGACATTTATCACGGCTGTCGATGCCGCGGGCCGCTATCCCATCAAAGACGTAGATGACTTCATCAAGGTCGCAGGCGAAATTGAAAAAGAGAGTGTCTACGCTGGCGAAAACTACGTAGAAACAAACATCTTGATTAATGCTGGCCTCAAGCTTTCTCCTCCTAAGAGCCAGTACTTCTCCGGTAAGTCAAGCCAAGTCAAGTCACGCCCTTCTTCCACTCACCCCTCAGATTCCTTTCTTTGCGAAAGAAAACCCGCTAACGATGGACAAAAAGGCTTCAAACAAACAAACACCTCGACCCCAATCCTCTTCATCAACACGTCCGCCGATCCCATCACGCCCCTCGCCTCCGCAAAACACATGTCCACCTACTTCCCGGGCTCCGTCGTCCTCGTGCAGAACTCCCCCGGCCACTCGTGGACGGCCATCGGCTCGTCGTGCGTCGAGGGCCATCTGGCTAGTTACTTGGCGGACGCGACGTTACCCAAGGAGGGCACGGTTTGCGAGACGGATACCAAGCCGTTGGTTGATACGAAGGAGGTGGCGAAGAGGAGTCTGGCTGTGAATGGGCATTTTAAGAGGTAGCATAGGAGATGATGGGAGATGACTTATGGCTATGTGTGGTTGTTGTATATATCCTATGTGTGTTTGCATCATGATAGCGGGGGGGTTTTGATCTTAGCGTAATGAAATTTTCAACGACTATGTCTTCCTAGGTGTCTTGTCTCGTGTACATTCACTGCGCGAAAATTGTGCGTGGAGGCCGACAATACGTTATTGCAGTGGCACGTGTGTTCATTTGATCAGTGTGGTGCTTTGCCCTACTCGCTGCAGCAACGCGTGCAGGCCTCTTAAGTCGGCCATGCGACTTGACGCCTTCTTGTGCTCTTTGCATACTGCTCTCTTGTGCTCTTCCCATACCGCTCCAATCTCGTAGTAATCTCTCTGACGGTGAAGCAGTCACTTTCAATGGCGGCTTGCGAGCGGCAGCCGAGCTGACGCTCGATGTCGCGATCGTACACTATGCTGGGGTCAGTGTTCATAAAGCCTGTGAACGATGGCCGTGGCTGCGCTTGGTTGCTCTCAACAACGCGATGGTAAGCTAATTTGCCTCGATATTAATTGAACATAAGACTGCGAAGTAGACCACAACGTACGCAGTATCTGTATCTTAGTACTGGTATTTTGTGACGTGTTAGAAATAGTTTGATGGTAGGGCTGGTAAAGACCTCTACCTAGTGACCATAGTCGCAAAATGGTCTCATTCAAGCTTGACTTCCCGGTGTCAAGCGGTGCTAAGTACTATATTATGGCCTTCAGCCGTGAGACTGGTTGAGCGCCTTCTAAAGTCTTTTAGAACATATAGTGGATAGCATCCGCTGGCGGGGCCTGCGCCAGGCAATTGGCGAGAATATAGTTAGCATCACGTGTGTTCACCTAACACACGTTGATTCGCAGCACGTAGTGCCTGCGTATCCGAGTCCGAACTTGGGGGTGAGTAATTACTGCGAGTGTTCAGGGCTCCTAGAGATTCTTCTACTCCTCAGACTTTTGTTGCAGGAAAGCTAAGCATAGAGGCCGATAGAGCATCATCACAATAACATCATGTTTCAGAGTCCACCTACCTAAATAGGCAGGTCGTAACTGACTGTGAATTACTGTAAGTATTGAGAAACTCCTTGCGCTGCTTTTTGCTAATCTTCCGTGGTGCGAAAGTGTGCGTGGAGGCCGACAGTACCGTTGCGCGGGTAAGTGAATGTAATTTGCTTAGCGCAATCTGTAGGCTCCTAACATCCCTCGAGTCTGAACCTGCCTGATTAGGCAACTTGTAACTTACTATGGATTACTGTAAGCTTCGAAGTGCTCCTAGCTTAAAATCTGTTAACTTACGTGAAATAGACCTTAAGCGTAGAGGCCGACGATAAAGGATTAAGTACAAAAGTTAGGTGTGTTGGTGCGATGTAGTCGCCTTACCATCATCTGACAAGGTATGCACTTGGCATGGCAGCACCACCAGTGACTTGTGCTTGCTCAAATAAATGCTCTTCGAGGGTTCCGAGGCTGTATTTATGTCTTAATGAGCACTATTTGTAGGGGAGAAGAGATAGCTAGGTCTGCGTCTTTGCCGAGTGCAGTATTTAGAACTCCATCACACCACGATGACATCGAGATATCACTCCAGCAACGCAGAGCCCCCAGCTTTGCGAAAGTTATTTGAAACGTTATTCTTGTAAAATGCCTTTATCACGATGTTGAGCTTGATGTCGCAACTTCCTCTACATTCGCTTTCCCCAACGCCGCTTACAAATACAGCTTGCTCACAAATCAAGCCTCACGAAGAGCATGATATTGTTTTAAACAGCCCTCCATAACTCTCTACCAGCGTTAACAAAACTGTACATTACCACAGAATGGCGCCTCATCCCCAACCTTTGCGTACAGCGCTAATTGGCCTATCCTCATCAGCAGCGACTTCATGGGCCGCAAACGCGCATCTCCCTGGTCTCCTCACATCGACCGGGCGTTCGAAGATCACCATCACCGCTCTCCTCAACAGCAGCGTTGATGCCGCTAGATCCGCTATACAACAATATAAGCTGCCAACTGAAACAAAAGCATATGGCAAGCCAGAAGCCCTTGCAGCTGATTCAGATATTGATCTTGTGATATGCAACACGAGGGTCGATAAGCACTACGAGACGATTATCCCGAGTGTGCGTGCGGGAAAGGATGTGTATGTTGAATGGCCTATCGCGGCGAAGAAGGAGCATATTGATGAGTTGGTTGAGACGGCGAGGAAGAGTGGGTCGAGGGTTGCCGTGGGATTGCAGCGGAGGTGGGCGCCACCTGTGCTGAAGTTGAAGGAGCTAGTGAGTGGTGGCACTGGGAAGTTGGGCAAGGTTCTCAGTGCGGAGGTACGGGTGTTTGGTGGGACGAAAGATCGAGAGATTTTGCCTACGAGCTTGAAGTATTTCGCGGAAAAGGAGGTTGGTGGGAATCCGATCGTCATTGCAGTCGGCCATGGTAGGTCCATCATATTTGTCTTCACGTTGGTTCCAGAGTTCCAGAGTTTGATTGCTCACTGTTATATTAGTACTGGACTCGGTTCTGTCAGTCGTTGGAGACCTCGACGTCTCTTCTGTTGAGGCGAAGACCCAGCTCCAGCGACCATCAGTCCGCATCCGAGATCCATCAACAAATGAGATAATCGACTGCACTACCTCGGACGTCCCTGACCTCCTGTCGTTCCATGGCACAATAGCATCCTCACAAGCAGCCCCCAATGCAACACTATCCTTCCTCTTCCGACGCGGCCAACCCTTTCCTGGCACACCTCCACTGACATGGACCATCAATTGCGAACATGGTGAAATCCGCCTCCTCTCGCCTTCTGGCACCAATCTAGAGCCAAATGAAGGTGACGAACCTCTGACCATTCAAGTCCACCATTTCGACAGCGACACTGTGGAGAATGTTGAGTGGAAGTGGGGTGATAGACAGACTGAGCTTCCTGTTTTGGCGAGGAATGTTATGGAGTCGTTGTATGCGTTTGCTGATGGGAAAGAAGAAGGTAAGGGGTGGGTTAGTCTCGAGGATGCTGCTAGGCGGGCAGCCTTGATTCGGAGTTTCTTGCAGTGAGGGATGGTAACCAAGCGAATACTTCATATACGTGAACTGGCTATTCACAGTTTCCTTTTCTCAATAGTGATACGGTAAAGATGGAGTGTCTAGTCCGCCCATGCACGCCGAAGTAGATGAAGCCATACATGCGACCAATCTTTCAAGGGTAAGGCCCCCTGAAGCTTTGATATCATCACAATCTAGACGTCCAGGGGACGATCTCATTAGCTCAGTCTACACGCTTTCCGTATGTCGGCGTCAGGATATGAAAGGTAAACGTAAAAAGATGAAAGTATAAAGAAGACGCGTGACGGAATAGAGCCGTAGGGCGCCAAGAGCCCCACGCTGCGCGACTTTAGTTAAGCTACACATACACCTTCAGCTCGTCATGCTCCGGCATCGCAACACTCCCAATCGCTCGTTGCTGGACAAGACAGCCCTTTCCCCTATTCTTGTCCCTCATTCCCCTTTCCTCTATTATTTGATAGCCTCAGCTGGCTTCAATGCTGCGCGCTCCTGCCGCAGCTCCCCACCATGGTGGTCCTAGTCGACCTGGACGACGACGCGCCCTCATTACACGCCCCGCACGGGTCCGGCCTGCTCAACGTCAAGCCGGTGCACCACTCACTGGCGCCTACAGCAGCTGAGGGCAACGTGCAAGAAGCCGACATGCACGATGAGAGGCCGAACCCCAACATCAATGGATTCAGCGCCGCCCTGAGCTGTTATCCGTGAGCCTGAACCTCTGAGCAAGGACACAGCTCCACGCCCCGATGCATGCTAACCACAGTAACGAGACAGTATTGTAAGGCAGCTTGCCGGGCAGCTCGACCTCAACACGCTGCATCATCTGTCGCGCACCTGCCGACAGTTCCGCGCCAATCTGCTCGAGTACCGCGACCAGTTGAAGAAGCATACGCTGCACTGCTGCAACGAACATGACGGCGCACCCTTCAACCACCACCAGGACTCGCCTCGCCAGTTGACGAGTGGACGCGTTGGCAAATGTGCGCGGGACATGGTGGGCGAGTGCCAGCGTTGCGGCGTCGTCGTGTGCCGGGTATGACGTCTCCATGTATGCGACGCGGGAGCATGCGCTAATAGTGGGCAGAACTGCACAATGAAGCCTCCGCCCACACCCGCCTTGCGCGCCCGCTATCGCCGAATCTGCCGAACATGCACCAAGGCGCCCCTGGGCCTGCTCATGGCCCAGCAGAAGCAGCGCTCGTCGTCGACGTCGTCGAGTACTCCATCGCCACCCGGCTCCCCGAGTCCTCGCCCAGTCTTCTGGGACAGTGATCGACCCCGTGCCTTCACTGCCCCAGCCTTCGAGCGAACGCCATGTAACTGCGACGCCGTGGTTTGGCTGTGCGCGCCGTGCGGCAAGGACCTGCGCAACGCCGACACCATGTACGTCCGCGGCTGGAGTTGGCGCACGCGATACAGTCACTACCTCGGTGGTGTAGGCACAGGAGCCGGCGAGGGCAATGAGGGCGTCGAGTGCGGTAGAGGCTCAGCCTGTCTAGGAGCAAAGATCGTCGAGCACGAAACGTGCGAACAGGACATCTTGGATGCGCTAGAGAGCGCTGCTCAGTCCCCAGGCTCGCCAGACCGCTGGAGAGGCAGCAGCTATCTCGCCCAAGAGATCGAGGGCATTGGCGGCGTGCTCAAGATCAAGCACAAGAAGCAGGTGCGTGTGGGTGAGTGCGTCAAGCTCTATGAAGATGAGCGGGAGAAGTCGATGCAGTTCCTTGAGCGCGAGGTCGCGGGCAAGCTCAGGAGCTGGTGCTCTTGGTGCGAGAGAGTTGTGCTGGGAGAGAAAGATAAAGCGGAGATTGCGGGCCTGAGACCTACTTCTAGTGGGTCGAGCTCGGCTTCGTCCACGATGTCGAAGCCGTCGTACAGATATTGAGCTTCGATCTGTTCCGGGTAAGATGTTACTATTATGGCACGCGCACAAAACCTTGGCTATGGCCTTTTTAATCATAGCTTTGCTCTAGATTATCAATTCCAGTATTACTCTTTCCCCTAAAGATTATCAATTCATCTGCCTGGTTTCTCACCCATGTGATTCACATAATTTGATCCTACATACATGTCAAGGCTAACACAACGCTGAGGCTCCAAAGCTGCCGTAAACTACGGCGGACGATTAGAAACCTCAAGGACTGTTTGGAGTTCAAATCCTACTGCTGCTGTAATGGAGGGTGAATCTGTGGCGTGGACAGCTGATACGTAGTGAAGACAAGCATGACTGGGAGGAGAAGAGTACGATGTACCTAAAGCAGCTAGTCTCTCCTTCCTACCTACAAACAATGCTCTTCGACGTGATTTACTACAGTCTAAAGATATAACGTTTTCAATGTTTGCTTATTAATGTGAGTTCTGGTTGCGAATGGTGCGGGGTGCGAAGCTAAGTGCAAAGATTGTTGACTTGCTAGGTTCAGGGTTGGTGAAGTGGTGACACAACCTTATCGCAGAGACGTATGTAGTCGTAATCAATTAAGCCTACAAAGCTGCAGCTGGAAATGCCTCGCATTGGATAATAGTTACTGCATACCTATACTGTATTGTGTACCGTATGGATAAGGCCCCCCTATGCAGGATCCTGAAGGATGGGAGTTCATCCTGTCGTTTACCTTTAATGAGTTCTCGAAGACATTCAATTTAGAGCCCTGATTCGTTTACTGCTTGGTGGCCTTGTATGTTCGTACCTTTGTAGAGAAGCTTGTACAGGGGCAATCAGCGTCATATATCTCACGAAGATCTTTGAGAGCATGCTTAGTTAAGCTTGGCCTTAACCTAAATGAGTTAACCTAAGCGAGGTGATATTCTTGCCGTGCAGAACGTAAGATGAATTTGCTTGGTATAAAATACAAGTACCGTATATATGTACGAAGATGCACTTGAGACAAGTATCCCGCCCATCTCTAGCTGTACTTAGATATTAGAGTCTCCTATCACAGGAGGGTCCCAAGAAGACGCCGTGGAATGTAAGCGTGGAATGTAAGCGTGGAATGTAAGCGTGGAGTGCTGGCATGCACTACATTGACCAGTGGACGGCTCCCCTGGCTCCGCCACGATGCCCGCGTGTCAGGACAGCTCGATTAGCGGACCCGCGTAGACACAATTACAACCTCTTTCTTGGCGGGCCAGTGGAGCATTGACACAAGGAGCCGGCTGCGCCTACGAGTCTGGGATAGTGTAGACGCCGAACGTTGGGGAGGCGCAAAAACTTGTGCATCGGGATGGCTTGGATGCCGCCGCTAATGCTCCCAACCGCTTAGACTCTAACCCACTCCGGTCCGCTAAAGTAGGCGATCCTTTTGACATCACACAATACGGTTCTCCAAGATGACAGGCTGCTATGCTCGTACCGCTACGGAGGGCCCGGGTGGGATCCTATGCCCAGTGCCCCTAGAAAACTCAGCAGCCAAAGTAGCACCGCTTACGACAGCGCCCCGTCATAGACCCATCAATGTTGCGCAATACGTTGATGTCGTTGATGTCGTTGATGCCATTTGACAACGACTAGCCTACATAAGTCACCAAGAAGTGCGACATGGCTGGCGATAGCGCTGAGCGTCCAAAACTCCCCGAGTAACGTGCAGAACAGCCACGCAAAATCCATTGGGTGGGGAAATAAGCATAGCTTAGCTTGTAAGCCTGGTAAGGATCTTCAACCCAGCACAGGGCTGTTCAGGAGTAGAGCGGGTCCGCGGGCTGCCTTGCCTAAATCGCTCACGGACATCTTATGGTAGGATAATTAACAGTGGGTGGCATGTTCCTATCTCGTTGGCAGATCTGACACCATCGCTCAACCTACACCACTGCCAAAATGTGCAGAGGACGACAATAATACGACCGACAGACATCGGATTCTTGCCTCGCCATTTCGCGAGGACAACGGATGAGATCAGACACGGGTATCGCCTTCGCTTGCCCCTATCCCTGCCACAGGAAATTCTCCGCAAAACTCTGAGCCGTCCAATCAGCATCTGTACCTCAGGGACTTTAATCTTCCTGTTCTCAAAATCATATCAATCTCCATGGCGGGCCCCGTTGTGTCAGTCCACAGGGCTGCCGTCCTCGTCGCGGCATTCATTTCAATATGTTTCGTAGTATTTTGGACGACCAGCTTTCACAGCGGCGCGGTAGTAGTGCAAAAGATAAAAGACAGTGCGAAGGGTGCAGCGAACAATATTTGCAATAACGACCAGCCAGTATTTGGGAAACCTACGATCAGCGAATCATTTCCAAGATTATTCGACTCAATAAGGTATCCAGCATCAGAGCCAACATACACCGATGCGTTCGGGAAGGTCTTCGATGTCAAAGAAGACGCACCGTGGTGGAAGGAACCACTTAGAAATGAGATTCTTATTCTGGATATCGATACTCGGATACCGCAAGGGCGGAATGAGCTCTGGAATGATGGCCGCCTGAACTGGGCAACCATGAACGCAAAGGAAGATATGGGCATGATCAGTGCGAGTTTCATGAACCACTTTCTCTACGGTGAGATACTCGGCTTTTGAACATAAACACACGTGCAAGTAGCTGACAGCAAGCAGCACAAATCCATGGATACGACTACCGCTTTTTCAATGCTCATGAAATGCAAGGGATGCACAACACGTGGGTAAAACCGCACGCCCTCTTCGACCTCTTGCATTCGTACAAATTCGTCATCTTCATCGACGCAGACGCAACCATCCAACACCTTGAAGTCCCCTTCGAATGGCTCTTCAACCGCTGGGGCATCACGCCCCAAACCTCCATCGCCATGCCCCTCGACACGCGCCAAATCCTCAACGGCGACACCCACGCCAGCGAAGACAGCAAAGGCCGCCTGCAACTCAACTCTGGGCTCGTAATCGCACAGGCCCTCCCGCACACCTTTGAAATGCTCACCGCCTGGAAGGAATGCCCCTCGGAAACGCGGTACCCGGGCTGCGCCCTCTGGAAAAAAGAATGGAGCCATGAGCAACGTGCGTTTTCTGAATACATACGCTACGACTTCGATCCAGAGGGCACGCATATTGTGGAGATTCCGTGTAATGATGCTATGGGGTATCCCGGCCTGAGGGAGAATCATCCGCATATTACGAGTAATTGTACGGGACAGTTTATCAGGCATCATACGATTGATAAGGATATGACGAAGAAGAGTGTCGAACAGGGCGTGTTGCAGGCTATGGCGGACTTGGCGAGGAAGGAGTTGTTGGGGAATAGGGAGACGTATAAGATTAGGGAGACGTAAGTGGGAAGATGGATCATTCAGAGCAAACTAAGTAGTTGTGCTCTGCGAAGATTCGGCATTGCATTGGCTCGGCGTACGGTTTTTTTCTCGCCTTTACCGGTGGAGGCTTTTTTTGGTTGTGCAGGAAGTTCCAAGGTCGGGGGCATTAGACGGCATGGGATTCAAATGGGGTGGTGATTCAACATGTAACACTACAAAACAGCATCCATAATATACCCAAGTTAGAATTTGTTTTACAATCAATGCGCTAGAATGTCTCAATTCAAAAGAAGACCCTCTATAGCTAGGGCAAGGTCTGGAACCCGAAAAGCAGCAAAGCATAACGCCTTTTGGGATGGAAGTGTTATTAGTCCTAAATATTGCGGCACATACCGTACGTCAGTCTCTCCTCGGCCAGTCTTCACTTGTCACTCTTCACTCTCTCTCTCTCACCAAAGGAAAAGCGTGGCACAAACCTCACGCATTTGAGGAAACCCAGTTCGTACGCCATATGATACTGCAGATCTGCGTAGTTCTCGATTGCGCGTGAAGCCGTTATCCGTTCTGAGCAGTGGACAGGGGATGATCGTAGGATGAGTTACCGTGTGTGAAGCGCTGTCACAGTAAGATGCTGCGGTTGGCAGAAGGAACGCCCAATGTCACATCCCGGAATGCGCGCTGGTGGCGGTGGTTTGGGGGGCTTGATCATCAGCATCCTCCGCCTCGGCGCGGCAGCCTAGTCTGCAAAGCTAAGTGGTCTTTCGCAGAAAGGTACCAATAGATGTGTATCCTGTACGAGCCTCCTTGGCTTTGGAACATACTAAACAAGGCGTTGATCCTGGGTCCAAGTGTAGATAGAAAGGTGAGAAGACGCCTTGTGGGTAGGGCGGAATAGGGAAGCCTCAAATAGGATGTTCGACGAATAAGGAGGTAACATCGCGAGCCGCCCGACAAAATTGAGCTTTCCGCGCTTGGGCGGCGCCGCGGGCGGGAGAAAGGGGTCTACAACGGAAGTGAATATCGCCCGCCCCGCCAGCCAAACGGTAGTGTGTCAGGGCCATAGTGACTTGGTGAGCACGAAGTACTCATGCATAACTACATCAAGATCAGTGACAATGTGATTTACATTAAGTAATCTTTGGGGAAGCATATCTCGCCATCGCTGGGAGTGGGCGGCAGTGCCGACGGGTGAGATGGATTTGGCTGTCAACTCACACACCTCATCCCCGTTGACTTGGCAGGAGGAGGCGGGTGATGAAGGAGCAGGAGCGCTCCCATCCTTGGTAGGTATTTCGTCCCTAGTCTCGCGTCGAACCGGTTGTGCGGCATCTGACATGTCGCTCCATTAGCCTCCTCTTCCGCATTTGCGCCTCCGCGACGAGATTTGCGGACTCCACTGGTGCCGCAGACAACCTGTGGGCCATGTGTCACCGCCAGTGCGATTGACCTGGCTGCGGCGGGATCCCCTAATTTCCAAGGAGTGGTTCTCCTCTGTGTACGCGGGTCCGCTAATGTAGCTGTTGCACTGACACACGGGCGTGGCAAAGCCAGAAATTGAAGCTTGACTATGTCTGAACTTCGACCGGGTAAACATGGACGAACGGAAAGTATATTGCTATACACAGGTCTTGTTGTCATACAGTTCCCTATGTGTATGACCGAGGACAAGTATTCAGGTTCAATCTCCTGGCTTGGCAGCCTCCTCACTCCGTCCTCGCAGCTCATGACCTACCACCCCGCAAAGACCGTTAAGACATCTTTCATCCTTCAACATAGACCTATCATGTCGCAATCACTGGCGTGGATGTGATCGCCAGAGGAGCTATGTTCGGCATCGGCAGTCCAGCATTCACAGCCAGATTCTGCGCTCTCAGATTCTTCCACACTTGTATGAGGCCATTCAGGTAAACCTCATACTGATCCCGTCCGTCTCCTGCAAACTCTGACGCAAGATACACCATTTCGTCCACAGTCAGGTCGTTATGATCAACAACGGACGTGCACAGAATGTAAGCAAGGACGTTCTTGTGCGTTGAGATGACTCCCTCGTTGGCGAAGTTGTATCGGTATGTGTACATATCGACACGGATGATGGCGTTGCTGATGTTTGTTATTAGCTGGTGCGTACTTCTCACCACCACCATGGGAGCACAGAACAGTTGACGACATACTGCTTGATACACACGAAAAACTTCTTATCATAGCTTTCGCCCGCAGAAGAGTCGCCGAGAATCTGCTTCAGACCAGTCTTGACAACTGCTTTGAAGCCATCTAGCACGCCCTTCTTCGTGCTTGCGCCTTCATCACCGATGCCGAAGAATGCATCTACAGCCTGGTCGACGCCAGGAGAGCCCTACAAGACAAGATCAGAATGTCGATGGCCAATGGGTGGAGTACGCGTTAAATACTTACTGCCGAGTCGGTATCAACGCGGACTGATCGCTCGAAGCGCAGCGCTCGTTTTCCTGGGACACTTCTCTTCGCAGCGCTGTCCTTGTCCAAGAACATCGCTGTGAGCTCAGCTTCGAAGGTGTCGAGACGCGCATCAGCCAGTTTCATGAGAATATCCAATTGCTCTCTCGCCTTGGCCTCCTTCTCTGCCGAATTGTCGAGGAAATTGCTGATTGCGTTGCCCATTTTGTCGGCTGTGAAAACTGTGCCAAAGGAGAGGATATGTCTACGGAATTGAAACAAGGACACCAGGATATCCAGACAGCGGACTTTATACTTGAGGTTTTGCTAAGTCTTCAGAGTCGAGACGCACCCTCTGCACACACCTACTGCCGAAGCCATACCAGATTAGTCGGTGGAACCATGAGGCGCGAGAGTCTTTCGGCTGAACAAGTGTGCCAAACGGCATCTCCGACTACGCTATACTTGAAGTACTTCCTATTCGAGGACCGCAACTAGCGATGTACGCTGGTGACCTCGAAGCGACCTGCCTCCGTGGACCTGCTATTGGCTCCAATCCAGGACGCGGCCTATCCGAGGCTGAACCAGTACGACAGCCTCGCTCAAACCAGCAAGAACGTGCATGATGCATCGACGAGGCTGGCTGATGTCCTAATCTAGCAAAGGCGAGAGCAGGCTAAAGCGAGTAGAGGTAGAACCGTCGACTCTTTACAGACAAAAGATGAACTTTCACATGGGCCGAACCCCGCCTGGAACGGCACGACCCACTAGCTGAACCACACCCACACCACGCGGCCAGCTTAACGAGCGCCACATTCGCGGCTACTGTACAGACTCATTGTCTAGGTCAATGTGAACCTCGTCGACTGATTCCCAATACAGCTTCCAAGCTGATGCCGAGGTATGCAGACTTGATCGAGAGGAAGCCACTCAATATCCACCTGGAGGGATCGGACCGACTCTCTGGGAGCCGCACAACGAGCTTGTGAGTAAGTCAAAAGTCCCACGCCTTATCATGATAGTATAGGTACAACTTGCGCCCGGAATGAGGAAGCATACATCAAGTCATAGATTGGGTGAAATCGTAAAAGTCCTTGAAAACAAACAAAAAAAGGCCCATGATGGAAGATCCAACGAACACCTACGCCGTTACTGCTACAGCAGTGCCAGCATCCACCCCACCCTCCCTCTTCATAACTTCCACCCCATCTTGGGCCCTTCCCATACTCTCAGCCTTAGTCTGAGCCTCAGCCTCAAGCGTCTCATTTACTTCAGTGGTACAAGCTACCACCTGAACAAGCTTATCCACAATCTCCAAAGCTTCCATCTTCAACGCCAATGGCTCATGGCTATCATTGACTAACGTCTCGCCTTCTTCTTCGTACGTAACCACACTAGCGGCAGCTACCTCAGCTTCGTGTTCTACAATCGTGACCTCGTTGTCATCGCCTTCTTGAGGTGATCGTTCCTGCTCATGTACGTGTACTTCCATTTGTGTGGGTGGTTTGATCAGGTCGGTTTGAGGGTTGGGCGCCTCGTTGTTCTCTGATGCGTTACTTGCAGGCAAGGCTAGAATCTTTGGCAATTTCTTGAATGTAGACGATGAAACTGCCTGGAATGCAAACTGCGTCTTAGGAAATGCACTAGTATCGAAGAGCGGCTTGGATGGTCCACCCGGTTTGACAATCGGCTCGTTCTTAGAAAACAACGATCCGCTTTGAGAGAATAGTGACGCATTCTTAGAGGCCGAGTCCATTTTCAGAGGTGTTGTAGTAGTCTCAAACAGTGATCGCTTAGAAGTGTGCCCAAACAGACTTGATGAGTTTTCGGATGTGCGCAATGGCACGCTCTCAGAAAACAAAGGCTGGGTTTGAGGAAGAGCGTTCGGAGTCAACGGAGTTTGCTTTCCAAACAGAGACGTCGTATCAACAGGTGGATTACTCGTGTCCGAAGACTTGACTTTGAACCCAAACAGTGCACTAGATTGTGCCACTGTATCACACGATGATTTGGTCGTTGTTGACGAGGAACTCGACCCAAACAAGGACTTGTTTTGGGAAAGAGTGTCCGTGCTAAGTGATCGCGTTCCAAACAGCGATGATTCTTTAGATGGTGAACGAACATTGTCTGCTGTCTTGGTTTCGAAGGAGAACAAAGTGCTGGACTGTACTGTTGCACCAGAGGATGGTGTGCTCTTAGATGATCGAGTCGTATCAAACAGTGACTTCGATTGGGTCGAAGTACTTGTCTTAGAGACCGGCATTCCAAACAGGGACTCTGCAGTGACCGCTGTATCATTTGTTTTGTCCGCCGCCTTAGTCGCAAATAAGGATGATGCGCTAGATTGCGTCGATGGACTCGCGCCAAACAGTGTCGTGGTTTTGGGAAGAGAGTCAAACTTGAACAGGCGTGTTCCAAACAATGACTCTTTTGTCACAGATGGATCGGTCTTGTCGGCCGGCTTTGTCCTCAAGGAAGATGATGCACTAGATTGTGCTCCTGTGTTAAATAACGGTTTTGCTTGAGCTGATGCATTCGTATCAAACAGTGACTGTCTTTCAGGAAGAGAATCAGCCTTGAACGAGCGTCCCCCGAACAGAGGTTCTGTAGTGACAGGGGTATCGATCTTGGCAGACCCGAATATAGACGATGTTTGGAATGGCGCTGTCGTGTCAAAGGCTGGTGTGGTGCTGGCTGGTGGTGGAACTATAGGGGAGAATGGGTTCGCCTTGGGAGGAAGATCTGTCTTGAACGGATTCACCTGCGGGTTAGCCGCCGTAGACTCGAAGGGACTGGGAGCCTTCGGGACACCCGCCGTCGCGAATGGCTTCACAAAGGATGTAGTGTTCGTCTCGAATGGGTTCCGCTTCGGAAGTGAGTAATCTGTGAACGAGTCTGATCCAAATAAAGACTCTTTTAGCGGCTGCGCTGGCCTATCGAACAGCGCACTGCCAAAGACTGAGGGCTCAGTCTTGGATGCTGGCTTCAAATGGAAGGCTAACGAGGGTTTGGCGGTTACTCCACTGAGGCTCGGTGTATCTCCCTTGGCCGGTTCGCTCGGATTCGACTGCAAATCCGGTCTAGGTGGTACTTCACTCTTGGCTAGGGGCTCTACCTTCACTGACGGTTGTTTGCTGAACAACGAACCGCTACTCGGCAATGGCTCAGTCCTAGCCGAAGCCCCGGCAGTTGTAAAGACTGATGGTACATTGCCAGGTGTTTTCGTTCCCAGGTCGATCTTTAGCGTGGGTACCCCATCGACTTGCGAATCGACCTTGAAATGTTCCTTTGACGACAGATGAGAAGAGACTCCGTCCACCCGTTGTGTTGGTGAAGTGATTGGCGACCCTGTCGTCGGTTGAGCGTATTGTTTGGATAGTTCTTCCCAGTCAGCACATAACTTAACAAAACTCTCCTGGATTTCCTCGACGATCGATGGCTTTTCTTGCTTCGGTGCCTCTCTAGGTACAACCTCCCGCTCTTTGCCCTTCGATGACATCAATTCCACATTTACCACCTCTGGTATGATCGTCGCCTCGTCCTTCACAGTTGGTTTCACGCTCTCCTCATAACGCTCCAATAACTTCTTCGACGTAACGTCCTCACCCTTCTTGACCATGTCATCAACAACACTCCGCCACCCACCCTTCAACCACCCATCCTCCCCATAAGGCTTCGCTTTCCTGAAGAACTCTGCCCAATCACCGAGCACCTGTATCGCTCTCTCCTGACTGACTTCAAACCACTCTTGATGACTTATTCCCGTGTGTACCCTGCATCTCCTTTCCCTCCGCCACTCCTTCATCAACTCATAGTGCGTAAGCGTCTCAGCGCGATGCGCATTCGGAACGCCTCCTGCGCGGAACAACTCGTTAGGTGTGTATCCACACTTCGACCAGTCGATGAGACGAGCTTCTACAGATCGTGCGGTCCAGCCAATCTTGACGTATCCGGGAGTTGAGGCGCGGTTGTAGATGTATACCCATCCCGTTTCGTCGTCGCGCTCGCCGAGAGGCTCGCAGATTTGGTAGCGCACTGTATGTTCGTAGGTGGGGGTCGCGACGTGAGTTTGGAATTCGGAGAGATTTGAGTAATAAGCTATGATTTCTGCGTCCTCTACTTGGCGGGAGCGGAGGTTATAGCCGCTTGCTTGGCTTTCTAATGATTGTTGGCTAGTGGTTTGAGTAGTGATTGAGGTTGTGAAGATGCGTGGAGCGGGACTCGGGCTCGCGTCGGGTTTCTGAGATGTTATTCCACTGGTCCTGAATGACGTTTGACTACCGGAACGGTAGTACGATGGACTGGTCGGAGGGGTCTCAATTATCGTAGCTCGACCTGGAGTCGATGTAGCAGAGCTCGCGTAGGTATGAGAATCTGGGCTGCTAGCCCACAACGACGGGGCGGGAGTTGCTGCACTGCAGCGTTCGACAGCTTGTCTCCGTATCTCATCAACTCGTCGTTGCGCTAGAATCTCACTACGCCATCGTTGTGCTAGCGGTATCAAGAGATAAATGTTTTCAATTTTGTCGCGGTGTTGCGCCCTTGTGCAACAATTGCATTTGATATACTCTATGATGTCGTTAAGAGAGATTTCATCAGTTCTGCTCTCTGTGATGCGCCTATGAAGATCGATCTTCCGCGTTCTGTCTCCGCAATCGTTTAGACATCTTGGGTCCCGCCGGTCAATCTGGGTGTAGAATATACATTGGTCTCGCCCGTAAGGGTCGAGTTCGTAGAACTTAATGAAGAAACTTACACCTGAGCTGTAGGTGTAAGACATCGCTATCGCTAGAGGAAGGTGTGGAAGCTACACCTCTAGCTCAGGTAGCAAGGACCAAAGAGGGTATATGTGAATCAGTACACCCGCCGCCCAGTGTGAGAGGCGCAAGGCTGAGACGATGCCGATCATGTCCCAACCCGTCTCCCATTAGAGTCGCCTTGGTGAATGGAGGCGTGACCTTGTCTCAGTCCAGTCAAGAATAGGACCGGAACGCGAGTTGGCGCTGAGGCGTTCTCACCGAACCAACGAGAACTAGACGGCTCAGCTAGGGTTAGCGAACTTTTCGGGTTGTGCTGCATGAACCAGGCAGCAGCCACATTCGCCCTCCGGGAATTCGAGGGCTGTGTAGAGTGTCTTTACCTGTACAGTATATACCACCTACTATACTCGGCAGGAGACTGGCCGAGACTCGACAACGCAGACCGCCTGCGCAGCCTTGTCGCGACTCGAAACTTGCCAATACTTCAGGCAGAACGCCAGCAGGTAACAACCTCGTGGTCGCACCAACAGCCGTGACCCCTTCAGCGACAATTTCGCCTGCAGACACCCTCTGAATTTTTTTTTCGGAATAGTAGATTCAGTCAAATCGAGATTCGGAGGCAAGGCTGATAATTCAATTTCTCTAACCACATACCTACGATGAAAGAAAAACCGCAGAATAATCAGCAGAAATTTCACAGCGAGAAGACGAGAAATGCCATCTCTCAACATCTAATTTCTTTGAAAAGGTAGGGCGTTTCTGCTGCTGCTGCTGCTGCTGCTGACAGCCCGAATTACAAAAATGATTAAATCCAAATTCTTACGCGAAACGAAACGAAACGTGATCCAAAGTCAAGTTACCGTACCGGCATGTCTCAAGAACCCATAACAATTGCAGCCAGGATTTTGTTTGACAAAAAAGAGCCGAAAATCTTACAACTTAGAACCCCGTTTCAGCAAATACTGCCTGATTCCAACAGCAGCTGCACAACACGTTAGTCTCCTGTATCTGCGGAACAAAACCTCCTCCCCTCATTCAAACTAAAAGGAAGAGAAAAAAAGAAACCAAGACAATCACTTACCAAGCAGCACAACCAAGCCCTTCACGCCCAGCAATCCCAACAACCAACCTCCCCACCCAATCGATCTCCCGCTCCTATCGAAATTCGGCTTAATCTCATTCATACCCGCAAACTTCTTCTGCTTCTTGAGCGAGTAGGGCGGATACCTGACATCCAGCAATCCCTCGATCCAGCTCGGGGTAGTCGTAACACTTCTCCGATGCGTGAAAACATCGAAACTGGCTTTACCCCTGTACGCGCCCTGACCGCTGGTGCCGACGCCGCCAAACGGCATGGTGGGGATACTTGCGTGGAAGAAGCCGTCGTTGAGCGACGCCCCCCCGGAGCGCGTCTGATTGAGGATTTTTTCCATCTCGGCCTTGGTGCCGAAGGCGTAGGTGCCGAGTGGGGTGTCGTGCACGCTGTTTGCGATGCGGATTGCTTCGTCGAGGTCTGTGACGGGCAGGATGGGGAGGATGGGGCCGAAGGACTCATCGGCCACCAGGGGGTCTGAAATGGAGTCTACTTGGACGACGGTGGGTTCGATGAAGAGGTCGGATTCGTCCATTGTGCCGCCGACGACGATGCGGCCGTTGGTCGAGTCGAGCATCTTCTTCAGGCGCGCGAATTGGCGTTCATTGACGATGCGGCCGTAGTCGGGCGAGGCGCGCGCGCCGTTGGGGTAGAATTCGTTCAGCGCGTTTTGCATCTCGCGGATGAAGGCGGGGACCATTTCGCGGTCGATGAAGGTGCAGTTTTGGCTGACGCAGACTTGGCCTGCATTGAGCGTCTTTGCCCACAGCAGCCGCTTTGCAGCCAGCTTGGGATCGGCATGCTTCGTGATGATGGCAGGGTTTCGGCCTCCCAGCTCGAGTGTGATGGGAGTTAGGGTCTCAGCAGCCTTCTTTGCGATGATCTTGCCGACATGCTCGGACCCGGTGTAGAAGATCTTGTCCCACTTCTGATCGAGAAGCGCTGTTGTCTCGGGAATGGCGCCCTGGATGACGGTATAGCACGAGGGGTCTAGCGATTCGGCGAGGACCTTTTCGAGGACAGCAGCGGCATAGGGAGCCGACTCGGAGGGCTTGACGACAGCGGTGCAGCCTGCTGCGATGGCCCCGATGAGAGGACCAACGGAAAGCTGGAAGGGAAAGTTATACGCTCTACCATCCTGTTAGCTTCCATCCCATGTGAACCAAAGCGCAACAACGTCGTACCCAATAATCAACGCCGTCCCCAACGGATCCTTCCTGATCCTCGGCCCCATCAACATATTCGTCATGGGGATATCCTGGGGTTTCTCATCTTTGGCAAACCTCTTCAGATTATTTGCCATGAACACGCAGTCATTCATGCACCACGATATCTCGACAAGATACGTCTCGAACGACGGCTTGCCGAGATCGCGCTTGCACGCCTCGCTGATGAGCGCCTCATTGTCCTTCAACGCCCAGTACAGTTTGCGCAGCTGCTGGATGCGGAATTCGAGCGGGCGCGTCTTGTGCGAGAGGAAGCTGGCGCGGAGTTGGGAGGTTGTGGATGCGATGTCGTCGAGGGGCGTGTGCTTGAAGGAGGGGAGTTCAATGGTAGCCATGTTTGTTGTCGCGAGGGATGGTGCAGCTACTCAGCTTGGTCGTATTTGAAGGCAGCTCGGATGAAGCTGGGTTTGTGCAAATAACGGAAAAGGAGGAGCCATGGCGACTACAAACATGGCATTATCTAGACCGACAGGGTAAGAGCTGACCTACCACGCCAGCTCCACCTTCACGCGATGTGCCTCGGTCCCGTCCAGCTGGGGTTGGGATGGGCAGGTGCCCCGCTCTGCCCTAACTCTTTCGGTGCTAGCATGAACGGCTCTATCATCACCATGTTACGCCGCCGGGCCGTCTCATCGGCTGAAAGTATTTGAGAAAGCTGCTCGCACGAATTAATGGCAAGCATTGCCCAGCCTTCCGTCGGTTGTCCGAGTCCTGTGGATGCCCGAGTCGCACGTACGGCCGTATCTTGAAAATAGTGATGCCTTCAGATCATACCTTCTGCATTGATGATGCTGATGCCCTTACTAATAAATAATCATTCTTGAGTGTGAGCTCATCCTCTAGACCTATTTGCGGCCATACTCGAGCGTGTTTCCTCTATGTTCATTCACCAATATCTAAGGCCCATTCGATTCACCGATTGTTGTTGATGACTATGCAGGCACTCCTTTCACCTCCTTAGATCCGCATCGTAGCGCTCCTGACCCAACTACTGTTTGTTTGCGGAACGATCTCACAGCGGCGAGGCGCATCCGCTCTGCTCGGTTGTACAAGGTAACATCCAAAGCTCGCGTCTTGACACTGTGATATAACCTGGTTGTGACGATCGTATTGAAGATTCGTGCGCGGAGGAGTAGAAGCAGCGGCTGTGCCTTTGTGACGCATTGTTGCTCGGTACCTTCGCTCCATCTGGATAGTCGATAATGCTCGAAAGTCGGTAATTATGTCCAACCGAGCGAATCTCTATGTCTGTAGGATGTGCGTGCTCGTAGGTCTTGGAGGGAATGTATATGAATCCACAATGGTGCCTGAACCCGATATCCGCCCAATTGGGATGCTGGCTTAATGGAAAGCGTGTCATTCAGCTTCATCAATCGGCGCTTTCTCGTTCATCGCTTCCGCTTCCAGCGCCAGTGCTACCCCATCTTCCACTTCCTTCATCTCAGTATCACCAGTCATACCAGCAACTATACCTCTCATTCTTACTAGTAGTTCCGCAACCCGGAAAGGCTTACTAACCACATCATCCATACCTGCTGTAACCGCAGTCTGAATCTGTTGCGGTCTTACGTTCGCGGTGACACCAATCACTGGCATTCTTCCCCTCATCACACCGTCCTTTTCTAGCTCCCTAATCTGAGCGACCGCAGTAAGACCATTCATGATAGGCATCTCCCAGTCCATGAGTATGAGAGAGAGTTCGACAGGTGGCGAACCATCTACAAGGTCAGGAATCGGTTCGGTCGACGGTATGTGGTACGATTGTGTGAGTGCACGAGACCTGGGATGACTGTGATCCCAGCATGTAGTCTTGGGGAGGAACTCGAGAGCTTCGCGACCATGGTTCGCAACGCTGACCACACATCCAAGATTTCGTAATTGCTTTGCGAGGACTTTCTGATTGACCAAGTTGTCTTCCACAATGAGGACATGAAGAGTTTCAGAAATGCTCTTGGAACGCTTCAATTCCTTTAGATCGGGATCTGGTGGCAAGCCAAGGGCTTCTGGGGAAACTTGTGCGTGCGTCATCGAGACCTGTCTTGTAAAAGGGTGTCGAGTCTGCGCCTTGCAGCTTGGTGGTGTCCTTCGCCGATCGCTTTCGCCAGTCAAATTACGAAGTGGGTGAGCTGGGCGCGTCAAGTTGATGAGCGGTGTCCCCGGCCTGTGCCTGATGTCCTCCGGAATGACGTTAGGTATACTACCTTTTCGAGATATTGCAGGCTTTGATCGCCTCGTTTTGATGTAGAATGAGAAAATGCTGCCTTTCTTAGCCTCGCTCGCAAGACCAATAGCGCCACCTTGTAATTCTGTCAGCCGTCGTGAAATGAATAAGCCGAGGCCCGAGCCACCGTAGTTAATATGGGTTCGAGGTGATGCTTGTGAAAACCGAGTAAAGAGATTGCCCCTCTCTTCTTCCGATAGCCCACGGCCAGTGTCAATGACGCAGAATTGAATAAAGAATACTTCAGGAGCTTGCTTCCAATCTTCTTCCAAGTTACTATCCTGACCCACAAGACGATCCTCATTGAATTGGATACCGCCCTCTACAGATGCAGGTTCGGTTGCACTGGCCGCCATCGATACAGTGACACGACGAGTTGGTTCGAGTCGCGTGAATTTGATCGCGTTTGTAAGAAGATTGATAAGCACCTAAATGGTCAACAACGCGAACGGCAACACTAAGTAAATATCTGAGCACGTACTTGGAGTAATCTAGTAGGATCCAGAGAGACCCAGTCGACCTGCATATCACGGTACGATTGGTCAACAACGTAGGAAATATCGACATCAGCAGCCTTAGCCTCAGCTTCGAACATCTTTACGGCGTGCTTAGCAACAGCTTCTGGCTGGGCATCAACAGGGGTGATGACGAGCAAACCAGAGTCAAGCTTTGATATGGTGAGTATATCATCCACAATGTGACGCATGTGTTGTGCACACTGCGCGATAGTTTGGGCCGCGTCCATTGTTTGCTCCAGGAATGCAGACCAAAGTCTAGGTGTAGGCGGCTTCCTGTCGTCTTCAGATGAGTATGAGGAGAGTATTCCATCCGCGCATTGCAGGATGGCAGACAATGGGTTACGCATCTCGTGCGAGGTGGTGTCAATAAAATGTTCCAGATGCTGTTTACCCTCGAGTGCACTGTCGGTGCGGACTTTCTGAATGCTCTCGGCCCACTTCTGTCTCGAAATATCGGTTATGTTCCCCACAATTTCACATATCTGCCCGTTTGCATCAACTTCGGGATAAGCTGAGCATAAGATCCATTTGAAGGTCGTTGTAGCTTCACACTCCGGTTGAACAAGATCCGGCGGGGGTGACCAATGCAGTTTCGTCCGTAGCTCAAAACAAATAGGCTCAAAGTCCACTACTAATTTCGAAAAAAATGCTGCGAATTTGTCGAAGTCTTCTGGAAAGGCGATTTGTTCCCAAGCAGTCATGACATCGTCCTCTTTTACTGAAACCCCAAAGAGATCGTACCAACGCTGATTGCGATACGTATATTTGCCCGCACGGTCCATAATGAATATGCCAACATCCGAACGCTCAGCGAATCTTTGAAACTTCTTCTCTTTCAAGTGAAGTTCAGCGAGTAGATGCTCCTGAATGCGCGCAGCCTGGCCAATAGCCATTTCTCTCTGACGCTTCTCCTCTTCAAGAAGAAGAACTGATGCGAGCGAGGTTGCAAGTAAGCGCAGAGTGACTTGGACAAACGACTGGTAGGCTTCGTCGAATGGCCTTCGAGGATTTATGCCAAGGATCAAGAAACCCACAACTTGTTCGCCGATAGTTAGGAGAATCGGACATATCACAATGGTACGGCAAGGCTCGCCGTAGCCCTTCCATTTGATGCCTTGAAGCGTGGTCCCGGTCGATACGAGCTCATCGAGCTGCACAATAGTAGCCTTCCTCGACTTGATCGCTTGTTGAAGGAAGGACTGGAAAATGTGTGAACCTTCATTGACACTGATCACGGACGGAGCAATGGGATGATCAGATTCAACGCCAATGGCGCCTTTTAAGAGGCATTTATCCAATGGAGGGGTACTGTTTGGTGACGGTACCGTATCAGTCCCGCCATGACGGTCCGCTGCATACAAGAGTGCGAATGGCACGTCTTTATCGTTCAGCGTCAAGGTACGTTGTGCGATATGCCAAAAGGAGTCGAAGTCCCGGGCGTTTGCAGTCTGGCTAGCCATTTCAACCAAGCTAGACACACGACGTTCGAGGAGATGGTGATTAGTTGTCTCATAGAACCTTTGGTTGTAACCAGCGATATGCCCGTCGCTGTCTAGGACGGGAACAAATTGAAACGCCCAGTGGGTTTCCTCGCTGAATCCATGTCTGTCAATGAACATTAGCATGTCTTCCTCGGCCAGCGACCGACCGGTGTCATTTATGTGCTTGATTATAGGTTCAAATGAGGGCCAGTGGTCGACAGCTTCGGTGCGTATGCTCTTGCCCATGCACGGGTGGAGGGCGCCAAGGAGCTGGACATAGTGTTGGTTGTGTATGAGAATCACGTCGTCTCCCCAAAACAAGGCATTTGGGAAGCAGTCGTTCAAGACGTGGTTCACGATGGCACGTAGTTCGGCGGGCCATGCTGACATGGGACCGAGAGGCGTCTGCGCCCAGTCGACGCTACGAAAGTAGGCGATGTGAGGATCAGATGCAGCCGTAGACGGCAGCGTTTCCGCCGTGTAGTCGAAGGGCCCGTATTTGATCGCAGCACCTGGTGTCTCCAACGAAGGCGGAGACCTAGTGCTGCCAGCATCGTTCGTGAATGATGCTCGATCGGGCTGCAGCGCCCGGATCGTGGGTTCCTTCCTCTCTCGCGGACTCGTAGGTCCCCGCTGTCGCCCTGGCACAACATCGACCCACAGCAGTGCCGTGGGTACGCCGCTCACGACCTTGTAGCGTCCAACCAGGACGGCAGTCCAGATGTGTCCCTCAAACTGGTAGGCATTGGCCTTGCGAGCGAGGTCGCCCTCGTTTGCCCTCCCACCCAACCAGTCGGCAAAAGCCAACTGTGCACCTGCGGTATCGAACATGCTCATGGCGTCGTGGTGGCCAGACACCTTCGCGAGCAGTCCATCGACGGCCTGCATGGCCGGATTATGGTACATGAAGTCGAGGGGCACATGGCGCTGCTGCGCCGCCTGGACATGGACAGCGAACGTAGGGCGGTCATCGTACTCGAGCGCGTCCAGTAGCGTCACAGAAGCTAGGTCCTGCGTCGAAGCGCGTCTCAGCTGAGGAATACTGGTGGGGTGGATCGAGCGTCTCGGCGTCGTGCTCGTGTCCTGGTTCGCTTCGCCCTGCTCCCGCGGTATCTCGTTGGTGGCCATCCTGCCAGCCGGTACAGTCGACTGGCTACATGGGCAATAAGAAATGCATATAGTAACCAAAGAGACGTGGAGGACGAGCTACACCCCAACCAAAGCACTATCTTTCTCCGCCACGAACTGTCTCGAGTGATTACGGCAGGAGCAGCGGGCCTGGACTCAATTTTCTGCCAAGACATTGAGCATGACGTCAACGAGGGCGAACTTCACCCTTTACCATTCTCCCTTCCAGTCTTGCATGTTTTCAGTGGCATGATCAATTCACGTATCTTCTGTGTGTCTCTTTAGGAATGCTGCTCTGTTGTCGTTACAGCAAATTTCGCATCTGATAGCAACTTGGCGATCGATCTACAGATCTACTTACCCGGCTGAACGATGGCGCTAGCTCAAAGCGGAATTGCCCGAACCGGCACTATATAAACCCTAAAGCTTATTCTCGATACGAACGCGAAATCGGCGCCCCCTAATGTCAACTTCAAGTCCGCATTCTGGTATCCACGCCTGAGCAGCTCCCGATTTCGATTCTTCCATGGAGAAGCAATGTGGAAGCACCCAAACTGATCTATGAGAGACTTCAGGACGACCAATCCGAAAACCCCTATATCTCGCGCCGTCAACCGTCAGGAGTGCCGTTCATCTTAAGCTTAAGCACTAGCCTGTCACTGTCGATCATTATCTGAGGAGCAGTCCGCGGATGCGGCATGACAGCTTGAGCCGGCCATTCGAGCTCTTGCTTGCCCTTTTCGAAATCCCATAAAGAGCATGCTACACACTAACCATTTTGGCGCGACGCAGTTTGTATCTCGCCTCATTGGACCCCTGGATCTTCATGGCGTAATCAATCGGGATTCAATATTTCCCATCGCCCATTTGCACCATTCCCATGCTCAGAAAGCGATATGGTGTTTGCCACCTGCCCTTCTCCACCAAGCTATTTCTTGCAATACGCTAACATCACTTATCCCCAGTATATTGAGCGACCGGAATTCCGACGGATAGCAAGGCACCATCGATGGGTTATTGATTTCAGGCGCGGAGTGGCGAACATGCATCACTCACACGCGTCGTTACTGTTCCGATATTTTCATTGACCGCCGCATTGTGAAATCGGTGCTAATCAGCAATGACAATGAAGATCCCTCGTGGTTGAGGCTCACGTAGCGCTATCGCTAACAGAATCCTCCAATTCCGGGGTACTCTCCGTTGGTGCAGTTAAACTTAGACGACTGCTAGCTTGCACTATCAACTTCACGGACCTCCATTAGTCTCTCCTTAGGGGGCTTTGACAGGTTTACGAGCTGCCAATAACATCGCCCCTATTGTCATTGCGAACCTTTACTCCGGCCCAGAGCCTTCAGGTCTTGGGAACTGGTCACATTGTTATTTGGCTTCATTTTGAATTTGAAGACTCTATAGAAGCTTTTCATTCTTCCAGATCAAAGATCTTGAAACAACTCGAACGGGAGTCGTACCTATATTTCAAAGCGTTGCATCATAGTCAACCAGCGGACCCGACCATCCTCCAGCTTCACCGATGATCCCAATCACGATCTATCTTAGTGTACGAGTGGTATATCCGCCGGCAACAAAGCATGTAGATCGCTCTCGCACTGGCTGGTAGTCTGAACAGTAAGTCCTTCAGCCAACGTAGCAACCATATAAAGCCCATCCCACACATTCCCGATTTCAAGCACTTTTCCAAAGAAGTCATTTTCCTTCCTCTCTTTTCCTTCTTTTCTGAACTGCGTGTCATCATGAGGTTCACTCCAGCCGTCGTGCTCGCCCTCCCGGCCCTCGCCACAGCCTACCCGGGCATGATGGGCTCCGGTTCCCGGCCAGAACTCGAAAGCCATATACGATCCTCGATGAAGCGTGAGGCGAAGCCCCAAGCCCTCAACCCAGTCGGCACCCTCATCGGATCCCTTGGTGATGCCGTCTCTGGACTTCTCAACTCAGTCGGCCAAGCCATCGTTGTATCTAGCAACAAGCGGCCTGAACCCGGTTACACGTTCCAAGCGCCCGGTCCAAACGACTCTCGCGGACCTTGTCCAGGCCTCAATCTCCTTGCGAACTACGGATACTTGCCCCGTGATGGGTACGTCAGCTTTGGGCAAGTTCTGGAGGCCACGGCTCGCGGCTTCAACATGGGCACCGATCTAGCTACAGTTCTCGCTACGTTCGCTGTCTTAGGGAACGGGGATCTGGATAACTTGTCGTTCTATCTCGGTGCTGGGAAGAATGGCATTGGCGGTCTGAACCGGCACTCCACTGTCGAGGCGGACGTTTCGCCCAATCGCGAAGGTAATCGCATAATGCTCCGACTCCATACCTTGAACAATCTTCTGACATGTACATAACTAGACTACTACAACGGCTGCGGCGACAACCACCACCTCTCCTCGCGCCTAGTCAAACAAATGGTCCGCCTCGCCTCCGCCTCCCCAACAAAGCAATTCACCCTAGACGTCCTAGCCTCGCACTACGCCGCCTCCGCCACCTTCTCCAAGACCAACAACCCATACCTGTACTACTTCCCCTTCCCCCAGATCGTCAGCCTGGGCGCATTCGCCTTCTACCCGAATTTCTTCTCAAACGGAACGTACGGTGCGGGCGGTGTGCCGAATTACCAGAGCATCATGAGCATCATTGGAGCCGAGTATGACGCGGATAAAGACGAATTCACCTATGTCCCGGAGAAGTGGCCGGAGAACTGGTATCGCCGCGCAACGCCCTACGGTGCCGTTCAGGCGCTGAGCGATGCCTTCTTGTACATCTACCCGCGAAACATCATTGTGCCTGCTATTTCACAAGTCGGCACGCCAAACCTCACCCCCACAACGATTCTCTGCGATGTTTATCAGGGCATCAATTCAATTACTCCTCTTGCGTTTGGGGGGACTGAAGAGGAGACTGCCAAGGCTGTTAGCTGGGCTCTTTCAGTTCTGGATCCGTATTTCAATGGCACTGCGCTGGGTTGTCCCGATAGTGTGGTTTCGCCCAATTTCTTGTACCCGGAGCCGGCGAGGGAGGGGGGGCCTGCGACGCCGCCCACGGTGCCGAGTGATGCGAATACAGGGGATAATGTGTATGGGAAGGTGTACTTTGGAGGGGATAGTGCACCGATGTCTCCGCAGTGTGATCATGCTAGTTAGATGATATAGAGTTTTAATGATTAATATGTGTTGTCGCAAATGCACTTCAAATTTCTCAGGCTCATTCAAGAACACCGATCACTCCAGCACAAACACCCAGTGGTCAAATTCATACCCATCCAGATTCCATCGCAGCTAGCTACTGGGTGTTCAAAGGCTTATTTGGTGTGGCAGATTTCGAGGTGTTTGTTGATGCGTTCTGGGGCTTGGCCTGGTGCGGCGGAAGTACGTATGGTAGAGCCTTTCTGTACATTGCGATGACATTGTCCCATTCTTTTTTCCCGGTGGATTCGAGGATCCAAGATATCTTACCGACCATGTTCTGCTTTTTAACTGAAGTCTTGGAGTCATCTGGGTTGAGTCGACAGTCGATTTCGACAGTTGCCTTTCTAGGTTGTATATCTCGAGGCTTTGGCCCCTGTCGAACTCAGACGTTAAACTTAATATATTACGTTGCAAACACTATGTCTCCGCCATAACTATGAACTATTTAAAACAGTTACTAGCTCTGAGCGACTTCAACATATTTACGATCTAACTTCACTTACAAGATAACATAACAAGTGGAAAGGAGCCTGAGTATATACCGGTAGGTTGGGGCTATCGATCATCACTATGATAAGTAGTCATGGCGGATACAAAGTGCTTGGAACCTACCACAGTGCCGTTGATGTAGAGGCCAAGATTTAGTCACAACTCCGGTTTTAATGGATGTTTTTGACTGATTGGCTTGCAGTGAGATCAGAGCGCTGCTCAAGCTATGCGATGAAGCAAGTATTCACCCCTTAGCCATCTTTCCACATTCTCAGCCGTCTCAGCGTACCAAGTATTCATCAACGCCTCGTCAACGTACCCCATATGCGGCGTGGTAAGAACCTTAGAGCGGCCATCTACACCCCAATAACCCGTCCTTCTCCACGGACTATCCCGCGGCAAAGGCTCAACATCAAATACATCCAACGCAACGCCGCGGATCCCGCCCCGCTCCAACGTATCAACCAGCGCATCCTGATCAATTAACAGACCCCGCGATGTGTTAACCAGCAACGCCTCAGGCTTCATGGCGTCCAACTCCCTCTTCCCCACGACCCCCCGTGAGCGCTCACTCAGCACATAATGCAAACTCACGACATCCGCACTAGCAAACAGTTCCTCTTTACTCACCACCTGGAACGTCTTCTTCCCACCACCACCACCACCATCATCAGCCGGCAAGCCAACCGCAACAGCCATCTGATCCGCCCTCTCCTGCGTTAAATTCTCACTCCAACACACCACCCGCATCCCCCACGCAAGATGCGCAACCCGCGCGACTGCAGCACCCAAGCGTCCCAACCCCACCGTCCCCAGCGTCAACCCAGGAAGCCCCGTCGCAAGTCCGCTCTGCCACCTGCTAGCTCCCATACCACCACCAGCACCACCACCAGCCTTGATCGCCGCATCATCCGCCGCGACGTTGCGCGCCAGCGCCAGAATCAAAGCCCACGTGTGCTGCGTGGTGGGATGCACATTCCCGCTTTTGATATTCGGCCGCACGGGTCCAGAGTGATCAGTGCGACCGAGACCGGGTGCAGCGACGACGGCGATACCGAGTTCCTTTGCGGCAGCGAGGTCGAACATTTCAAATTGCGTGCCCGTGGTTAGTAGGAGTTTTAGGTTGGGGAGTTGGCGTAGGAGGGAGGCGGGGAAGGCGGTGCGCTCGCGGATGGTGGAGATGAGGGGAAGGGGTGGAGGCGGGAGACAAGGCGCGTTTCTTCTGCATTGCTGATTGGAACTATGGTGTCGGTGAAGGTGGAGATGTGAAGTTGCGAAGGGGGGATTTGGGCAAAGTGGGGCGCGGATGTGTTGAGGTGGTCGTCGATGATGGCGAGGGATGGTGGTCGCGAGGCGCTGCTGCTGCGAGTAGCTAGGCCTCGTTGGCCTTTGAGCAACAGTAGCTGTTGTATTGGCCGGGATATCTTGGGCGCCATGAAGGGATAGTGTGATATCTGTTGGAAGTGATGGATTACATTGATACCTCGGGTACGTACCTCGGCGATCACGTGAGATTGATTGCACGTGCTGAGATATTCGCAGTCACTGAAGAGCAGATGGGAAAGATGGGCATCGTCCCCCAACTTGGACGTGTACGAAGGAGCTCGAATCTACTGAGTTTTGTCGCCTTACGAGTCTCTATGTTAACATTACTGTGCAAGGATTCTCGCGCCTTGTATTTACTACAGCTAACTACTTGTAGTGATCATGAAAGATGATTCAAAGCTGCTTGCATGCTAGTCACTTTGTACCATTGATATGTTGAGTCCGAAGACGAAAGCAACGTTAGAAACACAGCATTTCGATGGGCTTGACATATCATCGTCCTCTGGGAGTTCGCGAAGGGATACATGTAGCATGTACATCTCGGTCTACCTCTGAATCTATGGACATACAGCGTCTATGCTTCCGTCCCCAAACCTGGGGCGAGCGAGCTGCGCGATGCGTTCATCTTGATGTGGTGTAGACAAGGGGTGAAGGTGGTTCTCACGTGGCACAGTCAGACGGAGATGCAAGATCTGATATTTAGATTAACACGAGTCTGACGGCATAGAAGGGGGTGAGAGAACCTTCTACGGCGATAATACCATGACGATTCGAGTCCCACACCCCTGAGTTTAACGAAGCTCTTCCGACTGTGCAAGGAATGGTCGCCTGCGATGCTGAAGGCTGTGTCAACCACCCACGTTGCTATGAATATCTCCAACAGCACATTAGTAGAATCGTGAAGCCTTCTCCGTCCGCATGACGACCATATCTGCAGCCCATCGCCATCGCACCTTTCACTATATGCCTCAGAATGTCTCACTCTCCAACACTGACCCTCGCAGCTGCACATGCAGCCCGCTATCATGCTGCAGCATCACGTGGCCGGATCTTCACGAATCCAGATGTAAGCGCCGAAACGCTCCGCCATAACCGAGCCTCAAAACACCACGTTTTGCTGTAGGACGCAGGGGTAACAAGAGGTTGGGTGAGTTAACTCGGGACATGCAAATGCAGGGCGTAGCGGCTGTTAGAGAAAGCGAGAGGGTGTAGCGGCTACGGCTCGTCGGCTGTGCATATCAATTGGATTAGTGGGGGAAAGAGCGAGCGAGATGCGGGCGCACATCGAACCACTGGGAGGAATTCAAAACGCTTCCAAGAGAATCTTAGTGAGCTGAGTGTGCTGAGTGTGCCCATTACCGATCAAACCGCTGAGAGCGGAGCGGCCGATGGACCGAGAGCGCATTTGGAATCCAAGAAGCAGTGCCACGAATGCGCGATGTATTGAAATAGAGGGTGTGGTGTGGTTGGTAGGGCTGAGCACGTCTTTGTCCAAATCTGCGATGCTGTTGACGTATGAAGGATAGGGTGCTGAGAAGAGAGTGCGTAGCTGCCGGGTGGCTTTCTCGGCGGCGCTTACAACGTCTTCGGCTGTTGGACGCAGAGAAGCCGAAGAATTACTCAGATGCAGCGCGTTAACTCACATGCGGGGTGGATGACAACGCAGGAAGATGGGAGAGGCCACGAGGGCATGTAGAAGGCCGAGAGGATCGATGGTTCGAGTATGATGACATGGGCAATGTGGTGGACCTACGAACGCGCATTATTTCAGGCGAGGCTGACGGCGTGCAGATGCGGATACAGAGGAGAGAGCCTCGAGCTGCGGTATGACGTTGGCGAGGGAGGTGGATCGCGCTCTTGGCTGTTTCAGCACGTCGTCGGTGTTCGAAAGTAAATTTGCATGGTGTGGTCTATAGACGCCGTCATGGCAAGCGACAAAGGTTCGTTGCAGTCGAATCCAGGTTGTTGCACGTTGACGGTTTTGGCGAGGCAGACTCTGTCCCGTGGGAAGGGCACAGGAAGGGCAGGCGCGGCAGGGTTCAGCCTCATCGACCTTTTAGCCGGGGCAGGTGCTACAGGGGTGACCTGGACCTAACTTTAGCAACGGGAAGGAGCCCGCTAACTCCTGCTCTAACTCGTTGTGGGGCTTGCTTCGCCGTGTGCACTTGCCCCGCAGACAGATGGTAGGTCGAGATGGCGGGAGGCTGGGCTGGCGGCTCGCTCGCGGCTGGCGGTGAGGCTGTTCTTCTTCGTGGAGACGGCGGGGTGAAGATGCACAAGACGCAGCAGAGACGGAGCATCATCCTGAACAGGTCTGCTGCTGCATACACCAATGTATCTAGTCAAGTCCTGAGTAGCGCGTAAGCTACCAAGACGTGCCTACTGTACTGTCTAATTGCGATGGTCCATCAGACAGCTTTTGCGCGACGGCAGCGTCTGCGAAATGGCAGCTTTTGCACGTGCTCCACCGAGTCCACTCAGATTGCATGCTTCCCAGAGGCCATACCCTTTGTGGCGCACATGTCCTGGGCAGGCTTGTTCCTTCGTAGATCTTGAATCCTACTGACATGGTAGCGATCTTCGCTGTCGTCTGCACACTACCGAGATGTGCTGAAGAGGCGTCGTGCACAATCCGATGCGCCGCTCCCGTGGGTACGGACCGGACACGGAAGGAGCGACTGTGCCATAACTTACCTTTGAGCTTGACGTCGACTGCAATGGTGGAACACAAAGAGAAGACAACCCAGAAAAAAGACGACAACTTTCGACACGCGACACTACGTTAAGATGCACAATATTCGCCAGCGCGATTATTGAAGGAAAAACATTTGCATCACTACTGTGTATGTCTTGGCATGTTCGGAGTGACTTCGGAGCACGGCTGGCAAGCGCGACCCAGACGCCAGAGCAATCGCACGATGTGCGGGACGGTACACGCTTCTCGACCCTCATAGTAACTATCGCTTTCTGAGATTCTGACCCACCGAGTCTGCCCAAGCAATGCAGCACTCCCTTGCCTTGGATTGAGCACGAACAGACAAAATGCTCCAAGTGGAAAGCGATGCGGTCGCGTACCACCAATGGAGCCTACTCAGAGTCCACCCGAGTTCTTCCTAGACGGATACTTTCACTCGATAGTGCACTCGAGACTTGGAGAAGCGGCATTCGCAAGAGACAGGACGGCGACATTCCCTGCACCACCTGCACTCCTTTTCTCAACCTCTCTCACCCGCGTGTCACATCGTTTGATGTGCCGCGGCGGGACGGCTAGCTATTGCGTTCATCGTAGTTAAAGAGCGTAGTATTGGTCATGTCTCAGAGCACAGGTCTCAGTCGGATAAGGTCGATCGTCTGGCCTCACGGCTGTTAAGTATCGTCTCCATCTCCTTGCCACCTGTCAACGTGTCAAATGCCACCGAGCCGTGACAGAGATGCAGGTGAAGCACTCTTGCAAGGTTCCGCGCGTGCAGGCGCCCGCATGTACCGATGTCACCTAAACTCTCGACAACGCGAGCTCTCACGCTCTCACACACGTGCCGAGCAAGCACATGCTTATTCCAATTGGACCTGCTCCCACCCCTTGATGACCGGCTGTACTGTAATTCGCCGACGAAGCATGAAAGCAATACACCCATTCACCTGCACGCTGGTTTGAGTTCTCACCCACGTCAGCTTCCTTTCGGTTCTCGAAGAAGAAAGCAATTCGAAGTACATGCAGGAAGTCGTAATCCACAGGTCAAGGGACACCGGCTTGAATGAGTTAGGCGAGAGGTGATCTCCGCGCGGGCAGCCTTGCGCAGAGGCCTCGAAAACCGCGACGCTTGAACCAAAGGAGCAAATGGCATGGTGTCTGTGCCAGCCGAGATGCTGGTAATTTTTCGATTCGCGAAAGCCGTGTTCAACGGATATCCAAGTGCTCGTGAACTGGCAATTCTACACGACTGCACTGAGCGCATTAGTGGTCGTCAGAGGGGGCGCTCCATGGATTACGCGCCGGTCGGCTGTCTGACACCCAATCTGCGGGTCTCGATTCGCCTGCACCAAGCTGGACGGGCTGCTGGGGATGATCACTTTGCAATTATCCAGCGTGTCGGTTACGGAGGAGCTGGCCCAACTATCAAACAGACGACGCCCTGGCTGCGATTATCCCGACCAGCTGGAAAGCAAGGCTCGACATGACGCCCAAACGTGCAACAAAGTGTGTTGCTGCCATCTGCAGCGGGACTCATCAATCAGAGGACGTCTTCTTCCGGCTCAATCCTTCCGAATTAGGCGTTGCAGATACCGACTCCCCACATTGTGCAGCCGCAGGAGCTCGAGCCCTGCGAACCGGTGAAGCTTGTGACGTGCGTGCTGCAGTCCTCCTGTGTGCCGAGAAGAAGCGCGTCAAGCCTCATCAAAAATTCAAATCTCATCAGACGACTGGATGCGCAAACTAGCGAACAATCTAAGAATGCGCGCCGTTGCTGGCCTACTGCGTTTCATTTGCGCCTGAGCGTCAAAGGGCTGAAGAAAGCTTGGTTGACGTGTTCCCAAGCTTTCCGCGAGCGGGCCAGCTAAAACTGTCAGGCCTCCCGCCTCACGAGCAGCCCTACGCCCATAGCGGCAGACGACCGCCCGTGTGGAGATTAGAGAGGGTCAGGGAGTGAAGGACCATTTGAAGCCGCATGGTGTGCGCGGAGAGACTGCTCACCGTGCTTACGCTCTGGGATATTGCACTTGGGCGAATGAGCAGCGCAAATCAGCAATTCATCATTGTGCCTCAACAAACACTCACCAAGCTCATCCAGTGTCGAGTCTATCGCCGACTACTATTCGGCGAGGGCAGACGTCGCCGTTTGTTACGGTGTCTTGCGCTCTGTTCTCGCTGAACATGGTAACCCCGGCAGGGCTACAGACTTGACTACACATCTGCCGCTAAGTGCACCTGACAATGCACTACTCCGCCAATGGCAGCTATTGCGGCGCACATCGGTCGGGCATTATTCTCAAGTGTCGACGGGGCAATACTCGCAAACCAGCGCGGCTCTGATGGCTGTATCACTGCGATTCCTCAGCAGCAGGTCGTACGTCCTCGCTTCAAGCGTGTCGCGATGACAGCATGCTGTGATCCTGGTAGTTAGTCTAGTGTAAGCGGCAGCATAGCATGGTGTGCCGTTGCAAGAGAGGGCTGAGCACGGCCATGCTTCAACCGAGAGTCGCTATTTCGGGTTGCCCACCAAGCCACTCTGCTCTTAGTAACAAGTGCCGCGCTCTACTCGAGTGGTTTGAGGCGGGAACGGTCCGCAGCCTGGCGTTGCGGTGTCCTTCCTACTGCCCATTCACAACCCCGGTCATCGTCCCAATTATGGTGCGCGGACGCCTCGTCGCCCAGTGTCACTGATGGAACCGTTCGGTTGTACGCCCGCAGCCATGCCCGTGGGCTTAAGCTTTTCGACATGCACTGCGATCGGCCAATGCACTGCCTTTTGGCGTATCCCCTGGCAAGCCTCATGTCCACACCCAGGGCATCTGGGCTTGCAGCGTCTGGTCTCCCCTCGTCGCAAAACGGCTTCGTCCCATAGCTCGAGTACCCTCCTCGTTCGGGGTTGGTTCAGGCACAGCCTGCAGATATTTACAGTCTCTCTCCACAAACACCTCGGGCGCAGCACATACTCTCTACCATCTGTTGCAAGCACCTTGTTTTGGAACGGCCATTATTCCCATTCTGGCCTACTACACACCACCGCTAGATCGTCACCCTGGCGGCTGTTTCTTAATTCATCTCTTCGTCATCCGACTGCCTATCATTTTATATCCTGGAAACCACGCCGACTGACATGAACACTAGCTCATAGCCGTCTGCCGTATCACCGGATCTGGAACGTCTATCCACTTGGTCCCGTTCTCCATCTGAGGCTCTGATCCTTCCTAGCCCCATCGCTTTCAGCCCAGCTAAGATATATACCTTCTGTCGCCTCTCCAGTCAGCTATGTCCGAACCCAGTGAGACAAGCGGCCGCCCATTGGCCTCGACTACCAAGCAACCACAGCAACCTGAAGGCAACACTCTTTGTCAACCAACTTCACATCGCATCAAGCATCGCAAAACGTCGCAGTCGTCGGATGATCAACTTAAGGGACCCAAGGCTACCAACACTCATCGTCGTCCTGGAACCGCTAACGAGGCGTCAACCGGCCCCCACACCGGCTCCTCCCGCTCTGAGAAACGGTCGTCTACTAGCCCTGCAAACATGATGTCCCAGCTCTCATCTGTGCACTATACAAGGACGGGACGTATCAGCAAAGCGAAGAAAGGGTTGAAGGTGCACAACTGCGAAAACTGCGGAAGGGTGAGTTATATACCTCTTTCCTTAGCCCAGTTACGACGTCAGCTGGAGAATACTGGCTGAACTCACCGCTCCCCTCCATTACGCCAGCGCGCATCAGCACAACATCCCGAACACGATCGCTAACTTTTACCAGTCATATACTCGTGCAGAGCACCTGAGGTTTGTACGTCCCTTACCAGACCATGCACATATCTAATGTCTCTTAGGCGGCATCAAAAGAACCACGCGCAGGATGATGCTCTTGTATGCGAGTTCCCTAATTGTGGAAAGATCTTTTATCGAGTAGATCTATTACAACGTCACCAAGAACGACAGTAAGTGACTCCTGTTTCACTCTGAGCGGCTTTATGCTGAGTGTCTACAGCAACGAACCCGACAAGGAGCCCCGGCAGCAATCTGTCTTCAGCCAGGAAGGCTCCCCAGAGATAACTCACACCTCTGTGCCCGGTCTTGTACCATCAAATATCGCAGCGATTACGCTCCCTCCAACTCCAACTTACTACACACCGCAGCCAGCCTCCCCTATGCATGAGACGACTGCGCATCCAAGGTATACCTACAATCCATTTCGTACTCCTCAGATCCCACGAACCCCCAAAGCTCCTTCTTCAGGTTTCTATCATGTTGTTCGTCCTTCTCAAAGTTCTACGTCCAGCCCGAAGTGAGTTTCATTATAAAGCACCTCACAGATTTCCTATCTTTTCTCTCATACTGTTTTCACTCATTGCAATGCATGCTGACAATTCCTCTCAGTCACACCAAGCAGCGAGGTTCCTATTCTGCTGGTCATCAAGTTGCTGTTCCGGTACCCATCGATGCCATGACGCCCGGACTCAGCTGGAGTGAGCCCTACAGTCAATCGCCTGGCTACTCTTCATCCAGCGGTTATGCCTCGCCCATTCCCGGCCCCGGTGATTACAGCAACAACATGTTTGCAAATCCACCATATGGCCCAGGTCCGACCCGGACTCGCACCAACTCTAATGCATCATTCATTGGGGATTGGTCGTATCCGTCGCGGTCACCGACGTCCACTGCCTCGACTTTGGCATACGCATGGTCTGCTAGCGACAAAACGCCTACCGCGCCCAGCCTTGCCTTCATGGGCACGTCGTATCCTATGACCAGCCTTCCGATCTCGGCTAATATTGATGCCATGTCGGCTTATGCACATTTCGGGCAGAAGACAATGATGCAGCGGGACGAAGAGGAGGGTGTAGTACTCTTTGGGGAGCAACAATACGGTATGGGTCCAATCGCGCACACCCACCTGTTTGAGCAATATCTTGACTATTACTGGAGGCTCTTTCATCCCACTTTCCCCGTCGTCCATCGACCTACCTTTGAGAGTATGAGTACATCGCCAATGCTCCACGCCGCGATGGTCGCTATCGGTGGTCAATATTCGAACGACACGAGCGTCAAGCGAAAGTCAAGAATACTTCATGATCGATGTTTGAAGCTGCTTGAACGGGTAGGTGATACTATGGAATAAGTGTCACACAGTCTAACGTTTAGCAGAGGGACCAGGAGCAGCATCTCATGGCCGAGCCTGATCGTCTGTGCGACTACCAAGCTATGTTCCTTATTGAGGTGCACTCTCATTATCGAGCCCGACGCGCCGCAAAGACGTTGTCCTCCCGCTTCGAAAAGGTCTATCATAAGGTAGGAATCATCTTGATTTGAGCTGTGGGATGTCACTAACAAACGCAGTCGACCGAGGACTTCAGGTCCGTAACGTCGAAGATCGCTGATGTCGTCTACCCTCCAGAGAATGCCACATTGGATCAGTGGGTTCAATGGATTGAGCTTGCGACTTGGCAGCGTTTGTTACTTTCGTGCTACGTTTTAGAAACACAACAAGCAATTTTGCTAGCCCGAGAACCTGTACCGTCGCTAATACAGGAGACCGGCCTCGACCTTCCAGTCCCTACACACTGCTCCGTATGGGACGCGACAGACCCAACTGAATGGGCCTTCGCAGCACACCGATTCTCTCACTCGCCCCGATACGTTTACGAAGTGACCGCAGACCTGACAGTACCACCTTTTGACTCTTTCCAATCTTCTGTCCTGCTTGCAGCTCACTGCAACCGTATCGATAGCCCGGCACCCTACACATCTTCGTCTACAAGACTAGACATCGAGCATCTCCTCGACACATCCCCCATCACAACCCGACAGCTTTTGACTACGAAGCTTGTGCAGGTGACCCCGATTCGCGCTCTACTAGCTGTCTCGGGCGAGTCATGGATTTTGTCCGAGAAGGTTCCATCCGCTCAAGACTTCACCGCTATGAAGACCACTCTTCGCGGATGGCTTCTGCAGCTATGGTCCACTTCAGCGACCAAGGCATCCACTGTAGCGATCAAAGAAGCTCTCAAGCTTTCCATCGACATCTTACAAAATGCCCTGAAAGAGCAACAAAACTCAATCACCCTTGACTGGGGAACTGGTATGGGTATTTACTTCGCTGCTTTAGTGCTATGGGCTATCACAACCACGGCAAACACCCGGATCAAGGGCCCCCAGAAGACGACGCAACAACCTCTCCGCCCCCAATCGCAATCACCACTCCCGTTCGCCACTGGTTCGTCGCCATCAGTAGCACCAACGCCTATTCAACTACTAAACCAGTTTCCGCGCCACCCACCGTCAGTGACGTCCAGTCCCACCCAACCGCACAACATTGGACCCCTTCAAAGCCGCGAAACCTCACCCGCTTCACCACCCTCGATAGACTGCAACACCTTACTATCACACGCTCAGATCACCATCAACACCATCACGTTTCTCTCCACCGCCTTGCTCGACTTCGGATCCTCGGACTCCCTGGCTCAGTTGCCGTTGAACCTTGCACGTTGTCAAACAGGCTGCATCAGCTTGCTGCTCTGGGTCAAGCTAAGGCTTCGTGGGGTGTCTCTTGAAGACCAAAGTGGCATGGCGGATGCGTGGACCGCTAGGCCTGGTGAGGGCCTTGGTGAGCTGTTGGATGGTGTTACGGGGTCGCTTGAAAGGATTTTGGGTAAGGGTTGGAGTGGGTGGGGTATCTGATCCTACATGCGCCTTGCATTGCGCTCAGTTCTCACATGACGGCGTTGCATTGTTTCTCTTGTATATTTTTTTCTTTTCTTTCATTTGCATTCCTGCTTACTTATGCATCGCAGCTTGCTTTATCTTTCGTTTTTACATTCATCTTTTTGCATAGGTTGGACAGCAGCGAATCAGGCATTGTATGGCCCTTTGGCATCATGTACACGACGGCATACGGTCTCATTATCGTTTTACGGGATACCCATTTCTTTTTACCTTCACTTTTTTCTCTTCTTCTTTCCAACGCATCCAGCTTCTAAGCGCTCATCATTCATCTCTCACATTCTTCACTCTACTCTACTTTTAGTTCGCTTCTGAAGTAGGAGAGCATCATATCATGATTCTTTGTATCGCATTTAGACTCTCAACTTTGTTGAATGAATGGATAGGCTTCTGCCTGCTCTGATAACATACTGTTTTAGTATTTTATCCATCGTATGTGAATATGCTTTTTTGGTGACTCAACCCCATACGAGCGTCGATGCATTTTACTGAGGCTTTTGTTTGAACTTGTCAGTTAACTAGACTACGACAGGAGAAGTAAGTAAGATACGGGGTAAGGAGAATGAGGGAGGATTTGGTTGAAATTGAGTTGAGAAGGTATAGCGCTTTTGGCAATCATTAGGGTAACTGAAATGGTAAGACTGAGTTATTGTTTTTATGTGTCTTTGACTTAAGTTCTGTGATCTTGAACACTCTTATGTTAGAAGAATCAAATCCTCAAAGAGACGTATACCAGCAAAACTCACGCCAGTGCGAAATTGAATAAACAAGTGAGATTTCTCACGCAAGCTCATATCAACATCTCCACAAACAGTTTCTATCAAAATAGTTACTCTGAAACCAAATCTTCCTTCACATTCAGACTCCAGCGACGCATTCATAACCACAGGGCACACTACGAGCCAAACGTGAACTGCGGAATGTCGATATCGGTAACCTCCCACGTAATACCACCATCACTCGTCGACATCTCGCCCGTCACACCCTCAGCCTTACCCATCGTCTGGTCATAGTTCGGATCCGCAGTGTTCAAAGTAATAGTCGTGTTAATCCACTTGTGCGCAGCGACGGTACCGCAGTTCTCCTCCGCGCACTCAACCGCGCTCCCCCAGCCCATTGCGTGGCCATCACTAGTTGATAGCGTGGAGACTTGGCGGCCGTTAACAAGAACGTATTGTGTGTAGTTTCCAGTTGCATCGTCGAATTTATCTGGAGAAAAATATCATCAGCATCTCGCTCACATCTCATATCCCACATATTATAATCTACAATGATAAGTGATGAGAGGTCGTGAGAAACTTACAGTGCATAGTAACCTGATCCGCCGCCTGCGCATTCTCCCCGTCCGCCTGAACAGGCATCTGCGTCGTCGCACTCGTGCTCAACAACGTATACGCAAAGATGCTCCAGTCATTCTGATTCCAGTTGTCGGCGATGGACTGGATCAGATCGCCGTTCGATGTGCCCATGCCAACCCATAGCGATGCATCTCCTGATGAGCCGCTGGGGGCTTTGGGGAGGACGAGTGTGGAGGTTGCTTCGCGGATCCAGGAGTTGGAGCCGACGGGACCGGTGCTGAAGGCTGGGCCGAAGGCTGCGTGCACGGTGGAGGATGTGAGGGTTAAGGCGGTGGCGAGGGTGGAGAGGAGAATGCTGCGAGGTGAAGGCATGGTGGTGAGATATGTGCGTTGATGCTAGCGAGCGTAGAGATTTGGTTGATGGAGATTGACTGTTGTACTGAATTCGCAAGAGATCTCCATTTCTAATCAATATATAAAGCCATCGTGGATTCTATGGTATTGGTGGAACATGTCGAGCCGTGAGGCTACTGGTGCACCGAGGAGGCACGCCTGTCATTTCTGTCAAAACATGCCTTCGTCATCGTAAGTTTCTCCACCCTCATATACATCGAACAAGGTGCTGCACTAGTCTCATGTTTCATGGCGACGCCTTCGTCTTTCTTGGCAAGGCTTCTATTTCTCCGTCCGCTGCGTGTGGCAGATGGTGACCGTTGCGGCGGGCCCGGCTAGGTTGGTGGTTTCAGGGTTCCTGGAAAATTTGTGGGGTTGTTGTTTCGACATCTCAATGCTTCGAAACACCGTCGTGTCTGTCGAGATTAATGAAGATCGGCACAAGCCGATATATGTTCCGCAAATGGCCTATACGATAAAGCAGTCATAGAAATGCCATGTTACGAACTCACTCCCAGAAGCTCGCATTCAGTATATCGCTTGCCTTGTAAGGCAGCTTGTTGACCTCTTTCGAACACTAGTTGTGCATGACCGAGCACCCGGACTCTGCGACACATCGTGCATCTTGGCTCATACCGTGAGCATACACATCCAGGTCTAGTCCTCATAAAGCATTTTACCGACACCATCTTTGTTGTTCATGCGGCCGAAAGCCACCCCGCTCGAGAACCTTGGAACGAAACCTACCCAAAAGCAGCTTAGGTGCATTCAAGCCTGATGTGATTCGTCCACAATATTTCAGAGCCTTCAGGCCTTTTCTACTATTCAGCGCTTTTTCTTCCGTTCGTACAAGAATAGGGACGATACATCAGCGGTACTTCTAGAGGATTGCAAACTCGAGGCAAACTTCGGCTCTCCACCATTCGGGCCGGCCCGACCAGATCATGGGAGCTGAAAACAAAGCCTTAGTGCGTACGATGGAGCATACGTCGCAACACAGTGAAGCGATGAAAGGAAGCTGAGTTCTGACAAGGCATTCAATTCATCATCCGAAGCTCTCTGCCCCGCATGTGGGCGGTACCTAACGGAGCCCTAGTGCTCATCAGTGGGGCGTAAATCGATCGTGCAGCGTGAGACAGCTCTGTCGTAGCCAAACTATAAAATGCAGAGGTACTCGCAGCTCGTATGCATTACCCATAGCCTACACATTACAACGTCTTCAGCTCATGCTCTACATTTGGCTAGCAATCGATAATCGACGAACCAACGAAAACAGGATATTGAAATACTTCAGTGAACACTTGGAGCGACAATTCTCTCGATTCATGAAACCTTGAACTAGCGGATATTCCAGTTCAAGTCATGGCCTCATTTCTTCTACGAGACGTGCGCGTTTTCACGGGCGAGCAAACCATTGAAGAGGGTTATGTTTATGTCGAAGATGGCAAAATCAAATCCGTTGGACCTGTCTCGAAAGCACCACAAACCGCTTCCAAAATATACTCGAAACCTGGACATACCCTTCTACCAGGTCTCATTGATTGCCACATCCATGCCGATATGGCCGATCCAAAAGCTCTACCTCAAGCCCTGCGCTTCGGCGTGACGACTGTCTGTGAAATGCAGAACGAGCTGGTCAACGTACGCAAGCTTAAGAAGCAAGCGCTAGAACCAGATACTGCTTCATACAAGACGGCAGGCCAAGCAGCGACGATTGAGAATGGATGGCCGATACCGGTGATTCTGGCACACAATGACAGCCCGGAAGTGTTGGCAGAGATCGCCAAATGGCCAAAGCTATCAAATAGGGAGAATGTCATTGAGTATCTGGAATGGAACACCAAAGAGATGCAGCCAGATTACATCAAATTGATGCACGAAAGCGGAACGATGATGGGCCGCAAGCTCGACTACCCAACCGTCGAACTGCAACGCACGATTGTTAGTGAAGCAAGAGCGCGCGGCTACCTAACCGTTGCGCACGCCACTTCGCTACAAGATACGCTCGATGTACTAGAAGCTGGTGTGGACGGTCTTACGCACTCCTTTTGTGACAAACCACCAACTCAGGAAGTCGTTGATGCCTACAAGAAAAACAACGCCTGGCTCAACCCCACGCTCGCAGCTATGGGAAGCTTGACAACCGAGGGCAAAGATCTTCAGCATCAATTTGCGCAAGACCCGAGAGTGAAGGGCTTGATTGATGAGGATCGAGTGGGCAATATGTGTCAGTGTATGGCGTTTGCTCTTGAACATGGCAAGGTAGAGCATGCATACGAGAACGTGAAGGTACTACGGAAGGCAGGTATTGATATTTTATGGTAACTAAGTCTTCGTCTTTGGTTGATGATTCACCAACTAATGATTGAGTAGTGGCAGCGACTCCGCAGGCCCTGCGAAAGGAACGGCGTTCGGTCTGTCAATGCACCATGAGTTGCATCTATTTGTGCACAAAGTAGGCATGAGTCCTGTAGAAGCCTTACGCTCAGCCACGAGCTTGGTTGCTAAGCGCTTCAAGTTTGAAGATCGTGGTCGGCTGGAGGAAGGCTTGAATGCTGATCTGCTCTTGGTTGAGGGCAATCCGCTTCAGGACATTGACACTACATTGAATATTCGCGGAGTTTGGCGTGATGGGAAATTGTGCAGTGCGCATGCATCGAAGTTGGAGTCTGGTACATCTTAAGCAGGAAAGGGCCTACCTCGTTCATGATTGTTGTACCTGGCTTGCAGAAAGACTCTAAATCTTGTCATGGGCAGGGCACTTTACTTGTCATCGAACAGAACCCCTCTATATGAAAGAGCTCGTTTGTAGTGTTCGATAATCTTGGCCTAGATTTTCATCCATCAGATTTCCATCCACGCACTCAAGACAAGCTTCTTCGTACACGTCAAACGCGAAGGCTTTCCGGATCGCGGAGTGAATCATTCCCGGTCATGTTTGTTTTTAAGGTTTCAAGAAGAAGTTCTTTGATGATGCGCGACGGAATATTAGTAAGGTCCGGATGGCGGAATCCCATAAGCGCGAGCAAGGCGAAGTTGAGGGTTCACGCTTGGTAAACGTAGCGGAAAACCCCCGCAGTGCATCATAAGTTAGCGGCTGGCGGGGCGAACGCGCTATATAATGACCGCACAATCGGCCACTATAAAGTCGATGGGAGCTTCCAATCAAGATATGCGATAAGAACTTAAGGTTAACCATCCCGTATTGAACCATGTCGAGCTCTGTAAGTTATGCGGCAGATAGACTACATCGAATAAGTACCAACTTACGTTAGGACGATACCCACAAATACTCAGAGAAAGACGGCCAGTTCCGGCGTAAAGCGTCTGCATTCCGTAACTTCATATCATCCGACCCAAATTCAGACTTTCCTGCGGAGAAAGATCGATATGCGCTCTACATTCACAAAGGCTGTCCCTGGGCCCATCGCACTAATATCGTCCGAAGCTTGAAAGGTCTCCAAGATGCCATCCAGTTGATCGAATGGGACATATCTATGATCCATGAAGGCAAAGGATGGGGAATGTCGGGAAGACCTGGCTTTGAGACGGAACCGCTCTATGGATTCACGAATTCGCGACAATTGTATGAGAAGGCCGACCCAAAGTATGAAGGCAGATATCTGGTGCCGACGCTCTGGGACAAGAAGAAGGGTAATCTGACTTCCATTTGGCTAGTGTCAAGACGTGCTGACACATTTATAGAGACTATCGTTAACAACGAATCCAGCGAGATCATTCGCATGTTCTACACTGATTTCGATTCCTTCATTCCAGAGCATTTGCGTGAATCCACCAAGGGCGACAAAGGCATCTTTCCCTCCCACCTGCGCAAAGACATCGAAGCCATGAATGAGTGGGTGTATGACACTCTAAACAACGGTGTTTACAAGTGTGGTTTCGCAACCAGCCAAGAAGCATATGAACAGCACGTGTACCCTGTCTTCAAATCTCTGGATCGCTTGGAAGAGCACCTTGGACAGCCAGGTCACGGTCCATACCTTTTCGGCGACTTCATCACAGAAGCAGATATTCGACTGTATCCTACGGTACTCCGATTCGACGTTGCATATTTCACCATATTCAAGTGTAACTTGAAGATGATACGATACGAGTATCCGAGGTTACATCAGTGGTTGAGAACACTGTATTGGGATGAAAGTGAGGTGACGAATGGCGGAGCTTTCAAGCACACGGTAGACTTCTCAAAGGTACGCCCACACCACATATCTGAGCAAGTTACGTGACTAACCTAGAACAGTATAGAGAGGGTAGCGCGAGCGCCATCAGGTCGAAGATCGTACCTGTGGGTCCAAAACCAGACATCTTACCTTTGTAACAAAGCTTTTCAAATGAGAAAGTGTTTAACTTCGCATAAGAGGTTGCTCTTCGGTCAGTCACAATTATATAGGAGGGGTTGAGTAAAGCGTGTAAGGACCAATTCGCAGTACTGCAGGTGCTGACAGGAGATACGCCTTACCGCTTTCGACTCGCATAACCCTTAGGCCCCCTGTCTCCGGATTTGCACTCTTTCTTCCATCGCACTTTCTTGTTCGTGTAAGACACCGAGAAGATGATTACGATCTTTTATTATCATTCATACATTAATGTAATCTTATTCGAGTTTTAAATGCATGTTGTTCCTGTGCTTGCGGCTCTTACATATCTGCACAATGACGTCTGATTTCTCAGCAGTTCAATTATTCATCCTAGCGTGCGAATGCTTACTGCTCAACACCGAAAACAACGAAACATGCAATAAAAGTTGCACATTTGTAAACAAAATTGAAGATGATGAGAACATATAAGATGGGGGTGACGGAAGAGATAACTTGTACATTGCACCACAGCTATTCACATCGCAGAGGTTTCGAACATCGACGCGATACAACTGAATATAAGCTCAAGCACATATTTGTCTATTATTCACAGAGACCATTCCTTTGTATTGAAATCCAGCGTCCGATAAATTCCACCATTGGAGATGTCGTCAGCCCCTGTATCAGAGGCCGTACAAGCCTTCGCGCAATTGACTAGGAACCGCAAATCGAAGGTGAAGTCATCGTCACGCGAATGGCAGTATCTTTCGGCAATGTTGCAGGACCATCAAGCCCTCTTCGAGCAATCTCAACTGTCACAAAATATCAGTCGGCAATTAAAAGTCACGCTAAAGAACTCCTCAACTTCCGTCACGACCATACTTTCGCTTGGTCTAGGCAGTCTCCAAGTTACAAGAGAACAAACGCGGAGATTGAAGCAACTCACCATACTATTATCTCTCCGCGACACCTTGCGACAAGTATCTGGAAAGCAGATCGGCATCTACGCGCAAGATCCAACCTTCACTCGCACCGATGAGACCTTTCTCAACAGCCTAGGCATCAGCATATTAAGGACGCCCTCCGGTTCTGACCTCGGAGAAGCAGCAGCCATTATCTGCCCGTCAACCCTGATATATTCTCCCTTCTTGACGCTCGAAGCGTATGAACAACTGCTATTCAATGCTGCTACACCAGTGCAGTTCTTTGTGGGCGATGATTTCAATGCGTTGCTGAAGAAGTGGCCGAAACATAGTGCTGAGCGCGCCCAAGTTGAACGCGTAATGAAATCGGGGTTATCGAGATATCGGAGGAGAGCGGTAGATGGAGAGGGTTTTTGGAAGGAACAAGATGGGACATTTCCTATGGCTGTGTATGGATGGGTAGACGGAGGAGAGAGGAGAAGAGAGAAGGCGAAGATATAATTGTTTCATACTTTTAATGGGAAGGTACAATAGCATAGAACACCAAGAGTTTGCCAACACAGGATTGCTTGCTGTCTTCCATGTGCTCACAACCGTTGAGGTCGTGCATGTAATATCTAACTCCATCAAGTTGCCCGCGCTTTCCGCGTATATGCATTGATCAGGTGTGATTATAGGGTACGAATTCGGAATATATGAGAAGCACCTTTGCTGAGTTGGAGCTTTAAGATATTGTACTGGAACATTGCTTCAAACCGGGTAATTCAATTGCATCACACAAGCAGAAAGTTGACGAAGATATTACTAGTAATGCTAGTGGTACCAAAGATCATAAGGCTGTCATGTTCTTGTGGAAAACCAGTGGCCAGTATTATGATCTACATTGTGGGTAATTAGCCCAGGAACACAGTTTCGTGATCCCAAGAGGCCGAGATGCGACGCTAATTTAGACCAACCGCCATGGCGCGATGGTGTCCAACAACTACCGCCCACGTGTTTCAGATCTTCTCCATCGTCTTTGCGACATAAAGGTATCGTCGTGTTCTGGAGCGGAATATATGTCGCAACCTGGAGGATACTGATGGAGATGATTCAGAGAGTCCAAGAGCGAAGAACGGGGTTCTAGTCGCGAAATACAAGTCCCTTGAAACGGGAGGAGGAAGTCAAGAGATGGGACATATATGCGCCGCCAACACTTAGCAGGACTTACATCTCAATCGCAATGAGACGATCAACTGTTTTCCAAAACGAGAGGAGGGGTTGTACGCCGCGAGGCTGAGTTTCTATCGGTATTCAGGGTAATGGCGCTACACCACCAATGAGAAGAGCTGACAGAACGCCTCAAACTTACCGTCCCTCTTGGTTTGTCGCAATTCGTCTAGTAACGCGAGATACGAAATGGCTGTGCATGCCGACCGGTGAGCGTCCATTATGCATGCGATCGCCGTTTTCTATACATATCCATCCCGTGTCCCGAGGTCAGTTTCAACTTAGCCTTGCGACTCCTTGTTCATGCTGTCACAACGCAGCAATAATGGGCTTCACTGACAAGCTAAAGAAGAAGTTTGCACGGCCAAATAGTGTCGCTGGTCCTTCTGCGGGCCCGAGCCAGTATCAATCCTCATTCGAAAGGCCGAATCAGTATGTGGTCCCATATCCAGGGAGAGCCCTGAGATAGCCTTCACTGAGACGCCGAGGCAAAACCTGACCATCACAGAACCTATGCATACCGTCCAGCACCGGGCCAAGCTGGAGGCCCGCCGGCAGTACCAGAGGTTGTCCAAACCCCGCCCGCCTCATCGAATGTACCAAATCCCGTGTCGCAGCAGATCGTGAACGCTGGCCTGTTTCGCAATGCCGCCGATGAGAAGACTGCAGCTGGGGACTTTGTCTCTGCTATCACTCTGTACGAGCAAGCTATTAAGCTAACTCCGGATGATCCTGAACTTCTCCTTTGCCGAGCAATGGCACATCGGCTCTCCAATCCACCGCAATATCAAGCCGCGCTACGTGACGTGAATGTCGCAATTCAAAGTAATCCCACAAGCTGGTATGCGTGGCACACAAAGGGGGAACTCATGGGATGTTTGAATGACTACGATGGTGCTGAAGAAGCGTTTCGCGAAGCGTACGCATCTGCGGCTGGCATGGACAAGATCAAAGTGCAAACTAGTATAGGCGACATCAGGAGGAAGAAAGAAATGGCAAACACTCTTCCGCCACAGATTTCGACACCACCGGCACCTCAACCGGCTTTGATGAACCAACAGCCCGCGCTAAACCCTCAGGCAACACAACCCTCATACTACACTAATACTCAAGGCAATGTCGAGCTTCCCTCACCACTAAGCCCTTCACTCTCATATTCGACCCCTACCACAACTCCCTCAGCACCGTCGATTCTGGTGCCGACCCAAAGCACGACTGCTTACCCAAGCCCGTCTACTCCTGCACAACCAGCAAGAACACCATCTCCATACGCCTATACTCCAGCAACTCAATATACTACATCATCGACGAGCCAAACACAAACTTTACCACCATCCACAAGCTTTCCTTCTCCACCACAGCCTACACCAGCTACACAGAGTACCCCAGCGCCTGCATCCTCGCCCGCGCCTCAAAGAGCTCCATCCGTGTCTCCAAATTCATCCACGTCTCCAAACTCGGCCACACCTCGAAGGGCTTCGTTATTTGGCAACACCCTTCAACCCAATGCGCCTGCTTCTAGCCCTGGAAGTGCCCAGGCTACTGCTCCCTCACTGGTTCGGCCACCACCCAGCCCATCACTGGGTACAAGAACCATGGGAACAACGTCAAGTGCCTCAGCGCGTAAGTGTTTTCACAATGAGGTATTAAAGTCGCCATTAAAGTTGCACAGAATCTACATCCACGAACACAACTCGACAAACGGTTCAACGTCAGCACGATGCTTCTAACGTCAATCAAACTCCTACCACAACGATACCCTTCACGCCAGCTGAACTTTCAGCATTGACCGAAGATATTCCCTCCGAACCACCGCCAGATTACACTCCTTCGGGTAACCCACAGCAAGCGACTATCACAACCGCGGAACTGAACGCTAAGTTGAACGAGCTTGATATCATCATTGCAGCAAAGAACAAAGGGAAACTTATGGTTCGTCCATACACTGGTGCACAACAGATTGATTCTGTACAACTCTTATATGTTGGTTTGACCGCAGCACAACTCACTACACGAGAGATACCAACGATAACGTATCTTCATCCGACTCACAGTACGCGTGACGCATCATGACTGAGCGCAAGCTTTAGCTAACGGATTTGCAGATAAAATGCACGTGGATATTAACAAGTATCCAGGCAACACATTTCTAGATCTGGATCCAGAGAGTGGATCATTCTATGATGGACAGCTACCAGGAACGACCACCGTGGGCGGATACTCTGAAGAATACCGTAGCCATCAACTTCTTTTGGCGCCCACACTGAATCTCCATCTGGAAGCCAGTGTAGGCTTACCAACGATTCCGCTCACGCAAATTGTAACACGATTACAAACATTGAGGTTTTCCCGAGTCGAGGATGATCAAGGACTACTCGCGTTCCTTGGACTTTCCCAGTATGTCATACATAAGCACCTCGAATAGCTACATAACTGATCGTTTCAGGATCAACGTACTTCAGTTTGGCTTTGGGCCTAGTGGAACACGTCAGCGACGTATTGACAGTTTCTGTCTAATGCTAACCCGCGCATTTTACGACGAACCAACTCGCTTTACAGACTTCACAAAAGCTCGTACTTTCACAAACAATTTCCTCACCGCAGTGAATCAGGAGACGAAAACGCGAGATTTTCTCTACCAAGTGTTGTTAGGTTATGAGCTACTTATTCGTCTCAAGCTCCAACCAGCACTGACTTCATACGCCGGGATAATGACAGATTATATATCTGCACTCATCGTGACTGCAGACTTGTTTATGCAGAACGTACAGCTCACTACGCCTACCGCTATCACTGCCACGACGAGTTTGACTACTACCAATCCGCCTCGATATGCCTTCTTTGCCATCAACCATCAAAGAAATGCTGAGGGTTTGATTCGTATCGCCGAAGCCCTCTCCTGGCCTCTGATGGACGAGACAAGGCGCACTCTCGAAACCGCATACTTCGATCTGACATCCGGTGTCAGTGGTGCGTCCTACGACATGTACGACTGGCTGTTCGGCCTCGTCATGCCCGGCAGATACTCCAGACATCGCGTCATGTGCACGCTCGTAGACGCAACGCCGAGTATCCGCAACTGGCAAGGAGCACCTTACTACGACAACGCTGTCGTAGTCAAAAACAAGTCGTACTGGCCGAAACGTACTGTTCTTGGCCGTGTTTTGGGCGGCCTGCGCAACCCGAAGAGTGTGTGCGGCTGGATCGGTCCACTCCCCGCGCCAACTGGTACAGACAAGAATGGCGGCGCGATTCAAGGCTGGGTCAGCTTGAACGCGCGACGACTCGATGTGCCCGTTCCGATAATTCGTCTCGCGAAACCGCTCGAGGCGCTAGGATTCACAGACACAGATCAGACCACAAACGAGCAAATCATCACTGAGATCGTAGATGCAAATGAATACATCATCTCGTCTGGCCCAGTGGTGCCGCCAGGACACCAGAAATGCGTGTTCAAAGGAATCCACTTGGAACTAATACCCCAAGCACGCCTCAACATCGGACAAACCCTCGGACTACCCACCGAAGAATACCGCGCATCTCTCGACTTTGAGATTTCCTCCCAATCCGTCCGCTACGCGCTCTTCACCCTTCCCATCTTCGTCACCGCACCTCCCTGTGTAGGAACCCACGTCATGTTCAGACGGCAAGCACAGATGCGGCTGCGGGACGCTTTTCTTGTGAAGGATCTGAAAGATACATATCCAGTGCCGGACAAGATGTTGGTCATTAATGCGATGGGTGAGGGTGATGAGATTGTTGCTAGGGCGTGGTGTGCGGAACGGGGGAAGCATGCGGTTATTAGGCGCGATGTACCGGGCAAGGAGTGTTGCTTTGCTTGTGCTTGTGATCTTGCAGCGGGGGATACAGGGTTGAATTGCAATGTCTTGATCTGGGCGAGATAGTGTGTGAGATGACGGAAGATCTGGCGGCCACGGCTGTGCTAAGTATGGTTAAGTTATGCAACATATCATACGTGTCTATAACTACAAGTTGAATAGTTCCATCTAAAGCATCTAGAGGTCGTATCATTCCGCATCGATGAATCGTCTAGCATCACAGTCTCGTAGTCCGCTTTCAGTTGTGCTGTCAAATACCCGCAACTCGGTAACGTGAGCCTTAGAACTTTGCGCAACCTGACAAGGATCAAGACGCCCCAGTTGGAAAATAGCTATATTTACAACTACGTTGTTCACAGCCTACGGAGTTCGTTACTATAGCCTGCAACTAGGATGTCCTCCACTCGCGCTCGTCCGCTTTAAGCGAAGTCCGATATCGAGAAAATGCCAGGTACACTTGCTTAGCGAGCATTCACAGAATTGAATGATCATTCGTGCTTCATAATAGAACAACTTCTTTTGAATCAAAAGTTTAGTTCTCATGCAGATTCTCCAAAAATTGATGTGGACTTTCGTCTCAAATTAGCAGCACGGTAAAGGTTCACAGGCATAGGGACAAATAAGTTCTTCATTCACCACCACCACAACACTCTTATACAAGCCTTTTAATCTCCACCAGGGCGCCACCAAGCATGCACGATACGGGGATACTCACAAGGCTTTTCCATTCATAGCTTGAAATTGAAGAGCATACGTGAGCGTGTCCACCCGCAGTTAAAACCAAACGCCACAGCAACACCGGAGATTTGACGACGCCGCATGCAGATGTGCTTCATATAGCGGAATGGACTTGGACAGGTACCAATAGTGTTGCTGGGTAGCTCCGTAGTATTTACAATCAAGCAAGATGGCTTTTTTGTCCCGGAGAAAACGTAACGGAAGTACGCGTACAAAGAGAGCAATTGTTGGGGCTGTACATATTGGCATCAAAATGACATATGAAGAATAGAGGTGCTATATAACCGGACTTACCTCTCCTTATCTAACTTATCCCAGCTTCAACAGTAAGCACTCTCTCCCAATCTTCCCTCCTTTTGGCTTGAACAGCCTATCCCATCTTGCGAGCCAGCAAACATGAAGCACCTTCTTTCCTTCACCTTTCTCCTCGCCAGCGCAGCAGCCCTCGTCAGCCGCGAACGCCGCGCCGACGCCTTACTCGCCAACCATGCTCCCGCCCTCGAAGCGCGCCACAACAAAGGCTGGGGCAAGACTCATTCCCCACACGATCACGAGGTCTCCACCCGTACGGTAACCGTCACCGTAACCGTCACCGTCACCCAAACCGACGGCATACCAGCTGGAAGTGTTACAACGACTCTCGAGGATACTCCAACGACGACTACTTCGAGCGATGATTTGGCCCCTTTCACGCTGATTACTCTCGATACTCTTGCTCCTACCGCTGTTTCTACCTCGGATGATTCTGTGGCTTCGTCTACGTCTGTTGATGATCTGGCGCCTATTACTTTGATTACTCTTGATACAGCGGCACCGACTGCTGTTGTGAGCTCGGATGATAGTGCGCCCACGCCGAATGATATTGCGCCGGTTACGTTGATCACTCTTGCTGGGCGTTAGGAATGCTGAGGGTTTGGCGACGAAGTGGAGTGGTGGGCTTGAATGGTTGATAGGCGGTTATGAAGGTTTGGTTCAGTTGGGGTAGTTGAATTGAGTTGATGTTATTGATCAATGATTTTGCTGATTTCGCTCGTCGAATCCCATGACTGACGTGATACTCCCATGCTCTCCCATTATGTTTGAAAATCTCCCTTCTGCTTCGGCCGTTCGCCTCCTTTTCGCCTTGTATCCCATTTTCACCTCAGACCAATCGTACTTCAACAACGCCCTTAACATGTCTCTCAAATGCGCCTCTCCCATAACTCCTCACCCAAAATTCCGTTACCCTGGTACACCTCTAAGTATCGAACTACACCTGCCGTCAGCGTAACTCCCTCGCCCTCTGTCACCAAGTCAGTACTTACCTGCCACTTCTGCAACCCCCTCTGGCCACCCTCCTTCCTCGGTGGCGCACGACTCGCCATCTTCGGCTCATGCGTCCTAGTATACTCCTGCGCGAGACTAGCACACACCTTCTTGTGCGTTTTGAAGTGTGCTTTTTGACACTCCTTACTGCAGTATGACGTGCTGTGGCATTTCATGCATTCTTTGAGGGGTTGGTCTGATTTGTGGCATTGAGCGCAAGCCTCTGTTTGCGATGTTGTGGCCGGCTGATTTGATGATTCGCTCGTACTTGTGGTGGTGGTGTCAGGAGTGGCGTTGGTGTTGTTGCCGATTTCTGATGCCTCGGCCATGGTTGGGGGCAAGTATCAAAGTATTGTGCAAAAGATTAGAAAGACTGTTTTCTGAGTTGTCAGTGTTAGATCCCGTGAAGACTTGGATGTCACGAGTGTCAAAGTTTGGTGTGAGCAGCCAGCAGCTCTTCTTCTCGCTAGTAAACCACGAAAGGATATTTAAGCGAGTAGACTAACCCAGTATAGTACTAGTCCCATCTATCCATATGCTCGTCTTCTGTACTGCAGAAAGCTGTACAGACGAAAGCAGTATACAACATTCAAATTTTAATCTAGGTACCTAGTCTGTTAAATGAAGTCTGTCATTTGAGAGAGTTCGACTGTAGGAAAATCCTTGTTCTTCCCCACCAAACCCCATCTCTCTCCTAACCACATGCACATATAAAGCACAAGAAGAACTTTAGTGTATAGATGTTGTGGGCATGTAAGTGATATAGTTTTTAGGCTGTAGTATTGGGAGAAATGATAGAGGGTTCATCAGCCCCGGGCGAGGCAGAGTAGGCGCCCTAAGTCAGAGCAGAGAAGGTGAACAAGCTGTAGCTCAATGAGGTTGAGTACAGGGCCCGGTGCGAGCTAGAGGAGGTGCTTCAAGTCAAAGCAGAGAAATGGTGGCCCAGTGCGAGCCAGAGGAGGTGCTTCAAGTCAAAGCAGAGAAGTAGCCCAGTACGAGCCAGAGGAGATGCCCCAAGTCGAAGCAGAGAAGTATAAAAGAGAAGGTAAAGCAGCGGGCGAGTTCTGGCGTAGATGCTATGACCAGGATGGCAGGTCACTATGGGCGCTCTTGCCTCCATCAACGTGCCACGTCGCGACACCTCAGATCTAGACCACCCCCCAACTAACGCCCTCGCTCTGATTTTATCCACTGCCTTCAGCCCTCAAACTTGGGGATTGCTTGCCATTGTCACTTATTGTGGAAGAAATGGTTGTTGTGTTAATATATATGGTTGGCAAAAGCGCAGCCAGGGGACGCAGGAGTTGGTCAGCCGCCATAAAATACGATGAGACACTCTTTCACATCTCTCAAGGAGCAAGAACCTATGTTATGTTCGTACAGACTTCCGATGAGAATCATGCGACAGATGTGTTCTACATTCGACGGTGGCTCACCCTTACCAAGCTATGAACAAGCCTGGGCGAGGAACGTGCGCGGCTACTAGCGGCATACTGTTCGTTGATGGACAGAACTTCGTCGATGGATAGAACATTGCCATCGTCCACGGTGACTTCTTGGGTGGTCCTTGTGTTTCTCAGTCTTGTGGCTTTCCAATTCGCCGTCATGTGGCATACGTGCGATGCAGCCCAGTCAGTTTCGCCTTTAGGGGGTCTAACAACCCGCTCGATGCTCCAGCACAGTTAGACGAGAGAGAGACACCGCAAAGTAGCGGAAAACGTGGGGTCATGACTTGGGTATATTATTATTACTTCCTTCACTTTACTTTACTTTTGTGCCAATACCCCATGGGGGTTCGTTCAAACAAGGTCGCTAACGCCGCCCAATGCTATGCGAAACTAGGTAGGGGTAGTCGCGATGCCATATACGTAAAATCCAAACTCATCAACAGCACCATAACTGCGTAGCCCATCGTGTCCGTGATGCGTGTGGGGTGCTAGTCCAGCGATACAAGCGAGCTTCAAAGCAGGAATCCTTAGTTTAGTGTCGTTTCATCGTGCCGGCAGCTCCGCAATCTATGCGGAGCACGTCTTCTTGACAATGAACACGCCTACTTCGATGCCCTTCTTCGGACCTCCATCCGCATACTCTCGTTTCGAAACGCCCTCGAGCACTTCCTGGATCAAGTTTGCACCAGTCAGTTCGCCCGTGGGGAGCTTCTTCGATTTGCGAAAGTATTTCGAGATGGCTTCCCGTACTCTTGGCTTCTCTTGCTTCACCCACATGTCGTCCGCCCATTCTGCCCTCCCCAGAACCATTTCCTCTTGTGACGCGTGGATGATCTCGTAGATGTCTTTCTTGTCGGCGTTCCCTTGTCGCGTACCGAGCGCATCAATGAACTTTGTGAGTTGCGCCTCAAGGTGTTCGTATTCATCAAGGTAATTGACGGCACTCATTTGCCCCAAGCTTCTGCCCAGCTCGGAGTGAAGATCGTGTACTACAGTCAAAGTCCGTAAGAGCGGGTCAAGAATGGGTCCGAGATACTGCTGCATGAACGTTCGGCCTCCTGTCCTGGTAGGGTAGATGAAGAGGAGGATGCCATTGTCTGACGAAAGTTCGATGAGGCGGTCGTATAGTAGAGAGCGACCTCTGAACGTGAACATCTCGGCGAATTCATTGGTGTTGGTGGGTGGTATGTAGCGCTCGACCACTGAGACGTTGATGCTCCCTGGCGGCACGACCGGTCTTGGTGAAGGCGGGAGGAGCTTTGAATCAAGCTGGTAGTCGGGGATCGCGACGGCACTGTCGAAAACTTTACTCGTGAAATACGAATCTCCCCCTACAGCGGGTCCGGGTGTCGACGGAGGCGATTTGGGAAGATCTGAGAGTGTGTAGCGACCGGGAACGGCATGGAAGACATTGATCCACAAGGTGTGTGAAGTGGTACTGTCGTGAATATTGGCGATAATTCGGCCGAACAGGTGGCCTGTTAGTGAAGGGCATGGGAGCGCATGAGACAGGATCTTGACTGAATCCAAGTCCAAGCATTCAGATTCATTTGCTAAGACAATTAGCCATGTACTTGCCACAGAGTAAAGCAGACGCTTACTAATGATGTTCTTGACGTCTTCTATCCAAGCTGCCATCCTCATGGCGTCGCTTAGCTCAGCGTAAGTCGGTACAATTATTGGAGCCTGGCCAGGCGCTGTCGCACTGGCGGTAAGAGTGAGGTTTGGCGACACTCCAGGATCAGAACTTGGAGGTGAGCCCAGGCCAGCCGTCCTCACATTCACGAAGGTTCCCCAAACGATCGTCCCTGGCTCCTGAGGAGGAGTCCAGGTGGGTACAATATGTCCCACTTGAGCCCTAGCAAGTTTGGGACTCGCAGTGGGTAAGTCGTGGGCTCCGTCAGCCTGGTGATAAAAGTCCAGCGGTGGGCTGAGTGCATGGAGAGGGTCTTCTGGCTTCGAGAGAGGACCAGCGCCCAGTGGAGAGAATGGATAGTGTGGTCGGGAGGAAAAGTGATCAGGGTGGGGTGCAGCAATGCCTAGTACATCAAACGAGGGTAGGCGCAAATTGTGCGCTGTTTTGACAACAGTTGGCGTGGGAAGCGAAACATTAGTCGAGGGCAGGCCAATGCCAGCGAAACTCAGATCGAGATGAGGCCGATCTTCAAGGATGGGAGTTTGCAGTGGCTGGGGTGAGGCGAGTGGGAGCGGGAAGGGTGCTGAAGCGTCGAGAAGAGACGAGAAGTCGTTTATAGGCGCATCGGCTGGTCCACGAGGAACCGCCGTGTCGGTGCAGGGAGCGCCCTCCGGTGTCGCCGGGATTGAAGACGAGCGGGCCTCAGCGTGAGGATGCTGGATGCCTGCGAAATGGCCAGTGTGAAAGGCGAGGGGTTCGGTCATCTCATCAGAGGGACGTTGCGCCCGCGAGTTCCTTCCCGTGGTGCGATATCTGGTGGTGGCCCGCACGCTGTCTGGGCGATAAGGTGGGTGATGAGCAGAAGCACGGAAGACGTGGCTGAAAGATCTGACAGCCAGGTACAGTTGCGAACACGGTGGCTCCGCTCTTCTCCAAGCCGATCGATTTGCTAGACTGGTGAAGGGGTGGGGAGCAGCGGCCAAGCCCCCGTAACGGCGGGGCGCGGCAGCAACGGTAGCGGAGGATTACGGTTGAAAAGAGCAGGAGGGCGGACAGGTGGGACGACGGGACAGACGGGCGACGAGTGAATGAGCGGCAATGGGCCAGCAGCGAGCGCGAGATTGCTGCGCAGAGTCCCGCAGACGTCTCCCCAGCGCGAATAATGCGGCAGTAAACAGTGGTGCAGTATCAATGGCAAGACGGCGGGCCAATCAGCGGGCGCGTGTCTTAGCGTGTTTCCACGGCCGCAGGGGTCCACCGACGGTCCAGAACGCAGGCGGCCATGGCTTTTGCAGCACAACCTCACTCTAGTCACTCTACACGAGCAAAATGGCCTGACTTCGTCCCATAGCTTCGCCGTGCTCCCTGCTGGCCGCCTGGTCAGCCTGGGTCAACAACCAACAAAGCGAGCCCTGCCAGGACCGCGCGGCCAGTCGGACACTACCATCACCGCCGATCGCGCCCATGAATTTTTCCCATCCTTCAGTAGCGGATCTGCTCCTCCCAGGTGCCAGCTTCCCTGCACGACACGTTGAGCGCGAGCATTTTCCCTCCCGCATCCAAGGCGTCCCGCTGCGACAGCGGCTGGCGTACTCCGTACTCCTCCATGTACCACTACCTATACCGCGCTGTGCCTTGGTGAGCCATTTGTGTGGCAGAGCCGCATGGCAGACGGCTGCTTGCTTAGTCATGAGTAACGGCGCATCCACTTGCTTGTGACTGCGCTTCCCTCGGCTATTGTCCCCTCCCACTCGCCTCACTGGCTGGACACGCTGGCCGAGTTGCTGCATGTCACTGAAAACAGTTTGTATCCTCACCACCTCAGACGTCCTTCGAGGAACACGGTCTGTCCGCAGTAGCGCAGCCCAACCTGCCGGTCTTGCGCAACCATGCCCAGCCAAACGCACCTTCCGCGAACTCTCCGTCTGTATCAGGAAAGGGCGCGCAAGGCCTGGACCCACCGGGCAGCAAACATGCGTTTTGTACGGTGTACGCTTAATAGGTGTAGGTACCGTATTTGACAAGCCGGTCGTGCCAGCATCATGGTTCTGTTGGATCAGAAGCCGCTTCTTCGCAATCCGATCCTGATCTCGTTGGTGCCTCACATCTGCAGCGGTCCCCGTCATACATCCTGGAGCAGCCCTCCAGCAACTCCGGAAGATTCTTCCGTCGAATCCCGCACATGTTGGTTCTGAATGATCGATTCCCATGTGCATCCGGGGTACACGTCTCTAAGTTCATCTGCCGCGAACCGCCGATGCATGTTCTTCCTGTATGGACACTAGCCAAGACCTTATACGGACCGCGAGGCGCATGCCACCTTATCTGTCGGTCTCATCGGTTTGATTATTCACCTTTAAGGCCGCGAGCACGAGCACGGCAAAATGAGCACCATCTTGTCAGGCCAAGTGGAAATAATAGAGCAGCCTAGAGCCACAACTAATGTGGTGGTCCAGCAAGCATGCCCAGGAATGGAGAGCAAGTCTTTTGGGCCGGACTACTGCCCGTAGCTGCCCAAGAGGCTGCAGCCACAAGCGCGACTGAAGAGTAGAGGTAGTCTTACTAGTGTACCGTTGGTATAGGTATCTCATTACTGTGCTTCCGGTCAGCTGTGATATCCCTCGAAACCCCTATCATTGACACTCACCTCCACTCAACGAGTGAATCTCTCGCGCAAATTACTTTCAGGTATATTTTGTAGCTCTCGAATTCAAGAACTTTTCTTAATTGAGCTCAATGTATCGGAAAACCTGCACACTTTGACCTAGGCATAGCCGGGCTTGAGTATAAGCTACTTATATTACGGGTCACACACTCTAAGCCTTATCATAACGAGAGAGTCCCTCGAGCAGTAAGCCTCGAAGTGGATATAAACAAACGTAGACTCGAGCGTGCTGATTTTCATGTGCTCTTTCCTAAGTGGCAGGTTTACCCTGCCCCGCCAAGACGCTAGCGCGGAAAACTTCCCATCTATTGGCCTCTTACTGACAACCCAGCCAAAACACCATGTCAAGAATGAGATATCAACGCCCATCCCAGTGAACAACCAATGAGCGGAGTAGGGCTTCGTGAATTGATGGTCATAGGTCTTCAATCTCGAATATCGAACAACTAGGTACGCCTTTTACGAGTCCATCTTGCATACAGTTGTTCCTTCCTTTCTCGGTTGTCCTGAATAGCAGAAGCAAACAGCTTGCGGCTCGCCTCTGCGCTAGGACCCCACAAGATTTCTACGTACTTTGGCCTCCATTGTTTTCATCCTCGTCGCTAAAGTCCTATCTCACGACAACCACCGCCTGGCTATCCTCTCAGCTATAGCTCACGATCATAGGCCTCACACAGCAGGTCTCGTGACCGCGACTCTCACTCCCACAAGGGTGAGCTCCACTGGGCAAGAACAGACAGATCAAGATGCATGTAAGTATTTTCAACCAATCTGCTCGCCCTTCCGGTTGTATGCCTGTCGGCCGACCTGTACTGCCTATGGTTGTCAGGCGTCGTCGCATTTACAATCTCCTACATCTCAAGACTGCATAACTCCTTTCTTCCTATTCATACACATTCCTATTGTTCAGCCGCTAGCATCAGAGTTTGTCTCATATACTAACAACAAGTCTAGATCGTCAATCCCCAATCCGCACTCCTCTCCAACCACGAGCTTCTGCTCCACCTTCAGCAAGAGGAAGCAGAATACTCAGGCACCGATGGCACAGGTCGCAACCGACCAAAGCCTTCTGGCCTGAACCACATGTTGCGAGACGTACGTTGCCTTTTTTTCTCTCCAACGCCCGAACCTCCACTCTCTAGGGCCTTGCAGTTCGCAAGTTCACCGAATTCATTCATTTTTCTTTTCTCCCTCTATGCCGATAATATATCTGCATGCAAATCTGACACCTCCTCAGGGCATAGCCTACCTCCAATCCGCCGACCTCCCCAATGGCGCCATAGCAAGCACCCACCCGGACCGCCCCATGACACTCTACAAAGGTCCCCACTCTCTCTTCCGCGCTCTCTCGCCCAAGTACCGCCTCAACAAGGCAGAGTACTTGCAGCTCTACAACTTGCGTCCCACTACCCAAGTCATGCTTGAACTCGTCATCGAAGAAGTAAGTCCCCCATCTACCCCACCCCGCTCTCTAACACCCCGTCCCTTCATCCCCTCCTCACCCACCAAAGCAATTCCGTACACGTCCAAACCCCAAATGAGAAGACGACGTCATCAATCACACGATAGCTGACAACAACTTCTAGGCAGGCTCGCGCTTCTCCGAAGAACAACTCCACGACATCCTGTCCATCATCCAGCAGGTCTTCGACGAAGAAGAGGCATCCATTCCCGCGGGCGCGGAAGACCAGGAGATGCCCAAGATCCCCAATAAGCTGCTCGGCGCTAGCAGGAAGAAGAGGAAGCCGCGTGCCAAGGCGAAGGCGTAGGTCTTCGCGAGAGAAAGAATGATGTGGTGTGAGCAAATGAATTATGTAACTGACGAAATTGAATCAAGATCTTCGAAGAAGGTGAAGGTCTAGGCGCATGATCGATTCGATTCGATTCGGTAGCGCGGCATGCATGCATGCCTCGTACAGGCGGGCAGGCAGGCAGACCATCACAGCGACGACTTCTTCAGACATGATGGCCTGGTCGCCGTATGAGGCGTAAAATACAGGCGAAGCGGAAATGTCCAGAGACATAACATCAGAGGAAGTCAGGCACGGACAGGGGACATTTTCTTTCAACGTGGAATTGTAGACTATGCAAACTGGCGGGTTGGGTATCCTATCCGCTTCCGCCCTACTAGCTAGCTACATAGTAGCCACCTCTACAACTAGATCTACTCCCCAACTCTCCTCCCAACATTCATGCAGCAGAAAGAACGAAGAACATGTACAAAATGCCTCGAAGAACCCATTGCGCCCACTCGCTAGTATGTAGCAAGCTCAAACCCTTGGAACGCCTTTGCCCATTTTCAGAACATACAGTAACATCCACGCGTTTCGGTCTCATTCAATGACTGTGACTCCATCACATCAATGCCGTGGGTCTAGTCCTTGCTCTTCTTCTTTTTCTTCTTCTCGCCCTTCTCCTCGGCGTCTTCTGCTTTCCTCTTCTTGGGCTCCTTTGCCGCCTTCTTGGCTTCCTTTGCAGCCTTCTTCGCCTCCTTAGCTTCCCGCTTGGCCGCGCGCTCTGCTTTCCGTGCCTTCTTAGCCTCCTTCTCGGCCTTCTTCGCAGCCTTGGAGTCGACCTTGGTGACCTCCTTCTCATCTGAATCTGAGTCGGAGTCGGCGTCCGCCATTTCCTCATCTTCGTCTGAGTCGACCTCCTGGACAAGCTTCTTGGGCGTTGTTCCGTTGACCTTGTCGGACTTTGACTTCTTCGCCGCTGGCTCATCCGCCGCAGGCTCATCGCCCGTCAAACCATCGGCATCAGGGTTGTACTTCCGTGCCTCCTTGACCTCCCACTTCTTCTGTCCACCAAGCGCGGTCTGGTTAGCATTGGCCAGGCTCTTGAGCGGCTTGCCCTCCAGTGCACGTAGTCTCCTTTCAATGCCCAATCGTGCGTCGCGACCGAGTTGCGACTTCTCTTCCTCGGTGGGCTCGTTGGTGGTGTCCTCGGACGAGACGCCCCATGTGCTGAGAGCATCGACGCGCAGACCGAGAGCGGACTTGGCGGCGAGCATACGAGCGATCTTGCCCTTGTTCTTGCCAGTTGCTTGGCCGATCAGAGATGCGTGGTAAATCAACTAGAGCTTGTCAGTATGTCTCATAGTGCAAGATCTTGGAATTACATACACCATATTTGGGAGTGTCGTGCTTCGTCTTCAGTGCTCGGAAAAGGGCCTTCTCGGCACCGAGAATCTGGATGGTGGAGCCGGGGGATTTGGCGAGGTTCATGAGAGATCCAGCATGAGCGATGAGACGTGCGCCGACAAGGTCGCCAACGAGCGCTGTTAGGTTAGGGGCGAGTGCCTGCATACGTGTGGAGAGGTAGTTGCCAAGGTTCTGACGATGCCTAGTCGCATATTAGTAAAGGAGTGAACGTGAGGACACTTGTTAAACCTACTCGGTAAGGTCAACGACCTGCTCAGCCAATGCGCTGGTGGCTTCCAGATCCTCCTCAGTGATTTCGGTACCCATACTGATCTCAGCAGCAGCCTTGACAGCCGCCTCGATTTCCTCGGGCAAGATGCCGGAGAGATCGGTGTCTCGTGCATTTGTGCGGAAACCCATCTTGAGCACGACCTTTGAGTACGCGAGATTGTCGTTCAAGATCTTGGCAAGCTCGGGGAAGTGCCAGCCATACCACTCCTTCACCCTCATGGCATATGTGTTGAGCTGCTTGTCGAGCACATCGAGACTGGCGATACTCTGGATGATCATAGTGTCGACCTTATCTGGAGAGAATTTGAGCTTGTGTCGCGAGAGCGAATGCGCGAGACCGAGGCGGGTTGAGTCCATCTCGGCGGGCAGGAGGTCGGGGATGAGCGAGGTCATGTGTTCGCGGATCGCACGATACACGTCCTGGGTCGAAGAGTCGGAAATGGGCTTCAGCGACAAGCCAGGGACCTGGGCAATGGAGTTCGCAAGCTTAGGATCAGCCACGGCCACTGTTGATAATTAGCAACGCAAGTTCGTTTCGCTGGGTGCTGGGAGGCGGACATGATGCCTTGGTCTCATCCTTGAGCTCTTGCAGCAGGTTGGACAGCATGGAGCTGACCTTGCCGTCGGTCAGGGCCGCAGCTTCGTTGAGCGCACTGACGGCATTTTCGAATTTCTCAAACTTCTTGAGCTTCAATGAGTCCACTAACGTCGACACATCCTTGACGAGCTCGTCTCCCTTTCCGAGCAGCTTCTTGTCCTTGGACTTGAACAGGGCATAACCCGCGCTGGATGTGTTGGTTAGCTCTCGTGGTGCACCGAAGCTTTGCGCACGCAGCGTACCTCGTCTCGGTCAAGATAAACAACCCCATGGCTCTTTCTGTGTCTGCTCTCGGGCGGAGTGTCGTCGGCCGCGGCTACCCTTGGAGCAGTGTGTTGACGTTGGTTAGCAAGTCGCGATGCAGATTGTGCGCGAGGCCTTCGAGCTTTCCGAATTGAAAAATGTTCGAGCTAAAATGCACAGACCAACAGGCTAAGCCCGGACCGCCTGCGCCAACTACGGTATGACATGGTGCTGTAGTACTTCACGACTAGGAATTATGCTCCCTAATTTTGCAATGCCATGACCTCGTCGCAGGCACACTGGTGTGCTAGATCGAATACTCTACAATGTCCAGCACCGTCGGTGACCGCAAAGTTTCCGCGTCCTTGAGCCGCAGCGCAAGGGGAACCACACCGCGTCTCGCAGACCTCGCTTCCACCCCCGAGTCGCCGCGAACACCACTGCTACGCTCCATATCCTCCACCTTCGGCTCGCCTGGTGGTAGCTTTCGCACAGACGATGAGTACGTCGTAATCGAAGTTGGCGCGCGGTTCGTGCGCGGCGGCTTTCCTGGCGAAAGTGCACCAAGATGTACCTTGCGGTTTGGGCCTGAGGAGCAGCGCAGAGTGGGCGACTATAGGCAATGGGCTCCAGAGTATGCACAGAAGAGGAGGAAGAGGAAGAGGGGAGATGACTGGGGACAAGAGCACGAGCTGTACAGAATGGATTTGAGAAACGTCGACCTCGGCTTAGTCGAGGACAAGTTTGAAAGAGCCTTGCGAGACATGTACAACAAATATTTCCTGTTGGACACCAAGCCGAGACGCATACTGCTCGCTATGCCACCGCGAATGCCGCATGCACTCATGTCAACCGTGTTGGATGTCTTGTTCTCAAGCTTTCAAGCCCCTAGCATCACTCTCATGTCGAACCCTGTCTTATCGACCGTTGCGGCAGGACTACGGTCAGCGCTGATCGTCGATATTGGCTGGGCAGAAACACTGGTCACAGCAATCTGCGAGTACCGCGAAGTGCAAGAGAAGCGGAGCATACGAGCCGGCAAAGTTCTTAGCGAAGAGATGGCCCGATTGTTGAACGCCGAGCTGGATGACAATGCGGATTCTGGCGCCCCAAAGGCGGACGTATCCTTCGAGGAAGCAGAAGAAGCCCTGACCCGTGTTGGCTGGTGCAAACCACATCCAAAATCCAATCGGAGGACGATGTATTTTCCAGCACGGGAGGCACCCGTGATTGAGGAATTCGAAGACGCCATCGAGTCACCGCCTCCTACCATCACCGTACCATTTCCGAAACATACACCTCCAACTGAGCTCAGAATCCCATTTGCATCACTTGCCAAGCCCGCTGAGAACGCACTCTTTGCACCAGACTTAGCACTCAATGAGTTCGACGATGAAGACCTTCCCTTACACCACCTTATCTACCGTACACTTGTGTCTCTACCAATTGATGTCCGCAGACTATGCATGGCGCGCATCATAATCACAGGCGGAGTCTCCGCACTCCCCGGCTTGAAGACCCGCATCCTGAAGGAACTCGAAGCTCTAGTGCAGATCAGAGGCTGGGACCCCGTGAAGAGCTATGGAAAAGCAAGTGCACGGCGCGAAGAGAAGCTACGAGATCAACGAGAAGAAGCCGAGCTGAGACGCCAGGAAGGTGAAGACACGGTGTCCTCCACCATGGACCCTTCTTCGCCATTTCCTGCTGGCTTGCAAAGCCCAGAAGTAGATCCTACAGATGTCAAACTCGAGAATCTCAGCATTCGCAATGGTCCGCCGCGCGAATGCTCCATTGGTGGCGTCATTAGGGGCGTGGAGACGTTGGGTGCGTGGGCGGGTGCGAGTCTCGTTGCGCAGCAGCGTATCAAGGGCATTGTGGAGATTGAGAGGGAGAGATACCTTAAAGATGGGCTGCTAGGGGCCTCGAAGGAGAAGGAAGTCTCCGTTATCCAGCAGCGCCAAAGCATGGGGCCAGGCATGGCGATGAAAGGTGGGGAGCGGGCGAGCTGGACCTTGGGTGTGTGGGCATGATCTGCGAACGAGCCTTTCAAGAGCACGGTATTCTCCTCAGTCATTTAGCATACTCAGCTGCGTGTTCTCATTATGATACCCCCTTTAGCTGTGTTACTACCGCATTTCAACTTTCCCATACTTGCCATCATCCTCCGTTTCCTCCGTCTCCCCTTGTTTACTCCTTATCGTAGGCATCTCACCACTTTATCCATCCCTTCCTTCTCATCACCCACACCTTCACTCTCGTCTTCAACCATCAATCAATCGCCCGGCCCCGTCCCCGGAAACCACTCCGTATGCATCTCCCCTCACTCCCCACATACACCACCCTCTTCCCCCCAACATACACCGTATACTCCACAACCCCACTCCTCACCACCGCCTCGCTAAACTCCAAATAACCACCACCTCCCTGCTGCCCAGCTACCGCTTCCCGAATCGCTAGCATGATTCCTGTCATGTCCCATGTTCCAAATGTGTATTGGTGACTGCTACTGCTGCTGCGGTTGTTGTTATTTGGGAAGGGGGTGGTGTCGGCTTGGGGTGTGTTGGAGGAGGTGTATGCAGTGATGCTGCGTGTGATGTAGTCGACGCGGTATCGAGATATGCCCAGGGCGGTGAGTTGAGCGATTACTTGCGGGAAGGGGAGGCTCGAGGGGGAGTGGAGCGCCGCCCAGATTGATGCTAGGGCTGAGCGGGTGGCGGAGTTCATTATTGGATGTGCGGGACTGGACAACTACAGATTTATGATGGGGAGAGGAAATAGTGAAGGCTTGTAAGGTGTGAAAGACTTCGCGATATTGCGGTTCATATTATATTTCTTCGTGGATCTGTGGATGGGGGAGACGCGTACGTTGGTAGCGGTGCAACGCGATGGCACGTGGGCTGCGGGCGCGGTTCCAGAACTTCAGCTCTGCGAACAAAACGGGCAGGTGCTGCCGGGTGGTGGTGAGTGGCTCTTTCTCTGTGTGTATACAACAGGTTAGCTCACAAGAGGGGCAATTGACATGGGTCTACAGAGACAACACACGAATCAAGTTGCACTCTGGTCGTCTTGAGGCTATCTCGATTGTTTTGCTGGGTTTAGCCTGGTTATCATTTCGTACGTCAACGACTTCTTGTACTTACATGCAACTCTTTATCGCACAGGGTCTATACATACTAAAGGTGAGGACACACGAGAGTTTCGTTACTTGAAGCATAGCTAAGTATGTAGCAGACACCTGAGGCACTACATATTTGTTAACCCAGCTATTTGCAGATGACATTGTCAGGACTTCACGAACGTAGACACGCCGACCCTAACGACCTTACGAACGTCAGGAACACTCTGAACTGGGCAAATGCGCCAGTATGCAAATAAACGGAATCCATCGTTGCAATGTCAACGATCGTGTAGGCGTGCGGCCCGTGTAGCGTAGCTGCACATTTGCTCACAAGATCTCTGGAACACTCAGATCACACCTCTGTGGCTATACTAAACACCTTGGATCTTTGAGAAAGTTACTCGTTCTGAACATCTTCGTAGACGAGGCTGTATATCGAGGACTTCAGAACGCCAAATGGAACCTGGACATGTAGCCCAATGACTGCTGGACTCGTGGTTCTCACTCCAGCGCCTCGCCCTATCAAGAGCATCCAGCCACTCAGAGAAGTGAGCAGTCAGGCAACAAGGCATCTATGCAAATGCGCAGATATGCAAGTTGGCAAGTTGGCAAGCCCGCATGCATGCAAGCCATTCCGCTAAGCAAGTATCTCCGCTGCTCTGATTGGCCCATCCATTCACTTAAGAGACCTGATGTCCCCGTCTGAGCCTGTCTGGAAACGTCCCTCTTATTGTTCATCGTCCTTCATATCATTTCGTCATCATGTCGGACCGAGGCTCCAATGGTCCTTCGTCCCTCGTCCTTCCTTCCGATGTCACATCAGCTGCTGAAGGACTTCCAAACCAGAACTACCAGGAACCTGCAGGCAACGACGCCTTCGATTTCGAGCATTTCTTAACTCGGGATTCTAACACGTGTTGGGACTCAAACCATGAGTGGGATTTTCATAACGAGTTAGACAATTACCGAGCCCAGCAGAATCTGCCTCTGCATGAGCCCAATCCATCTGTAGTTCCCTCGATTCAGGTTAGCCAATCGTTCCATCCTTATCGACTTTACATGGCCGCTTACTTTGTTTCTTAACCACAGCACCAGGAAGTCAACCAAAACCCATCAAATACTCCATATCACAGAAATGAGCTAGAAGTATCAACATATGATTGGCAGTGGCCCGATTCGGCGGAACCAAAACCCAAGATGGTCGACGAAGTCAAACGCCAGCGAAGCTTCAACTGTCCGTACCGAGTTGCTGAAGCCAACCTAGGTCGAACGTCATTCTCATGTATAGGGTGCCAGGAAAAGAACATGGGTGGTATTCGACGACATTTGACTCGTCCGTTACGCAAAAAGAGACCGCCGCATCTGCCGTTTCTGAAACTCTGCCCCACTTGCAACGAAGATTTCCTTGATAGAGTTGAATTCGAACAAAATCACGGGAATGAAGGGGAAGCGTGCAACAATCCACAGAAACAACGAAAAGGAGATGAAGGGCAGCAGGAGCAGTGGGATGCACTGTATGCGAAAATAGTGCCCCACATCATAGCTGAAGTCGGGGAATCTTGTAGGTACAGTCACAGATCCAGAACCACAAATTGCTGACGGGACTACATTCAGCTGTTGCTACACGTATGCGAGCTACGGTGCCGCAAGCGGTACCTACTCAAGATGCACCTATGGCCGGGCACCGTGGCCCCTGGAACCGAAGTCGCAGCAGTTCATATCATGCTGCAGTAGTCGAGACCGTAGGTTTTTTTATTTCAGTATCATGCTGTGCTCTGACCGACCTTAGTAGCCTGATCAGGACTACGTTCCACACGTTGAGTCGTGGGACCACTTTTTCGATAATCCTTGGAAAGTCGACAACCCATACGAGGATGATCCCCAGACGACTTTGTCTCTGACAGGAACGTCTCAGATCTCCTCTCTAAGTTCATACGGGCTAGACGAAATGAGCTTGATGCCATACAATGATCCAGGGACCGCAGAAACATCTTACAGCTCAGAGATGGATAACATGATGGGTACTCAGTGTACTATCCAACCGATGTCAGATTGGTCCTTGGGGCCTAGTGCTGGAAGCAGAATTCTATTTCCAGAAGACACACCAGAGATCTTGTGAGTTCAGCGTCTGAGCCAACGAAATGATAGAAAGCTAATATTGGTGGGCTTACAAGACCTCAAGCGTTATCAGTTCCTCAAATCAATGTTTCGGACTCGGAACCGTCATCCCCAGTGAGTAGTGTTGATGTCACAGAGATACCAGATGTCCTCTGCTGTATTGAATGCGGTCAAGAATTTGCTGGCCACTATCGGAGAGGTAACCTAGCTCGTCATACGCGGCTGAAGCACAAGGGAAATACCGTTAGCGTCTATCCTTGCGAGGGGACTGACTGCGATAAAGTGTTTAGACGGAAAGATGCCCGTCTGAAACACTACAGACGCCATCATCCACATCTCGCTTCAGCACCAGCAGTGCGTCGCGGACATCAACCCTTGCCGCGAGAAGTCTCTGAAGTAGAGGAATGGCCACACGATCAAGTTATCGGGGGTATCTCTGGATGGACCGAGGGGCGTAGCGCTAGGAACCGGACAGGGGGTTGAAAAGCCTCCCTATACCGGAGTACTAAGCAGCAGCACGTAAAAGGATCCAGGAGCCAAATACAACAGTCGTAAATCCATACACATTGACATGAAATTTGTATCTCGCACATCAACATCGCTTAATCGACGATCTGCTTATTAAACCTGTCCATGCCCGACTCCCCCTTGGACACTCTCCTCGCATGGCGACTCCCAAGCACCCTATCACACACGTTAGCATCACCATCCCTCAAACATGACCCTTCCCCCGCTCGCCCCAACGGAAAATAGAGGAAAACTTACACATCACCCACGACCTTCCTAAACACTAAACTATCCACCCACTCCCCCTTACTCTCCCACTTCTCCTTGGTCAAACTATGCCTCTCAAACCCCAACCGCTCCGCCAACCGCACACTCCCCGTATTCCTCGGATCACACTCAATCTCGAGTTCCCACTTCCCCCCGTCCTTTGCGCCCCGCGTCCCCTTGGTCAACACCGCGATAAATGCCTTCATAGCTTCTGTTGCGAAACCCTGGCCCTGCGCGGAGGGTAGGAAGCTAAAGCACAGGTTCGCGTGCGTCACGTGCTTGAGTGTCATTTCGCCGGGAAGTTTGTCATAGCTTGTTGGCGTCAATTTTGCGCCAACCCGGCCGATGAAGTGACCCGTGTGATCGACGGCTAGTTCGAAGACGGTGCGTGGCACGGCGTTGTGGTTGCGGATGTTTTCGAGCACTAATTGCCGTGCTTCGTCCTTTGTGCGCGGCGGCCAGTCTTGGTAGCGGGCGTTCTCGGGGTTGGATTCGAGTTCGTAGTAGCTGTCTATGTCCTTGGTTTCGAATTCTCGGAGTAAGAGGCGTGGTGTCTGGATTGCGCCGAGGCGCTCGCCCTTGAGGTTTGCTTTTTCGATGGCGGCGAGTTCGGGTTTGGTGAGGGTGCCTGAGGCGCGGAGGATTTTCTGGATTATCACGCTCTTGGCTTCGAGGTAGTCGATTATGTTGGTGTTTTTTGCTGCTAGATCTAGTTTTACTCGTGCGTACTCGTCTCGTAGTTCTGAATCGCGACGAAGCGTGTCGCGCAATCCGAGATGATTCCGTGTTTGGGCAACCCCGTCAACACATACGTAGATGTTGTGACGTGTTGATTGATTCGGGTCCTTGAAGACATGGCGATCGACAATGCCGAGTTCACCCAGGTAGTCGAACTTCCCGTTTGCGATAAGAGCGTCGATTGTGGGCTGCAAGTTTCCTCGTGTAACAATGATATCGATGTCGATGATGGGCTTTGCTGCGAGACCTGGGACTGATGTGCTGCCTACATGCTCGATGGAGAGATATTCGATATCTTTCAGGTACGTTTCTAGCTCGGATTTGATACTCTGGAACTGCTGTGGCCACTCTGAATTATACTGCTCCACGACGACAGACATATCGACGATTTGTAAAGAATTGTTGAGTGCTCAAGCAGGAGGATGACTGGTTGGGCTTGAAGTAGATGAAGTCGGTTACACTTGCCGTTTCGGTCAACGTCGTACTCCCTAACACCATGCGCAGGGCCTGTGAAGGTAGGACAGAAGTCACGTAACAACGGAGATAAAAGGGCGGAGAAGAACGAACAGACAGTAGAAATCGAAAGTTTGTGGGTAAACAAACAGCCAAGGCACCGCTTGCGCATGCCGCTCAATGCAGCGCGGAGTTGATAGCCCCGCCCTTTTGATTGCAGCTCAGCCCTTCAGCAATCGCATTCCAAGCATGTGCTAATCGCACTCCTCGATCTTGATTACAGGGATGTCTGCATACGCTCGCGATGCGTCTTGGTGGTGTGACCCGAGTAGCGCCATGGCAAGGTTCATTTCCATATCGTCTTCCTCCATGTCCCTTATCTGCTGTCTCTGCTGGAACCATCGGCGAACCAACACAACCATCAACGCAAGCAGTAAAGCCAGGGGTAGCAAAAGGGCGTCTTGTTGCAAGCTGTTGGACCAAAAGTCTCCCAGCTTACTTAGAACGAAGTTCCATGTCCTCGACCAGGTGCCTGACTTGCCATACTCGTCCCACATATTGGGATCAAACGACGTTTGAACCATCGCGAGTCTACCGCACTTCATTATGGACGGCTGCACACGGTCTTTTCTCTCCACGACCTGCAGGGTCTCGATAAGGAGTTCCGTGCTGTTCTCCTGCTTGCTCAATAGCACCTCAACGATCTTTTGACCTTCCTTGTCCATCTTCAACGGCGCGGTAGTCTCGCCCCAGGGGAGTCCAGTTACATCGAACTGAACCCACCATCTGTTATGCACTTCGGTACGAAGTAGGGTGTGCTCGTACTGCAGTGCATATGACACTGGGCCGGCCGAGGTGGATGGGTTCAGGTCTTCGTCGATGAGGTGGGCCATCTCAGCTATGGAAATATCGGCGGAAACTTGTAAGGCGTTGATGTGAAGTGGCATCGCGCCAAGGGGTAGTATGTCGTGCCCATTGAGAAGTAAGGCGGAGCGGGAGGTGTCGATGTCGAACTTGAGTAACTATACAACGTCAGCTTGTGGTCCTCGCACATACCCGTCATAGAGTATTTCACATGATCGCATGTTGCGATAGGACTACTGAACAGTCACGAAACCATCGGTCTCTATGCCTGTGTAGTCTCGACAATGACTGTTGGATCAGATATTACGTACCAAAGCATTATCTCTTGGGGGATGCTCGAAGCTAATATTAAACTGACTCTCCCTCAACAAGAAGGGGCACCCCAAACACCCCAACTTGACAACATAACTCTTATTCACATCCACAACCGTAACCTCTTCAGCCACGCGTTCAGGGGCGTCGTCAGCCGGCAGTCCTCCCGTCGCTGCTGCAGCTGCAGCGACGTAAGCAAGGCTAAGTGAAGAAAGCAAACGCATTTTTGGAGTAACGAATGGTAGAGAAGGGAACGAGTGACGAGGGTTGGTGAGTTGGTATGTAGGTTACACAAATAGCGGGCGATCGGCGGGGATGCATTGGTGTTGCAGGTGAGACTTCGGAAGCCCGGCAACGCTAATGCCTAGTTAGGACACAACCAAACTTGAAACCTCGAGTCTGAACTTCCGTAAAGATTGACTTCCATACAACAGTAGACAGGAACAAAATTTGTTGCATCTTATCGACTTTTAACTTTTGCGAGACTTTTACTCTGCTACGCGTGCGTGCACTATGGCCTCTTGGTTTCAACAAACCCCTGAGACTGCCAGGCTTATGGACTGTACTCAATCCTCCACAACTCATCTGAGTCACTCATTCTCTGTATACGTACATAAATACACATTTCCTAATTATACTCGTCCATAGCTTTCAAAATACCCTGGTAGCCAGCATAGCATTCATATGCCTCCGCCCGCTGTAACTAGCTCAGAACTCATACGATTTCGAAAGTGCGAAAGTGTAGATTTTGGTCTTATTCACTAATGTACCTACATTGGGCGACGCCCTCGGTCTTGAATAAACGACTTGAAGGAACCATACTTGTGAGTGATTAATATCATAAGCCGTCGTCCAATCTGTAAAACTGGAGCACTGGGGCGTAACAAAGACAGGCCATAATCCTACGATCCACTCAGACTTGGAATTTAGCAGTGAGTGCAACGAGATGGTTTCCGGAAATGGAAGTTAGAAACTTACCTTCGGCCTCTTGGCGGACCTGGTAATATAAAAAAACGCACTCAACGTAGCACTACCTTCGCCCTCTTGGCAGACCTAGTAATAAACAAACGTACAACGTCAGAACCTCATTGGACCCACGCCAACGTTGCAAAGCAGATCGTTAGTAATCTTATTGAATGCAAGGTTTTCTCTGATGGAAGTAGGATAGAGTGTCTGAACATAGCTTCCCAAAAAGAAAACCCCGAGTAGGGCAAAAGCAGTCGCTAGTCGGGGTGGATCGTGTAAGAAGACGCCTCGAGGATGCAGAAATGAAGGTGGACGAGGAAATTCGATGTATATAAACTGGCCTCCATTACTCCCCAAATCGTATCTACCCACACACTTTACTTCAATCCAATTGACACCTGATTAACTATCTCCCCCAGGTCCAAGAACCTCACGAGCCCAAGATGCACTTCTCAACGATTCTCCTTGGCTTTGCTGCGGCAGCGACGGCGATCGATGTCCGTATGTACGACAACGGCAACTGCGGCGGCGGCTTTTACGAATGGAAAAACGTCGATCCAAAGGTGTGCTGCGCGCGGAACAATGATCACCACTCCAGTGCCGAGTGGCGCGCCATACCGACGAACTGGCATCTCAACGTGGGCGCCTACCGCCAAAACAACTGCGAAGTCCTGGTCGCATCGCGCGACACCAACGATCAAGCCTCTGTCTGTCTCACTGGTGAGTCGTCCGTCAATTCAGTCCAATCCAGTCCAATCCAATACGTCCTCATCCCTCTTCCTTCGAACTTCTTCCCCCTCTACCCAACGCCTAGCACGCGTTCTTCCCAACCATAGCGCTGACTGACTGGAACCATCTTGAAATAGCCTCTGGCAGAATTCTCACAGGTGCCCGCTACCATTTTCGCGACACCAAGCGTGCCGAGCAGGATTCCTGCGACGCCCCTGGTGCCTCCGAGGAGGTGCAGCAACAGTGCGAGCAGCAGGTGCCACCGAGCAGGGTCGGGCTGGCCGATGGCAGTCTGTACAACATTGTCGGTTTGGAGACGGACATGGTCGACACGTTGATTGACTTTGCTTACAATGGATCGAGTGCTGCTGATGTACCTGAGGTTTATGCCAAGCTCGTGGTGGTGGAGTAATGGCCTTTTGCAAATAGGCGATGGGTTGGGGGCTTAGGGGCTTTGTCTCCTCGTGGGGAGAGGGAGACTGGACGTGTTGTTGTGTTTTGACGTTGCTTTGGAGAAATTGTGCCTGGATAGGGTAGTCGTGGCACCTGTGTCCTTGGACTTTCTACACAGTACTAGATTCTGTCATTACCGTTTGCAAGGTAGATTGATACAAAAAGTTAAAGTGGTGGCCACCACTAAATTGCAACTGCACAATATCGCCCTGACTGTTAACTATACTATATGAACAATTTACCTTACTTAGCTTATACAAGTTTAGTAGGAGCAACATTATACTCTTCCCCTCTATTCTAAACATCGTTCATTCCATGCGCATGTTGAGAAGAACGTCCTGAACACTTTATGAAAGGTCTCATATAACTTACATAGTTACCTAGAATACTTCTTCACTGTCCACCACCCTCACACTAATTACGCGCGCTGATTCGCTAACTCCCCAAGTGCACCAACCCAAATGCAATCAATCAATTTGCCTTACCGACCCAATGCTACACTAAACTTCAAACTTAAGAATACGGGTCGTGTTCCAAACCAACACATCCAAGACAATGAGAAATAAATTCATTGTGGTGACCCTTGAACATGACCGCATCCGGAAAATTCCTTTCACATACCTTATCCGTCAAGAAACATTAGAACCAGACACACGAACACGAAGATCAGATTCAAATACCCAACCACTCGTGGAACCACTCGTTATATTTCCCATCGCACCATCAACGACGCGCACAGTCGTCTTCTTCTACCTCCTATTCTAAATCCAATAGATAATTTCACAGCCTAAAAACAAACACGATGACGACCATCCAGCCGCAAGAATGGCATCATAAGGGGTCTTCGTGCTGCTCGCCAATCGAGACGTGTAAGAACCATCAGCTGTCCGTGTATGACTAAGAATGTGAGCTGAAAGTAACGCTAAACAGGCTGCCTCTCCTGGTGGTGCCCCTGCATCATATACGGGCGCACACGCCACCGCCTCAAGAACAACGGCGACATGGCCAATTACACCTGGAGCAACCCAGACGTAAGGCCTCCCTCCTTCTCGGCCCCCTTTACCCATTCCCCATCCTCCACCCCACTAACACCAACACCAACAGTGCGCAGTCTTCCTTGGCCTCGCATGCGTAGGGATCCACTTCGTCCTCCCCATGATCAACCGCGGGGAAATCCGGGCCAAGTATCAGCTCAAGGGCAGTGCTGCTAGTGATTTCTGCTGCGCATGGTGCTGCCAGCCTTGCACTGTTTTGCAGATGGAGAAAGAGGTGCAGTATCGCGAGGGCCAGCAGAGGCTGCTTGCGATGGAGCAGCCGGGAAAGGAGGGCGGGATGGAGTATAAAGTGCAGCATCAGGAGTACCAGTACCAGCAGCATCAACCGCAGTTCCTTCTTGGCTAGGCGATGGGTAGACCTCGAAGTTTTCGAAAGAGGTGCTGATGTAACTGAGTGATGTGATTGTCGAGTAAGAATTCAATGTCGTTCACTCTTCCTCGCTCTCTTCGCTGCTGTCTCCACCCACAAGACCCTCAATCATCATCTTCTCAAGATCATCTTCATCTTCCTCGACCGCTACACCAGCTGCACTAGCCTTCCTTTCATGACCCCCTTGGCGTGCTGGGGGTCCAATGTCCATTGGCTCGATATCCCGCATATTATAGTCTTCGTCCTCCTCTTCTTCGCCCTCTGCATCGTCCCCTCCGAGGTCACCAAAATCGATTTCATCTTGCGCGTTGCGGCCGTTGCGTGATCCAAAGGCCTGGGGATTCGGCGAACCTGCGGCACTGCTTGCGGCGCTGGCGAGGGACATGGGTCCGTTCGATGGTGATTTGAGGTAGCCTGCCCCGATGTTCTGACCAAGCCCGAGAGATGCTAGGGCACCTTTGCCTCGACGTGGAGGGCGCTCGTCAGGAACTTCGATTTCCAACCCGCCATCGTCGTCTGAGTCGCCTTCAGCATCTTCATCCTCATCGTCCGATGGCTGTCTGTGTACGGGTGAGGGCGATCGGCGTCTAGGCGCAGGAGGAGATGATGCGACTTGGCCGTCAGCATCCATGTCCGAGTCATCTGACGAGTCGACGATCTCTTTAGATTTGATCTTAGAAGCCGGTGGCGCAGCAGCCTTGCCTTTCGGTTTGGGCGCGTTATCGGTTGCGCGACGTTCGATGTGAATTGGAGGTGCTTGTTGTCCTTTCTTAGGCTTTACCAGGGGATTTGGCGCTACATTCTTGCGCTTCTTGGGTGCCGGCTCCGCAGGTTTGGTTTTGGGTACTGGAGCAGCTGTAGGTCTTCGGGCGCCAAATTGTGGTGTATTCGCAGCACTCCCTGTACCAGTTCGATAGTCTGGTGATGACGCGAAATGATACTCTGACTCATCGCCGCGTTTCTCCTTCTCTTTACTCAGGAAATGACGGAAGTCGTACGGGTTGGCAGCATCTGGATCCCCTGCCTCACCGTCTCCTGCCGCCTCGCCAAACAGATCGTCATCTTCATCCTTGTCCTGTGAACCCTCGCTGAACTTCTTGGGGTATATTTTGGGGTATTGTGATGACACGTCTTTGTTGTTTTTCGAGGTAAGGTTGAAGGTGTAGCTGCTCGACAGAGGCTCAAGGGTTGCTTGCTGGCTGGACGCATCGAAGACCAAGACATACGACTTCCTCGGAGCTGATTTCTGCCCGGTAAAGGTGAAGATATCCTTGGCGCCTGAGCTGTCCTTGTCTTCGAGCGTCAGGTTGTAGGTCTTTTTGGAGGATGTGAGCTTCGTGGTGCGCGAATCCGATGTCTGCGTAGGCTTGTGGTTGTCTGTCCGCGGCATTAGCTGACTGGGAAGCACAGGGACAGCAGGAATAAAGCTCACACTTGACACCACTTAAGCTCCCCAGCGAAGTGTCGTTCTTCGCTATACCATCGCTGATGTGGAGGCTGAAGTGTGCCTTCTTGTGAGGCTCGACTCGGCTTTCGACCATCGGGGACGCCATCACACCCTGAAGAGCGTACTGTGTCAGCCGCTTCAACAAGCTGCGCAGATGGAGAACTGGGGTGGACGCTATGACAATCAGAAACCTTGCGTCTGTCAAAGACGTTTGTCTGCTGAGGCCAACGGTGATTGCTCCATGTTCCAGGTCGGCAGTGAACACCCGTCCGGTCTCGAATGGGATGGCTCCGCTCCGCTCCTTCCCGCCGCTATGCAGGGGTCCCGGTCCCATCCCATTCCGCCCCCACAACTCCAGGATTTGGCATTCTTTTTCTTTGACACCCCGATCCTCGCCCGCATCACGAATCATATCTATGAACGATACTGACTTTACCAGAGCTCAAGAGACTCATTGGGGTTATACTTGATCTAACCCCACGTTGAGTGCTAAGATAAGGAGGAGCATGGTAAAGCAGAATAATGAGTGACGAAAACGGCTCAAGGGATGATCCATGCCAGACTGAGGTTGTCAATGCCAGGTTCCTTCGAGCAGAAATACGCAAATCAGTTCTATGGAATAGAAATCCAACCCTTCCTGTGGTGCTTATAGCAAAGTACGAGGTTTGCTGACTCTCCTTCAATCTTACCCCACAGCTGTGAATGTCACCAGCCGCTAAACTACGCCGCGAAATAACTCTCCGACCCTGGAATGCACCGCATGTTTCAACAACCCGTCTCTACGAGACCAATCATAGGCTCTTGGGGCTTCTCGATAACCTTCATCCTTGTGAACCGCAAGACATGCAGCCATCCAATGTCTTAATAGACCCAGAAGAAGTGTAGTCACCAACGTATATACAGCTCCTCTCAAATCTCCTGAGCGGTACCGCTGCGCACCACGAACATCACAAGATCAACATTATACACCTGATATGGGAGTAAACTTCTGGAAGGATCGATTTACGAGGCTGATCTCCTCAGATGTTTCGTGAGACGCCATGTTCTCGTGTTGGTGGATCGAGCCAAATGTGAGGCTGGAGCGCGGCATCGAACACTGCCAAGGTATATGTAGGTAGTTGATAATGTAGCGTTGATTTCTTCATCCCAAGTTCTTCTCCTTCAGTCGTTCTCACAACAGTCACTCTTTGATTCACATTCGTTCTCCAGCCTTGACGGCGTCCATTCGTTTCTTCCTATATCAACTAGCAGCATAGGCCTGCTCTGCAAACCATAACTTTCCAGTCACCGACCAAGTTTGACCGGCTACTATGCTTCGCTCAACCCTACTCGTCTTGGCCCTCACCGCCTCGGTCTCAGCTCATACGGCCGCATGGGCATCAGGAATGTACTGCCGCGGCGGCGGCGACCCCAACGTTGATGTGCCAAACAATAATCTGGCGGTCGGCCCGCTCTGGAACCACACCAAGGAAGACTGGTGGTTCCAACACCACCGCGGCTGCGATGCGGTCCCACCCAAAGCCGGCGAGTTCCTCGAGGTCCCCGCGAACTCTGAATTCACCGTGGAACTGGCACATAACCGCGCGTTCACTACACTCTCCTACGACGGCAAGGTTGCTACGGACTGGCCCGATGGCAAACAGCACCCTGAAGACTGGAATGGCTGGGGCACGGATGGCAAGCCGGCGGTTTGCTTGAAGGAGGATGGCGCGCTGCACACGTGGAATCAGAGCTGGGCTGGTGGAACGGCTTTTGCTATCAGCTATCAGTCGGAACTGAAGGATGTGACGATGGGGAATCTGGTTGTTTTCAGCACGCTCTACCATACCCCGTGGAAGAGGCTGGCGACGTACAAAGTCCCTGATCTACCTGCTTGTCCGGAGGGAGGCTGTGTTTGTGCCTGGTTATGGGTACCTAATGCCTGTGGTCAAGCGAACATGTAGGTGGTTGACTTCCTTCAAAAAATTCTTCCAATCATTGCCTTTTGCCTGGAGTTTGCTCTTGCTGACGTCCACGTAGGTACATGCAAGGCTTCAAATGCAATGTCACAAATGCTTCGCCCACCGCAGCTCCCCTCGCCAAAGCCCAGGCACCAGTCTACTGCGAAGACGAGCCCGACAAGTGTGTTCAAGGTGCTAAGCAAATGCTCGCATGGCAGCAGTTCACTGGCAACAACATCGAAACTAAGCCCGGGGTCACTCCAAACTACAATCAGAAGTGCGGATGGAAGGAAGGTGCGCAAACAGACATCTTTGAGAAAGCAGCAAACGTCCCAAGCTCAAGTGCCTCTATGTCTTTGTCCATACCCACGGCATCCGCGCCTGCGTACTCATACTCGGATTTCTTCTCAGCTGCTCCTGTCCCGACATCAACAACATCGCTCGTCGCCCCTCCAGCTGTTTATTCCGATTTCTTTTCCGCTGTGCCTTACTCGCAGGTTAGCGGTGTACCAAGTGCCTCGACGCTGGTAACGCATGTATCCTTGGCTTTCAGCGTGCTGGCTACACCGACGCCCGTAGAGGACGCCGTGTCTACTTCATCGAGCCAAGTTACTTCCACGACATTGTCGACGGCGCATGCCGCAGCGGTTTCTGCCGTTGCAACGTCGTCTAAGGTCCCATCTGTCGCAAAGCACTCTCACTGGTGCTCTGGAAGGCGAGCACGGCCGTCGCATAGGTCCTAGATACCTTTGGATGTCTTCACATTTCTATTTCGCTTCTCTTCCTTGCTGTCCGTTGATAGCCGTATTACTTCTGTTCAATTGTAGTTTACGACGTTATTCATCCTTCAACTCGCTAGACTAACAAATTTGAATATTGCCCCTAGTGGCGACTTACCATTGTCCCCAGCAATCTTGTTGAGCATCAAAGAACTGTGGCGCCTCGAACTAAAAAACATGTGCAAAACCACTAACTAAACGAAACCACCCGGGTGATGAAATGTTTCCATGCACGTAGCGAAACAAACCCGAAGTCTGTCCCCAACTCCCCTGAATGCCCTGCCCTGCCAACCCAGTACCCAGTCTGCAAGGCTGTCAACGACCATCCCGATGGGAATGCAAATTTCCCATCACCCAAATGGATCCCTCTAGCCTGCCCAGCCACACTAAGCCGACCCAAGCGTTTCAGTCCAAGCAAACCGATAACCTGTAGTGCCACATCGTGCCCTGCTTAACCAAGATTAAGCCTGCCCTTGGCCGCGGCTTAACATGAATTGGCCAACCAGCGCGCCCATGCGCCGACGGAGCTACGACACATGCGCGATCGCGCAACCTAGCTGTGTGCGCACGGTTCGACAGGTAGACGCGGCCCCCTCCTCGCCTTGCTGTGCGTTATCTCCGCTGGGGTTGGATGATGGCTGGAGGTGCCGTTTCTTCCTGGGCTAGATGGGCCGTGGGGGGGATGGATGCATGATGGGTTTTTCCCAAAGCGAGATTGATGGCGTTGGCGCTTCCTCTCTGGGAATTTGTCCTGCCGGCCGTTCTGCGTTGTTGTTTGTTCCCTCGTCTCCTTCACTTTCGTTCGTGAATTCACGCCGCGCACCTGCTGCAGTTCGTTGGGCCATTTCACGGCTACAGTCGCTCGTTCCTCGGATTCGATCGTTCGTTTGCATTGCATAATTCGCGCCGCGGTTGAGTACCGAAACAGAGCAGTGCAGTAGCGATACCGTTCAACCTTCTCCATTCCGGCTCCCCAGTCGCATCAGCATTTTCACGACCAACGCACCAAGTCAACAGACTACACCGTGATCAACCATGGTTCACACGCGTTCGCTGCTACTGAGCGCTCTAGCGGGCTTGAGCGCCGTCAATGCTATTTCTACCATTGAGGTCAAGGGCAGCAAGTTCTTTACCAGCGATGGCGATCAGTTCTATGTCAAGGGTAAGCAAATATTACCCCATCCTCTGCTGGCTTCAGCCACAATCTTCGTCCGGCGTTACGCAAGATGCGCGTTGATAATTGGAACATAACGGTTCTAACAATAATGAATAGGTATCGCGTACCAGCTCACACCCGAGGACCCATTGATCGACGCTACGCAATGCGGTCTCGACGCTGCGCTCATGAAGACCATCGGCACCAACTCGATTCGCGTGTACCACGTTGATCCAGATGGTGATCATACCGACTGCATGAAGGCATTTGAGGATGCAGGAAGTACGTATATATCACACCCAGCTCTGTTTACAGGTGGACCTAGGACACCAATCTCCTATCTGAAAACACAAGATCATTTCGTGAGAACTTCTGCTAACGCGTCTGCTTCAATCTAGTCTACCTATGGCTCGACCTCGACACCTTCAACTCGCAAATCGAGCAAATCAGCCCCCACTGGAACCAAAGCCAACTGACCGCATTCTCCAAAGTCATGGACGAATTCCAGCAATTTGACAACCTAGCCGGTTTCTTCGTCGGCAACGAGGTTCTGACCACAAGCAACGGCTCCGTCGCAGCGCCCTACGTCAAAGCCGCCGCCCGCGACATCAAGGCGTACCGCACGTCCAAGAAATACCGCGAGATTCCCATCGGCTACTCGGCCGCTGACATCGCCCAGCTGCGGCCCATGCTGCAGAACTACCTCGCGTGTGGCGGTAACTCGTCCGAGACGATTGACTTCTTCAGCTTGAACGCGTACTCGTGGTGCGGCGACAGCACGTACGAGCAGTCGGGGTACAATGTCCTCGAGCAAAACTCTACGGAGCTGCATATTCCCATCTTCATGTCCGAGACGGGCTGTAATACTGTCCGCCCCCGCACGTTTTCAGACCAGAGCGCTATTTATGGCGAGATGGCGGATGTGTGGTCTGGCAGCATCATCTACGAGTGGATTGAAGAGGCAAACGACTACGGTCTCATCAGCTACGGTGCAAAGGTCGACCCTGCGAGTCCCAGCGCGCCTCCGGATGGTTATCCTCGCTCTGGTACGTCACGTCCACAACCCCTACCCTGTTGAATTCCCTCCCCCCTCGTCCCCTTTCTCTTTTATATTGGCTAACTCAAACTTCGCGTATTAGGCACACCAACCCCCATATCCCCAGACTTCCCCAACCTCAGCTCCGTCTGGAAAACACTCTCCCCCTCGGGTGTGAAAGCCTCCGCCTACAACCCGACCAACAGCCCCGTCGCATGCCCGGCCTTCACGAGCGGCGCCTGGGAAGTAAACCCCACGGCTGCCCTGCCTACGCTCGGCCAGGAGTACACGTCTGGCTCGTCACAGGCGACAGGTGCGTCGGGCTCAGGATCGAGCAGCCAGACGGGCTCGGGAAGCGGTTCCGCGTCGGCTACTGCTTCGCCCGGTGCTGCGGCGGAGAGTCTGAGCAAGGAGTTGAAGGGTGTGGGCGCTGTTGTGGGAGGAATCGTCGCTGTTTTGGCGTGGTTGTGAGTGAGGTGTGTGATGTGAGAAACGCGTCATTTATTCCTACATGATGGTCCTCAAGAAGGGCCGATACTACTCGCAGTACGTGGACATCCGTCCGTAATGGCATGAGAGGCAGGAAAAAGTTTGGATGTGTATATGGATATGCATGGGAAGTTACGAGGGGGAGGATAAGATATATAGGACCAGTATATACCCAGGGCGTCTTATAGGAGGTAATGGTGCGAGGGATTGGTGCTCAACATCACATTGAGAGGGAACAAGTCAAAATAGCATCAGGTAATGGCAAAGACTGCATTGAAGGAGTGGACTGTCAATTAAGTACAACCCGATCGCCAGCACAGGGCTTTCCCCCACAAAAAGTGGATATCTTTCCCTCGTAAGCGCATAGCATTGATCATGTTCCTTCAACACGCCCTTGTCCACGCAAAAGTGTCCTTGAAATCTTGGTCAAATGATCTCATATTTTCCTTTTCCGATTCTGACTCCTACTCCGACATGCCGAGATGGTTGTCAATGACAGGGTATGAAAGAGAAGAAAGTTTGACTAAGATGCTGAAAGCGTTTACCACTGGGTGGTGGTGGCAGGGGCAGCGGCGGTCTCAGCACCCCAGCCCTCGTTGCCAGTCTGCTGGTCGCCAGACGCAGCCCAGTCAGTCGCATCCGCATCCCAGCTGGCACCTGGCTGCGCAGCCTGGCTGGTGAAAGCGCCAGCAGACGCACCAGAGACCTCCCACTCGCTGGTGAAACCAGCCTCAACGGCGGCAGGGCCAACCTCGTCAGCGCCGGGAACCTTAGCCTCCTCGACACCAGCGCTGTCCTTGTTCTCCTCAGCCTCGGGGTCGCGGTAGAAGTACAAATCGGTCATGACGTCCCACTCGGCCTCGCGGGAGGCGAGGGTGCCGCGCAGGCGGAGGACCTCACGGGCGAGCATCCACCAGATGAGACCGATGGCGTGGCGACCCTTGTTGTTGGTGGGGATGGCAACATCGACGTATTCGGTGGGAGAGTCACCGTCGCAGAGGGCCTGGTATAATATGTCAATTCCATGTCAATATTGGACGTGTCTCGGAATACTCACAATGACGGGGATGTTGACGTAGGAAGCCTCCTTGATAGCCTGGGCGTCGGTGCGCGGGTCGGTGACGATGATCAAGCGCGGCTCCTTGAACGAGCGGGTGATGTAGTTGGTGAAGTTACCGGGGGTGAAGCGACCGGCAATGGCGACGGCACCAGTGTGGGCGGCAAACTTGAGGACAGCACGCTGGCCGTAGGGGCGGGCAGAGATAACGCAAACTTCATATTCGGTCAGTTATAGCTCTCGTCCAACATCACATCGCCAATGTCAAGATTGATGTTGTGGCGCAAAATTGGACGTACTGTCGGCCGGGTTGTCAATGGCGACAATGATACGGGCAGCGAGCACAATCTTCTCCCAGGTCTTGCCAACGTTGATAACGTTGACACCGTCGGGCCTGGTCTTCCACAGGTACGGCTCCATGTGCACCTGGAGGTTCTTTGCGCCGAGATGGCACTGGGCAGCGAGGAGCATCTCAATGTCCTGCTGGGTGGGGTTGAAAATCGCGGGGAGGTTGCTGGGAGCCATCTTGTCGGATTGGCGCTGCAGAAGCTGGTCGTTATGGAGGGAGGAAGTGGTGTCGTGAACTTTTCGTGAATATGGAGGGGACGATTGGCGATATTGTCGTGCGATCTAGCCTGTTGAGGCATAGCGCTAGTCTCGCAGCGGCGTCGGTCAAACCTCGCTTCCGACATGGATTCGCAAAAGATTCAAGGAGGTCGCATTGGATAGTCAACCCATCAATGCCGCCTCGAATACCAGTATTGTCGTGCCTTCGGGCATCGGCGTGTAAGTGTACCGTATCTCGCTCTAGAATTCGAACTCATGAAAACTCAGCATCGTCTGCTCCAAGCCAGTTCACACTCCCAATTCGAACATTTACATCGACTTCTCTCCTCCGAGGCAAGACAGTCGAGAAAGCTCAGAAGAAACGTATCTCCCATGATCCTTACCTCGTGGCGCAACGCAACCGCAAGAAGGCCGCAAATCTCTCCCGCCGTGCCGAGCTCGAAGAAGGCAGAGTAGCCAGTCTTGGGAACCCCGTCCGCGGCGTACCGACACCTTTCGTCCAGTCATTTGAGTCTGGCAAACCAATCACCTACGAGGAAGGCAAGAAGATACCCAAAGATACTCTGCACCTCAATTACGCCTTCGATCCAAACAACGTCGAGAGGCAACTGAAGAGGAGTGAAAAGCTGGCCGTACCACTGAGTGAGATTGGAAAGCAGACTACTGCCGGGCCGTATCAATGGAGTGATTCTTTGCAGTACGGAAGGCCGAAAGAAGCCCAGAAGAGTGTAGAGGACATTGAAGAGCAAAACAAAAAAGACCATGCACGTGCTGCAGAGGCCATTGCCCGAATCACGGCTCTCGAGAACGGGTCAAGTAAGGACCGAATGCGCGTCAACATCACACGATGCATCGAGACTTTTGGTCGCCACAAGACAGACAAGGTGTTCCCCCCTAAAGCGCCAGTAATGCAGAAGGTACAAGGGCAGGAAGTACATCCTGTTCGCCCAGAGACGAATATTGCGGAAACGAGCAAGCGTATAGGCCCTGATACTGGATCATCAGAGGTGCAGATCGCCATCTTGACTGCGAAGATCAAGACCGTTGCCGACTTTTTGGCGTCGCGAGGAAAGGGCGATAAGCACAATAAGCGGAATTTGAGGTTGCTGGTTCACAGACGCCAGAAGTTGTTGCAGTATTTGAGGAGGAAGGAGCGCGGTGGGCCCAGGTGGCAGCATTGTATTGAGACGTTGGGATTGACTGAGGGTACCTGGAGGGGTGAGATCTCGTTGTAAGAGTAGGCTGGAGACATGAGTCAAGTCAAGATGCATCTAGCATGGCGGAATATGTATATTGCATGTGTATAATACAGCATATGAAAGAGCAATGCATCAAGAAACCAAGCTTGGCTGTTCAGCTTCTTTGGCGAGCGACGGCTCGACGATTGCAACATTGCAATCCTGCTGTATGTTGGCTGAACATCGCGTTAATCATGCCTTCATTGACGGTAAGAGCTCTCCACCCAAAATTTAATATGCGTACATAATACAGTTGTAGCCTCCAGATGTCGTATTGGAGCGTCGAGTCACGAGTGTACAACAAACTGATAATCGCGTCTACGCTCATTGGAGAGCGAGATTGCACAGCCATGTTCAGAGAGAGCATTAGGGACGGAAGGTCATTGGTTACTTTACTGTGACGTCGAATTATCGGTGTGTGGTTCGTCGCCTAAAACCACGGTTCGATGCGACCTAACCGTGGATTCCTTTACCTAGTCATCGAAAATGATTCTCACCTCGCTAGGACTGTATAAAAGCTTCTTCCTCTGCCCGCACTTAATCTTTACCTTCATCCTTCACAAACAATCTCATCCCATATCCACAATGCCCAAGCATCACAAGTCCAGTGTCAACACCGACCAAAGGTCGGCTACAAACTCTCAACGATGCCTGCTCGAAGACCGAACAAGATTTCAGTTGCCAACCGCAAGAACAGGCGTAGCGTCAAAAGCATTGCTTCATGACATACGCTTCAGCCTACCTGGACAAGCAGAGGGCAGTTACCTAGCCCCGGATAACCTGCCAACGACATATGTCGCCTTTACCTTTACCCCAAGCGCCAGCAATCCCACCTCACTCGATCGATTTGCATGTCACAACCGCTGCGAGCCTCCACCAGAGTTTCCTCTAGCTTCACCCTACTCAAGCATAGTTCACCATCTTCCGGGTCCCAACGGTCAGAGGACGTGGCCAGACCCATACCAGGCCGGTGTTGGCAGTCTTATTGAAGTTGAGGCTGCTAGCCGGCGTATTGCAATTGTACAGTGCGCAGGATTGAATCCTTTGCAGACGACTTACCGAAGGTCCGCCTCACCGCGTGTACAAAGGATCTCATATGAACCGAGGATTACCTGCCTCAAGGCCCGCCCCCTGCTAGCTAAAAACGAAGAGGCGGCATCTGCAGACTATGCTGACACATCCAAGAATACTCCCATTTTTTCCTTCATAGGGGTGACAAGGGGATGAAGGTCTCATCGATGGTACAAGACCCAATGTCCTTCGACCATGTCGCACTAGATTCGAGGAGCGCACAGCAACACAAGCAACCACGTCGGCGATATGAGGAAATTGAGAGCATGTATGGCGTTGCCTCTCCAGGCACTGTCCCCAGGAAGCTGAGCACACCACATCAAACAACCACGCCGGCGATATGAGGAAATTGAGCACTCGTGTGAGCTTGACTTTTCCTACTACCATGTGAGGAAGCTGCACACAACACAGCCAGCAGTGCCGTCGGCAATATGAGGAAATTGAGCGCATGTACATTCGGGCGCTTTGTTCAGCTATTGTTTTGAGAAAAGATGTACACGACACGACAAGAGACCGCGTCGGCGATCTGAAGAAATTGAGAGGGTGGACATACTGAGATTTGCTCTATAGATTCCGGGCCAAGGAAGAAGCGCTCGTTCTTCAAGCGCGCAGCCTGGCAGGATGCGCCGAAGAAGAACTCAGACGACATTTTCAGTCACGCAGACGAGTTCAGTGACATAGTCGCTGAGCAAAGCAGGCGCCGAGAAGAGGAGGGGCGGAGAGCACAGAGTCAACGGCAGCGCAACAGAAAGCGACGGAAGGTTTCTCTTGCAATGTAGCCGATATGGGTGGCGAGGTTAGCGAAGCCAACATTAGAGACAGGAAGATCGACGTCAATGGTGGCACAGAGGAGTGGCAGAACAACTCAACGTCCAGCCAGGTGGACATGGAAAATCACTAAATACGAACAGTTTCATGAATGTCGCATGGCCATATGCCATACAAGACCACAGAGAAACATATCAAACTCATCAAATTCGTACCGCGCGTTTTCAATATTGTGGAGACCATGATCTAGCATCATTCACTCTTTGTTAATCTTTCATTATGTACATTTTTTCCCACACAGATCGACCATTCGACCCACTATGGTCTCGGCCTACAGTATCTCAAAAAAATGCATAGCATCTGGTTCACGGACAGCCGGGCAGTTTCGCTTGAGGCTGTTAGCGTTCACATCACATGGTATGTACCTCGTTCACCAGCATGAATCATGGTCAAAAGCCAAGACATTGCGAGCCAAATTATTATACAAAGCTAAGTACATTCAAGCCCTTCTGCCAAGACCATATGATATATGGAGTCGTGTGCGCATCCGCTGAAATGGATGGTATCTATGCCATAGGGGAGCTCAGACAGAAGTACCAACACACGCTGTGCATGATCGTGACGAGAAAGTAGTAGGGTTGTAAACTTGTCTATCATTACTCGCCTGTGTGAGCGCCTGCGACTGATTGAACGAATCACCATGCGCTCCAAGAAACAGCCTCGCCTAGCCTTGCCGTCAAGCATGTCAAATTCCATCACGTTGGACTTCAGCTCCTCAATCTCCACAAGCGAATCTCAAAATTCCCCTGCAGCTATCCCGCGTGTAGATTGACGAAGACTCGTAGTGGCTTGATGCATCGGGCGCTACGACTGGGCCAGATCCTCTCGCTTAACCTAATCTGTCTCCGCCATCCCAAAAGGGTAGGGCTGGTGAACCAATTACCTGAGCTACGGACTGCGACTAGCCATTTCAGGGGGAGTATGAACATTTGAGGCTTGGGATGGCAGTGTATTGCACAGGGGGTCAGGCAGCCTCAAATCGACAACCTTTACTACCAAGAGCGTCGAGACCCTGCATCTAAAAGCCAGAGTAGGTAGGATGGCCTTTAAGAGTGATGGCGGCGCCGCTCATAGATTGATTTTGCAGCGCTATCATTCTCCTCTGCTTCTTGCAGGTGTCTGTCGTTCTAGTTCCATCTGATACGCGCTCGTTATTTCACCATGAGAACTTCCTTTCTCGTCTCGGCTCTTGCCGTCTTCTCTACCGCGGCGGCAGCCCAGTACGATTCCGAGCAGTGCGGTCCTCAGGCGGGTAATCAGGTATGCGGTGGTACGAAATGTTGCAGCCAGTATGGCTGGTGTGGAACAACGGATGCGTATTGCCGTTCGAACTTAGTAAGTCTTTCATCCGACCTTTGACGGTATCTACCTGATCTCTCGCTAACATTTTATAGGGCTGCCAATCCGGTTTCGGTACCTGCAAGGGCACTTCGTCTGCATCTTCTTCCGCGGTGCAAGCTTCGTCGACCTTGTCTGCGCCAGTTGGGACGTCGACCGAGAAGTGTGGACCGAACAATGGCGGGCTGATCTGCGCTTCGGGATACTGCTGCTCTCAGTGCGTATTTGGTTGGGAGTTCAGTGTCTGCCACTGAAACTGACATCTTCTCCAGGCATGGATACTGCGGAAAGACCACACCATATTGCTCCACTGGATGCCAATCTGGCTTCGGTTCTTGCTCGGGTACTTCAAGCCCATCATCTACACGATCGACTGCGCCTTCAGCTTCTTCCGTACCGGTATCAACCAACGGTCGTTGCGGATCTAGCTTCAGTGCACAGACTTGTCAAGGTTCATCGTATGGCAATTGCTGTTCTCAATACAACTACGTAAGGGAAATGCCTCGACAAACTTAGTTGCAATGACTGACTTTTCTAAGTGTGGCTCTACCACAGATCACTGCCAGTCAGGATGTCAGTCGGCCTTTGGCACATGTTCAGGGGCCAGCAGCTCATCCTCCGTTGTTCGATCGTCGACCGCGAGCCGAAGCGCCTCTAGCAGCTCCATCGGCCGCACTGGCTCGAGTAGCACTTCTGCTACTGCTCGGAGTAGTTCAAGTGCTCCCGTCCGTGGCGCTTCTAGCACCTCTTCATCTGCGAGCCGCTCTGTGTCTTCCAGCAGCACCGGCAGTGGCTCCGTTTCCAGCTCAGCCACATCACCTCGTGCAAGCCAGAGCTCCTCAGCATCCAGTTCTTCACAATCTTCCAGCGTCAGCAGAAGCGCTTCATCGTCATCTCCTTCTCGCTCACCAAGCGCTAGTAGGAGTGCGACTTCATCCAGCCCTTCGCGCTCACCCAGCGCATCACGCTCATCGACAACATCTCGCTCGTCGACGCCCTCTCGTTCTGCTACTTCCCGCTCTTCTACTCTCTCTCGGTCATCTACCTCAGGATCTTCGAGTGCTTCTCGATCGGCCACTTCTCGGTCTTCGACTTCCTCGCCAACAGCTACGTCTCGTTCATCCACTCCTTCTCGCTCAGCTAGTGCAAGCCAAAGCGTGTCCAGTTCAAACTCCATTTCAAGCTCAAGCTCAAGCACAATTTCAAGCTCAAGTTCAGCTGTAGCATCAGTTTCATCAGTGCCTTTCAATCCCAAAGTCGTCCCGGTAAACACTGTTACTTTCTCCACACCGCTTCCCTCATCTTCCTCAACGGCTCCTTCGCCAGCATTCTCTAGCGACCCACTTACGGATCCAAATGCCGTTACCATCGAAAAGTCGGACAACGTCCAATCTTCTACCGTCAGTGATCCTGACACTGCGCCTCCTGGTAGCAGCGGCAGCTACTTGAGCTTCTCCACTACGGATGGCAGTGCCGCCATAGTGACTGTACAAGTGGAGCCTACCGTTCAGTCTGGAGCGCGCTATACTGTAAGCGTGTGGCTCAAGTCGCTCACCAGTGGAAGCCGTTGCTCAGTCGACATTGTAGTCGGTACAAACACGATTGGTACCAGTGGCAACGACATTCCCACGACTTGGACAGAGTACACCGCAACCTACTTGGCAACAGATGATACGTCCCCAACGTTGTCGTTGGTTGTTAGCTGCCCTGCTGCTGCTGGCCGTCGTCTTCGTTTCAAGCGTCAGGCTGGCTCTGGACTGGCTATGGGTGACCTGACTATGGACCCAAGCACAGATGCGGTGTCTAGCAGCTCTGTCTCTATCAGTGTCCCAGCGTCTGAGACCCTATCCGCGGCTGCTAGTTCCACTCCCGCTCCCTCTGCCACGTTGGTATCGAGCTCCAGCTCCGATTCTGTGCAATCATCTACTCCTGCTGCAAGCTCTAGCGCCGCGTCCACCGCATTCTCTAACTCAGGTGCAAGCTCTATATCCTCAGCCTCGTCTACTACCGCCACTGACGCTTCTTCAATACTGTTCTCAAGTGCTGCATCTTCATCTGCGAGCAGTGACGCGGTCACGACCCAGCCTCCATCATCGACAGTTCCCACTCCCTCTAGTTGCACTCCTACCATCATCGACGGTGGTTTCGACAACTTCTCGTATCCCCCAGACGCGACGTCAACTCTTGGCTACGGAACCTCGGATGACTGGAGCTACACAAGAAGCTTCTTCGAAACTGACGGTGGATGGTTTGCAAATGGTGGCTTCGGTCCCTCCTATTCTGGGACTATTGCAACCTCCGTCTATACTGCGTACACGAACAACACCGCGGACATATTCTACGACATCAAGTACAAGCATCCTATCGCTCTTTGCGCGGGTACCTCGTATGACGTTTCAGGCTGGATGCGTATCCATCGCCGTAACTCGCAGTACTCAGAAGGCTGCAGAGTGACGGCCTTCCTGAACGGCCAACAGGCCTTCACCGACCGCCTTGGTTACTACGACCAGAACTACCGCTACGTTCATGGAACCATAACCCCATCGACATCTGTCACAGACGCAGAACTCTACTTCCGCGTCTATTGCCGTGCACCACAAGCGCCCACTCTCAGCGCTCCGCGCGGTATCAAACTCGATGATGTAGCCGTCGTACCCGTTCCTGCATGGACTTTACCAGCTGCAGCAGTCCTCGCCACTCGAACAACTTCCGTTCGCACCGACACCACCCCGACTTCCATCTTCCCCTTCCCGTCCCCTTGCCAGCCTACTGATATCACCGTGCCTCGCACCGGCTGCCCTCTGTATGACGAGCAACTTGAGGATGGTGGCTTTGAAGTGTGTTCTTATAGCCACTGGAGTTATCTCGAAGCTGGCACGCAGAACTACGACTTCGACAATCCTCTCGACCTGCAGCTCACCCAGATCGTGTCAGACGCACACTCTGGCCAGAACAGTCTGCGCGTTGTTTTCAACAGTACTGGTGGTTCGATTGGTATTTACCCTCGTCAAGTCCAAGGCTGTGTTGAGCGCTCGTATGTGTATTCGTATTGGGCGAAGCAGGCAGGTAGTGGCTGCACTGTGCAGTTCTACTGGCGTACCGTCAACACGGGCACCTTTACTCCTCCTGTTGATTCTTGGGGCCAATACTCGGGACGAACAGATTCAAACCCGACAGGCACGCTGCTCTTTGGTGGTGTGCTAGAGGTCCGCGTTACTTGCGCTGCGGGTGGATTGGAGAACGCGGTGTGGCTCGACGATGTCAGTTTCCAGCAAGTTCCGTGGAACGGGCAGGCTGTGACTGGCTAAACACTCTTTTTATGCTTGATAGATATCTGCCTTTACGGCTATTAGACATACGTAATATGTAATTCGGATTCAACAAGTCTGCCCTCTAGCCATCAATCACCAACACATCCACCAAGTTATTATACCCCGACCTCTCCCTCTCCCGCGCCCTCCACTCGTCTTCCAATATCCCCAGCGTGACGGCATCCCACCATCTTCCCATGAACCACACCGCCTCCCTCTCCCTCCCCTCATCCTTGAACCCCAAACGCTTATACAACCTGACGGCTCCCTCGTTCCACGCAAACGCCCGAATTCTGACCCTGTGCAATCCCGCCTGCACAAACGCATATCTCAAGGCCCACTCAATCGCCTCACCTCCGTAACCCCGCCCTTGATACGCAGGTAGGATGTCGATGCCAATGTCGGTCCATCGGTGATGTGCGTGTGCTGGTGGGAGGGCTGAGAGGTGGATTTCGCCGATCGCTGTACCCCATGTGGGATGCAGTATTTCCTCCTCCGAATTTTGAACAGGTGCTGCTGGTTTTTGTGGGGAATCAGCGGTTTCCTGGAATTCCGGTTTCAACCAGATGATTGCGCCGAGGAGAGATTCATCTGCGGTTTCTTTCATAAACTTTTCGGCGTTGGCTTGGGTGGGGAGTTTGATGTTTGAGTAGTTGCTGTTTTGGTAGCCTTTTTCGTCGGCGTTGATGGCGTTGAAGACTGCGAGGTCTTCGGGATGTCGGATTGCGCGGAAGGTAAGGCGTTTTGAGGCGAAGGAGGATTCTTGTTGAGACATTGCGGTGATAGGATAGAATTGCACTGTTTGGGCCGCTGTTTGGCTTGTTGCGTTGCTGCCTGCTTCGTGATTCTGGCGTTCCCTTGCTCTTGAAGTCTTCAGGTCTCACGGGAAACCGATTATATGTTACTATGTGTTAGGATCCAGAAAGTCCTGGATTTATGGATACAATCCTATTTCCAAGATATTGCGCCCTTTCTGATGCCGCCCTTCTATACCTGTTACAGAATTGCCCTGACCGGGACCCTTACTTAGTTCGGAAAGGTTCCATCCGATTGCGATTCATTCCACCAAGGAACACGCTAAACTCAATCGGTTGTGGGTCTCCCAGATGCGACCCCAACCTACACGATCAGCGCGCACGAGCGGACATACGATGACCAAACTGAAACTTCTGGAGGCGGAACCCCACCTAGCGAGTAGAGATGCAGATGGTTCGCCCTTGAAGACTGCGAGATGTCGATCGTCAGGATGATAAAGAAGACTGGATTCGTTCAGATTGTTGGCTGGGTTGTTGACGATGCTGCTCACAGCCACCCCCATGAAGGAAAAGATAGGAGTATTCTTAGATGTGTCAGCATAGTGTGGAGATGCCACTTACTACTAACTGCTTGTACAGATAACTCATGTAGCACTATGGAGACTACAACATTAAAACTATCTAACGTTCATTGTTAGTAGCCTCATTGTCTTTGCCTGCCACTCATTTTAACTATCTCATGCCAAACCATCCTGAAATCCCCGTGATCCCACATCCCTCATCATAAGCGTCGTGCCGTTCGCTCTCGCTGCCGCGGCCGCATACAGCTTACTCGTCTCCTCCTTCCACATGGTCTGATTCATGCGGATGACTTCACGGTCATACGTCATCATGCCATTGACCTCGCCTTCCACATCTGTAGTCTGCGTCCAAATACCACCCGAACACGAGAATAATTCAACTTGTTCGCGTAGCTGGCGCATGAGATCCTGGGAACGGTAGTTCCACCCCCAGGTGGTGTTTGTAAGTTCGTAGGATGTTTGATTATCGAGGGTCTTGTACCAGGAGCTGGTGGTGATTTGTTAGCCAAGTATTAAGTATGAAGTTGGATGTGCATAGGGAGAGTGGTGGGACGCTTGATGGTAAAGAAAACACTTACTGGTTGAAATCGGCATACATTCCAATACCGCCGAATTCGCCTTGTATGCCAATGCGTCGTGCATCGTAGGCTGAGTTATAGCCGGATCCCTGGTTTGACCAGAATGGCGTTCCACACTGAGGCGTAGAATAGTGATGGTTGTCGTCAAAGTCGCCCGCGGTGTGATCAGTCCAGCCGCTCACTGCGTTGACGAGACGACTTGGGTCAATTGAGCGGACCATATCAGCCAGTCTAAACTCAGGGAAGGGTGGGCTTGTTGCCTGACCCCATTCCTCGTTGTAGATGGTCCACGCAAAGATACTCGGGTAACTCTTGAGCTGCTCCACAAGCAATCCTAATTGCCTGTCGAATTCAGGCTGCGCTGCAGCAGTGACCCGAATAGTACCACATTGGTCTTCTGGATCCGGTAAGTCTGGTCGAAGTGACGGCATGTCTTGGATAATGAGGAGTCCCATCTCATCCGCGGCCTTATAGTACAGCGCTGGCTCGACTTTGATATGCTTACGAAGGGCGTTGTAACCGTGCTCTTTCAGAACTTGCAGGTCGTACTTCATGGCTTCCACGCTTGGCGCAGTATAGATACCGTCCGGCCACTGCACGATATGTTAGTAAATCTACTTTATAAGCAAAATTCAAACTCACAAACCCCTGGTCCAAAACTCCAAACGGGAAGATGAATTCCCCATTCAGTAGCGGGCGCTGGATACCATTGACCGCACCTCTCGAAATCGTTCTAAATCCGGTATAGCTCTGAACCGTATCACTGCCAAATTTGATCGTGATGTTGTACAAGTTCGGACTATTTGGGGTCCACAACTCAGGCGAGTCGACTTTGAATGTAAACGGAGCGCCACTGGTTCCAGTGGCTTTGCCCTTCACATCCTCAGAGTTTTGCTCATGGATCGTGATCTCATACTCAGTGCTAGAGTTTGTGCTGCTGTGGACGGTGACGTTGACTAGATATCGTTAGCTATAAATCCGTGAAAGTGTAGACGTACATACCTTGTCCGTTCATATCTGCAGTCAAATCTAGTCTGGTGATGTATTCCTTTGGTGTTGACTCGAGGAAGACGGACTGCCAAATTCCACTGCATGGCGTGTACCAGATCATTCCGCCTCGGCTTAACGTCTGCTTTCCAATCGGTATCTGGATGTCGTCCATGTCTGTTGGGTCGTACACGTGAACGAGCAGTTCGTTCGACCCGTCAGACTTCAGATATGGAGTAACATCTACACTGAACTCAAAATACCCGCCCCTATGAAATCCGGCATTTTTTCCGTTAACAAAGACAGTTGCTTCGTAGTCCACAGCGCCAAAGTTCAAGATAACATTGTTATCGGTAGGCCAAGACGATGGTACGTCAAAAGAGGTCTGATACCAACTGTAAATGCGATTCTTCTCTGTAACACCTACCCCAAAATCAGTAAAATATTGGCCGAAGACTTCTGTATCGCTTACCTGAAAGAGCACTCTCAAGACAGAACGGGACAAGAACAGGAGCCTCTAGCTGCTGACCAAACGGCGGGTTGCTCAATGTCGTGTTATCCGTATTCTGGTAACGCCAGACGCCATTGAGGTTCTTCCATGCGGATCGCTGTAGGCGAGGGCGTGGGTACTCAGGCCATGGGTTGGTGCCGACCTGTTCGGTCCATCGTGTCTTAAGCGGAGTCTCTCCGAGTTTGTAGTCTGTGTCATTGCTACTTTGGCGTTGATTAAGAGTATTAACGCTCACAGCGGACGTAGTCAATGCTAGTAAGCTCGCCGCGATTCCGAAGAAGAGCCGCATATTGATGAACGAAAATTATATCGTTCAAATTGATGCGAGGTCAATCGGGGAATTGATGCTGTAAAACGAGCCATGGTAGCCTATTTATGTGCCAATAGCAGATGACAACATAGCCCACGGTACCTGCTGCATATCATGCAGGCTATTAGTCTTGGCCTGGGGTCTAGCGGCGGTAGGCTTGGTGGCTGCACGCCTTAGCCGATCATCGCGGTAGTGGTTCATCTCGAGAGCGACGTCGTGGCTGTCAGCTGCGGATGCCGGCTGACCCTATATGTGCGCTACCGGCAGGTAAAGGTTGCAAACTGGACTGAACTGCTGCAGGAACGTAGTGTTTGGTGCCAGCGCGGATTTGAAGGTGAGCAAGTTGGTTGTGCAAAAACACCATGAGTAATGCTGCAGAATGTCAGATGAGAAGGATGTTGAATATCCTGTTCTACGGGGATCAGCGTCTTGGCCGGCAGGCGCAAGGGAGTCGTGTTGATATTCCCCGCACATCCTACGGCTTATTACAAGCGGGACTGCACGTTTGTCAGAACCACGATTGACAATGGAAACTATACCTACAAAGGCCTCCTATGCGGATATGGCAGGATAGTCAACCACATCGCGTTACCTTGTGGAAGAAATCCTTGACAACAGTGTTTTGCCGGAGAGATGCATAGTCGATGCATGGCGAAAAGGTCGTAGCATGTCTATGACGTTGTGTACAGCTGCACGGCACGGTAACGGGTGGTGAGGTTTAGTCCACATGTACTCGGCTATCGGAGAATACAGGAAAGGAAACGCTACCGTCAAAACAGCCAAGCAATGAGGTGGACGAGGTGTACGGAAGGCGTAGATGTGGAGTATTCTTCCGTTCAATGCGGTGAGGGTTCATGTACTGAGCTAACCCCGCATCACTACCGTACAGCACCCCATGAAGGAACAACTGGTAGTGTTCTTGGATGTGTCAGCAGTAACATCAAAGTTGACCAGCGCAATAAGCTCTAACTACACTAAATATTAAGATATTCAAGTTATTCAAACTATAAATGAAATTAATCTGTAAAGCTGTAGTCTCCATGGTGCTACGTGAGCTGTCTTTACAGGCAATTGATGGTAAGCGGCATCTTCAGACTATGCTAACACATCTAAGAATACTCCTATTTTTATCTTCATGGGGGTGATAGAATGGTTTTACAATGCTATCCAAGAACTCTCAAGTACCGCTAGAGGGTTTCGCATAAGGATTCTGGAATAAACTCGGCGTAAATGTGACATAGGAGTTTGCTACAAGGAATTTTCGCTGCAGTAATGCATCACAAGATACAACCTCCTTCATAGGTTGATCTATGGTTTACAGTCGTTAGTCGACGCACCATCTCATGTGCTACCAAACCATGGTTGCAGCTTCCGAAGCACCTTCTTGAAAAGGCAACAAGCTCTATGCATGCAGAGCACTTTTGCATATCGTATTCAACGGGTTTTATCTACGGTTTCTTATTAAGTGTTTCACATGCTAGGTGGTACAACAAGGTGAACAATTCGCTCGGGTATAAAATCCATCATGTCTTCGTGCAATGCCCGCCGTATCTCAGCCCTGTGGTCTCCCGGTGCTGCTTTCCTTCGCCTAGCATGCTTTTCGCATGATGAAGGACTACGTGGCGCGACTCTGTTGTCAAGCGTTGAACGCTACCTTCCTTATTCCTCCCTCGGTGTCACTTTGTTGTTGCGGGCTCGGAGCTACCGTGTGCGCGACGCGAACGGCGGGGGCGGGATACCCCGCAGAACAGAAATCGTACACGTCTGAATCGCGGACTTATGTTGTATGGATGTCTAACTGTCCTTGGCGTGCGACCGTACCGGACGGAATGCCTTATACAGCCTAGCTATGTTAGGCCCCCAGGGAGTGGAGATGAATTCTACATGGGAAGCTCAAGGCAAGAGGAGGAAAGGTTTGCTCCACGGTTTCACCTTTGAAGCCGAAGAGGGTGGTCTAGACGGGCTAGGGGGCTGCATGGGAAATGCAGGCGATGTTGGAGATTGCGTCGTCCGCGGTGAGGTGGGAGGGCTTCCGGGTGGGATAGGAGCCTTTCTTGGAGATTCATATGAAGTGTTGACATAAGGCTCCAAAGTCCGTATCGAAGCACCGTCATCCTCCTCAATTCCAGCTAGAGTCGCTCGATCCGAGTACGAATTAGCTATTGAGCTCGTCCGCGCCATGGACGAGGTAGACAAGCGAATCGTATCCGCGTCGGAGCTACAGGAACTCATCGTAGACATCGTACGAAGCGAGGCTGCACTTGATGCTCTACCTGAATCAGAACGTGACAACGCCCCTATACCAGCATCGTGCTTGTGTGCACCACAGTGGATATCTGGTATTGACGTGCAGTTGAAGAGGATATCGTATAATTTGTCGCGAACGTCGCGTGCTGAGGGCCGAACAACGGGTGCTCTGCTGAGCATGCTTCGAACGAGGGCCAAGATATGGGGTATTGCTCGGAAAGCATCATCGTCATGCTCGAATGACGCCTTCTCCAAATTGTTCATCCAGGTGTCAACCTTGTCGAGATTCGCATGGAAGGAGGAGTCTATGCGAGAGTTCTTGCCGCCTGTGTTGATCTTTGATTTGGTCGACCTATGCTTGACGAAGTCATGAGGCTTCTTTTTAAGCATAAAGCTAATTATCTCTAAAAAGACACATCCAAGGGAGAAAATATCTGCCTTTTCGGTCTCGTGCACTCGCGAGCGTGGTTTCGGCTTCGGTTTTGTTCTCTTGAAGCCAAAATTGAACCCAGAGAAATCCGTGGTAGGAGCTTTGGTCAGCTTCTGGCGCTGTGAGCCGTTACTATTGGAAGATCCAGATGAGCTTTTACTAATGATAGAGGTGTGTCGAGTGCTGGGAACGACAGGCGCAGGAGCAGTACCGTTAACGTCAAACGGCTGTTCGATTACGTGGGCCTCTGGTGCACCGTAAACGTACGCATCCATAGAGTCAAGTTTCTTGTCTTTCTGAAAAGTCTCCAAGCTGGCAATATCACTAAATGCAATCGCGTTTTGCTCATCAACGAGGATGTTGGATGGTCGGATTCCAGAGTGACAAAACCCGTTTTGATGCAGCGTGGTGATGGCGTCAGCCAGGCAATGCAGCCAATTCAACACCAGCCACCTCCGGTCAGGTTTTGGCAGCTTCTGGTATTGAGTCGGATTGCGATGATCGAAGAACGTGCGGAGAGTGTGATGTCCTACAAAGTTGGTCACAATGTAGCCGACTCCTTTGGCAGTATACGAAGACCACACAGGGGCAATGTGATCGTGTTCCACCATTCTTGCGCTTTCAACGTCCATTATGAAATCCTGTTCGAATGCGTCTGGCGATTCTGCGTTGCCAAGAGGAAACCTCCGCCGAACATAAACCTCCCTGGGCCTTTTGGGTAAATGGACACGCGACCAATTCTGTAGACTAACCGCTACGGGAAGATTCATGACATGTTCCAGTGGCACTTCTTCGTTTGGTGCATAGTCAACGTGAACGCCATCTCGCAATTCTCGAAGGAGAAATGTGAACTGTGTATGAAAGAAGCGAGAATTGGCATGGTTGTCGCGTCGGTTCGAGAGCGAGAGTTGCTCGATGTCATCCATCTCGAGGGGCAAGTCATCGTCATCCCATGACTTATCAACTACTGTGAAGATCCTATCGGCCTCCCCAATTTCTGCCAGCACCAGAAATAGTCGCCTGGCTTTCTCCAGTATCCATTCGATATATGTATCGTCGCTCAGATCGCCAAACCCCACAGGTTGGGATAGCCGCTCCCTTTCGTGGGGCTGCAGACGTGAGGTTACGAAATCTTTGGTGACCTTCTCGTCGATCCTTTCCTCTGTCCACCAAATCTGCTGCAGGGCATGCTGAGGGGTAACGAGCGAATGCCCTGCGTATCCGTAAATCAAGGCATTGAGCGCAACGGTTTGGTCGTTGACCACGTTCGTCAGCGTCCTCGCGCTCATCGTGGGGGCAAGTAGGAGCCGAGGCTGGTTCTAGGTGTCGCAAGGCTGAGGGTGTCGGTATGAGGTCTCCGTCGCGTTTTGAGCCGTAACCGCGGGGGGCAGATGATCATTTCTGGTAGTCGACGAAGATGGAGCTGAGCTGGAATGACGCAAGATATTTGTTGTCAAGCTGGAGAGTAGGTGAGACAGCACTTTTAGGCGTCAGCGTGGCCAGAATCGTCGGCCTTTAATTGTGGTACAAAAGATGATCCGCCTCTCGGAAGAGGTCCTTATGTGGCAAGCGGCATGGCTGCGAATACATGGCTTCGGCTAGCGGGATTAAAGCCAATCACCAGACTATGGCAATAGAAGGCGCAGGCTCCAGTATGCTGGCGGACGGCGAAGGAGGGCGTTTTGCCTCGAAAAGTCTCAGTGGCCCCGAAAGCGGCCAGCCATGTGAAATTGAGACCGGGGGGTTTCCAGGTCGGAGGATGATAAGACATTGCGCGCATGCGTTGGTGCGCAACAAGCGAATGGGCGACGCAGGGAGGCGGATGCTAACTTAGCACGCCAATGATGCCTGCGGAGGGCCGTTTCTGGAGCGGGGATGGCATGCTCCCAACCGAACAAACAGCGGCTAAAAGACGTGATATCAGAGCCCATATGCTCCTGGAGTCGCGTCTCGGCTGGCCGCTGCGTCCACGCCATGCACACCACTACCTATCAGATGGGACCGTCTCACAGACGCTCGCAATCGAATGTGGCTGGCATTCCAAACGGATAGCTGCCTCAGGCATGTTCACGCGGGTTACACGAATTCGGAAGCTCATGAGGTTGGCGTACGGGTGAGCAAACCGAAGGATCAACGTTCTCGGGATGCGGCTCCATGCTGCCTCAGCCGCTTGCTCATGGCGCGATCCTGCAAGTACATTCTGCTATCAGAGAGACATGCAGCGTGGCAGACGGCGGCACAAGCAATCGGGACACCGCGCGATAGGATGTCGCCGGCTAGCCAGAGCCGAGATGACTGCCACAAAGTGCTGCCAACTCGGTCCCCAGCCCAACTGCTTGCCAGATGAAAGCAGATTGCGGCATAGCTTCCAGCATATGCAGCAGTCTGTCGGTTTGATGACTGCGACCGCAATTGCTGAAGTTGGAAGATGCTGCGCCATGACTCGAGACCAACCGTCACCTCTCCACTGGTTTGGAAATCTACGCGACAGTAGCGGGACGGTAATGAGAGGAGAGAGTGCGGCGTGACACTGACAGCTGTCGACGCCTACCGAGCCGTCTCTGTGCCTCATGATGTGCGCCTTGTATGTGCGTACTTGTCCACGTCCTAGTACCGGCGAAGAGTCGAGCGAAGTAGTGTTGGAATTAGGTAAGACACGTTGAGGTGAGGTGAGGTTGGGTCGCGATTGCTACGAAGCCGTCGATCTTGCGCACAGGCCCGCTCCGCGAACCAATTCACCCTGCATCCCACGCACCTTTCCTTCGACCACCTCACTGGGCCTTCTCGACACCTACTTGATCTGGCAGGAGCTCGCAATTCCACGTGTTTATACCCGTCGCTGGTGCTAATTGAGCAGTGATCTGCCATTTATCCCGCTGCCACGCATCCGCTGCTTACTGTGTACGGGGTTGAGGCCACGACATTCTACAGCTGCTGGCTGTATATGTCAGCCGACCGCACACTGGACGATCAGACCAAAAAACACAGTAGGCCTAACCAAGCACCACTCCGTGGGTGGCACCATCTGAAGACGCGTAGACATTACAGCCTCATGGAACTATCGCAGTGCACCTACGTCAATAGTCATCCAAGTCCCACAGTATTGGTAGCGTGGTAGAACAACTATCGAAGCTCGTGGAACAGCCCAAGTGGGCTGCGGAGTATTCAACAGTGCAAACGTTATCTTCACCCTGGTCTTCTAGCTCCGGAGCCTCTCTCGGGGCTTCTCCACACTATTTGAATCATGCACGCCGGCTAGAATTGGTTCGAAAATTGGGTCTTATGAATGAAGTTCACAGCGCCTCATTGGTCTCAAATTCAGTACTAGAGGACCTCAACACCTATCAGATTGTATTCTCTCATTACGACTAAGGATTATTCTCTATTGAGCACACGGCGAGTTAGTCGAGCTATGTAGATGCTCGAATGTTGCGGTGGTCAATTGTGGCTTTCAAACTCGAGGAGCACCGTAGACCGTCAACCAAACATTCTCGTCGGACGACGCGACTTTCACCTGACTACCGCCTGGATTGGTACCATTGGGCCACACGATAGAGCCGCCACTATTGCTCTGATACGCAGAAACGAGTCAGTATAGTTTCTGAAAGCATTCGCAGAGACCTTACTGTAACATCCACACGCTGGCCGAGGAAGGGCTCGCCAAAAATTGAGCTTAGATCGTACCAGACCTGAGCACCGTCCAGGGTATATGCGAATACCTGCTGCGGTTCACCATTATACAGACCGTTCTCGGTCTTGGTAATCTTGATCGCAATACCGCCCGTTTTCTCGTCACGGTGTAGTGCCTCCATGTATAAGCCACCTAATTTTGTCAATAGGGCGACAAGAATAACATTTGTGCTCGATGGAAGAAACCAGCCTGTGGAAGACCACTAATTGGGCGAGTTCCATACGTGCGAGATGGAATCGGCACGCCAGCAGTCGTCGTTTCTCTTTAAGATTTACAAAGAAAGCTCATGAACGAACCTGAAACGACCTTTTGTCGCGGACCGACCTCACTACCGGTCGACCAGACGTAAATTGGACTAGTCGAATTATTGAGCACAAGTGCGTTCCCAACAGCACTGACCGAAGTCGCGAAAGCAAGTAGGACCGGAACGATAAAACGCATATTGTCGTGTGATTGCGAATAGCGAGTGTGTATCAAGCGAGTGTCCAAAGTGAGCCCAGGATTCGAAACTGGGAATTCCTTAATGAGTAAGTAGTCTGAGATCTGTTTAGTACCAGGACCACCAAACTAGAGGTCGCGCCACAAGACGTTCTTATACTCCATCTCATCCCTTGCCCCCTTGCCTCCATTCTCCCCTTCCACCTTGACTTCACGCCACACGCATGTAGGACACATGCACATCACATGCGCATTCACACATGCTCACGATCACGCGGTCCCATCAGTACTACACATGTCCTATTCCAATGCTACCAAGCCAATCTCACTGCTCACTTTCTCTCATCTTGGCATCATCAGAATGCAACTCCCAACCTTACCCATCACCTCCCAACCTCGCGTATCAAGGATTTTGGCCTTGTTTGGAACTTTCCAATACTGCGCGTATATTGCATGGTTGTTGTGACTCTGATGGACTGCGGGGGTTTTTGGTTGTCCAATACAGATGACATGGGTGTGGTAGATTGATTGTGCATACTGCAAGGGTAAGAGCTTACGGGTGGGACCCTGCAGATACGGATTTCAACTATTCCCTTGCTCGAAAATCATTGTACGTGAGGTGGATGAAGACTAGTTTCCTCGTTTCTGACGTAGATGTGTTCCTAGACTACGCAAGGAAGAACAAGAATTATTCAGTATGACGATTGCATAAGTAGGAAAGCATGTGAGAGACCGAACGACATGTGAGGCATGGAGCAGTTGATCACGGAAGGAAAGATGATTCAAGCTAAGTAAGATGTGTATTGTATGCAGACGGATGTGAAGCTAAGTAAGGTGCGTATTGTATGCAGACGGATGTTGATACGAGAGCAGGTATATTGCGATGCCGTCAATGGCCAAGAAAATAGTCATCCCAACGCCCTGATTCAAGGGAGTTTGATTGAACGAGCCGACCATGAGATTATTTGAAGAGATTTATGGAGCAGCTCGAAGCTATACAGACTCCACTCAGTCGGATTTCGGTCGCCGTGAACGCGCGCCGCAGAGCCTTGCCCGGCAGTTTGGGCACTGTACCGTATCCAAGTGCACGCCGTTGACCCAGACTTCTAGGCAATCGGCGTGGAAGAGATGCTGGCACACAAGCAGCTGTACGCAGGGCGACAGCTCTTCCGGATCAGACCCGAAGCCGTATTGGCAGATGCTGCAATTTGTGTTGTCAGACGGAGACTGGTTGGGGGCCTCAGAGATATCCTCGATGTCGATGCATGAACCATACGCTTCCAGTTCTACATCTCCCCAGAAGTCCAGGTCGCCAAAGAAGACGTAACTTCGGATTGACTGTGCCCGGAAAAAGAGATGGGGGATGTTCGACGGTGGCGGTGCCCAGGATTGACGTCGAATAAAGTCCGCAATATGGCCATTGGGATCGACTTCAGGCGTTGTCGCAGCTTCGATGATATACCGATGCATGCGCCAACCAAACATGCTTTCCTGAATATCGCTACCGCTGGGCGATATCAATTCCGGAAAGACGTAGTTCATCAAGAAGAGGAAATCGCCTCCAAAGTTGTGCTCCGCGAGCTCTTGGCGCACATGTATCGGGTGCACAGCTTTCCAATCGTTGATCCACGAGGTGTACATTGGTTTCATGATGGCCAGTGCTTGCTGTATATGTTCATCGCCTTCAGGCAGCGGTTGGCCTTGCAGAAAACCGTGGTCTTGCCATATATGTGTCCAAATGTCTACAGCTGTAGCACCTAGCGCTAGGAACTCCTGGATCACGGTAGATACTCCTGCCTCGTCGATCTCGTGGGCAGAGCTGAAGCTACGGAGGGCCTGCACCAAGCCGGGGAAGTAGTTTGTGTAGCCATCGTGTTCGACTCGGAAGAGCTGCCACTCACACTGCTGCGCTGGGTCTTCGTTCGGTTCGTATTCGGGCTGCCGCACAAGGTATGGTGCCCACAAATGGAAGAGGTCACCGTCTGGATTGCTGTCAGGGTGAATCACGCATTCGACCAGCCAGATTTCTGCTTCTGTGACTTCCTGGCCTTCTTGAATGAGCAAAACTTGTTTCGGATCTCCGATGATCTTATCAACGTGCGTGTAGATGAGTCGCAAGGTACTCGCGACGTCGAGATGTGATACTAGGTGGGGACGTGGAAGTTGACCTCCCCAGTATTGCAGTTCTCGCCAGGTCTGCATTTGGACTTTAGCGTCTTGGAGAAGAAGGTGGACTGTACCGGTATCTGTAGACTTCTTATGCTCCGTTCGTTTGATTTGATGAAGGTAGGTTGCGATATCTGCGACGCACTTGAACAGTTCGATAACTTCGTCTGACGATTCTCCACGGATCAAGTTCGCAATCGCTGCAAACCCAGCGTAATTTGACATGGTTGAAGTCCTTGATCTTTGTAAGTTGAGAGACAGTTGCGGGTTGCTATTCGTGTTTGTTGACTGTCTACTTGGGAAAGATTGCGAAGCCTTGAGTATGCACAAAGGTAGCGCAGCCTTTCACTACCTGATGCCCTGGTGCGGGTGAAGACTATCTTGTGCACGAACATTCGGTAGAAAGTACGAGTGAAAACGAGTAGGCCCCCAACTTTCCACTTGTTCAACATAAGACATAGGAAGAAAGAATAAGGAATCCTACCCAACAGTGGTACAAAACCTAGACCACAAGTCTCCAGTAGTATATACTGCACGGGAGGGCATAATAGACCGCTCATATATTGTATATGTGTGTCTGAGTGGATGTTCCCTCATGATTGCTGGAAGGCAAACAAACATATCCTGATCCAGTTGCGATGAATCCGAGCTGTCCTATTTCTTGAAAAAGAAGGTAGCGGGTAGGAGTTACATGGACAGCTTGAGTACCGTGACGGGCTCCTATTTAGTAGATGCACCAACATGAGCGTATGGGACTTTATAGCATGATATATAGCTGTCAAGGTTTGCCTTGTGGCTTGTGACGAGGAAGCAACTGGTTTTATTGCTAGTTTCTATCGAGTGAGAATTCCTCTTCCTCATGTGTTGTAACGACTTGCACCACCAATAAGTAGATCAATAACCGATATAACTTATGCGGCTAACTATGGGTGACTAATGACATACAATAGCTCTTGACCCGTACCCAGTCTGCAGCGAATGTCAAAAGCAATCTCTCGTAGAAGTAAATAGCGTCTATCGAATTCACTGTTTCAACTCACAATGTAGTCACACTTCGCATTCGTAGCACTACAAGTACCACTAGTACAAGCGTATGAGCCACCGACTGAACTCTACTCGTCCCGCTTGGTCAGCGCCAGTAAAACTTAGTCAAAGACGCGTAAGTCAAGATAAGTCTTACCACTATACAAACTCCATTCTTGCCGCTGCAAATGCCTGGTTCGACGCCTACTGGACGTTTCTCCTGGTCCAAGGTAGCTGCTAAGGAGGTCCCCGAGATGGATAGAAGTGATAGGACGAGAATTGAAAGCTGCATTATTGCGAGATGATCTAGAAAAGAGGAGGGTGTCTTTTGGGATGGGGTTTGTAAAGACTTGATTCTAGGTCGTCACTAAAGGTATTCCCAGAAGGTTACTTATACACATTCGACTTCTCGGAGTCAACAAGCTTCTTCGTACGAAGGAACCCGTATCTAGTGAATTTTAGCCTACTGGTAACTGTCAGGGCAAGTTGAGAGTTTTTCCCAACAGACCCTATAAGCAGTCATGGTGGAGACAATGCGCTTATATGTTGATACAGTAGTGTTGATGTGGAGGCTGGATGAAGACATAGTTCAGAAAACACAAGCTTCCAACTTAGCGCACTTCAATGTTTGGGTCCGCTCACCACACCCAACCTTGGATCGAGTTTCGCCTAACCACAATGTAGAACATTCCAACCATTGTTCGATCGTACAAATCTAATGAAACGAGATACTAACCATAGTTTTCCTATATCATATTATATTATAACAAAAGGCCTTGAAGTGATGTCCGTTTGTTTAGTAGACACGCATCTCCTTGATCATTATCAAATCCTACCCCTTGACACAAAAGCCTTCAAGATAAAGAAGCAGCATCATGGAAGCACAAAGACTTTGTGAGTGGCCTGCGACCACAATCTGCTGCCTTGACGAGGCTCTATCACCCTACCGCCACAAAAACCTCTCCAATAGGACCAGAAAACCGGAGTTAATCTTCAACATCATTTGGCTCTTTACCAGGCTCGCCTCTACAGCAGAATTGCAAGGGGTTAATCGGACACGGTCGGAAGCAAAGGCCACAGCTAGGGAATCATGGCAAGAGCTATGCCAAGGACCACCTTTTAAGGACACTTTCAAGACCAATGACCTACGACGCTTGATGAGGCTTCAAGTTGAGGGCTTTTTAAGTATCGTGAGGCGCAATCTGGTGATTTACGGAACGCCTATCATGTTCGTTCAGACAGTGAGGCGATGGTTGATTGCGTGTGTGCGCAGAACCCTAGCTTCTGACACCGGCAACGTACTTCGAGAGAGCTTGGACAGAATCGAGGCGCCCCTCCTGACCCAAGTCCTCGACCCTCCAAGCAACTATGACCATATGCAAGCTCATCCAGGTGGCATGCTGTTTCCAGAGATGAGCAATACTCTTCTAAATCTTCATGCGCAGGGACCGCAATATGAAGACTGTATTGAGGCGACGTTCCGTTTCTTCTTGAGGCTGGCTTTCGCAGCAATGGATATGTATGCCTTTTTTCGTCCCAATCTGAACGACCCCGAGCCATGCAAGTGTCGGCTTGAACATGGAGTCTCTGAATACATCAAGATACTAGGTTTCGATCCGGACAGTCGGCTTCGCTTCCCCACGTATCTACCCCAAACTCTTGGGAATATCAATCTGAGGGGCGCATTCGACTTCCTGTTCAATCGAGTCCTACCTCGTATTTACAACACCCTGCCGGTTCAAGAATATCTGGGCTTCTATCTCTATAACCGGCTCGTGGATGCCGCAACCCACGATGCGCCTACGAGGATTCGGGACGTTATCAATGCAGCACATCGGCCAGAGAGGCTGTCAGTAAAGAGGTGGAATAACTTTAGGCATCCAAATGTAGATCTAGCATTTCCAATGGAATACTTTGATCAACGGCGTGCAGCAGCGGAACACCGGCGTAGAGGCGAACTTGTGGATATACCACTTATACCTTGTGGTCCTCGCAACGATGTACGACAGTTTAGCTCCTCGTTTTCCATGCTTAGACTGCCGAGAGCGATTACCGAAGAGGAGCAAATTTGCCCTATCTGTCTAGACCCATTGAGGGAGCAAACGTGCGTCAGGCTGCGTGCTTGTGAGCATTGCTTCCATACAGAGTGTATCGACGCGTGGGTGAACACGCGGACGAGTGCAGTTACCTGTCCAATCTGTAGGACGTATGTTTGCAGACCAAGGAGTACAAGAAGAGGATGTATATATTGTGAATAGGCTGCATCAGCCATTCTCCCTACCAGTCGCGGGATAGAAGAGATAAATGAACAAATGACTATAATAGTATAGTAGGTATCCGCTCGTAACACAATGTTTAAACCAAACGAACGAAACTTTCTCAAATGAACTCACAAGAACTGCAATGGCCTCGGCCGACCCCAATGATCCGAAGGATTGAACCTCCAACAACCCTGATGCTTCCTCGCAAACCAATACGCATTCAACCACGGCAAGAAGAACGGAACTGGCGGAAAATGCTCACTGCCTGGGTATCCCTTGTCCGTACTACCGAACACCAGCGGCATCACCAGGTTCTTTAAAAGGCCATATTCTTCAGCGCTGATTTGCCAATATCAGTATGAAAAGGATACGGAGGACTCACTGGGTCACTAGTCTTCGTGCCCTCCTCCGCAATCTCCGTTAGCGCTTTCATGACTTTGTCTCCATCACACTTGTCCAATTTGATCAATGTGTCGATCTCCTACCATCACGTAAAAAGGTCAGTCCACCACTAACAATAATAACAATAAAGAAACACAGACTCACATCATGCAAATGCTGCGTCAAATCCCCCGCAAACCCATCTACCACCCCCTCAAAACCCCACTATCAAACCCCTTCCTCCCCTCCAACACATCCCTCGCATAGACGCCCATCTCCCTAACCCCATCCTCAAACAAATGATGCTGCTCAACATTCCTGCCCATAAGCCCACTTTCCAACCCCACCTCTTTCGCCAACTCCTCCACGCACGGGAAAAACAGCGTTTCCTCGAGAGAGTGGTGGTGGTGCACGGCGTCTGTCCAGGCGGTGATGTACGTCATGAGGTCGGCGACATCGTCGGTGGAGTTGTTGGTGGTGGAGATGTGGGGGCATTGCAGGTAGATGCTGTTGAGGGAGCGGAGCAGGATGTTGTGGACGTTTGCCATTTCGATGCAGACGTTTAGGATGCCTGGGTTTGTGCACTGTAGTTGGGAGGGTTACAAGGATGTAGATATAAATGGGTGGAGGAGAGGAAGGGTGTTGGTGGTTGGGAAGGGGATAGGTAGTTGAAACTGACTGTTGGAGCGCCTGGGGTTCCGGGGATGAGGAGGAGAGAGAAGGGTGTATCGGCCCATGGCTTTGCCATTCTCCTGGTCTGCTATGGTATTGAGTCTAGATTGATAAAGTAGTTATTGGACCTTGAGTAGTGAATAAAGTATAATGTTGAGTTATTTGGGGAATTTGAGAGTGAGTGGAAAGGTTTATTCGTTCGTTTCACCAACGACTGATGATAGCTGCGTCGTCCATCGAGGTGCGAGGTTTAGTTCCTAGAAATATGACGGGCCTCCCTAGGACCCTCTTGTCACTTTGAGGCAAGTGCGTGCTGACTCGAGTTTCGCACAAGCGTAAGCAGGGCTGATATCTAGCCAATAACATCTACTCATAGCTGGGACGATGTAAGCGTGTACGAAGCCTACTTGTGGTCAGTCGACTACGCGTTCCAAAGCCAACTCAACTCATGGCCAAATGTGTTACCGTTCTGACTTCGTATATACGAGAAGAGAATCGGGCGCGTGTGGAGAAAAGGTGAATGGTAAGATCAAATCGTAATCCGCAATGACACTGCTTAGCCGGCGCGTCACGATGGAAATTGAGATGGAGACGCCAGTATTCCAGCTACCACGTCCTTTCTTCCACGGAGACTAAAAATAACAATAGACGCTATAATGAACTAAGCCCAAGCCTGTGCCATCTATCGCTCCTTTTGGAGAAACCCTCAGTCGAATATACAAAATGACCCAAACATGCCGACTATGGTCCAAATGCTCGAGGTGAAAACATGCTACAAGATCGCACATCACCAGATTTGACTTATTCATATTGTACCTCGCTGTTCCACCTCCTGGGTGCGGGAGGCCCTCCGTTTGTGGGTGCGTTCACTAGTCCTCTCGACCCTGGCCTCGAGTTCGACCCATCTGATGGCGCGGGGGCAGGTCGTATTGGAAGGTTCATGATGTTCTGGCTGGAGCTGCTGGACGTCCGCACTGGATAGTTAGGTCGTGGAGGTGCTGAGCTGGGGCCGTTTTGTGCTTGTTGAGATTGAAGGTTACTTGAGTCCCTCTTTGATGGAGGCGAACGTTCACGAAGTTTCTCTTTAATGGTCGCCGACGGTGGAGCTGGGGCAAGATGAGACTTGCGCTTGTTGTGCTCGAGCATGCTGACTGCCCAAGCCTCTAGGTCGACCGGTGTACGTTTCGCCGCTTGGAGGAAGGCGTCGTGGTCCTAAATGGCGTCAGTAATGTTATGAGAATATAATAGACTCGGTCAACTCACATAAAGCTCTTTAGGCGTTGGCCGCTCCGCCGGGTTCTTCATGAGGCACTTTGCAATCATGTCCTCCAAGATTGACGGGAACGCATCGCTCTTAGGTAGCTTCGGCGCTGGCTCCAGAACAATCTGCTGTAGAAGATCAAGAATACCTTGAGGGCCACCTGCTTCGTCGTCATCAGCACCACCAGAAAAAGGAAACTTGCCAATGGCCAGTTCCATAAGTGTCAAGCCGACACTCCATACATCTGATTTGACGGTGTATGGCGACCCTTGTATCCGCTCCGGAGCCATGTATGTGCCTGTTCCTACGAAAGTCTCGGCGATCGATCCTTCAAGTTCGCTTGAAACTCCAAAATCACATAGCTTAATTTGTCCTTTCGAGTTGACCAAGATGTTCGACGGCTTCAGATCGCGGTGCATGATGCGGTGAGCGCTGTAGAGGTAGCTGAGACCGCCAAGAACGGCTTCTGAGATCTTTCCCAGAACATCGACACGGACAGGTCCAAAGGTGCGGGAGACCCAGTCAAGCGATCTAGGGTTGTCCGTTAGCTCCTTCCCGCGGTTGTATTCGAGGTGGGATGCACTTACCCCACGTCCATGTGTTCCATGCACATTATCACGTCTCCCGACTCGCTCTGGAAAGCACCGTAGAAATCGACAATGTAGTCCGAGTTGCAGTCGTGCATAATTCGCAGCTCCCGAACTATTCGCTTTCGTACTTCGTTCTTCGCCTCAACATGTATAATCTGGGCATGTCAGTCTCCCCAGTTCTCAATCCTACATGTGGGGCCTCGTACCTTTCTAGCCATTATAACCTTGGTAGCCGCATGCTGCACCTTGCTGACTGTTCCTCCGTTGCCCGAGCCAAGTTCGCGCAGCACTATCAGATCCTCTGCTTTCAAGTCAAGCCTAAACTCCACGCCGATCTCTAGGGTGTCTTGCTTCTCGTCATTGCCGAGGGCACCGGGTATCTGGGCGTCGCCGGCGGAAGGAGCAGGTTTCGGCGGAGGAGCGCTGAGTGCGAGACCTTTGACATTCTTCCGCTTCATTGTCTTCGCTTTGAAGGATGATTCGGCCATGGTGGAGGGCTGCGCCGGGCGCTATCGTACTGCGGCTGTGGGTGAGAGTAGACGGTGACTGAAGGTTGACGGCGAGACAGTCAACGGCAAGCTGCCCTGCCTGGTGTGCTAGAAACGGAGAGCGCAAGGCAGCGCTGCCGTCTGTTTCGAGTTTGCCGCCCGAAGATGGGTCAACGATGGCTCGCCAATCACGGCAGTATCCCCAAAGGAGGACAGCGTCTATTGGTTTTCCGTATTTAGGACACTACGGTGTCAAGCCCACGACAGTAGGGCACAGGGCGTGATTGGGGCGTGCGGTTCCTGGGGAAAAGGGAGAATGTCTTGGACGGTGTTGGGTGTGGACAGCTCAGGAGAGTGCTCGGTGCAGGTGGCAGTCTAGCGGGGCGCGTTGGTGGGGGAGCATGCAGCAGCGCCAAACTCACTCTGCAAGGCTGCAGACGGTGCAATCCCGTATTCGGATCGGCTATCAGTGAGGATGCAGGTGCAAGAGACAGCTGTAGCAGCCAGAGAGCCGCTGGTATGTGAGTTGCCAGCGCACGATGCAGCCCTCAGGAGGTTTCAGACTGCCATGTTTCGACTTGTGACCATGCTTCACCATGTTCTAGCGCCCGAACTCATCGCACGCGTGCCCGTGACGGGGCTGTCAGAGCAGTGAAAGTTCCAAGGTTACTCATAGCGACGCGACGACCTTGGACTATTCGTAGGGACACGTGCCTTCTACAGTGAATTCATGTTTGAAGTTGCAGCTTTGGACGCGCCTGAGGAGTGCAAGTGCTTCGGGAAGACCCTAGCTGCTGGGGCAGGCACGTGACGTCAACACTCGGCCAAAGGTTGACGCGCGCCGAATGGGTCTGCGCGAACCTTTGTAGCCTTCGACTTCAGTTCTCCTTCTCCTTTACCTCCACTACTCTCGACTCTCTCTCTCCTGCTGGATCGCGGCGAATCATCAGCCTCATCGCCGCACCGAGCTCCCCCGAATCCGGTCCTCAACCTCAATCGATCAACTTGCGCGAACCTTTGTCCAGCACGCCATGGCTACAAAGGATCTCTTTGACACAATCGCTGATGTAGGCAGTGATGAGGAGGAAGATGGGGACTTCGATGACGAGGGCGGCGCGGTTCGCCCGAAGAAGACAAACGGCACAAATGGCGGCCTAGATGACTCCAGCGAGGAGGAAGATGAAGACGACGATGAGCGACTACGGGAGGTCAGTTATAGTGCTGTGGACCATGTGTGGATGTTGCTGACTAGTATCCAGGAAGGCGAAGGCTTTATCGCGGATGAGGACGAAGAAGAGGAAGAAGAGGCGCGCAAACGGCGGCGCAGGAAGAAGCGAAAGAATCGCGAGGCCGACGAGGCCCTTGACGACGAGGACTTGGATCTGATTGGCGTCGAAGTGGAGCGGCCAGAAGAGACACAGGTATGATGACCTACTGCTCGCGCTTCACAAATACTAACTGTTCAAAGTCACGATTCAAGCGCCTGAAGCGTGGTCACAAGGAGCGTACCAAGTCCCGCGGCATCGACGATATATTCTCCGACGATGAGATCGGCGAGGACCTTGATGAGCCGCGGAGGCTCGGTGACGAGTTCGACGGCTTCATCGAGGACGACCAATTCGAAGACGAGATCGAAGACGACCGAGACGTCACACAGCCGGGCATAAGCCTCATTACCCAGGGCCTGCAAGCTGCTGGGCTGGATGAGGGCGCCGAGGAAGACTACCGGGCTGCGTTTGGTGACGGCACAGACTACGACTGGGCGCTGGACATGCAAGAGGCGGAAGAGGAGGAGCAGACTGGCGAAGGCCGTGAGCTCCAACTCAAGGATGTCTTCGAGCCCTCGCAGCTGCAAGAGCGCATGCTTACGGATGAAGACAACGTCATTCGCGAGACCGATGTTCCCGAACGCCTGCAGCTGGCTCGTAAGCCATTCAAGGAGCTGGAGCTGACACCGGAAGACATGCAGGCACGGCTGAGCGAGGAGGCACTATGGATCTCGAACATGCTTTGGCCGAAGAAGGCGCTGCCGGGCTACTTCCAGCAACCGTTCCAAAAGGCTGTGCGCAAGGTGCTCGAGTTCATTAACCTTGAGGACTACGAGGTTCCGTTCATTTTCAATCATCGGAAAGATTATCTGATCCACGCACCGAGTGACAACGATTACGATGACCCCGACCACCCACCGCCTATGGACGCTCGACCGGAGCGCCTGCTCAACCAGACTGACTTATGGGAGGTCTTCGACCTAGATCTCAAGTTCAGGGCGTTCGCCGAGAAGCGCGATGCTCTCCGACAGAACTACGACAATGTGAGGAGCGTATACCCTGACATCACAGATACCGAGATCGAGGACTTGGCTGCAAAAGCTATCACGATTGAAGAAATCCAAGAGCTCCAGGATTACCTCCACTACCGATACTCACAAGAGATGAATGAAGTCCGGCAAGAAGTAAATGGAACGCAAAAACGCGCCAACAATGCTCGGAGTTTCTTTGATAAACTTCGGAGCGGTAAGGCGAACCAGTTTGTCAAGGCTATCGGAATCACAGCAGAAGATTTCGCCAAGAAAGCCGATGGAACTAGTAGAGGCTCCCAAGTCGTTGAAGATCCACCATACCAGGTCGAGGAGCTCGCAGAGCAGATGGCCGAACACCCTGAGACAGGAACGTCGCTTCTCAGATCAGCAAAACTTCTCTTCGTTCAGGACTTACAGATGAGCTCCCGGCTTCGCAGGTTCTTACGCGGCAGCTTCTATCAGAACGCTCTGATTGACTGCGTGCGAACCGACAAGGGCATGCGAAAGATTACAGAAGATCACACCTACTATGAGTTCAAATACCTTCGACGACTGACCTTCTTTGACCTTCAGGGCAGAGCGGATCTTTTTCTGAAGATGCTCAAGGCTGAGCACGAAGGCCTTGTGCAAATTCACATCTCCATGGGCAATTACAAGGATTTCAAGGCGCGACTCCACGATAAGATTGTTTCTGACAACGTCAGCGAAGTATCTGATTCTTGGAACGCGCTGCGCAAAGAACTGCTTGATATTGCATTGGACAAGCTGCAAGCCATCATCGCAAATGGTGTAAAGGAGTCGCTGCGGGCTCGATGCGAAGATGAACTTGCCAGCGGAGCAAGGAAAAATTACTACGACAAGCTCGATCAAGCTCCGTACAAGCTGAAAAGCGCCGCTATTGGATCCGTGCCCAATGTACTCTGCCTCTCGAATGGAAAAGGTCTTCGAGGCGATGCCGTCATGTGGGCATACGTTGAGAACGACGGTCGTGTTCTGGAACAGGGCAAGCTTGTGGATATGAGGCTGGGCAACCAAGAGCGTGGCATACCAGATGGTCAAGACATTCCTAAGCTTGTCGATGTTATACGCCGCCGAAGGCCAGACGTGATTGGTGTTAGTGGCTTCTCTGTGGAGACACGAAAGCTCTACAAAGATATTCAAGAGATTATCAACCAGCATGGACTGACAGGCCCCACTTACGAGGACGAGAGTTCCGGTATGGAAAGAAGCGATAAGTTGGATGTCTTCATGGTCAACGACGAAGTTGCCCGCCTCTACCATAACAGCGCCCGAGCACGCACAGAGTTTCCCAAGTACGCACCCCTGACGAGGTACTGCATCGCCCTCGGAAGGTACCTCCAGAATCCTCTTGCCGAGTACGCCTCGCTCGGAAAAGACATCGTGTCGCTGCCCTTCATTCCAAATCAGACTTTGATTCCCCAAGACAAGCTCTTGGAACGACTTGACACCGCTATGGTCGATATGGTTAATCTCGTCGGAATTGACCTACCAGAAACTTACGATGACAACTACATGTCGAAGTTGTTGCCTTACGTGTGCGGTCTGGGTCCGCGAAAAGCTGACAGGCTAGTCAAAGCCATCCAAGCAAACGGCGACGAGATTCTTTCGAGGTTTGATCTTCTCGGTGTGTCTGAGGTCAGCTCCCGTGACCTTAAAGCTGCCATGGGCCCCAAGGTCTTTCAAAATTGCGCTAGTTTCCTGTACATCCCCTACGACTCCACAGAGGAATCGTCCGACTACCTCGATTATACACGTGTGCATCCTGAAGACTACGATCTTGCCCGCAAGATGGTTGCAGATGCTTTGAACATGGATGAGGAAGACGTAAAGGCAGAAACCGATGAAGGTGGTCCGAGTGCTGTTATAAGGAAAATGGTTCGAGAGGATACCACTGATTTGGTCAACGACCTCGCCTTGGAAGATTATGCTGCTGAAATCGAAAGGAACTTCGGACAACGAAAGCGCGCAACTCTTGAGACCATCCGAGCTGAGCTGGAGAATCCCTATGAAGAAATCAGGCAGAACTTCCTCCGATTACCAGATGACGAGCAATTTACGATGTTGACCGGTGAGACGAACGAGTCTCTGAAGGAGGGCATGGTCGTTCCAGTCACAATCAGACGCACCTTCCCAGACCACATTGAAGTCAAGCTTGAGTGCGGTATTGAAGGCGGTGTCTCCGAGTCTGAATTCCCCGAGGGCGTCGGTAGTGGCGGACAAGAGCCTCGCCATGTCTATCAGAACAACCAGGTCGTCCGCGCTCGTATTGTTTACCTCAATCAGAAGGCCCTCACCGCACAATTATCGTTGCGAGACGATCTCGTTCGGCAGCCGCAAAAGAAAGCTTACGAGCGCGCAGCTGGCGAGTGGGACGAGACACAAGAAGCTGCAGACAAGAAGGCCGCCGAGAAGGAAAAGGAAGTGGCATCTGGTCGGCCAAACCGCGTGGTCAACCATCCTCTCTTCTTCGCGTTCAATACAATGCAGGCGGAAGAATACCTCGGCAGCAAGGAGACCGGTGATCTGGTCATTCGTCCTTCCTCCAAAGGATTTGATCACCTAGTCGTTACCTGGAAGGTCTCTAACAACGCCTATCAGCACATCGATATCCTCGAGATGAACAAGCCAAACCAATTCTCACTCGGCAAACAACTCAAGATCGGCAAGATCACGTACTCCGATCTCGACGAATTGATCGTCCTCCACATCGAAGCCATGGCCTCCAAAGTCAAAGAACTCACACGAGACGAACGCTTCCAAAACGGCACAAAGGAAGACACTGGTAAGTTTCCCATCCATATCCACCCATCGCTTCTCACATTCGTTCCCAACTAACTCCCTTCACAGAGCTCTGGCTAGAGAACTACTGCAAAGCCAACCCCACACGCTCCATGTACGCCTTCTGCAGCATGCCGCGCCACCCAGGCTACTTCTGGATCTGCTTCCAAATGGGCGCGAATAAGCCCAAGGGCGCGTGGGGCGTCAAAGTTGTCCCCAATGCGTATGAGCTGCAGAAGAATCTTTACCCGGATATGCTTGCGTTGAAGAATGGGTTCAAGATTTTGATGCAGACGGGTGCTGGGGCGAGGCCTGCGCAGGGGGCTATTCCGCGCCGATAGGGTGGACGAGGGGGTGTTGAGTTTGAGGGGGAAGGGGAAAGGAAAAGGGTTTGCGGTGACTGACTGACCGACTGATTGACTGACTTCTGGAGGTGTATTTGTATATGGATTACCTTAACTTGCATTCACTTTGTGGAGCTAGCGTTCCTGTTTATCAGTGCTGAGATGGGAGCGTAAAAGGGCCGTTTCATGGCCGCGCCTGGGCGTTTGGGATCAAGTCGTGTTTCTCGAAATTGGCATTTTCAGCGCTTGAGAGAGTGTATGTGTATAGCGGGGTTTACAATGATCGCAGAGAGAAAAGTCTTGGTCTACTAATTGAGATTGATCCAACTTGACATGAAGGGCCGAATGTGGTCATGTGAAGTTCGCTAGCGCGGATTTGCGCCGTCGTGACTGCCTCTTACGTTCCTGACTTCTTGAACTCAGGTTTACGGTTCTGGTTGTTTGTCTCCTTGACTCCTCTTCTCGTCATTTTGCTTTTTGTTTACCCGGACTTTCCGTTCTCTCAGTTTCAGTTGGTTGGTGGAACGCTGCCGGGCAACCGCCTGTCGCTTTATATCAAGCGGATCTTCTTCTCACATCTCAAGACAACGCACATATAAAGAACGTTCTCTCGAAGCCTTTCGTCCGCAGAAGATATTACAAGGCGTTGAAATATGCATTTCTAAAGAGCACGCCAGAGACAGCGAGCGGGTCGAGAGTTAGCCAGCCTTCCTACCAAAAGCTTTACGGCTAGTCGTGTCCATCTCATCATGGAAAACCTATATCGCGGTTTCGACCCTGCAACGCAGATACGTCTGTTCTCAATCCTACCTGGAAAAGCGTCAAGTCCTGTGGAATGCGTCCTTGAATCCCACGACATCCAAGATTTCGGAAAATACAAGGCCCTATCTTACTGTTGGGGCGCTGAAGACGCTAAGGAGACGATAAAGGTGAATGGGCGCTCTCTCGGGCCCGAGAAACCTAGTAGCCCTTCTTCGACAACTCAATATAGGATTCGAATTTGACAGGTATAAGAAGCCTGGATTTATAAGCAGTCTCGCTCCAAATATCCAGTACCAGTCTCCAAATAAAAAAAGCTGGAGCCAGATATTCAGCAACTTCACAATCCACCACCATACACCCCGTCAACGCCCCCAAAATGGCCACCGTAATCGTCTTCGGCCCAACAGGCAACATTGCCTCCGTCGCCGCCCAAACCGCCCACCAACATGGCGCCAAAGTCTGGCTCGCCATGCGCGACCCCTCCAAAGCCATCCCAGGCCTCACCCTCGGGGCCGAGAAAGCCGGTAACTACTCGCGCGTCCACGCCGACCTTAGCAAGCCCGACACCGTCGCCGCGGCTGTCAAGACTGCGGGTGCTACGCGCTCCTTTATCTACGTCGCTCGTGGCACGCCCGACCATATGAAGGGCACTGCCGAGGCGCTTAAGGCCGCCGGCGTCGAGTTCGTCGTGCTGCTAAGCAGCTTTACTATCGGGTATACTCAGCCGGCAGACGTGCGGCCGAGCGAGTCTATCCCGTACACGCATGCACGGGTCGAGGTTACGCTGGATGAGGTTTACGGGCCAGAGAGGTATGTGGCTGTGCGTCCCGGGGGGTTTGCTACGAATTTGCTGCGGCAGAAGGAGGGGATTCGCGCCGGGGAGGTGAAGATGTATGGGCCCGGGTTCAAGATTGATTGCATTACGCCTGTGGATATAGGCGGGGTGGTCGGGACGATTTTGGCTGAGGGGCCGCCGCGGGATGGGCAGCGCAAGGTCTTTTTGTATGGCCCGCAGATTCTATCGCAGAGGCAGGGACTGGAGATTATTGGCAAGGTGCTAGGGAAGGAAGTCAAAGTTTCGGGCATTGTCGCGGAGGAGGCGCTGGCGCAGTACCTTGCTAAGGGTGCTCCCAAGCCAATGGCGGAGTATATGATTAGGTCGTTGGGGGACACAAACCCTGAGTTGGAAGATGGTTCGTGGCTGGCGCATTATAAGGAGGGCGTGGAGAATGTAAAGAAGTATACGGGGAAGCCTGCCACTGGGTTCTGGGAGTGGGTTGAGGCAAACTCGGAGCTCTTCACATGAGCCTAGGGATTTGAAAAGGGCGAAGGTTTCATACAAAGCTGAGAGCTACTGCTGTTGTTAGTGATCGATGAAGACACGGTTGTTCTACAACATGTTGTTACCAAATAAGGGTACCTGCTACGTCAAGATCAATGGCTGTCGACATATATATACTCAGGGGCAACCGACACGCTCCTTTGTCTGGACGACACTGTCGAAAACAAAGCTTGGTAAAAGGCTTCAGTCAAGTACCGCAACCACTCAATGAGCTGTTTCTCTACTAAAATCTGCTCCGGTCAGTTACCGTAATGATCTGTTTCAAATGTCACCAAGTACACCACCAATTAGGAGAGCTTCGACCTCGCAGCATCAACGCTATTACCCTTCAACATCCACTCCCCACCAATCTCAAAATCCCCCATAACACCATAATGATCCGTGACCCACTCCTCCTCCCCGCCTCCCTCACCCTCTCCCTAAACTCCTCTTTGACCTTAACCCCCGCACCAATTCTCTCAAACGCCCTCGGCGTAACCTCTCCCGCGAAGAAAATCTTATCCATCCTACTACATCCAAACTTATCCTTCATCCACTGCGGCACCTGATAGCCCCACGTGTATCCCTCGTCAGAATCCTCTGCGCCACCGAGTTCCAGGTACGTATCTTTCAGGTTATTCTCGGAGTGCAGGGTTCGGTCAAAGGGCTGTATGGCGTTGAGGTCGCCGGCGAGCAGTGCAGATGTGACGGCCGGTGCGTGGAGGTATGGTGATGCGGCGGCGACTTGGGCGGGGCGGACAGGCGGGTCTGCGACGAGAGATTCGAGATGCGTGTTGCAGAGTCTCATCACAGTACTACTGCTATCTGCGCCAGAAGGCCCCTCAAGTGCTATATCGACGAAGAGCCCGTCTCTGTCGAATTTGCTGAACCACGGGACGCGGAAGACGTTGTTTATCTTGAGACGTCGGTCTATGAGGGTCGTGGTGCCGTAGAGTGGGCTCAACCAGTTCTTGTTATCGAGGTCGGTTGCGTTGAAGCGCTGGTGGATCCATTTCGAGGCGCGGATTTGGTCCAGATCGGATAGGCCCATTTCTTGGAGGAAGATCACGAGGGGGGTGTCGGCTGGTGTTGATGATACGAGGGTTTCTAGGTACTCCAGCGCGGCGCTCATGCGCTCTTCAGCGAAACCGACTAGGACGTCAATGTTCCATGATATAAGGCGGATGGCCTTGGGATTGGTTGGTGGGCCTGAGAATGCTACTGTTGGGCTTTGAGGAGCCGTTGTTGACGACGTCCATGTCCCGTTCTCGGCTGGGGAAAAGTAACCTTGCGGTCGAGGGTTGTAGAACGCATCTTCGCGACGTTGGGCCGGCCCTGAGCTCATGGCGGCTGCGAGGGCCTGGAAGACGGGACCGGATTTGTTAGAGGACATGACCGTGGGACGAGGAAAGGTTGAAGTATGTGGTCTAGGGCGATAACATGAGCTACAAGAGAGATTGAAGTGTCGAGGTATTATACTCGATGCTACTTGAAAACTAAGTTTTAACCACACTGTGTTTCCTGGGATTTTCACTGCATGCCTCTACTCTGCTTTATACACATCTGGTTACGGCTGACGCGGGGCGCTCGAGGCAATCAGCCGAGGAGTAGCTCGAGTCGGAACTCATCAATTGATAGGTGTAGGGACTATGGAGACTAATCGATTTTCCTAAGACGGGCAATACACTGAGTTTTGACAAGATGATCAAGTATACCCTGAAGAAACGGTCCATTGTGAGTGAAGTGATCAAATGCACGTGATGCGACTAGGGTGCCCTTGCTGGAGCTCCCGAAGCGCGTCGTGAACATTCGCGACTCGGAAGGAGCTCCAAATTTGGGATGCCCTCACAACAACAGAAACTCCTCTCATCGTCACTACTCCCCATAGCACGTCTGCTCGAATTGTACATACGGAATCTCCGAGTCTCGAAGTAAAATACCACACCGCCCGCCATGGGCTCCCGATTACACAATGCCCCCATCGTCATCGATAACGGTAGCGGCACAATCAGAGCGGGATTCGCGGGCGAAGACGTTCCAAAATGCTTCTTTCCTTCCTACGTTGGTCGACCAAAACATGTACGGACAATGGCAGGTGCGCTGGAGGGCGATTTGTTCATCGGGCCCCAGGCGGAGCAGTATAAGGGGCTATTCAAGATAAATTACCCTTTGGAGCACGGCATTGTCACAGACTGGGATGATATGGAACGGATATGGCAGTACGTCTATACAGAAGGACTGAAAACTGTCAGCGAAGATGTGAGTAAGATCGTTGAAAAGGCACAATGCGCTCATGAGCAACTAGGCATGGAGCTGATCCTCGTTATTCTAGCACCCTGTACTTCTCACCGAACCTCCGCTCAACCCTCGAGAAAACCGCGATACGGCAGCACAGATCCTATTCGAGACATTCAATGTACCTGCGCTATATTCCTCAGTACAAGCCGTGCTCTCTCTCTACGCCTCTGGAAAGACAACAGGTCTCGTTCTAGACTCGGGAGACGGAGTGTCGCACGCAGTGCCAGTCTTTCAAGGATTCGCGATACCCAACAGCATTAGAAGGATAGACGTGGCCGGAAGAGACGTAACGGAGCACTTGCAGCAACTGCTCAGAAAAAGCGGTAGAATTTTCCACACAAGTGCTGAGAAGGAGACGGTCAAGAAAATCAAGGAGACGACGGGCTACGTTGCGCTAGACCCAGCAAAAGAAGAGAAAGACTGGTCAGGCTCATCCAGGTCAGAAGGCAAAAGCGTTGACTACACACTGCCCGATGGGCAAAAGCTAAAGGTGAGTTGGCGACATCGTGCAACACTTAAGCGTCATCTAACGGAGGCTAGATTGGTGCTGAGCGCTTTCGGGCACCGGAAATTCTGTTCAATCCCGAGATCATCGGCCTTGAGTACCCTGGCGTGCATCAAATAGTGGTCGAGGCAATACATCGCACCGACATGGACCTCCGCAAGGCGCTATATGGCAACATTGTGCTCTCGGGAGGTTCCACATTGACAAAGGGATTTGGTAACAGGCTGCTCCATGAAGTGCAACGACTGGCGGTGAAGGACATGAGGATTAAGATTCTAGCCCCGCCAGAACGGATATACACGACATGGACGGGCGGCAGCATTCTGGCCGGCTTGAGCACCTTCAAGAAGGTATGGTACTATCTCGTAGACGCGTACCTGCACAACTGACACGTGCATGCAGATGTGGGTAGAAAAGGACGAGTGGCAGGAGAATCCAGACATCATCCACACCAAATTCGCATAAGCACGGCACAATGGCACCTCGCAAACAGCCATTTGCAGTCGACATCGCTTCTCCACAGGCGCCTTCCCGCCTCCGCAGTTGTTCGAGAAAGGTTGCATGACGCTTGTGTAGCGCAGTTAGTCATGGAATCGGATTCCAAGACCCCGGTTGACCAAACACCACAAAGGCACCCTGCACACTTGTTTACCGCGGATCTACGTGTCAGCCGGTACGCCCGGACGGGTGAGCTACCGTAGCGCTGTTTCCCCGCATTTGCCCAGCGAGTTTCCAATTTAGGTGTGTTTCTGTTACTTAACATTGAAGTTCTTGACCATGGCATACGCGTGGTTTGATTGCGAGCTTTATACCTAAGTGGAGCGCGAGAGAGAGGGGGAAGAGGGGAGTGCATAGTAGAGAAAGGCGTTAGTGAGCTCAACGGAAATACCCCTATGATTTTGGAGCATAGTGAATACAATGACACAAAACACTTCAGCTGGGTAAAAGCACAATTGGCAGCGTTGCGTGGTGCAGGTGCAGGTCGGGGATGAAGAACGTGGCCAAATGCCAAGGATCGTGAGGTGCTCGTCAGCTATGGTGTGACTCGAAATTGCCATGGACTGCGCCAATTGCGAGAGATTGCAACATGGTCATGCATTCGGCACGCGGTAATGTTGACATGTTTAACGAAGCGCATGCAGCAGGTAGAGTACCCGAGTGGAAGGTAGACGATGCGTAGCGGTGACGAGAATACCCCAGGTGACCGGTGCCTGAGCGCAGGCTGGCTGCTCGGCCACCAAGCATTACGCCTAGACTTCACGATGCTCGACGTCATGCGGACAGCCAGGTCCCCGAGGGCAATTTCAGCTTGCCCGTCGAGCAGGATGGCTGTGGTGGCAAGCTGAAACCGTGTTACTGCTGTGAGTGTCTGGCTCCAGAATGGAGTGTGAGAGTGTATTGAGATGCTGCAGGTAGAACTCAATCGCAACATCAACGCAGAGGTCGCTGTTTGCAACATGTTGCACCATGTCGGTAGGGACGAGGTACCAGCGTAAGACTCTGCAAAGGTGCCATGACGATTCACGAAGAATGACGCCGGCGCCAAAAACAGAAATTTTCTTCCCGCCTCCACAGTGTCCAGCGACGGGAAAGCCAAAGGCTGGCGGCAAGCTGGCACATGGCCTGTCTGCGATCGCGTCTTCGCCAGGCTGAAAATTTGCACGATGTTATTTGCGAGTTTCTGTTACCCCCAGAAAACTGTGCCTGGCCAGTTAGCGGAAAGCTGCGCTTCGCCTGGTAGCGGGCGCCAGGTCAGCTGCAGCGCAGACAGGGACGGCCAGGACAAGCCAGGGCAGGCTATTACGCTATCGAAAGCCGGCGCCAAGCGTTTCGCAGCCGACCGATGGGACCAGGAGGTGCTTTGTTTGCGCGTTAAACTGGCCGCATGATCGTGGCATTGCCGTTAACTGCAAAGTGTCCCAAGCAGTGCGTGCTGCGTGGTCATGTTTTGGTTTTGATGGCGTGGAAATTTCTCACTCGCCCCTTGCTGCTGCTTTGTGAGCCTCGTGCGGAGTCACTCTCACCTGGATGGTACATTGCTATATAAGACATACACCCCCAGTGAAGCTGCACTTGGTCATCACACCACCAGATCTTCCCGGAGCTACTACTGTTACTACAGCCTTACCCCAGATTCTACTACAACTAAACGAAGGTTTTTAGTCGTCACTTCTTGACTTGACTTGACTTGACTTGACTTGACTTGACTTGACTTGACTTGACCTACTACACCTACAACACCTACAACAACTACAACTACAACACAACAAACAACAACCAAAATGGTCTCCTTCCACATCACCGAGCCCCACCCCTCCGTCGGCTCCTCCTACATCTACTCCGGCCGCGGCGGCGCCGGCAACGCCATGCGCATCAAGCCCAGCGAAGTGACCGCCGGCGCCACGGCCTCAGGCCCAGCCTCACGCGTCAAGCTCACCGCGCCTCCCACCAACGCCATCTACGCGACTGGCCGCGGCGGCGCCGGCAACATGAAGCGCAGCGAGCGCGCCATGTTCAGCTTCGACGAGGAGCTGCAGCAGCAAGAGCGTCTGCGCTCCCAGCAAGCGCCCGTGTACCACATTGGACGCGGCGGCGCGGGAAACCTTGTCGACGAGATGAAGCCACGGTCTCAGCGCACGAACTCGAATGCCAGTTCGACGAGCAGCGTCGAGAGTGAGAAGGATGGTGTACGAAGGAGTGTGGATAGTGCGTGGAAGAGGCTGAGCAGGCAGTTTTCTCACCAGTAGAGAGCACTGCTTCCTACCTTCCTTTCTTCCAACGACTCTCCACGGCTTTTTCTTACTTCGGAGTTTATTCGTCTACCACGATCGACTTGAGAGCTGGTCCTGATTCTCTCACATACCCCCTGGTCGACTTCGACTTTTCGACTTTCCAAAGCATTTTCACATCATCAGCACGGCGTTTCTGACACTCAACTACTACGACTCTGTATAATCACCAAAACAACCAACAAAAGTTCGATTTGCAATTTACCAACAAACACACACACAACCATCGAGGAGCCAGGAGCACCTTTCCGGTAATCAAAATACCCAACCAACCAACCAAACAAAAGTTTTGATACCCGGATCTAAGCCCTACCTCGAGAAGAGGGCTGGCTTAACAACCATTGTTCTTGTTTTCTTAATTTTATATGAATCATCATCACAACCGACGGATATACCCAGGTTTAGGGGGAAACCCGGTGAGGACGGACAGGGAAGTCCACATTAGCATTAGCATGTTCATCACATTTGCGGAAGCAAATGTGTTAGTTATGTAGTTTTCCATCACAACAGGACCCTGTGAAATGGGTGGATGGGCTGGAATAATGCAATTATTTTTGAAATGTTCAAATTATTCCTGTCCCATTTCTTATATTTGTTGTTGTGATTACTGACTAACCGTCTGTCCCTTTCCTTTCCTTTGCTTCACTACTAATCTTCCTCCAACTCAACGTACACACTTTTCGCACATTTGTCCGGCCTTACACTGAGAAAACTCTCCAGCAGTTTCTGAAACCAGCGCCCTCCAACACGCACAAAGCAGAAAAGCATGGCCGTCACGATGACCACAATCCACGTACTTCTTGACGTCGTCTACCCGCAAAAATCCTATACTCTTGGCGATGTCGTCATGTGTGCTTTTTTCATTGAAGCTGTGGCTTATTGGTTGGCGGAGACGCAATAGGTTGTGGCTTTGTTCTGCATAGGTATCGTATGGTGGTAAATAGTGGGGACGATCGAAGTGAACAAAAGCGAAACGACGGAGCACGTGACGAGGTGTGCTCGTGAAGAATGATCACGTGATCGTAATCTGAGTCGCCGGACAATACTATGTAGAAGAAGATAGATAGTAGACTCGTGATTGTAGATTATTGTTTGTCAGCGTGTAGTGCGTTACGTCATGGATAACGGATGAGTCGTTTCTTGTTAAAACTACTGAGGAAGTTCTCAAGGGGAGCAGCTTCTGAGCGATATACAACTTCGCCTTTTTCCAGCTCAATCCTTACGGAACCATCCACGTGATCTAGTTGGTTGTTCTGTCCTGATGCTTCTACCTTGACAAGATTTTATAAAGGTGCATATACGTAATGAAAAGGTCGCTTTAGTCCCTCACTTCACACATCTGAGAACAAGCGTGCTTGCATCCCTCCTGACATGAAAAAAAATCTTGCAGTTGAATATCATGTGCAAAAGAAGCATGTTTTGAAACGGTCTTCGTTAGGGTATAAAGTCTACATACTATTTTTACAATCTACGAACAAAACAAGGATATCAAAAGCCATAACATCGTCATTCGTCTCTCTTCTCCGAGATCAGACCAAACCGCCCGACTTACACGGAACTACTAATCCTCGGCTCCTTCACCCTCCTCCCATTCAGAAACTGCTCATCCTCCTCGCCCTCGTACCCATATGGAGTAGGACTCGCAGTCATGCCCACCCTCACGCTATCCTGCCTCATAATCTGTCGCTGCTGCTCCCTGACAAGCCTCATTGGGCCCCTCACAAACGCGGACAGTAGATCGCTGATGTTGAACGCGTCGACGATGGCAGAAATTGGTCCGGCTGCAGCGCCGCCCTGGTTCTTGTAGGGAAGCGGCGAGAAAGCGAGGACAAGGAGAACGGCGAAGATGGGCATTTCGCAGGCGAGGATGAGAGAGGGGAGGCCCGTGTTGACGTCGTGGTAGGTCATGTATTTTGTTGGTTTGAGAACGCCGTGGCCGGAGAGGATGGAGAGGATGAACTATCATTGAATCAGTATATGATAATTTTGGCACGTGGGTGTCAAACTGCGGCGAAACTTACTGTTTGCAAGAAATTCAGACCAATGATTCCCTTGAAGGTGAAGAGCTTCAGGAGAATCCTGTGCTTGAGTAATTTGGCCTTGTTTGCTCCGTAGAATCGGAGAGAGCAGATGATGGCAAAGGTAGTGACGATGCCACTGATGACCGCGAGCCAGATGTGGGCAAAGTGGATGCTGTTGGACTGTTTGCAGTATGTGCCGACGGCGAGGGAGATGGCAGTCGCAACCCAGATGATGATGGAGGTTGGGATGAATTGGAGTACACCGTACCACATTCGCTGGAAACACGTTAGTCTAATTAAATCAAGCAACGGAAGATACAAGGTGTATTACCTTCAACATCGGAGGACTCTCGCCGGCAAATGCTCCCCGCGAGTAAGCTCCTTGCCCGAAAAGGTCGTCGAAACCACCGCGATGCGAGAGAACAAAGTCGCACATGAGCAGCAAGAAAGATGATAGCGCAATCGAGCATCCAAAGTCAAGTGATTCAGTCAGGTAATCTCCTGCGTCGTCCCGCCATACGATCAGGAAAGAGAACAGCGCAACCCATGGGACAAGCAGGACGATCCGGATAATCTGTCGCTGTTGGACGGGATTCGAGTAATTGAATGCGTGGACCGCGATTAGGACGAAGACGATGATAGTGCTAAGGATGGCGCAAGCTCCAGAGAGTATGACTGAGAACTGGTGGTATGTCAAGTCGCCAACGAATGGGACAATCTCGGGCCCTGTCGTGTTTTCTACCGGGCAAGTATTTTTCGAGGTGGAATTTGACGAGTCATCTTTGTTACTGAAGAGCCCGCGAGAAAGGAGGATCGCAGGATGCATTTGAGACGGTCTTGAGACTGTGAATAGCACACGAGCAATGCTGATAGTAGGTGGGAAAGGGAAAGCTGGTTGTTGTAGGAAACGCTAACGGTGAGCAAGGTGATGATGATGATGGCATTTTGAAGGAGCCGTCTCATAGCTCTATATACCTGTGCTTGAAGCTCCTCTATGCTCGTGGGTACTGATAGCATACCCGGCTGTGAAGCCTGGTGGCTGAGTGAGGCCCCCATCGCGAGTGGACCGCTCAGGATACCACAAAAGGATAAGTGCCCCGTCATGTCAGCACTTAAGATTATGACTTGGCGAGGCTTGAGCAGCACTAACTTTGCTTAGCACTGGCTATACCCCTTGTGGTACTAGTGGTGGGTTGCACATTGCGTGGAAGATGCTGTGCCCCGATTCTCCGGCTGAGTGATGGCACTCACACCGTGATTGAAGCGGGATGCCTGAGGGTGCTAAACGGCCCGCAGGGAGGATACGTTGGCGGAAATTGTCGCAAGGCTGTGCCTGAGAGCGGAGTTTACTCCCAGCTGAAGATCTTCGGGGTGCTTACGAGGGCTGCTCGCTCTGGGTGCCGCAAATGGACTAGGGAGGTTGTTTGGACGGTGGATCCAACCTTGAAAACCGCACAGCTCGTCACACAACGTTAAGATTCGTTTGAAAGGCCGGGAGTCGTTAAGGCGCAGTTCAATGCGGCTGTCAAATAGCAGTCTGTGTTCCCATCGTGCGGGTCCCCATCGTGAGGTATTCTTACTGTGACGCCGTCATGCCTTGCCACTTCGCACCGCTGCCCAAGCTGCGACACATCTGCGGAGCGTTTGTTTCGTCGTGGGCATCCACAATGCATGAACAGGTACGCACGCTAGCGGAACATTCCTGCTTACGTTCACCGTACATGAAGGGACTTTTGTGCAAAGCATTGGTTTGGCGGGTCGCCAACCTAATACTTCAAAAAAAGATCCCTTGGTGGAGCCGACGCAGTTTGAAGTTTGGCAATGAATCGCATCATGCCCCACCACCATGTCGAGCATCTGAGGCCTACAGTTGCTTCGTGGTTGAAGAGCCCAAGGTGGATAGAGATGAAAGCTGCGCAGCATAATTGCTTCATAGGTAGATGAGCGCGAGAATCCCGCTGATAGGGATCATTGAAGGTTTGAGGGGGACTCAAGGTGATCCGCAAGATCAGGCCCTCTCGACGTCTTTAGGACAATGGTACGAAACCAGCATAGGTTGCCGACCGGCATTCTATCATGGACTGTACATTGTACTCCACTGTACCGCAAAAGGTTTTGCTGCTACTGGTAGTGCTCAGTTTGACGGTTCCCTCCCTACCACCACCACGAGTGTGCGCAACCCCTGCGACCAAGCTCAACCCAGGACCAATCTCGTGCGCTATTGGTTCAAATGAAGGAGCATATTGATAATTATAGCCTATGAACCAGCGCAGTTGTAAATTCATGCAGGCGTATGGAGCGCGAAGGATGCGCAATGGTTCTTGACTGGGAACACTAGCGTTCTCCGCTGCTCCACCCTGTAAGGATGCGCAAACCGTGCTGACAAGCCCAACTTAGGATCAAGTTCGTGCGCTGCTGGTTCAAAAGATTGAGCGTATCGAGAATTACAACCTGAGTGGCAGCGCAGACGAAAGTCATGGAGGTGGAATGCAGCGCACGATGCGCATCCTGCTGGGCAAGCGAGTCACTCAACCCTAGAGAAACTGCGCACAACGCGCTCTAGCCTACCACAAATCTACAAATATGCGCTGTAGTATCAAAAGAAAGCGGAGAACGCATTTCATCTAGTCATGACATAACGCAAATGTAAGAATGTAAGTGTAGGTAAAGAGCATAATGCGCATCCTGCAAAGCCGAGTCAATGGCCAACCCTGAACTCAACCCCACAGTAGAGGAACTGCGCATTGTGCACTCTAGCCTCCAACAACTCTGCCATCATGCGCTATAGTATCAAAAAAAGGAGAAGAAAACATTTCGTCTGGTAATGAGACAGCGCAAACGTGAGAACGCAAGTGTGGATAGAGCGCATAATGCGCACCTCAACACTATACGACACTTCGAGAGCCTAAACCTAGGAAGCCTAAGATGAACTGCGCATTGTTCGTTCTAGTCTACCACAGCTCTGCCATCGTGCGCTTTGGTCTTGAATGAAAGAGAAGAAAGCGCCTTATATAGTAAGGATACATCGCAAATGTGAGAACGTAAGGGTGGGTAGAGCGCACCATGCGCAGTGTTAGGTGTCATCATGGAAGGCTGGTTAGCCCATCTTCGTATCTTAACACTGAAATCTGCGCATCATGTACTCCCAACCACCATAGCCCTACAGACATGCGCAGAGGTATTGAAGGAAACTACAGAATGATTTTCATCCAATAACCACACAGCGCAAGTGTATGAACCTAGTTGTGGGTGGATCGCAAGATGCGCAGTCTACAGTGTGTGGGTAGTTAGACTCGACACCCAAACTGCGCATCACGCGCTCCCAACCATTATTGCTCTACAGACGAGCGCAGAAATATCGAATGTAAGAGAAAACCGTGTTTCATTCAATAATGACACTACACAAATGTATAAACGTAGTTGTAGGTGGAGCGCACGATACGCAGTCTACAGTGTAGTAGTTAGCCTCAACACCCAAACTGCGCATCGTGCGCACCAAAACCACAGAAGCTCCACAGATGTGCGCAGAGGCACTAGAAGTAAGAGAAAACCGTGTTTCATCCGATAATACTACAGCGCAAAAGTATAGACCTCTGTGTGGGCAGGGTAGAGCACACCTTACGCAGGACATGTATGCACACAGTAAGCTAGCCGCTCACCACACCCCAAGCTGCACATCGTGCACTCCCCACCACCAGCCCTCCACAGGCGTGCGCGGAGGTATCGAATCAAAGGGCAAACCCGCAGGTATCGAATCGTCAAAACGCGCAGATGAGCGCAGCTGGCTGGCTGGCTAGCACGCCGGACGAAAATGCGCATCGTGAAACCAGACGGGAAGTTGCAACGACGTCTACCTACCACTACCCAGTAGAGATCAGCATTGAAGTGGGGTAACAAACACCGTCAGCAAGATGTCGTCGGCGATAAAGGGTCGAAGGATGCGAAAGTCAGAATGTCATAAACTATCAGGATGTTCCATCTAGCTAGGCGATGAGTAGTCATAGGTAGATGAATGGGGGCGGGTGCTAGCGAGCATGGTTGGCGCGACAGTTTCGCGTCGCTGATGAGACTTGTGACTTTCCGCGCGTGGCTTTTGTTGCAAGTAGCCTCTGTATTAAATAAAAATACTTCTGTTGGAAGCATGCAAGCTATGTGACCGTAGCTTGAACGTGTGAGTTGGCGACGAGGGAAGATCTGATAAAAGGTTCACATAGCCCATCGAATGGAATAGAGATAGGTAATGATAATTGTTGTTTCATATTTTTTGTTGCCTATAGAGTTTAGTGGCACTGAGCGTCAGCGACGCGATCGTTAATAGTCGATCAAGCTATCGCAGCACGAGCATAATAATGTACAATAAGGATCAAAGTGGATGAGCGCCTCCAGTGAGTTCATCCGTATCCACCGCCGAACGCCGTTTTGCCGAAGAAGAAAGCCCGTAAGATCGAAAGCCGTGAACCAAAGCAGGAAAGAGAGACCGAGAATATCGTTGTTGCTGTACATAGATTGAAGAGAAAGAGTGACAGGGGTGAAAAGGACTCGAAGCCAGTCCGCTACATTTCCATCGCGTCAACCTCAGCAACGGCGACGGGCGCGTCGATGATGGGCTGGGCTGTAGCGGGTTCCGTGGGGGTGAGATGGCGAGCGTTGATGCGTTCTCCTTCGACACGCGGAGTAGTACCAAACATGAGATTGTTGACAGTGCGTTCCAGGGACCAGCCCACGAGTTGACACCACTGAAGGCTGTCGGAGAATAGCCAGTAACCTTGGACACCGTGTTGCTTGGCGCGTACCAGATAAGCGGATAGTGACTCCTTTTCGAGCATGACAAGCGCGTCGGTAAGGTCGAAATGTCGCTCAATGACACGCGAATACGCGCGGGCTGCATCACGTAGGTTGGGGTTTGTCATGACGTTCTTCCAGCCCACGCCTAGTGACGAGATGAGCGTGTTGATGGTATTTCCATTGTCATCGATGACACCTTCGGTTTTTGAAGCGTCCATGTCATTTAGTGATGGGATGGTAACGTTGGCAGATGGGCTCATCCGTACTGACTTGCGCGAAACGGCAATGGGGCGGACGGGCTGAGCCTTCTCATCCTTCTCGTTCTTCTCTTCGCACCATGTGCCGGACTGCGACTCGGCTGCAAGGCAAAAGCCAGGTTCGTCAGGGTAGATGAGTGTCATCCCTGGACCGTAGACAGGCTCTGGCTTCGACTTGACAGGCAATGGTGTGACGATCGATCCGACGGGTTGATTCTCCTCCGGGTCGTCGACGTCGGCGATGGATCGTTTGCGCCCAGCTGTGGCATTGGATACGGCAGCTAGATAGTTGAGCGATGGTGGAGTAGGGTATTTAGGGCGGAAGTTACCCATAGCTGACGGTGAGTGGGCGCGTTGGTGGTGGGAGAAGTAGCCCTGCGGTTGCTGGGGTGGCAGGACCACGGTCGGCGATGAGGCATAGTAGTTGAGACCCATACTGTGTGTTTAGTAGATTAGAAAGGATAGAAGGTTCAAAGATACAAATGTCCGTCTAACAGCTAGTCAGGCGGTAGAGCATGCGACTAGCAAGTATGCTTGGATCACTAGGAGCGACGACGGTGACGAGAATAGATGGTTGGTGAGAGGCAAGGCGCAATGGCGTTGATGATGGATGGGATGGATAGGGTGATGAAGGAGGAAGGATAGAGGTATAGGAAAGGTCGCACTAAGGACGGGACGAAAGGCTGAGCGCGGCGACGAGTGGGCGCAAAGAAGTGAGGTGAAGGAAGGATGGTCTGGAGGGCACCCGAGCGGTCTTGTAAGCTCCGCGCTGAGTCCCGTGAGAGGCTGGCAGCGACGCGGTGGGGGATGGCAGAATGAAGGCTAAATGGGCCGACGAGAGATCTCCAGGGCTTCTCTAGCGTGCATTGGCCGACTTCGCGAGCCTAGCGACTCTGGAATTGGCAGGAGCACAGACTGCCAAGGCCTGTGTAAGCCAGCACGACCGAATGCAAACCGGACGGAGAGTGCCGTCTAGCCGTCTCACGTGATGTTGAGCTTGGGTGGCTGGTGGGTGGCTCGTGGCCCGGCGCGGATAATCGAGTTGCGCCGGGATAGTGGCGGTCGCGACGCGGTTTTCGGTAGCTGGTAGCAAAAAGTAGTGGAGGAGCTGCGAGGCACCAGGACGCAAGATACCCCACAGCCCTCTATTGTCGACCCCTCCTTTCTCCTGTACAGTTCACAGACGCTTTTGCTTTCACGATGCAGGCGCCAGTAGTTGTCATGAGTAGGTTCAGCGTCTGCCACGGAGCTTCGACAGCCCACTAACACGACAACAGACACGCAGACCCCAGGTGGGGAGCGGCAGTTTGGCCGCAAAGCTCAGATCTCGAACATCACAGCAGCCAAGACGGTCGCAGACATCATCCGATCATGTCTCGGCCCTAAGGCTATGCTCAAGATGCTGCTCGACCCTATGGGCGGCATCGTCCTCACGAACGACGGCCATGCAATCCTCCGAGAGATCGAAGTCGCGCACCCTGCAGCCAAGAGCATGATCGAGCTGAGTCGGACGCAAGACGAGGAAGTCGGAGACGGTACTACCACCGTCATCATATTGGGTATGATATTCGAAAGGGGAGTCGTAGTAGAAGCTAATGTGTCTCAGCGGGAGAAATACTCGCACAGGCTCTGCCGCAGCTAGAGCGCAACATCCACCCCGTCGTCATCATCCAGGCTTTCAAGAAGGCTTTAGCCGATGCCCTCGAGATCATCAACGAGATCGCGGTCGACGTCGACATCAACAACGACAAGCAGATGTATGAGATCATTCATTCCTCGATCGGCACAAAGTTCGTCTCGCGGTGGTCGGAGCTCATGTGCGGTCTTGCACTCAAGGCTGTGCGGACCGTATCGTTAGACATTGGATCGGGCAAGAAGGAGGTCGATATCAAACGCTATGCCCGCATCGAGAAGATCCCAGGCAACGAGATCGAGGACAGTGAAGTGCTGGATGGTGTCATGTTGAACAAGGACATTACACACCCGAAAATGAGGAGGAGAATTGAAAATCCCCGCGTCCTGCTGTTGGACTGCACACTAGAGTACAAGAAGGGCGAGAGTCAGACGAACATCGAGGTTAGCAAAGAGGAGGACTGGAACAGGATACTGCAGATTGAGGAGGAGCAGGTCAAGGCAATGTGCGACGCTATCGTTGCGCTAAAGCCTGACCTGGTTATCACTGAGAAGGGCGTGAGCGGTAAGCAGCTTGCATCGTCGTTTGATAGAGCTTTCTAACGACCGAGCAGATCTCGCACAGCATTACCTCGTCAAGGCCAACATCACAGCCATCCGCCGAGTCCGCAAGACAGACAACAACCGTGTTGCGCGTGCTACAGGCGCCACCATCGTCAATTCCGTTTTCGCAGCTACCGCGTCGGATATCGGCACCCAGTGTGGCCTGTTTGAGATTTCCAAGATTGGCGACGAGTACTTCACCTTCCTGACACAATGCAAGGACCCCAAGGCATGCACGATCCTGCTTAGGGGCCCTTCAAAAGATATTCTCAACGAGATTGAGCGAAACCTCCACGATGCTATGGGTGTGGCCAGGAATGTCATCTGGAACCCCAAGCTGTGTCCAGGAGGTGGAGCAACCGAGATGGCCATTGCTGTCGGCCTGGACAGGAGATCAAGACTTATTGAGGGTGTTGCACAGTGGCCTTACAAGGCTATCGCAGAAGCCATGGAAGTCATCCCCCGCACAATCATCCAGAATTCTGGCAACAGCCCCATCAAGGTCCTCACTCAACTGCGCGCGAAGCACGCTGAGGGCTACGAGGATGGTAAGCAGGGAGGTAGCTTCTGGGGGATCGATGGCGATGCAGGAAAGGTCGTAGACATGCGGACGTATAATGTGTGGGAGCCATTGGCAGTCAAGGAGCAGAGCGTCAAGACCGCAGTAGAGAGTGCGTGTCTGCTATTGAGGGTCGACGACATTGTCGCTGCGAAGGCGGCGAAACAAGTTAGCGGGCCAATTGGTGGTGGAGGAGACGACTAGATAAGATCTGTCCGTGGGTTTATCTCGACATTTCGAACAGGAGATACCATAGCCTGAATGTGAAAATAAGCGACATACAGGACCTGATCATGTGCATCTAGGAGACGTTAGGCACCACCGCTGCCACCCAATCAAACTTACCATGTTCGACTTCCCAAAACAGCACGATTTTGTGAGCAAATATCATTTTTCTAGCAGACAGAATTTAACATTTCGATCTTGCTAAATATTTCGTGTTAAAAAACAGATGGTTTCCCTAGCAAAATTGTGAGATTTTGGACGCACAAGTGAGGCTCTGATGGCTCTAATTTTGATCCTTGACATACTGTCCAAAAAGGAAGATGCCAAGGCGCCTAGCTGGAAGGTGATGGGATGATAGGCTCTTATTGGGGTGACAGACAGTCTCTCGCGCGTAAGTGAAAGTCGGCAATAAGCTTGAAGCTCGACAACACCATCCCATTCAATCGCGACGACCAAAAAAAATGTGAGTATAGCCTACTATTTTGCTCGATGCTGCTTCACAGTTTTCATATCGTTGCTATATGTTGTTGTTGAGATATTGCTCGTTCAAGTTGATGGTTCGCAGTGTGAAAGTTCCTCAGGGCGTGGGTTCAACTGCCGAGCTATCCTTATGCGTGAGAGACAGATAACTCTTACTGCGGTGGTGTGTAACGTCTCCTAACTATTTATGGGATATGAGGTCGTGTTATAGAAACCGGCCCCCATCGCTGACCACCCGTGCGCTACTCGGTTGTATCATATAGGTTGTGCTTATAAGGCATCCCAGCCTTGGAACACCTATCAACCATTATCAACGTATGTTTGTCAGCCCAACTACCGTGTCGCGACTTCACTACCGCCATGGTCAAGAAGATCTTTAATGCTCCTTTACGCTTGCTACCATCCTTTGGAAAACGACAGAGCGTCTATCAGCAATGGACTCACGCCGACACCACAGAGCTCCAAATATTGGCTGCGGCACCCAGTACCCAAAGCGATAACAGCATCACTAATCCTTTGAACCAACCACACTCACCCTCACCAGCCGCGAAAAGAATATCATTACTCAAAACACCCAAGGCCAAGGTCTCAAGGTACCTTGGACCTCGCTTTGCTGGTTGGAGATTCGGCGTGCTGAGTTTCGCGATATGGGCGTCTATCGTCTTTCTGATCAACTTCATTACCACGATCTGGGGTTCAACCGCTACTTCGACAGAAAATGGTGTGTTCTTCGAAGGAGACTGCACACGCGTGAAAAGTCTTAACTCTGGCCTCCATGTGTTCATCAACATCTTAAGTACGGTGCTGCTCAGTGGAAGCAACTACTGCATGCAGTGCCTGTCAGCACCTACAAGAGCTGAGGTTGATCGCGCACATGGCAGCTCGCGGAGAACATGGCTTGATATTGGTGTTCCAGGAGTACGCAATATAAAGCATATCAGTCGCTGGAGAGTGGTATTGTGGTGTCTACTTGGACTTTCCTCCGTGCCACTACATCTACTGTAAGACGATCTAACCTCCAAAGCTCTTCCAGTCTAACTCTGCATCCAGTTATAACTCTGCCGTCTATAGTTCTATGTCTTCAAATAGCTATTTTGCAATTGCCGTCAGTCAATCTTTCGTGGACGACACGCAATGTCTGAATTGCAGCAAGCCATACGACGAGTTTTACAATCAAATGAGGGGCATTAACGAAACATTAAAGTCACTCTGGACAGAAGCACACGCAGGGAGCCTCGAAAAATTGAGCCCCAGCGACTGTTTAAACGAGTACGCTCAGATTATCCAGTCCAACCGGCGCAACTTGCTCCTGGTAGCCAATGATAGTAATTTTCGTCCACCAGAGGAGAATTACTTCATTAATGGATCTCACGCCTACTGGGCATATATGTTCTACGCTAGCTCGGCGGCATCGACGAAAGACGCCGCGGATTCATACAGTTGGATTTGCTCAAACCTGACTGATGCTGATTCCTATGCGCTGACAGGTGGTCGCTATGGTAGCCCATGCTCAGCCCAAGTAGACACTATCAAAGCAGCGCCCGAGTCGTGGCGAGTTGGACGTTACTGCGATTCAAGTGGGCACAATTGCGTGCATGAGGATTTCCCAGTGGAGTACTGCTTGAGCGAAATAGCTGAACCCCATTGCAAGCTGCATTTCGAACCGAACATTGCAATCATTGTTACGGTACTAAACTTTTGTAAGGACTCACTCATCTAACTCGTCTATCTTGACAGACCACTGATCACTAACTTTAATCAACAGTCAAAGCTGCCTTGATGTTCCTCGTCGCATTTGGTATCCAGACTGAGCCGCTCGTGACAATGGGCGACGCTGTGGCTTCTTTTCTTAACAAAAATGATCCCGTCACGGTAAATATGTGCATCGCCTCGCTCAAAGACTTCAAAAAGACGAAAGGCTATACAGCCGGGATTCCCCGCCAGTGGAATGACGAACGTTATCCATGGAAAGACGTGACTAGTAAAACGCGACGAACAGTCACGATACTTATGTACGTCACACCATCTTCCCTGCCCATTCATACCAATCCTAACAAAAACTTTAGGTTCCTCGGAGCCTTAATAATAGTCAGTGCGATGCTAATTTGGGGACTCCGAAGCCTCCCAAGTGGCACACCTCTCTCGGGTCTAACTTTCGGTACGTGCTAGTCTTCTTCCCGTATTGGTTATCTTCAAGAAAGTTAACTACTAACCTCACATAAACTCCCAGGTACCATCGACCCTCGCACCGCTATTATAGGCATGCCCAACTCCCTTATCCCCAACGTTCTCCTGGCCAACACCCCCCAAATTATACTCTCCCTCCTCTACTTCTCCTACAACGCGCTCTTCACCGCCATGCTCCTGGGCTACGAATGGACTACATACGCCTCGAAACGGAAAGGCCTACGCGTATCTCATCAACCGACAGGCGAGCAGAGATCAACGTACTTCCTGCAACTTCCGTATCGCTTCGGCATTCCGCTTATGGTGTTGAGCGGCGCGTTGCATTGGTTAGTGTCGCAGAGCATTTTCCTGGAAGCTATCGACTTCTACGATATTGATGGACAGAAAGGCACTTTCACCGAAACGGATGACGCCGAGGACAACTTTACCACGTTGGGATTCTCGCCGAGCGCAATCATTGCGGTCATTGTGCTGGGAACTCTTATGGTTATTTCGATCATTGGGGTTGGGTTTATACCGTATAAGCGTGGTATGCCGCTGGCTGGGACTTGTAGTATGGCTATCAGCGCTGCGTGCCACGATCTTGATAATGAGGACACTGATGTTGCGGTGAGGAGGCTACAATGGGGTGTGGTAAGTATGGGGCATGATAGCCTTGGACATTGTGCTTTCTCTAGTAAGAGTGTCGAGGCACCCGTGAAGGGCGAGATGTATGCTGGGGCATCGTATAATTAGAGTACCGAGTACACATAGCTACATGTATCTATTGATTTCAGAAAGCTTGAACATTTTTCTCAGCCCGACAATCGAGCTTCTGAGCAAGGGGATACTTAAGCAGCCACGATCCCCGCTTTCTGCGGACCATTCTTCACCCTCGACACGTCGGCCCAACAACGCCAGAAACGCTTGCCTATCACCTATGACTCTTGTCGCATTCGCAAAAATACGACGTAGCCGCCCGCGTGGTCCTCCAACTTTATACGCACGAGCCATGTTGCGGTTTACGACATCAAGGTGTAGTGAGAAGGAGATGGAGTTCGCGTAGGAGGTTAGAGCAATCCGCCGTCTCAGGACACCCACTGACACCTTACCGAGCTCCGCGCATATTCGTCATCACCAGCATCTCCACTTCCCCACCACTTCAACAGTCTGGTAATTTGCTGCTTGCGTGCGATCTTGGATGTTGTTCGGTACTGTGTGCTCATGCAGGGACAGCAGCTTGTGCAAGGTAGCTTTTCCAGAGCTTTATTACCGCAACAGAACAATCCCTAGGGCAGGCACCAAATTATTCAAATTCCGCTCCTTCTTGATACTGAAAGTTAGACTTCAAGAGCAAGAGTAAGAACCTTCGTACGACTTACTACAATGAGCTCAGTGGGTTCAGCGAACGGACAAATGCCCTTCACAAACTTCGTCTCCTACCAAGATGCACAGAGCGATCGCAACCGCGTCGGGCACTATGACTTGACGAAGAAGACCATCCAACCATTAAGTTTCACCTCCGGCACACCAATTGAAACCCTCTACCAAGTTATCGAGGTCGGCGAATCAAACATTATCAGCGCAGGCGGACCACCCGTACCGGACTCATCAATCAAGATTCTCCCGCCCTTCACAGGCCGCGATATCCTATGTGTAGGCAAGAACTACGCCGAGCACGCGAAAGAATTCAACAGCTCGGGCTTCGACAGCTCAGACAAAGTGGACACACCCTCTCACCCTGTCATCTTTACCAAGCGCTTTACTTCCATCATAGCGACTGGCGAGGAAATCTTTCCACATCCCGAGTTCACGCAGACTGTTGATTATGAAGGCGAGATTGGCGTGGTTATTGGAAAGCCTGGGTTTCGTGTCAAGGAGGAAGAGGCTATGGGTTATGTTTGGGGGTACACGATTGTGAATGATGTGACGGCGCGTGAGCGACAAAGAGACCATAAGCAATTTTACGTTGGCAAGTCGCCGGATACTTTTTGCCCAATGGTCTGTTGATCCCTCTCGCGATACGGTTATTGGTCTCAAGTGGTTGATATGTTAACTTCCTTCTAGGGCCCGATTGCTGTGCCTGCATCGAAACTTGACAAGGTGCTGCGCGTGCAGACGCATGTCAATGGCGAGCTGCGACAGAACGCAACAACAGACGATCTGATCTTCTCGATTCCGTATCTGATCAAGACGATGTCTGAAGGACAGACGCTGATGCCTGGTGATGTCCTTGCTACTGGCACTGTGAGTTCACCCACCATTAATGACGATTTGGGAGACTAAAGTGATTGCTATTGACTGCATAACAGCCAGCTGGTGTCGGTATCGGGAGAAAACCACCTATCTACCTCAAACCGGGAGACGAGATATCCGTCTCTGTTACCGGACTAGGCACTTTGACAAACCGCATCGCAGACCCCGGTTCACATAATCCCGTGGTGCAGCAAGTCCAAAACATATCTCACCTACGACAAACCAATGCCACGAAAAGCATTGATCCGTCTTCACTGACACAAATCAACAACAAACCTTTGTTCTACAAACATCTAGGTGACAGCAAAGCATCGCCCATCGTCTTCATCCACGGCTTAGGCGGTAGCGCAGAATTCTACACCCCCCTGATCCAAGCCCTCGCCCTAGAAAAATCCCATTCGCTGCACCTCTTCGATCTCGAGGGCCACGGTCTCTCGCCCACGTCCCCGCTCAGCAGACTCAGCATCGATTCCTTCGCCGCAGATGTGAACGGAATATTTGAAAACGGCGGTATAACATCCTCAGAAGGCGCCACGCTCATAGCCCACTCAATGGGTTGCCTGGTCGCCGTTGCCTTTGCACTCGCACATCCCGAAAAGGTTGCGAAGCTCATCCTAATCGGCCCACCCCCTTCGCCCCTCCCAGAAGCAGGCAAAAATGCTACATATGCTCGTGCTGAGACGGCGCGTACCAAGGGTATGGTGTCTATAGTCGACGCACTTGTCGCGGCTGGTACGTCGGAGAAGACCAAGACGTCGAATCAACTCGCGGTAGCTGCAGTGCGCATGTCGCTGCTCAGTCAAGATCCGGAAGGCTATGCGAAGGCGTGCACGGCGCTTGCGGGAGCGACGGGATTGGACTTTGGTGGTGTTCAAGCGGAGACGCTGATTGTTACTGGCAGTGAGGATAAGGTGTCGCCGCCGGGCTTGTGTGAGAAGTATGTGGAGGTGTTGAAGGGGAAGGCGACGTTAATGGTTTTGGAGAATGTTGGGCATTGGCATGTTTTTGAGGATTTGCAAGGTGTCGCGAGTGCAGTGAAAGAGTTTTTGGGATGAGATATAGACAGAAACTTGTTCAGGGAACCAACCAACCACACAACGTTCGACGGTTCTTTTGCTCTTCCTCGAGATAGGCGGTCTTCATCGCTGAAGTATTGTCCAGAAGGAGCTCATTGAAGGGTCGACTACAGTTTCTCAACTCCTATACCTCTCGTGGCAAATGCGGATTTGCATCGCTCAGTGAACAACCCCACCTCAATGCACAGCTTCCAAAATAAGTATTTTCCAAGAATGATTTGAAATCCTTGATGGTTCTCATCTACGAGTCCATCTACGAGTCACGAAATGTACCATGTGATCAAACCTGCTCGTAGTTCATTTTATTAGTAAAGCCACAATTGTGGTCTGGATCTGTGCGGAGTCATGAAGGATCACTCGGGATCTCCATCTTCAGCCTTGTGGGCAGTCTTCCCCACAGTATGCCGTGCTGAACTTCTCAAGACAGCAAATAGAATCGGGCAATTGATGTGCTGACTTCCGCGGAGTTACCACACGCGTGGCCTTGTATACTAGATACAATAAGCTTTTGCTGATAGCAATCGAGACGTAGGTACCTAGTAGAAAGGGCTGAGAAGTCGAACTCAGGCTGGGTTGAGGTTGCACACGAGCAAGCCTGCTCTACTGGCTAGGATGGCTGCGTGAAACTCACTAATCTTGTCGGAAAATAACCCTAATTTGAAACCAATAGCACGCGCGAGGCTTCGTAGCCATTCGATCGCGATGCTATTCGCCTTACAGCTGAGATCGGTACTGCTAATCGCGCTCGCACTCGCACTACTGGTCCGAAAGACTACCAGATAGCGTCTCGTAATGCACGGGAGGTTGTACGCCTCAAAGGTGCTGAGCATTGGGTGCGGAGAAGCAGCGGGTACATGGTAGGTACATGAGGTCTCGACCTACTGTACCTGCCTGAGTAATACAAATCGCCCAGCGTTCAGGCACCAGAACAGACGGTGAGCAACGGACCTGTTGCAAATAAAAATGGCCAATGCGGTGACTAAGGCATGGCAATGCTCAGCTCTCGGTCACACCGGGCGAAGCGGCTCAGGGTCTGTGGAGAAAGCACGTGCAAAGATGGACTTTGCTCGTCGCTAAGGAATTCGATGTTTTTGTCGAGGCGAGTTTAGCACCAAAGGGGCTGTGCGGGAGTCGGGAAGCCGTTTGGGGCCCTCATTCAGCGAATGGGCGGCCAGAGATGGCACGAAGGCTGACATCGAGATTGACGAGAGTCTAGACCGCTACCCGCAAAGTCGATCCTCGAGCACATCGCGATCTAGAAGTCCATCTAGCGTTCCAGCCATGGGGGATGGCACTGATGGGCAATCCTCCACGGGCTTTTCTTGAAACGGTGGGCGCAGCAAACGAGCGAATTAGAGAAGCAAAGGAAAGGCACCCGGCGCCGTCCTGGAAGGGCATCGGATTGCTGGCCACTCGGATACGTGCACCGAGCGAATCGTCGTCTGGACGCTGCGTCCGGTGTTGGTGTCCTGGTGAACCCCTGTGTCTGACAGCTGCCTCTGCATAGTGCTCATGCCCTCGACTCGGCCTAGTGTTGGCGAATTGCGGCGGAGCCAATACTGGAGACGGGTGCACAAGCACCTCACGATGAAGGGGTGGGCCGTCCGCGGAGGCAGCATCGAACATCAGTCGGAAGTGCCACGGGAGAGAGCAGGGCGACGAGGCTGGGAGACAGGCTGCGCGGCATCGTGGGTGCACTTTTCGACATTCAACGTGACGGGAGCGGGTTAGTGTAGCGTGCGTCGAAAAGCGGGCCGGCCTGTGAAGGTCTCGACCGCTGCCCTTTTCATCAACCGCCTTTGAACATCAGACCACTAACGCGCACCATGCCGAACATCATTCAGCTTCCTCCACCTGCAGGGCCAGTCCTGCCGAGTTGCCCATGCTGGGCCTGCGTCGAAAGCGTTCATATACTCATCGGATTCACTCAATCCCATCCTTTCACACCACAGACGTCACCCGCGTCATGGCGATCTCTACCCCTTCCAGCCCTACAATGCCTGACCTGAGTGCGATACTGGAGCGTTTGGGATTGACTACATATCTTCAAGTCCTACGTGAAAATGGCTTCCATAATTGGGAGACGGTTGTAGATATCACCGAAGAAGACTTTGCCACTCTCAACGTCAAGCTTGGCCACCGACGCGCATTACAGCGTGAGATTGCATCGTTTCGAGGTGTACCACCATTATTATCTCTGGAAAGCGAGAGCGTGTCGCCCGAACCGGCGTCCCTCTCGACCTTGGCACTGGAGACTCTTACCAGGCAGACGTCTACTCCACCGCCACGTGAGAAGAGGAGGTACCGCCGTCATCCTCGACCAGATATAAATGCGCCCAAGAAACCAAAAACAGCCTGTATGCCTCAAATCCATTTGACTGTAACAGAATCCATCTAATATATTTAGATGTAAACTTTGCTGACAGGATCCGCACGGATTCTGAAATCAGCCAGCTCTCTTTCGTGAAGATTGCGCGAGAAGTTGGCCGAAGATGGCAGGAACTTCCGGCAGAGCAGAAGCGCATATGGGAAAGCTCTGCTGCGCGAGCAATGCAGGAGTTCGAAGCGCAGATGGACGAGTACCGAAAGACGGACAGCTGGCGCAGGTACCAAGTCTACCTTCGGGACTTCAAGATGCAGCAGTCAATGTCCACTACAGGGAAGCGGCCAGGGAACAGCCGGGCAACGACTGACACGTCAAACAACACAAGGCCATACTCAGCTACTAGCCCCAGTTCTTCTGATAGCCCAATCTCTCCAGCCTTCAACGCATCCAACGAGATTGGGGCTGAACAATGCCATAATGCTCTTACTTTGGCTTTCAGCGAGCTGGTCACGCTAAGAGGCGAGATACTCAACCAAGAAACACGGCCGTATGACGAACAACATCTACCCTCGGAGGAAGTGGTGCGCCGTTCTATGTACGCCTTCATCCGAGGGACTGGGTCACTGCTGTTCATGTGGACTTACGAACAAGCTGATGAGATACTGAATCGCATCTACAGACCACAAGAAAGGGTAGATCCCATGACCCTTGCTGAATGTTTTACAGTTGCAGCTATGGGCGCTCACTACGACATGGACTGCTTCTCTGATCAGATACGACGGGTCCTGTATGCGTCTGGTACTCTTCACTTCCACGAACATACCGCAGGACAGGACTATCTGCGAACGATGCGCTTGCTGCTTTCCATGTCTTTCTATGCGCTTCTTGAGAAGCACATGAGTGCAAGATACTTGATCGGTAAGTCGAGAAAGGTTTGGGGAAATCATTGTCTAATACAGTATAGCGGCGGGTTTGCAGATCGCTCGCTGGAAGTATCCGGCATTACACAGCTCCAATGAGGGAGGGCCGAACGACAATCGGAAAAAAATCCTTCGAAGTTTGATCTTCATGGATTGCTGGCTCTCGTATACACTGGGGTATACCTCCGAAGCTACGCCTAGTGATATCCTGGTAAGTGTGTGATACGAATAGCAGTGATCGAATACTGACTGGAGTAGGTCGCTACTAGCCTTGATAGTCGAGACTGCCTTTCTGTAGATCAACTCATCCACATGCAGACGAGCAAAATCGGCTTGATCGCCGCCGAGATCACGACGACCTTGGCCTCTCCAAAACTTGTTACCAAGGAAAATATTTCTTTACTCAATCAAAAGCTCGAGAGCTGGCGTGTAGAAGTACCAGATGCGCTGCAAATCCCAGCTCTGACCTCCAGCACGCCGACACACTTGACACTGTACCAACGGCGAGCAATCCTCATGGTCCATGTATGTACCTCATGCCCGCGGTCAAAATGACTCTGTGCCTTGCTGACTCGCCCAGATCATGTACCTCGGTGCTCTTGTACTATTATACCGACAACTGCTTGTCGCAATAGCCGAAACGCAACTAGCAGACGGCAGCGCGTACAACCCCAACTTCTCCACCACGGATGCCCGCAGATACCGCAACGACTGCGCTGTAGCAGCCCAGCAGATCGCACGGATCCTAGGCCTCATCGACTTCGACGGCACACTAACCAAGCGCTGCTGGCTCATCATCTACTGGGCTTTTTCCGCAGCAGTCGTCTTGCTTTCCAGCGCGACCACCAAACTCGCCGATGGCCATACCGACGGCGTAGACGCAGACCTCAAGTACGCAAAAGCATGCATGGACAAGCTCGAACCGTCTCGGCAATTCGAACCGATCGCTGCGCGGTATCTAGATACGCTTTGGCCTTTGTACGACTCGCTGCGAGATGTCCTTCAGAGATGGGTGGGCAGATCGAAGACTAGCATTTTTGCACTCATCCAGGCGGATCCGTCGACTATGAGTCCTCCCATTGCCGTGTCGAAGCAGGAGATGGGCCCGATATCTACGAAGTTGACGTTACTACTTACAGACCCGTTTGGAAGGAAGCAGGGTTTGCCTGGGGATGGGAGTACAAGGCGGTTGCTGAATGCTGATGGTTCCTGTTCGGTGTTTTGGTGGAAATGAGAAAAAAGGGAACTGTTTGGTTGGTGTTGTGAGTTTAGGCTGGAATGGGGAGAGGAGGGCGAGGAAATGATACCCATATGCTGCGAGAGTGGCGATCAATTAATCTACGATGTTCACCAACACCTCACAACGTGACAGTAATGCTTCGCAGTGTCTTTAACGCTGAATTTCTTGCAGTGTGATTCGAGTGTATATAAGCATCGAAAGCTCACGTTTCAAAGGCTTGGATGTTATCGAGTGGGTTCCACCCATATGCATTGCTGATCATGGGAACACTGGTAGCGTAACTAGTTACTCGTTATCGTTGCTAAATTCACGCATGGCATGCTAGAATTTTCTACCTCTCACAGGCCACCACATGGATACAGGAAGTGTGGCTGCTAATTGCACAGGATAACACTTACAATCAGACCGACCAGCAAGCATTCCTAGATGCGTTGTTCTCATGGTACATGAGATCTCGGTGCTGTCTCCACAAATTGAACCACATTACCATCGCTAGCACGCCGAACGAAAGGCGCCGATCGAGATCACACAGTATTTTCAAGCATACGCGCAAGCTACGACTATCATTATTTCAAGAGTTTTCATTCGACAGGGTGGTTGTGTCTTATCTCTGAAGACTGCTATCTTTGGCTCTACCGGTCAAACGTGGGAGCACCCGCAGCACCGCAGCTGGAGTCAGCCTGCTGCCAACGCACCCCCAGATAATTGGTGCAGGAGAGTCGGCTGTGATGCTATTTGGCGCTCGCTAGTTGGTCTGGGTGCGAGTTTAATGACCCAATTTTGGATAAGAGCGATGCGCGAGCGAGTGCGGATAAGGAAAGGGGGGAATGTGGAGGGTTTGGGCCTGGATGGGACTGGGATGCGGGCCAGGTGGAGGCTCTCGCGTCACCGCGATGCAATAAGGAAAGGGCATTGGGCACGCAAGCCAGCAGCTGGACCTCCCCCTCTTGCTCTGTCGTGCTCCCTCACATCTTCTACAAATCCTATCGTGCAGTTCTTCTTGTGTCGAGTTGTTCGCGATTTGCTTTCGCCCCCCAAGATTAAAAAGGAGGAATTCAATGCTAGTATCGATACGGAATACTGTCGTGCGACTACTTCAGAACGAGCAAGATGGGAACTACGGAGCTACAACAAGACGATGCGCTGGCTCAAAGCCCTTTTGCGATGTCACATGAGGATATTGCTGCGCTGAATGAATCGCAAGCTTTCTGCGTGCTGAGGAGTTATCTTGCTAGGGATGCTGAGTATGTATTCCATCCTCCTCGACCCTTATCGCGACTCCTGATAAAGTTATCGCATCGCCAACAAGCACACTGAAGAACCTCTGGCTGCGCCTTCAAGTTCATGTATAGAGACCTGACCGTGATCACAGCTTTTGCACCAACCATTCACAATGCGACTCCGAAGCAAGAGAAACATTCCTCCTCCACCGCGACATCCTCCACGCACTCATCATGCCCGTCGTCGCACTATTCTCGCGCGCCTCAGCCCTCGCCTCAGCAGCCCTCTGCACGCAGAAAAGCGAAGACCTCGAACTCGCATTCGCTGGAGAAGCGCGGGGCGCGTTCCTGTGCCTCCAATGCTTCATCACAGAAGAGCAGGACTGGTGTCGAACCAGAGGCTGTCCTGCTTGTGTCGTGACCGCAACACTTAGCACTGAATCGCATATCCGACTTACGATTGCGGCAAGCCTGTTGTCCACAGCGAGTGTTTCGAGCCCGAATTCGTCGCCGGCTAGCACTCCATCGAATGAGGAACCTTCAGCAGAGAACCGCGCTCTTCCTCCACTCCCGCATATCCTTCCTGCTCTCCGTGCAGCACTTTCTGCAGACCCATTCTGGAATGCCGACCACGACCCCTGGCCGTACCTTCTTTCGCGCGCAACTCAACTGTCTGCGGGCATACAAGGCCTGATCGCCGAGTGCGTGAATCTCGAGTCGCTCGTTTCGTCCCCGGTCTCCGAACGACCGTCACAACTGCAAGCGCGCAGTTTGACGCATCCCAGCGTACCTTTCGTCACGTCCGGCCAGGCGGTGGAAGAGAAGGGCGTCAAGTTGCGCAAAAGCAAGTTGGCTAAGAGACAATTAAGGCTGAAAGATGAGGAGATTGAGTTGATGAGGAGGGTCGCACTGCAGTGTTGGGCGAAGGCGAGAGTACCCAAGCAGATCAGAGGGGAGGTCCTGGGAATTTCGAAGACCACTAGAGCAAGGTCGCTTACTTGTCCTTGAGCAGCAGGTCGTTGGGTATGAATTGTGAGCATTGGGTGGAGTATTTGGGCGTTTCGAGTAGCATATGATACCACAGCATCAGGGTTTTCAGGATGGGAAGGGACTTTTCTGGGAGAGACGTCCCTTTTCATAACCTGTTATGGGGGTTAATTGGCATTGCTTTTCTTTTGTACGGCATTAGATACTGCTCTCCCTACAACTTTCAATACGACTCGTCATCGATCTTAAAACTACTCCATCTTCTTGAGAGACAAGGATTAGTCCTTAAACATCTGTGAGGCAATGCCTATAAGGGTGTCGGGACATAAGGAATAGCTTTGGGACTTGATTCTAATGGACATTAGTTTTTGCAGTCCTGGGTACTTTGTAACTCTCTGCACGGCTAAGTGTGCCCAGACTCGAGCAGTAGAAGTAAGCGCCTACCAGAGCAAATCTGGACATTCACACAACAAGAAATACCAACTATAATTGATGTTTGCATGTCTTAGATCGAAGGATCCGCCGACTCCAAACTAGACCAAGAGAAGAACGACGAACCGAGCCTCGGTTCATCCCCAGTTTTGAGCTTCCGGCGGACTTCCGATGACATACGTCCAACCCCAGATCACAATGCTTCACAACATCTCCTCTCACTCCCCCTCGAACTAACTGAAATTTCAATTTATATTTCAAAATGGATAACAGCAGCCTTTTCGATGTCAAGGTAAAAAACTCCACCAAAACCAATGCTTCCCACCACATATAGCACCACCAGCCAAGCAAGCATTCCCATTCCGAACACCGTGGGCTAACGCTTCTTCTCTAGGGCAAAGTCGTCCTGGTAACGGGCGGCGCAAAGGGCATTGGCCGTATGATCAGCGAAGGCTTCGTCCAGAACGGCGCAACCGTATATGTATCGTCGCGAGACGCAAAGGCGTGTGAGCAGGCTTGCAAAGAGCTGAATGCGCTGGGGAAGGGAAAAGCAGACTACATCACGGCGGACCTGTACAAAGAAGATGACCTCAAGAAGATCGCTGAGGAGTTGAAGAAAAGGGAAGGAAGTACGTACTCCTGCACTCACTCACCAATAGTCCGCCCATCAAGGGACCTAAGATGGTGAAGTGCAAAGCTAATCAACGACCAGAACTCGACGTCCTCGTCAACAACAGCGGCTCCAACTGGGGCGAACCCTACGACACGTACCCGTCCGCAGCCTGGGACCGCGTCCTAACCCTAAACCTCAAACGCGTCTTCCAACTCACGCAGCTCCTGACCCCCTTGCTCTCCACGGCTTCCACGCCTACCTCCCCATCCCGCGTCATCAACATCGGCAGCGTCGACGGCCTGCGCGTCCCCGCGCTCGAAACCTTCGCCTACAGCGCCAGCAAAGCGGGTCTGCACCACATGAGCCGCGTGCTTGCTTCGCACCTGGGCAAGAGGGGGATAACTAGCAACACGATTGCGTGCGGGCCGTTTGAGAGCAAGATGATGAAGGCGACGTTGGAGAAACATCGGAGCAGTATTGAGGGCGGGGTGCCGTTGGGGAGGATTGGGAGCATGGAGGATGTCGCGGGCACGTGTATTTGGTTGAGTAGTCGGGCGGGGGCGTGGGTTAGTGGGGCGACGGTTGCGTTGGATGGGGGAGTCTTGTGGCGAGTAAGTTGTAGAAGATTGTAGAGAGATACGGAGGCTTGGATGGGGATGTGGATGTGGAGGATCGATGGTGTTGACTAGAAGCAATGTTAGCCAACCACTGAAAGGATTTTTGTATCTATCGATCATTGAAAACGGCGACGACTGACTTACAGTAAGTAACAAAGCACGGGCTGTATGTAAAGCACCATTGACCATCTGTTATCTATACACTATCACTACTAATCCCTTAGTAAAATAAAAAGGCAAAAAGAATTGACCTACCTAGGTATTGCAGCACCTAGTACCCAGCCATTCTTTTTTAATTTTTTTAAAATTTTTTTAGGGGGAGGGGGGAGTTTCTTTTCTTTTGTCTTTTGACTTCTACAGGTATCGAACGGGCGGGTACTCCGGAGACACAAGGTGTTTCAAAAGTCTTTTTTGTGAGAAGACGAAGTTTTGTCACCTTTGCCATCGCGTTTCTGCGGACCCCGTTGATGAAGTGACACAGATTATGAAAGTATATATGGGCAATATGATATCGTGGGGTGGTGGTGGGTTGTTTGCGCTGGATGGAGTGCGTTTGCATAGTGATAGGTAGGCGGCCATTGTCCGTTTGCTGCAGACAAGACTCACTCCACTTGATGTATCACCTCTCTGTACGCAATCCCGTATCAACCGAGTTCAAGTCAGTGTAAATTTCATCCCATCAAGTAGTAGCAATAACGGCGATGAGGGAAACGATGTGACTAGAACATGGACAGCTGGCGGAGAAAGACTAGGACTTAATGGAAGGACGGGGGAAAATGAAGGACATCTGGAATCTGAGAAGTAAAATGCTCCCACCCATCTTGTTGGGACCCTTGGAGGTAAGTGAGGAAAGGCTATATAAGATGTAGTATCTGAAGTAATAGTGTAGTGTGAGGGATCCGAGAAAAGTTTGTAGGAAAAAACCAGGGGCTTGTAGTAGTTTAGAAAGAATGTTGACGTCTTTCTTTGTCTTTGGGGGTATCATGTTATTATATATGCACTCTTCGCTCTCCTCGCAGTTGAAGAAGTTTCCGGCCTCAAGCTCAAACGGCGCCTGCCCTCCGCTTCTCTAGAATCTGCTGCTTCAATCCCTCGGCCGCTACCTCCGTCTCCAGCACTCTGCCGACGCCCTTCTTCCATGTTTCTTCTAGCGTCGTGATCTCCCCATGCACATTCTCTTGTTGCGATCTCCTCAGCATTTCCACCTCCTCTTGTTGTTTCCGTAAGTCGGCTAACTCAGCCTCAATGCCCTTCAATATGTCTTCCAGCTGCGAGTTCCCTACCAACCACGCGTTCTTGCCAAACTTTTCTAGCAATCCCAGCTGCGTCAACCTTCCCTGCACATACTCGTCGCTCGTGTAGGCTTGTTTCAGCGCCCTGTTCCACCGGGCCAGCAGCTCTGGCTTGTCCTCGTCGCTAGTGGGTGTTGTGTTCTCGGGAGCATCGAGGTCTTCATAGCGCTTCAGGTCGATGCCCGACAGCTTCGATGTTGGGTCATCGTCTAACCGTGCGTGCTCGCGCTCGATGAAGTCGGAGAAAGTGGGCGTGTACTTTGCGGCGGGTATGAGTGCTGGATGCAGCTCGGACGTGTCTACGCCAGCGCTCCTGATATCGGCATTGATGGCGGCTTTTGCAGCAGCCAGACTCTGCTCGTCGAGAGGGGTATCGACGTCTACAACGAGTTAGGACGTGATAGCAGACAACCCAGGCGCATCATATGCCTGCCCGCGCGTGCGCATCGGACATTGGACAGGTTCGGGTAACTGTATATTGCACTTACAAGGGAGCGAGTCGAAGGTTTCAGTAATGAGCGGCATGGTTGCAAGCGACGGGCACGAAAACAGGAAGGAGGAGATTGAGGCACATGGAAGTGAGCAGAGTCGCGGAGCTAGATGGTTGACCCGCAAATTTAGGCGCAACCACCCTGTCGCCGCTCCCCACCAGTCAGCGGCCAGCGACCCCCGAGACGTCATGCGCCTCCCCGCAGCACAGCAAGCATCTCAAGCTCGGTGAGCTCACAGGACCTATCATAGCAGCCGCGCGACGAGTTACCTTCCCCATACGCCTCTCCCCTTGTGCGCTGCTTGTGGCACTGCAGTCTACTTATTATGTGTCTTGCTTGAATCTCCACCTCGGCCTCCCAGATGCCCTCCCATCCGCTGTCTGCTTCCGCACACTTCCGCCTTCAACGACGTTTGCCTACCTGAATGGCGCGCTCCCATATCGCTGTCGCCTTGGGCGCCGCACTCGTTGCCTCGCTCATCATCGGGCAGCTTGTAGTAAACTTGGGCTTTCCTTCGGTCGATTTCTGGCACTGGAGGCTGGATCAGAGCTATGATGGGGCTCAGCAGACACACTTCCTCGGCGGGAAGAAGCAGAGTGGCGAGCTGGTAGACGACCCCTCGTCGTACCTTATTGGCGTGGGCAAGGCCGATATCACTGGGTAGGTGGATAGCTTCAAGTGGCAGTGGACAGTTCTGACCCATCGACAGGCCCGTGGTGGAGCTCAATCTCATGGGCTATGCGAACTCGTCCCAAGTCGGCACTGGTCTACGCCAACGCCTCTACTCACGCGCCTTCATCGTAGGCAATCCGAGCGATACCAACGAGCGCTTTATATACATGGTCTTGGATACTCAGTCTGGAGACACCGCCATCCGAAATGGCATTCTGGAAGGACTCAAAGGGCTGGGACCCGAGTACTCCATGTACACGCAGAAGAATGTAGCCGTGACAGGCACACACAGCCATGCTGGGCCAGGGGCCTGGTTGAACTACCTGCTACCCCAGATTACAAGCCTAGGCTTTGATAAGCAAAGCTACCAGGCCATCGTAGATGGAGCTCTCCTGTCGATCCAGAGGGCCCACCAGGGTCTTGCACTCGGAACCATCAGTGCTGGAAGCGCCAAGATTGCAGATGCGAATATCAATCGCAGCCTGTTTGCATATCTGGCGAATCCAAAGACAGAACGAGACCGGTACACGGACGATGTGGACAAGACGATGACCCTGCTGAAGTTCACGAGAGCCAGCGACGGCAAGAGCATTGGCGTTTTGAACTGGTTTGCCGTACATGGTACGAGTCTGCTCGGGAACCAGACACTCATTGCTGGAGACAACAAAGGCGTGGCCGCATATCTGCTTGAGCAAGATATTGCCGCAAATGCGGAAGCAACGAATGCCGCTGAGGGCTTCGTTGCAGGCTTCTCACAGGCCAACGTTGGGGACACTACACCCAACGTCCTTGGTGCCTACTGCGAAGACGGGACGAACCAACAGTGCAGGCTCAATGACAGCACCTGCGGAGGCAAGAGTCAGGATTGTCATGGCCGTGGTCCATACTATGGTCTGAACGACGGGGGCGCAAAGTCATGTTACGAGATTGGCAAACGTCAATATCAAGGGGCCAAAAGCATCTACGAGTCTGCTGACTTCACATCAATCTCTGGCAAAGTGCGCTCATTCCACACCTTCGTCGACTTCTCCAACTTCACATTTACGCTCAGCAACGGTACCGTCGTTCATACGTGTCCCGCAGCAATGGGAAACTCCTTCGCAGCAGGCACCTCCGACGGACCAGGAGCCTTCGACTTCGTCCAAAACGACCCGGGCGCCCCGGAGAACCCCTTCTGGAACGTAGTCGGCGGGCTCATCGCCGAGCCCAGCGAAGCGCAAAAGAAATGCCAGTACCCCAAACCTGTGCTCCTAAACGTCGGCGAAGCAAACACGCCTTACCCGTGGTGTCCCAACATCGTCGACATCCAAGTGCTCCGCGCAGGCCAACTCGTCATCATCGTGTCGCCCGGCGAAGCAACAACCATGTCGGGCCGCCGCTGGCGCGAAGCAGTCCACAACTCCATCGTAGCCTCGAACATCGCTTCGTCCACCACCCCGCTGGTCGTCCTCGGCGGGCCCGCAAACAGCTATACGCACTACATCGCCACGGAGGAAGAATACAGCGTCCAGAGATACGAAGGCGCGTCTACGCTTTACGGGCCCCACACGCTCAACGCATACATCAACGCCACACTGACTTACTTACCCTACCTCGCGGACGAAGCAGCTGGTTCCTCGCCGCCCGCTGGTCCTACTCCCCCCGACAACCGCGAGAAAAGCATTTCCCTCATCACAGGCGTAGTCTACGACGGTGCCGGCCTGGGCCGCTCCTTCGGCCAGGTCATCACAGACGTATCGCCCTCCTACACCCTCAGTTCCTCCCCGCTCGTAAGCGCAACGTTCGTCGGCGCAAATCCGCGCAATAACCTGCGGCAGGAAGGTACCTTTGCGGCGGTTGAGCAGTTGCAGGATGGGAGCACGTGGAAGCAGGTCAGGACCGATGAGGATTGGGAGCTGGTGTTTCAGTGGAAGAGGGTGAATGGGCTTGTGGGCACGAGCGAGGTGGCGATTACGTGGGATACGGGGGTGAGTAGTAGTAGTGGTAGGGTGGTGGAGAAGGGGACGTATCGGTTTAGGTATTATGGGGATAGCAAGGCTGTTGGGGGCAAGATTACGCCGTTTGAGGGGGTTAGTGGGCCGTTTAGACTTGTGTAGGAGGGGTTAGGGGGTGTTGGTTTGGCTTGGATTTGGAAGTTGCTGGGGTGTATAATGGTATTTGGTGTTTGATCTTGGGTTAGGTTCAGGATTGTTAATACTCAATGATGCTACGATATCTACCTACTTCTTGGATCCGCAACGTTGTGTGTTGACATCTTTTCGTCCCAATTGCCATACATATATATGCTCACTCACAGTCGCAGAAGTAAAGGGCATATCCAAAGAAGCAAGTGCCAGTCTGACTGAGCTGTCATTAACAACTAGAATTAATTTCTTGTATGTATATTTGGTGGTATCAGGGTACTCGTGAGGACTTAAAAAAGGAATTAAAGCCAAAAAAAATTAAAATAGACGTCCTGTCCGTTCTCCTCTTTTTCATCGTTCCACTTGCCAAAATCAGGACACAAAAACGGCATACTGCAACAAATTTCGAACTGGGGTATGTGCTTCAACCAACCCAAAAGGGAAACTCGAAAATGATAATCATCATCAGCATCATCATCTTCATCTTCAACTATTCCCCGACGGTAATCAATCAAAACTCCTAGGTCCGTCAAACTCTTGACTCAGGCGCTTACGGGCAACAGACAGCTCTTCAGCAGACTGAGCGGCGTCTAGTACACAATCCTCTCGTCAAAGACAGGCGCCTCACGCGACATGCCGTCCTCAGCACCTTGCCAGTACACCTTGCCCTTCTCGTTGAACGTAGCCTGCTCATCCGTCACGTGGAGCCCAGGCACAGCCTTCTGCGTGTCCCTGATCTCGCGCGCACTGATGCCCATGTCGTCCTTTACGATCCACAGAACAGGAGCAGGGCTGGTAACTGAGGGGTTGAAGAAGGCGCGCTTCTGGATCTCAATGGGGAGAGGCTCTTGCGGCGTGTGGTAGAACTGGTCGAGTTGCGAGGAGAGCGTGTGGATGGAGTGGCGCTCTGGGTTGAAGATTTTGCGGAGGAACAGAGGCATGCGCGAGGCTTTGGGGGCCATGTTGGACGCGGTGGAGTCTTGGGTTGCGGCTTTTTCGCCGTGGAGACCGTCTTCGTGGTGGCCGTTCGTTGCGGTGTGGTGGCCGTTGAAGCCAGCGGGGTCAGTGTAGGCGAGACGGGCTTCTTCGTGGCGGAGAGCTGCGCCGAGAGTGATGTGGAAGAGGATGGTGAGGGCGAGAAGGACAGCCATGATGGCAAGAGGGCCAACGGCATAGATGTTGTCGGCTGTGGCGATGGCGAACAGACCGAGCAAGCAGATCTCTGAAAGGTAGACACCGGTAAGCAGTTGACCCAGGGCCTTCTGGTAAGCCTCGCCCTTGGTGTCGATATTAGTTTCATAGACGTAGAGGAAGTTGTATTTGAAGGCAATGTAGATGAGGGAAAAGCACAGGACGGCGAAACCGAGGATGAGAGGCGCGATGCCAGAGTAGGTGATAGCAATAACGGCCAAATTGGTCCACTTGGGAAACTCCGAGCCCCAGGACGGTGAGGAGAGCTTGGTAAGCTTGTCGAAGATCTTGCGAGGTGTCTTTCCGGGTAGAATTCGCCCAAGAAGCACAACAACAACGAAGCCACCGATGTTGAGGAGCGTACTAGCAGCGAAAGAAAATCCCAACAAGAGGAAGTAACTGGTGTAAAAGTTGGATGCCTTTGGTAGGTTCTGGGCGAGGAGTTTGAGGACAATGCCGGGGTTGTTGAGAACATCGTTGATCACCGACGTAATGGCGCTAGACAGGGTGGCGACGAGGAAGACCTGAACAACCTGAAAAGCGAAGTACCAGCTCTGGGTCTTTAGTTCGATTTGGCTGTAGGTGACTGTGGACTGTCAGCAAGATATACGTGATGTCCAGTATGTGAAGTTTCTCACCATAACCCGCGAGCTTGGCCATGAGGCGACACACGATAGGAACCAAAGCCATGAGGACAGCAAGCAGGACGGAAGGCAGCAGACCGGTAATGACACCAAGAATGACCTTGGGAATCTTCAGGATCCATGAAAGCCAGCTGAAACGGGAGGCAAGGTAGTTGATGTTAGAGATGAGACCGACGAAAGAGACTGTACGCGGTTAGATGGGTGACTAGAGTACGAAGTAGCGATGGATGAATCTTACCTGGAATAGCGAAGAAGATGATCATTACGGTGATGAAAGCAGTTGCGATAGCCCATCGAACGAGATGCTCAGCGGGCTTGATGCGCAGATTACCCCAAACGACCTCCTGAGGCATGACACCTAATTGACGTGCCTGTAGTTTCTTGTTGGGCTTCGTCTTTCGCTTTTGCATCACCTGCCACGCGTCCTGGGCATGTCGCTGCGTATCGAACTCGAGGAACACGGCACCAACGAGGTCACCCTGGCCATTCCAATGCTTGTCCTGCTCTTGCGTGATCTTAGGAAGAAGCTCGGCCAAGTGCGATCGTCCGTACTCGATGGTGTCGACCTTCTTGCCAATGAGGAACTTGAGCTTGTGTGTTGGTCGTTTCTTAGGGTCAATCCACTTCGTACCATCAGATACATCGGAAGCAACAAAATGCTTCTTGCCCTTGTCAGCCTTGATCCTATTCATATTGGCGTCACGCGACAGCTGGACCTCGCCAGCTTCCAACTTCATAGCGGTCTTGTCGCGGTCTTCAACAAGCTCATCTAGGTCCTTGGTGTTGGAGGCAACCCAGGCATGCTTGACACCAGGGAACATCTCAAAGAGCGCTGTCTGCGACAGAGTCTTGGGAACATTGGTAAAGAGAATCGTACGCGACGACAGACGGCTGGCGCCCCATGGTGATCGGCGATATGCCTGTCGCAGGTTGACAGTGTAGAAGGACTCTCGCGCAATGATGACCAGAACAAGCATCAGAAAAACGACCGAGATCAGAGCGTGCGCATAGTAGCGGTTAATGTTCTTTCCGTCAGTGCTGATATTGCTCATAGAAAGGAGATCGAGTTGCGTCTGTCCAGCGCCGCCAGTTGCGTTGACCGGGAACAGGACTGGCCAAGTGATCAGGCATCCCAAGAAGCTCGTGACAATGAGGACCTTGAAGAAGCGCACGAAGAGGTAGCCGTCAATCGACTGATGGTCCAAGATATACGCGTCTTTGATTTTGGCGAAACCTTTTATCCAGCCAAGGAAGCCTCCACCCTGCGCTGGCGTCTGTCGTTGCTGCCCCAGATGGTTGAGATAGGTCCTCGGCGCATACACCCTGCGAAAATACTTGCGGGCGATGAGGAAAGCGGTCACGAAGGCGGCCGCAAGGAGCACAGTAGGCACAAGGGTAGATATCATGGCCGACAGGGAGCTTGACGATTGTTTTTTGGCACTGCCAGTTTGTCCAGCCTGCATTGTTGTGATCAGCGCATACCCAAACAGCTCCCGCATCCAGCTCGACTCACTGTGGTCGTCGACATGATGGGCGATTGGGCGGTCGCGGGCGCCCTCGAACTCGATGAAAAGACTTGATTTCGACCGTGGAAAATGCGCGCTCCAGGATTTGAGGGAGACTCGCTGCACACAAGACACAAATAAAACCGGGTGCAGAAGCTACAAGTAGTCTTCCCCTATGACGTTGAGGCCCATGCTCAATTCGGCCCTTGAGGCGCGCGCTAGCCTTGTGATAGGCCAACACATGCCTTCAGCTTTCATTGAGTCCCCCAGCATCTGGACCGCCGCAGAACACCACGACGCCCAGCACCAGCCTTAGCTGCGGCGCAATCGATGAGGCCATGGGGCGAATGCATCTCGGGCTGCCCGTTGCCTGTGGCTGTCGATGCATTCGAGCGGCATTACCACGCATACGAGACGCGTCGCAGGGAAGAAAACCATGTTGTTGATGTGAGACCAGGGCTCGTTCGCTAGCCGGCCAGCCAGCCAGCCAGGCGGGAAAGCAAGGCCGTCTGATTCGCGACGCGGCCAATTCCATCTCAAATCTTGGGAGATTGGAATTGCCAAGCGCAGCCTTTAGGTACCTATTGTTGATCGCCCACAAGCGACGGCACATTACGTCGATGATCTCGCTTCTGGTATTGTGATCTCTGCTGCGTGTCCGTTCCTGGGTGTCACCTGCACATCTATCGACGAAGCAGAGCTTGACCTGAAGCGACCATCGCCATGACTACGGACAAGGGCAGACACGAGCACAAAGCAGAGGTTGTGCGCTGTCGCTGAACGCTATCGTACCACGATCGACGCCCTTGCGTGGAGCCCGCTATGACGACGACGACGGCTATGTCTCCCGAGACTGGTTTGTCTCTGAAGGAATTGCAGTAGTGGCTGCACCCAGCCTCAACCAAAGGCTGTCTTAACGTCGCCAAAACTGCCGTGTATTGCCCTGGCTGCTGATTGGAGGCTTAGATGGCTATTCGTTCCTCTAATCGTTTAGTGGATTGAGGTTGCAGAGATTTGGTCTTGATTTCAGTCGCCGTGTGCAATGAATTTGTCGAAGTAGTTCGCCCACGGCGACCTATCGTCTCCAAAGAGAAGGTGCTAAGCAGGTACTGAAACTCTACTGATAAGGCGCGACCACCACCCTTCAAGAAATCCAACGCCAACAATTCGCCATGGCCGACCTAAGGAGAAGGTGCATCTACCAAACCACTCATTGAATCCACACAGACAGCTCGTCGTGGTCGACCTGTCACGGTGTCCTACCCTTGAGAACGCATACTCACCCCTGCGACAACGTCCATCTAGACTTTCAGCCAGATGAGGTCACTCAACAAGCTGCTTCTCGACTAGAATCACATCTGCCCCGCACTCAGCACACCTGCTTCCACAATTACAATGCATCACATGAAAGCGCTTCTGAATTTCAAAAATTCATTTCAGCCCACGTCCCCTGTTTCCCACTGCAGGTCGTCGCGTACTCTGCTCCAGATTTTGTCTGGAATGTCATGGTTGCTGGGTGCACAGCCACTTGTAGATGAAATTTTCAAGACCGCGCCACTCTTGCGGCTGCTCATTGCCGAGTCGTCTGCATACTGTGTAGCGCAACCACAAGGTGGAGGAAGAATAGCGGGATGTCTAACCCCTCAGTCCGGATAATTTGGTTCACCGATTGATTCTCCGTCTTTCAGCTGTTTTCGGGATCCCAACAACAGAGCTGAGCATGTCCACGTAATAGCATTTGGATGTCGCCAAATCTTTTCACCTCGCTTGGATTCTACTAATGAAGCAGGAAACATAAATTTGTAGTGGAGATTGAAAGGAGACTTATCCGGCCGCCCTCACAGAGCCATCTAGGAGAGCGACCCTACAAGAAAATGACGCAACGTTGGAGACGAGTGTTTCTAAAAGCCATCTCGAGTCTCGAATCTCAACACACGGGTGCTCCCGCCATGTTGTAAGATCGATACCTTCTACTCACACGCCTGCATCATCTAGTCCACTACCTGTAGGACTACAACTTGCAGGACGGGAAAGGGGTCTTCGCCTTTATATACATCGCTTCCACGCTGACCCCTTCTTCTTCAACTGACCGAGATCTCGGTCCACAATCTCCACTGCCAACGGCATGGCAAGCCACCTAATCAGGAGCTGAACCATCAATAACTTGCGCGCCATTTCACCATGTGGAATCTCTCTACCGGACTACGGATCTATCCGTCCAAAAGAGAGGTACGCAGCAGTCTATACCGTCAATAGATTTCGGCAGCGTCGTGGCCCACAAGAACACTACAGCTTGTCTCATTCAGTCATGAGGACGATTGAGCAAGTTTGAGGCATCTCACGAGTATTTAAGTTGGTCAGTGTCCGACTTCCACCAGGCACCTCTCGCCTAGCGCTTGCCCGACGTTCCACCATTTCACGCTCCACGATATCTAACAGCCGTTTTCCACCTACTCATCTCTCTGCCTCTGGCAATCGCCGCACATATCAGCCACAAGCGCCGGTCGCTCTGACCACCTCCTTGTTCATTACTGTGGTACATGTAGCGGTCAACCATGTTGCGGTCGGGGCCAAACTCAAATGTAGTCCTGATGCAGACATACGAACAACAACGCATCGATCACCATGCAGAACCTCGGTCACAAGCCTTTTAACGCATGAATAATATCTAGAAACATGAACAAGTCACGAACGAGATGTTATGAACGTTTGGTGAGGCATCGGCCAGGTTGAAACACCAAGCGCGCCTTGGCCCGCAATCTCCCCACTAACTTAGGATGCCCGTTTCATGGCTGTCACACTTCGGACGGAATAATTACCCCCACCAGACGCTATCGTTCCATGCTCTCCTTCCGCTTCGAACAGTCTAGAAGCAAGATCACCGAGGTGGATAGGAGCAAAGAGACAAGAAAATGTCAAATGGGGTGGTGATTGAGCTCTGAAAAGGTATCACACTGTGGTTGGTTGCAGCCTCCAGCATCCAATAAACAACACGCCAACTCATGCATTTCTCTTGGTATCTTGCATGAACGTACGCTTATGTTGGCGCTTCGATGCATGACGTTGCGTTAAACGCCGAGGCACGACAATGGAGTTCTTCCGCTCAAGCTTCTTGATGGTTTCATGTTTCTCCCAAATTCCAGCCATCACCCGACGCTACGAGCCTCGAGCGACCCACATCTCGGCGCCCGCGTCGAAGCGATGCCCTACAAATCTCCCCACGGTCACAACTCATCAGAATATCTGGGTCTGCAGGATCGAGACATGCCTCGATTGAACGTTCTGCGGCAGCTAGCGAAGCCACACCCTCCTAACACGGCGCTAGCGCACGCTGAATAGATTGACAGGTGCTTGGCATCAACCCATCAACCAGGGCTGCACGAATTCACGATGTCAGATGAACGCTAGCTCTGTCATGATGGGATTGTGCCGCGTACGTGGGATGAGTATAAGAGGTTCACATCCAGCCGTTGGCTTGAAGGACATCAAGCTTGAAGCTGACATTCATTTTCCATACGCTCTTTAGCATACACTCACTTTCGTCGATTCTCCATTCGTCTATCGTTCATTCATCCATTTTATCTTTGAATATACTCTCAGCTTCTCAAATCCAACAAGTTCAACCAACGCAACTATCACCATGAAGACCACCGCTGCTTTCGTCTTGGCTGCTGCCAACCTCGTTGCTGGACACACCACCTTCCAGAGCTTCGTCATTGGCGGAAAGGATCAGGGTCAGCACTTTGCTGTTCAGACTCCTTCCAACGGCAACAACCCTATCAAGGATGTTACCTCGTCTGCCATGGTCTGCAATGGCGGAACAGCTACCAGCGACCAGGTTGAGGTTGCTGCTGGTTCTTCCGTCACCATGCAGTGGCATCACAACGACCCTGCCACCACCAGCGGCGACAGCGATGAGCCCATTGCTGCGGTAAGATTCACAAAGACTCATGGCCTTGATGTTCCTGTTCTAATTCATCGTCTAGTCCCACAAGGGTCCCGTCATGGTCTACATCGCCGATGCCGCCACCAACGGTGAGGGTGCCGTATGGACTAAGATCTACGAGGATGGCTACACCAACGGCAAGTGGGGTGTTGACAACTTCATCACCAACAAGGGTGCCATCACCGTCGACCTTCCCAACCTCACTGCTGGCGACTACCTGATCCGTCCCGAGATGATCGGTCTCCACGAGGCCAGCACCCAGGGTGCCGCCCAGTTCTACAATGGTAAGAATCCATCACCCTAGGCTATAGCAGGATAAGACATGCTAACACAAGTCTGAAGGCTGCGGTCAAATCAAGGTCACAGGATCTGGCACTGCTTCGCTCCCCAGCACTGGTACCGACATGACCAAGGCGTACTCGGCCACGGACCCAGGTGTCCTCGTCAACATCTACAGCGGTCTCACCAGCTATACCATCCCCGGCCCCGCTGTCTGGGACGGTGCTTCCACCGACAGCTCTCCCAGCACACCTACCACCACCGCTGCCCCCGTCTCCTCTGCTGCGCCCTCCAAGACCGCCACTCCCACCTCCAGCGCCGTCGCCAGCGCCGTTGCCAGTGCCTCTGCTACCCCCTCTGCTGAGCCCGCCACACCCACCGAGACCCAGGCTGCTCCCGCGCCTACCTCCACCGGCTCCGGCTCCGGCAGCAGCACTCTTCCTGAGACCTTCACCATTGAGCAGTTCATTAGCTGGTTGAAGACAACTACTGGTAGCAGCTCTGCTCGTCGTGCCCGCCGCGCGCACCCCCGTGCTTTCCAGTTGTAAGCTACTACTTGTAGTGTCACGACTATGACCGGTTTCTTCCATCTTCGTGAGGGAAGGACCACACACACTTCTGCATGACCAGGCGTCGGAACTTTTTTTGAGAGTATATTCTTAGATATGGGCATGACCCGTGTATTCTTTTTTGAAGGCTGCTAGGACGGCTTGCTTAACTCCTTTCGTGTAAATATATCATTCATGACGAATGGGAATTCGAAAAGTGCTTTTGTTTCAGATGAATAGTGATGCAAGTGTCATTGTGTGTCTTGTTTCTTCGTAACTGAGTGATCAAATTCCCATCTACACGACTAAGATATAGGAATATAGGACATGATTCTTGCTTACAAGTTCCGTATA